>CAWUFW010002940.1:1200000-1800000 GCA_963921515.1 Calotriton arnoldi
AGGGCAGTAAGAGACCAGGCTGCATGCAGGCTCAGAGAGCAGGGATGGATGGAACGGGGTGGGGCAGTAGGAGACCAGGCTGAATGCAGGCTCAGAGAGCAGGAATGGATTGACGGGGGCAGGGCAGTAACAGACTAGGCTCCATGAAAGCTCAGTGAGCATGAATGGATCGAGAGGCTAACAGGTCAGTAAGAGACAAGGCTGCATGCAGGCTCAGAGAGAAGCGAAGGAAGGAGAGGGATGGGTAATAAGAGACCTGTCTGCATGCAGGCACAGAGGGCAGGAATGGATGGAGGGGGGCGTGGCAGTAAGACACCAGGCTGCATGAAGGCTCAAAGGGCAGAGAGGGAAGGAGGGGGATGGGCAGTAATAGACTAGGCTGCATGATCTCAGAGAGCAAAAATAGATGGAGGGGGACAGGGCAGTAATAGAACAAGTTGCATGCAGGCTTAGAGGGCAGGAGTGAATAGAAGGGGACAAGGCAGTGTGAGACCAGGCTGCATAGAGGCTCAAAGAGCAGTAATGGATGGAGGGGTCAGGGCTGTAATAGACCAGGCTCCATTCAGTCTCAGAGGGCAGGAATGGATGGAACGGGACGGACAGTAAGAGATCAGGCTGCATGCAGACTCAGAGGGCAGGAAGGGATGGAGGGGGACATGGCATTAAGACACCCGGCTGCATGCAGGCTCAAAGAGCAGAGATAGAAGAAGGGGATGGGCAGTAAGAGACCAGGCTGCATGCAGGCTCAGAGAGCAAGAATGGATGGAGCGGGACAGGGCAGTAAGAGAATATCTTGTATGCAGGCTTAGAGGGCAGGAGTAAATAGAAGGGGACAAGGCAGTGAGAGACCGAGCTGCATAGAGGCTCAGAGAGCAGTAATGGATGGAGGAGGATGGGACCGTAAGAGTCCAGGCAGCATGCAGGCTCAGAGAGCAGGATGAATTGAAGGGAGTGGGGCAGTAAGAGTCCAGGCTGCATGCAGGCTCATTGGGCTAGAATGGATTGAGGGTGATGGGAAGTAAGAGATTACGCTGATTGCAAGCTTAGAGGGCAGCAATGGGTGGAGTGGGCAGGGCAGTAAGAGACCAGGCTACATGCAGACTCAGAGGGCACGGATGGAAGGAGGGGGGGCGGGGCAGTAAGAGACCAGGCTACATGCAGGATCAGAGAGCAGGAATGGGTGAAGGACGCTGGGCAGTAAGATACCCTGCTGCATACAAGCTCAGAGAGCAGGAATGGATGGAAGGGGGATGGGCAGTAAGAGTCCAGGCTATATACAGGCTTAGAAAGCCAGAATGGATGGAGGGGGACAGGGCAGTAAGAGACCACGTTGCTTGCAGGCTCAGAGGACAGGAATGGATAGAAGGGGACAGGCAGTAAGACATCAGGCTGCATGCAGGCTCAGAGAGCAGGAATGGATGGAAGGGGATGGGCAGTAAGAGACCACGCTGCATGCAGGCTCAGAGGACAGGAATGGATAGAAGGGGACAGGCAGTAAGACATCAGGCTGCATGCAGGCTCAGAGAGCAGGAATGGATGGAGGGGGACGGGAAGTATGAGACCAGCATGCATGCAGGCTCAGAGGGCAGGAATGGAAGGAGGGGGGCAGGGCAGTAAGAGACTAGGCTGCATGAAGGCTCAGAGAGCAGGAATGGGTGGAGGGCGCTGGGCAGTAAGAGACACAGCTGCATGCAGGCCCAGAGAGCAGGAATTGATGGAAGGGGACGGGCAGTAAGAGACCAGGCTGAATGAAGGCCCAGAGAGCAGGAATGGATGGAGGGGGACAGGCAGTAAGAGACACGGCTGCATGCAGGTCCAGAGAGCAGGAATTGATGGAAGGGGATGGGCAGTAAGAGACAAGGCTGCATGAAGGCTCAGAGGGGAGGATCGGATGGAGGGTGATGGGCGGTAAGAGACACGGCTGCATGCAGGTCCAGAGAGCAGGAATTGATGGAAGGGGACGGGCAGTAAGAGACCAGGCTGCATGATGGCTCAGAGAGCAAGAATGGATGGAGGGGGACAGGGCAGTAAGAGACCAGGCTTCATACAGGCTCAGAGAGTAGGAATGGATGGAAAGGGATGGGCAGTAAGAGACCAGGCTGCATGATGGCTCAGAGAGTAAGAATGGATGGAGGGAGGCAGGGCAGTAAGAGACCAGGCCGCACACAGGCTCAGAAAGCAGGATTGGACGGAGGGGGATGGGGCAGAAAGAGTCCAGGCTGCATGCATGTTTAGAATGCAGGGATTGATGGAGGAGGGGGACGGGGCAGTAAGAGACCAATCTGCATGCTGGCTCAGATGGCAGGAATGGATGGTAGAGGGACGGGGCAGTAAGAGATCAGGCTGCATGCAGACTCAAAGGGCAGGAATAGCTGGAAGGGGACAGGCAGTAATAGACCAGGCTGCATACAGGCTCAGAGGGCTGGGATGGAAGTGGGGGATGGGCAGTAAGGGAACAGGCTGCATGCAGGCTTGGACAGCAGTTACGGCTGGAAGGGTACAGTGCAGTAAGAGACCAGGCTGCATGCAGGCTCAGAGGGCAGGAATGGATGCAAGGGGGTGGGGCAGTAGGAGACCAGGCTGAATGCAGTCTCAGAGGGCAGGAATGGATGGAAGGGGACAGGGCAGTAAGACCAGGCTCGGAGGACAGGAGTGGATAGAAGGGGATTGATGGGACAGGGCAGTTAGAGAACAGGCTGAATGGAAGGAAGAGGACGGGGGAAGATGGCGGATTGACGCCATAGCGGAAAGCAAGCGCGCTGAAGGCTCCCGCACGCCAGGCAGTGAAAGATCAGAATTTGGCTATGACTTAAGGAGACGGAGAAAGGGAATCTAAGAGAGACTTAAAGAAACGGGGAAACAGTGAAACGAAGAATCTGTATCACGCTACCTGCGGACGGATGTTAGCGGCGTTGGTGATCGGAGCTCGACGGCTGCTGCATATCTCCCGGGCCACTTGCTGGTCTGCTAGAAGGTGCGGTTCGGCCAGCGGCTGGTTAGGGCTGCCTGTCACGGTGATTCTCTCTTCAGGCAGCAACGTGGCCCCACCGAAGACGGCAGCAAAAGGTGCGCGTGTAACTCGCGCACCGGCAAATGCTGGAGGAGGCTTGGCAGCTGTTACCGGTACAGAGGAATTTTCGGCAGCAACTCAGAGCGCGGCTACTCTCCGTGGGATCTCGAAAGTGGGTAAGCCCATGCTAAAGTTACTGCACTCGGGCAAGGCTGCTGACTTACTGTCAGCTGGAAGATTGTCGGAGCAATCTGCGGGGGACATCATAGCAGAGGCACTCTTGGGGGAAATACCAATCACTTATGTAAATGGAGTTGAGAGTCAGAAGGAGTTTCAGAATGTAGAGATTGGCGAACTTGAACTCGAACACGGATTGGTTTGTCAAGGAGATACAAACAGGGTTGACATGTTGCAAAGTGCACAGGATACAATGAATCTGATGGATTTCACTGCCAAGAATGGAAACATTATAGCTGATGGCTTCAATCCAAGTATTAGTGATTGTCAAACAGAGACTGCTACTAACTCAGAGGGGGAGAGTTTAGCAGCTAGTAGATTAGATAGACGAGCAGAGGATTTGAATGAAGGAGCATTTATTTCTAGAGTAGACTCTTCGGCGCAGGGGTCCCCGAGTAGGGAAGATTTGCCTGAGGGGAGAGATGGCGCTCAAGGGAGTGGCAACAACTCAGTGGCTATGCAGAACCAAGCCACACAACCCATACAGGGTTTGTTACCTGCAACTAATAAATCGGCAGATGAGGTCCAGATCAAGAAAATGCCGAATCCATCTTCAGCAAAAAAGAAAGGAAGCTCTAAACCTACAAGGGCTTTGAAGAAAACCCCAGAAATCTCTGGAATACAACAACATACTGCCAACATGGCGCACAGTAAGGCCAGCTCAGAGGGTAGTCCCCTTCGGAAGTGGGTGCAAGCGAAGGGGGAAGTCAAGGCGATAATATCGCGGCTGTCAGGTGCAGGACTTATGGATAACGCCGGAATAAGTCACCCAACGGCGACCAGCCTGGGGTCTCTCAATGTTCAGACTTCCAGCCCTGGATTTAGCCCTGGAGTACAGAATGCATCAGTTATAGATTCTTCTATCAATGGGAACAAAGAGGCGACGGAAAAACAAAATCCTTTAGACACAAGAGATGGTAGGGAACCAGTACTTTCTCTAATTCTGCAGGCCTTACAAGATCAGCGGATGGAAGCACAAGAGCACTACGCACAGGCCAGAGTGGATAATGTTAATATCCAACAAGCACTTAGCGATGTCACAACCAAGATGGAGGCAATAAAAAATGATATATCTGAATTACAACAAAGAGTCGTGGAAACAGAAGAAGTAACTACTTCAATAGCCAGCTCAGTGCAGTCGCATGACGCTCAGATAAGTTCCCTGCAGTCGAAAGTAGAAGATATGGAAAATCGGCAACGCTGTAATAATCTAAGGTTATTCGGAGTTCTGGAGGGTCAGGAGGGCTCAGACCCCCGGGCGTTTGTAGTCCAGTTACTTCAAAAGGCCTTCCCTAATCTTGCAGATTGGGACTGGGACTGCCAGCTACAACGCGTGCATAGACTACCAATGGGGGGGGTATAAGCAGGGGTCTCGATACCCCCGACCGCTGTTGATATTTTTGGGTAATTTTTTATTGAGGCAAGCTATATCTCTGAAAGCCCGCCCTAGCTCTCCGGTGAATGTGGATTCCTTGTCTATATCTGTGAGATCCGATCTATGCAGAGCCACTATGGATATACGTTGGAAACTAAGACAGCTAATAGATCCTTTAAAAGCCGAAGGGGCACAAGTTTTTCTACAAGAGCCTGCACAGTTAAAGATCATCAAAGAAGGACAATTTCACTTTTTTCTTACTGAGCAGGAGGCCAAGCAAGCATTATGTAGATGGAAGGCAGAGGTAGTAGCCACAAAGACTTAGAGACTCTATTTTTGTAGGCATGGAGCTAGTCATATACGTAGGGTAATTGCTGCTATGGACTTTTTGATATGTTTCATCACGTTCATTGTTTGTTTGTTTGTTTTCTCCACTTTTATCCCTTCTTTCTTTCTATTTCTCAGCTATCTAAAGTACAGGGTTATGGTGGTGTGTGGGGGTCAATGAAGGTGCGCTGCATCTCCGCCGCTGCACATTCATCGGCAGCGTATAAAGGGGTAGATACCTCCGGTACGATACAGTGTGGGGGTGGGCACGCAGAGAGTGGGGTGGAGTAGGAGGGAGAGGGAGCAGGTAAAAAAAAAATGCCAGCAGGAATATAATGAAACATCAGATGTGAACAGGGAAGGCAAAAAATCAAATGGAGGGAATAAACACAACAAGTGGGGGGAGAAAGATTTTGGCATTTACAAACTTAAGAGGCATAAATTGTATCTATTATGTTGCAGATTAGATGTATGGCTTGGAACGTAGCCGGCCTGAATAATGGAACTAAGAGACAACTTGTTAGGGAAGAATTGAAAATGTATAGACCTCAGAGTGTGTTACTCACAGAGACACACTTAGCTTATAAGGATCATGGCTTACTCAGACACTTGGGGTATCAGACAATTGTATGTACGACACAGAATGCCTCTATAAGGGGGACAGCTATATTAGCGGATAAAAAGTTTGAGTATAGAACCATTAAGACTTTAGCTGACCAACGGGGGAGATGGGCACTAGCGCATTTGGATATAAAGGGAAGGAAGCATATTTTTTGCATAGTATATGGCCCTGATGTTGATGAACCCATGATTTTTTACTTCTTAAGTATAGAATTGTTGGATTGGCAAGGGGATTGTTTGATTCTGGGGGACTTTAATTGTGTAATGGATTACTCCATTGATTCAACGAATAGAGCAGCTACCACAAGAATGGGGAAAGTTAGAGCCGCAATACTAGAAATAGGGCGAATACATGGTTTAAGGGAAGCATGGCGACAACTTTATCCAACTATCCCTGGCTATACATATTATTCTGCCCCGCACAAGCAGTATTCCAGAATTGATCTGGCATGGGTCTCAGAGAAAATTATGGAATCTGCAGATATGGAAGTGTGTCCCAGAATAACTTCTGATCATAATCCCATCTTACTGTCTTTTAAGATAGAAGCGGGCTATAAGTCAGTTAGGGCTTTCCCATTTCCACGTTACTTACTTACAGTTAGAAAGTACGTAGCTGCTACCTATAAACAGCTAGAAGATTTTTTTACAGATAATAGAGGGACAGCTTCTCCCATAGTGGTCTGGGATGCCATGAAGGCATTTATAAGAGGGGTTACCCAACAGTACATTTTGCAGCAGAATAAGGAGCGGGAAAATTCAAGTAGAACAGCTATTCAAATATTACTAGCGGCTGAGATGCAACATGCAGAAGCGGTCCAACAGCGATCTAGCGACCAAGATAAATTGTATATGTCTTTGGTAAATGCAAGTCGTTCATTAAGAGAGAAAGTCGCCGTGAATTATAATAAGATGCGGTTCTCACAATATGAATATGGGGAACAAATCGGGAAATTTCTTGCCCATCAAATAGCAGAAAGCAGGGCGAAAACTAGGATAAAGACTATAAAAGGGACAAATGGAATATTACATACATCACCGCAGACAATAGTGGATCAATTCTCTGGGTCCTATAAAAAATTATACGCTCAATCTATAGTACCAGATGAGGCAGACTTACAACAATACCTACGGGGTAGTAGCTTACCCACTTTGAGTGAGGAAGACTCAGTGTCTTTGGAGAAAGAAATCTCGCAGGATGAAATATTCGAAACAATATCTTCTCTCCCTTCTGGGAAAGCTGCAGGGGAGGATTCTATACCAGCGGAATTCTATAAAACTTTTAAAAATCTTATGGCTTTGCCCATGGGGGCGGTTATACAATATATCAGCTCCCATGGTAAGATACCAGAGACTTGGAACATGACAAATATAGTCTTCTTTTTAAAGAAAGATAAACCTCCAGAGGAGCGGGGCTCTTACCAACCAATTTCACTCATCAACGCAGATGCAAAAGTTTTCTCTAAAATCCTGGCTACTCGTTTGGCCCCATTAATGCCCGGATTAGTATCTAAGCAACAACACAGCTTTATACAGGGAAGGGACACTACTGCTCATATCAATACTGCAGTCGGAGCCTTTGATCTAGCTAAGAAGTCAGCAAAATACCTAAGTATGCTGCTTTTGGACGCCAAAAGGCCTTCGATAGAGTGGTCTGGAGGTATCTGTGGGCCACACGTATAGCCTTTGGGTTTGGAGGGAAATTTTGTCAATGGTTACGAGCTCTGTATAATACACCTCAGGCAAAACTGCTTTATCTAGGCTTACAATCTGCACCTTTTTTTATATATAGCGGCACTAGACAGGGATGCCCTTTATTCCCCCTGTTGTTTGCTCTATATATTGAGCCATTCATCCGGGCATTACATTTTAACACACAAATTGCACCACTGGTATCAGGAGAAAGTCATTTAAAGGTAACCGCTTATGCGGACGATATAGCGGTTTTCACTACTGACCCAGAAACAGCGATTAGCTGTGTAGAAGAGGAAGCGAGAAAATTTGGTCTTCTGTCAGGCTATAAGCTGAATATTCAAAAAACGCAAATGATTCTTAATTTTTGCCCTGCTAGACATATAGCAGGAGTGTGCTCAGTAGCCACATATCTGGGGGTGCGTATCTCAGCGCAGATTGAGCGTATACACTTCTTGAATTATGAGCCCCATGTTAGAAAAGACGACTAAAAGATTGAAAAGCTTGCATAATCTCCCCATTGGTATAATAGGGAGTTGTAATATCATTAAAATGGAGGTACTCCCTAAGTTTTTATACCTGTTTCGATCGATTCCTCTCCTTGTTTCTAATGTTTTTTTTAGGAAATTAGGAGGTGTATTGGGTAGTTTTATTTGGGGTTACAAAAAAGAAAGACGCGCAATAGATTTATTGAGACATCCGTATAATCAAGGTAGGCTGGGGTTCCCAGATTTTAAAATGTATTTCTGGGCCGCATTTGCGAGTCGTCTTCGCAGCCTTTTGGATTCTGATAACCAAAATTTCTTTCACCAATTGGTTTTGGGACCTGAATGTCGAATGTTTTTATATAAAACTAACGACCCCAATTATTTTAAAAGGGTCAGGTTTAAGACTATTAGAGACAATGTGAATATATGGCGAACCTTGTCTGTTAAATTCAATCTGTCATATTTTCATGATAAACTACCATTATGGGGTAATCCCATGTTACTGGAGATGTTCCATGACACTGTCAGTAGGCGATGGGCGAGGTATGGGGTCCAACATTTGGGCGAACTGTACGACTGTAATGGCCTTTAGGACATTTAAGAACTTGCAGCTTCTTTATAATCTCCCGGATCAGATGTATTTCAAGTATCTCCAAATTAGAGATTATTTAGTGAAACATCTCGCATTAACGACAGTGTCTAAATCAGAAGTATGGGATTGCCTGTATGAGGAAAAAGCTAAATTAAAAATTAGTAGGATGTATCAGTGTCTTAGCAACTTTAGACAGAATGGGTGTCAAAAGTTGGCGGCAAGATGGACTAAGACTCTGGGGATAAATGTTGCTCCTAAAACTATTACGTTGGCATTAGGAACGTTAGAAGAATCAGTTCATTCTGTTAATTTAAGATAGCAGCAATTTCGTACAATCTGCATGCTTTATTATACCCCAGAGAAGATTGCTAGTTGGGCTAGGGGGGTTCAAGGAGGGGATAGGAAAAAATGCCCTAAATGTGGGATGTACGCTGCAGGCATAGTGCATATGTTCGCTACCTGCCCAGAGCTGGAAGTATTTTGGCAGAAGATAGCTCAGGTGATAAAACAACGAACAGGGACAGACTTCACTCCCACAGTCATGGAAATCATGTTGGGCTATAAGGAAGAGAGCCAAGGTCTGAATCGGCTTATCCCAATCTTACTGGTTGTCGCCCGACTCACCATCGCTAGGGTTTGGATATCTCCAAAACCTCGCACCATAAGTGAATGGTGGGTTATAGCAAGGGAAACTTATGAAATGGAGAAATCATTAGCTCGAGTGAGAGGAACTCGCTCTATGGTAAACCTGGATACTATATGGGGACCCTTGGAATTAGATATATAAAGTGAAGAGATTAGATTGAGAGAATCGGTTTGTAATGTGTAATATATAATTTGAAGGGAAGGTTCCCGGAAGAAGAAAGGTGGATATGTCAAGAATATGATCGGCATTGTACTGTACGGTTTTTATGTTATATGTTTTGATGTACTCTTAATAATGAAGATTTTTTCTTCTTATTTCTGTAATGAGGTTTACTTGCTGACAATAAAAAAATATATTTTTTTTTAAAAAGGAAGGGGACAGGGAAGTAAGAGATCAGGCTGCATGCAGGCTTAGAGGGCAGGGATGGAAGGAGAGGGATGGGGTATTAACAGACCTGGCTGCATGTAGGCTCAGAGAGCAAGAATGGATGGAAGGGGACAGGGCAGTAATAGACCAAGCTGCATGTAGGCTCAGAGGGCAGGAATAGATGGAAGGGGACAGGGCAGTAAGAGACCAGGCTGCATGAAGGCTCAGAGGGCAGGAATAGATGGAAGGGGTGGGTATTAACAGACCAAGCTGCATGCAGGCTCGGAGGGCAGGAATGGATGGAGGGGGACAGGGCAGTAAGAGACCAGGCTCCATGAAGGCTCAGAGGGCAGGAATAGATGGAAGGGGTGGGTAGTAAGAGACCAGGCTGCATGCAGGCTCAGAGAGCAGGAATGTGTTGTAACCTGTATTGTATTTATCTGGTTACTTTCTCCCTAGCTGCTCAGCCAGTGTGAATGTGATGCATGGGATGTTGGTGTGAGAGTCTTGAATGGAATGTTTGGGTGCCTGGATGCTTGAGTGTGTCAGTTGGAGTATGGGCTGAGCAGCAGGAAGACTGCTCCTGGTAGGGCTGCATCTCTACAACTCAACTACCTGTAAGTGAACTCAATAAATCTACTTAAAACTACATCCTGGCTGTGGACCTCGTCACTACAGATTTTTGGTGACGATCTTGAAACAAAACTACGCGTGTTTTAAAAAGGTCTTACTAAAACAAGAAATCTTTAAAGGAAAGCTACAAAAACTAAGAAGAAACCTCCAGTCTGAAGTACAAGGCGTGCCAGCCCCACCAGTGTCTCTTTCACCAGACAGCCCCAGCCTGCGCGTACTTCATTTGTTTAAACAACTGGAATTCCTGTTACTGTGACATCCTGTGTGATCCTGAGCACTACACCAGTGACCTCCACGTCGGTTGGCCCCAGCCAGGGCATGTGTCTGGTATGCTTACATCGTTATAGAGTTTTTGTGTCCAGTAAAAATCCAGTGTTTGTGACTACCATATTGTACTACTCCGCTGGCATGTTGGAGTTACTTATTAATCATTATGCTGATTACAACCGGCCCGGAGAATTCACCAGACAGCCCAGCCCAGCATCTGTTTGAATGATTTAGTCAGCGCTTCGTACAAAGAAAGCAACCGCTGACTATATTTGGGTTGTGAGGCAAGTGGATTAACAGACTGCACCGTCTTCATTTTGTCTGGCCACAGCACTTAAACCAAACCCCGGGGCTTCACGGAGTCTAGGTTTGTTGGACCATGGGCAGTTTCATTCAAGTACAAAAAATGCGGCGCGAGCGTTTTACAAACCGTTTTAAATTTAAAATGACTGCTTTCCCAGCACGAGGCCTACCTCTTCCGTTTGGCTCGCGGACACACCATGCACTGACTGTGGAAACACGGCGGGAGCACGTCACAATCCAGCGAGTCTTTAGAAATGTTTCACTCCAGGTATGTGTGCTTTATGTGCAATTTTTGGTGCACGCACGCGCCTGGAGCCTCCCAGCGCTCTTCCTATGTGCGTGCCGCCATCTTTGCTTGCCATTGCTGTTTCCGGTGACTCTCGTCCTCTGGGAGTGATGCGCTGCTGCACAACGTTTTGTCATTCTGCTAGTACGCATGAATACCTTCTTGGGGTTTGCGACAGAACACATGTTCTGGAACAACGGAGTGTCCCGCTTCGTCCATCCTGTTTGGAGTTTTTCTTTTTCGGACACCCAGTTACAGTCTGCTGTATCTATGCAACAGGAAGCATGCACGTCCAGTGTCCCACCTAAGTCAATAAGGTAGCTGGTATCGCATAGCAACGAATTTGTGTATTTTCGTTATTGTTTTCAGGAAGTTTTTTTGGGACTGATGCTAGTGCGAAGCTACCTGTCATCTGAGGATAATGTTCTGCAATAAATTGATACAAGATCTTTGTGCCTTTTTGTATGCTGACATGGACACCATCTATGGGGTAAACGGCGTGTCATCTCTCTTAATAATTTACGGTGACACGCACACCGGATTATGTCTGCTACATGTACATTTGTGTTCATCTCTATCTCAGGATGCCGGTGAGACTAATAAGTTAAGCTGCGGACCATGTCGAGTGAGAGGTCGCTCACTGGAGTTTTGAAGTGTTATTTTTTTTTAGTATTGGCGCCAGTTGGGAATATTGTCATTATGCTTTCACTGCAAGTGTTTGTGTGCTGCCATATTTTCCATAAGCCTTTTGGTGTGCAATCTTACATTTATATCTTCTTTTGGAGTTATCTCATGCTTCTAGTCTAGTTCGTTTTCTGACATGTATGCATGCATTCAGTCAAGTACAGTGTTGGTGTTTTAATTTTACCACGATGCTAGCTGTTTCTTTGATGGTGTTGCTCCCATTTCAACATTGTACACATTATTGTTCTATGGGTTTTCTTTACTCATTCTCGTGGTTTGTTAAACCACAAATTTTGAAACCTTTGTTTTAGGTTGTATCCTTTCCTCATCCCAGTTGATGGGTTTTAGTCCCATTCAACCCGTTTTCACTGTTGTGGGTTTTAGTCCCATCTACGTAGTTCTAATGGGTACTAGTCCCATTGTTTTTGTAGTGGGTTTTAGTCCCATCTACACAGTCTGTAGTGGGTTTTAGTCCCATCTACATAGTTCTAATGGGTACAAGTCCCATGTTTTTGTAGTGGGTGTTAGTCCCATTTACGCAGTCTGTAGTGGTTTTTAGTCCCATCTACGTAGTTCTAATTGGTACAATTCCCATGTTTTTAGGTCTCACCTAGGCAGCGCGCATTCGCTGCTCTAGGAGGGCCTATAGCCATCGGTCTTCACTTTTCAAGCACTGCACTCGTGCTTGTGGTGGCATCCACCTTGCGGGAGCGAGGAGCGGCGCGTCACAAGCACGAGTGCAATGCTTGAAAAGTGAAGACTGCTCTCCCAAGCGCGCGCGCCTCTCTCCTCGCCCACACGTCCCGGCCACTCACTCGCTCCGCCCTCTCCGTCTCCTTTTTGCTCGCGCACTCACAGAGCAGCAGCTTCGTCTTTGGGTTGGTTGTTGGCCCCGCCCCACCGCAGGACAAATGGAACATACATCAGTGATTGTCTGCCACACTGAGGAGGAACAGACAATGTACTCCTTCCTACATCTCTGAAATTTGGCAAGGTTACAGGACACATTTCTAAAACATTTTCTCCGGGCAAAAACGAAGGCTGGTGTGTTTTCGCCAGTTTTTGTTTTTATAGGAATGGAGCACACAGACTGTGTTCCAGCTGTTTATTGTACATTATTGCAAACTGTCAGGGAATGTGTGTCGCTAAATGACACGCACATGCTAGTGTCTTGATTACATTTCGTACACCCAGTGCTTCTGCTTGAAATTTGTGTTGATCAATGAAAAATTAGCTGGTGGAGGTGGGGGGGAAGGGTGTATTTGCTGTGGAGTTCATCCCAGAGAATACAGATTTTCTGTCTCATATTACTGTGGATGGTTTGCCTCATGTTTCTTTACTCGCCATACCATTCAAGTTACTTGACATTCAATGCACTAATAATTAGGGAATTCAAAAACCCTGTTTAGAATAGGCTCCGCCCCTTTTCCTCTGATGACAGAGTTGGTGCTATTCTGTTGGGCCGGAGCTAGTGAAGGAGGTGCGCTGCTATAGGGCTTCTCCAATTGCACAGTGATTTATAAGATGCCCCTGGGCCCACTGTAGTCCATTTGGCTGTTTGCATGGCTCACCGTGCGCACATTTGCAAGGTTCCTAAGATTCGTCACGCTTCTATTAATTCAGGGCTTCGTAGGTCGTGACGTGTTTTATTCTAATACTTTGATACGAGAGGTGGATGAAGTTCACGGAATATTATAATTCCCCCTTGAATGAAGGCTCTTCAAGGCCATTCATTACGTCGAGGATAATGGATGCATTACTGCGGATAATGGCTTTCTCATTTAGTGATTCGACCAGCCTTGCCGCCTACCAACGTCATCGGAATCGCACGCTTCAGTGCTGAGGGTCTTGTTTACAGAAATGCTGCAATACAGAGAATTTTTTGGGGGAAAGGGGTACTAGTAGTGTGTGTTGTTCTTCAAGGTTGTCATTTACTGGACAATTAAAACTATCGAACTGGGAGTTGACCTGTCATGAAGGCAGACACTCAAACAGTAAAATGTGTTTGCTTAAAACCTAACCTATTTCTTTCGTCTGTGGGTGTTTGTTGAACCCACAGTCTGTCAGCAGCAACATACTGTAAAATCAGCCCTGGTTTTTGCCTGATGCCTAACTATGGCCTTGAAATGAAATGAAATTTGTACTTGTAAAGCGCACCCATACCCCCAAAGGGGTGTCCAGGCGCTGTACGCATACCGCTGTGGAACCCTTCCTGGCTTTTCCCTGTGAAATGTCCACTCCTGGGAACCCCCAAGGTGAAGCCAGGCATCCCAGCGCTAGTGGGGCCGTTGTGGAGATTAAGCAAGCTATTGCCCAGAGTTGCAGAGGGGGACCCATGATTAGAATAGGCACCGAGGCGAGAATTATCAGGTCCGAGGAAATTGAGCCCAAGACCCGCCGAGGCGGGAATTGAACCCTGGTCCCGGGCCAGATCTCTGCATCAGGGTCTGCCGCTCTAACCATTGAGCCACACTTCTCCACTTATATAATATGCCTTGAAGGGGCATATTATATAACATACTGCAAAGTGCCACTGTGCACAGGTTGTGTCCCGATACAAACATGCATGCTGGCTCCTGCATCGGCGCAGTGTTTGTGTGCTCCTACCCATGACCGCAAGAAGCAGAGTCCAGTTGTTGCAAGTTCATCTGCTGCTCTTTCAACTTTTGCCTGTGGCTTCCCTCCTGGCCCGTGAGGGGAGGCCTGACTGCCCTGCAAAAGTTACTTCAAGCCACCATTGCATCTAAGCTCGTCAGGCCCCCATAGGCGACGATGTAAGGGGCACAAGTGTACCGTCCACACTGCCATGTTCACCAATGGCCAACCTTAGAGGTGGCGACAGAGTTCCCCATCACTTTTTGCCCTCTCCAAAGGTCCCTCCGGGTATGCTAAATATTCACCAATTGATGAGCGCCCCATAACGAGTACTCCCTCGTCTGCCCCGGGGGCTTGTATGTCTATGTTGCTGCTTCTGTAAAGGGACCACGTCAACAAGAAAAGTAGATTTCCACTTTCCAACTCATATCAGCTGCAACAGCAAGCACAAACTTGTGATGACAGAATTAGCCTAGTCGCCCCCATTCTTTCATTTATATCAAACGGTGGCTGCTGGAAGGCAAATGACACAGAATGATGTTTGCACATGTACCAGCATTACTGTAATGCTGATCTCGGTCATCATCAAATTATAAACAGAATCAATGTTCTTAAAAAGAGTCCAAATTAAAAATATATTTATATGCTTTGAGTCGCATTGTGTAATTTGCAGAGGGTTCATTTCCTGTACATTTTGTCTGCGTTATGTTGATTACACTGATGCTGGAGCGACTCCCACTTTTGATCAGATGATCCGGCAAAAAAGACATTTTGTGAAAGTCAAATCCATTTAATCCAGTTTTAATTTTAATAATACACTCACAAAATCATCAAAAGACGCCACGCTTTTGAAGACTCAATAATACATTCAAAAAGCCCTTGCACTTCCTTTAATGAACCATGTCGTATGTTCTAACGCTCTTGTAAAAAGTAATGTGAAAACTTGCACGTTGCAAACTTTGTTAAAAAAAAAGACAGGGAGTCATTCTGCAAAAAATGAAACAATTACATGAACAAAAACATCCTTGAACTTCGAAGGCCGTTTACTTTTTACAGATCGTTTTTGTTGTTGTTGATAGAGCTACTTGAACAGTTATTGATTGGTGTTCAGTGTGCTAGTAAGTTTTCAGGGGAACAGCATGTGCTGGTGAAGACACGGGTAGTCATAATTATTGCTGCGAGCCCTTACTTACCACGTTGAAACAAATTCAACGACCGCGTCATCACCTGAGTCAAAAGAGCCCTTGGCCCTAGCAACTGAAATCTGCACAGTGTAAACAAATGAATCGGTAACTGTTGTCAGTGGGAATTTATAAAACTAATTTCTTGCAAAAATGACTTGATCAGCTATTACATATGTTAAATATAGCAATACTTGCAGGGTTTTTAAGTGAATATTTTTGCTAGAATGATGATGTTTGGCACACCAGCTCATTTCTTTTTTTTTTTAGGGCGAGCTTGGGCAGCGCATGCGCTGCTCTGCGAGGCATGCTGTATTCGAGTATAGACTTGAAGCCCTGCCCACTCTCCGCCCATATTTTCCATTGGCATGTGTCATTGTCCTTCGTAAATGCTGGCTTCTGATTTGTTAATAGGCATGTTAGTCCCTTCTTAGTAGCGCGTTGTCTTCATTTGTAACCTCCCATGAGGACTGGCCCTTTTACTTCTGTTGTTACACGGTCATCTCATTTAGTCTGTAAGGACTATTTTCTTTAAAGAGTTTCTCCTGCTGCAGGCACGGCATGCTTTCCTGCAGCATTCAGTGCGCCATGCATGCTTTCACTTTCCAAGCAGCCTGGGACAATGGAAGCCGCTTCTTTGAAATGGAATAGGTCTTGCATTTACAAGAATTTGAGCAATTAGCATTGTAAATAACAATGCATTTTATTTATTTGTTAATTATCAAAACAGATAAATAAAAGGCATTGTCATTGACTATGCCAATAGCTTAAACTCTCGCAAATGCGAGACCTATTGCATTGCAAATGCTTGTTTTCTTTTGCTTATGGGTACGTGTCCCATCTATTCAATCGTTTCGTTCACATTCTAGCCTCCACACAAGGGGTTCCAATGGATACGAGTCCCATGTGTTCTATTGTTCTGTTTACGTTTCTAACCTTCACATAGAGGTTCTAATGGGTACGAGACCCATGTGTTCTATTGTTCTGTTTACGTTTCTAACCTTCACATAGAGGTTCTAATGGGTACGAGTCCCATGTGTTCTATTGTTCTGTTTACGTTTCTAACCTTCACATAGAGGTTCTAATGGGTATGAGTCCCATATGTTCTGCTGTTCTATTCAAGCTTCTAACCTCTAAGTAGGGGTTCTAATGGGTACGAGTCCCATGTGTACAATTGTTTGTGTGCACTACTGTGCACACTCGTGGTTGTCTGCTAAGGTCTTTTGGGCTGCTTGGTCAGCAGTCAACCTTCTTTTCTTTCTTTCCCTTCTATTTTCTTCGGTTGATGTTGGGTGTAGATGTTCCATGTTGTTTCTGGTCCATTTATTCACCTATATTTTGGGGAAAGTCAGTTCGGGTGTCCGTCACCCATTTCTTATGTTTCTTTAAAAAGATTATAGGAGGATGATGGGTGGGTAATATATATTTTATGTATATTTATCTTTGCATCTCCTCTACATTGTTTATTTTTCTTGCATGTACTTATTGTGCATCTCTTGTATATTTTCTCTGAATTCACTTTCCATTTCTCTTGTACTTCGGTCTTAACCTTTCATTTCATTTTCTCTTGTACTTACTCTTATATTGTCCAATGTATTTTCTTCCTTGTTCACGCTTGATTTGTTTTGGCATATTTGCTTTGATCCCTTCAAGTTTGGGTTAATTTTCTTCTTCCTTTTTCTCCATTTTTCTATTTTTCTATTTCTTGGGGTTCTCCTTGTCTGAACCTTTTTCTTCTTTGTGGTTTCATTTTTGTTTTGTGGAAGAAGGGAAGGTATGTTGTAACCTGGATTGTATTTATCCGGTTACTTTCTCCCTAGCTGCTCAGCCAGTGTGAATGTGATGCATGGGATGTTGGTGTGAGCGTCTTGAATGGAATGTTTGGGTACCTGGATGCTTGAGTGTGTCAGTTGGAGTAGGGGCTGAGCAGCAGGCAGACTGCTCCTGGTAGGGCTGCATCTCTACAACTCAACTACCTGTAACTGAACTCAATAAATCTACTTAAAACTACATCCTGGCTGCGGACCTCAGCACTACAGAATGGATGGAGGGGGACGGGGCAGTAAGAGACCAGGCTGCTTGCAGGCTCGGACAGCAGGAGAGGAGGGGGATGGGCAGTAAGAGACCAGGCTGCTTGCAGGCTCGGACAGCAGGAGAGGAGGGGGATGGGCAGTAAGATACCAGGCTGCATGCAGGCTCGGAGGGCAGAAATGGAAGGAAGGGGAGGGGTTAGTGCATACAGGCTCAGAGAGCAGGAACAGGATTGAAGGGGATGGGCAGTAAGAGACCAGGCTGCATGCAGGCTCAGAATGCGGGAATGGATGGAAGGGGGCGGGCAGTCAGAGACCAGGCTGCATGCAGGCTCAGGGGGCGGGAATGGATGGAAGGGGGCGGGCAGTAAGAGACCAAGCTGCATTCATACTCAATTAATCAATCAATCAATCAGGGGATTGTAAAGAGCGCTACTCACCCGTGAGGGTCTCAAGGTGCCGGGGGGTGGGGTGGGGTGGGTAAGCAGCTCCGTTCAGTTGAAGAGCCAGGTCTTGAGTGTCTTCCTGAAGATGTTCAGGGAGGGGGCGCGTCTGATGTTGATCTGCAGCTCGTTCCAGGTCTTGGCCGCGATGTAAGAGAATGTTCTTCCACCTGTTCTGGCTCTGCGGATGCGCGGGGTTTCGGCGAGGGCGAGGCTGGCGGATCAGAGGTTTTTCTTGGCTACGTGGAAGGAGATTCTCTCATTGAGGTATTGGGGTCCGGTGTTGTAGAGGCATTTGTAGGCGTGGGTGAGTATCTTGAAGGTTACTCTCTTCTCAACGGGGAGCCAGTGGAGGTTCCACAGGTGTTGGGTGATGTGTTTGTGTCGAGGGATGCCGAGGACGAGTCTGGCTGCGGTGTTCTGTATGGTCTGGAGTTTGCGGAGCAGAGGATTGTGGATCCCAGCGTAGAGGGCATTTCAGTAGTCCAGTCTGCTGGTTATGAGTGCGTGGGTGACGGTCTTCCTTGATTCGGGGGGGGAACCATTTGAAGGTCTTTCGGAGGATGCGGAGGGTGTTGAAGCAGCTGGAGGGGACGGCGTTGACCTGTCGGGTCATGGAGAGAAAGGAGTAGAGTACGATGCCGAGGTTTCGTGCGTGGTCCGTGGGGGTGGGAGGGCTGCCGAGGGCGGTGGGCCACCAGGTGTTGTCCCATGCAGAGGGGGAGGGTCCGAGGACGAGGACCTTTGTCTTGTCCGAGTTGAGCTTCAGGCAGCTGCTGCTCATCCAGGATGCGAAGTCCTTCATTCCTTCCTGGAAGTTGAGTCTGGGGGTGATAGGGTCATTGGTGAGGGCTCAGCGAGCAGGAATGGCAGGAAGGGGACAGGTCAGTAAGATACCATTCTGCATGCAGTGTCAGAGGGCAAGAATGGCTGAAAGGGGATTTGGCAGTAAGAGACCAGGCTGCATGCAGGCTCAGACAGGAGAACAGAAAGGGATGGTCAGATGGCTGGCAGGGGACAGGCGCAGTAAAAGGCCAGACTTCATGTAGGGGTACAGAATACATGCTCATCCAATCCTTGGCCTCTCTGCAAAGCTTACAGAGCAATGGTCAGTTGTGATAATTGTAATTCTGTTTGAAAGTATGTATAGAAGGTACACTGCTGTTGAAATACAGACAGTGCATACGTTTTAATAAATGCAGTGCTTACACATGAGTGGATGCTGTGGATGTGGGGGTGGTAAAGTAAAGAAGATGAAAGGAAGTACGTGCAGGAAAGAGTGAAAAGAATGTGCTGAAGAGGAAAGAGATTAGATGTAAGATATGCAGATGGAGTGTTTCAGAAAGATATGAGGAGAAAAGGGGCTTACGTGTCTAACCAAGAGACTGTGGAATAAAGTGGTGTGAAGAGACGGATATGAGTGACTGAGACACTCCGAAGACCCCTACCTCTTCCACAGACCTTAGAAAAGTTAACAGTCAGCTTAAAATATTTGATTGACTTTGTGCTTATCCATATATTTTACACATGCTTCAAATCTTCACGGGTGCCCTTTGTAGGTGGCCCCACCAGTTTTATCTGTGGCCGCTTGTGTGCTCACTAAAAATCACTTCTAGAGGTGCCACTGTGGAGGAGCAGTAAGACAGCAAACAGGGGACAGAGGGCTGGTAGCAACCGTCTTGTCATAGCATCAGAGAGCAGGAGGAAAAGACACAGATCATACCATCAGAGAGCAGGAGGGAAAGACAAGGGCCATACCATCAGAGAGAAGGAGGGGAAGACATGGGCCATACTATCAGAGAACAGGAGAGAAAGACATGGGAATAGCATCAGAGAGCAGGAGGGAAGGACAAGGGTCATACCATCAGAGAGCAGGAGGGAAAGACACGTTCCATACCATTAGAGAACAGGAAGGAAAGACCATCGGCCATACCATCAGAGAGCAGGAGGGGAAGACAGAGGCCATATCATCAGAGAGCAGGAGGGAATACATGGGCATACCATCAGAGAACAGGAGGGAAAGACACAGGTAATACCATCAGAGAGCAGGAGGGAAAGACATGGAAATAGCATCAGAGAGCAGGAGGGAAGGACACGGGCCATACCAACAGAGAACAGGAAGGAAAGACCATTGGCCATACCATCAGAGAGCAGGAGGGGAAGACAGAGGCCATATCATCAGAGAGCAGGATGGAATACATGGGCATACCATCAGAGAACAGGAGGGAAAGACACAGGTAATACCATCAGAGAGCAGGAGGGAAGGACAAGGGTCATACCATCAGAGAGCAGGAGGGAAAGACACGTTCCATACCATTAGAGAACAGGAAGGAAAGACCATCGGCCATACCATCAGAGAGCAGGAGGAAACGACAGAGGCCATACCATCAGAGAGCAGGAGGGAATACATGGGCATACCATCAGACAGCAAGAGGGAAAGACAAGGGCCATACCATCAGAGAACAGGAAGAAAAAACAAGGGCCATACCATCAGCAAACAAGAGGGAAAGACACAGGCCACGCAATCAGAGTTCAGGAGGGAAAGACACGGGCCATACCATCAAAGAGAAGGAGGGAAAGACTGGAGCCATACCATCAGAGAGCAGGAAGGAAAGACACGGATCATACCATCAAAGAGCAGGAGGGAAAGACTGGGGTCCCACCATCAGAGAACAGAAGGGAAGGACATGGGTCATACCATCAGAGAGCATTAGGGAAAGACACGAGCCATACCATCAGAGAGCAGGAGGGAAAGACATGTTCTATGCCATCAGAGAACAGAAGGGAAGGACAAGGGCCATACCATCAGAGAGCAGGAGGGAAAGACATGTTCCATACCATCAGAGAACAGGAGGGGAAGACATGTTCCATACCATCAGAGAACAGGAGGGAAGGACACGGGCCATACCATCAGAGAGCAGGAGGGAGAGACACAGGCCATACCATCAAAGAGCAGGAGAGAAATACACAGGCCTTACCATCAGAGAACAGGAAGGAAAGACACAAGTCATTTCATCAGCGATAAGGAGAAAAGATTTGGGCCATACCATCAGAGAGTAGGAGGGATGGACACTGGCCATACCATCAGAGAGCAGGAGGGAAAGACACGTTCCATACCATCAGAGAACACGAGGGAAAGACACGGGCAATACCATCAGAGAGCAGGAGGGAAAGACACAGGCCATACCATCAGAGAACAGGAAGGAAAGACACAAGTCATTTCATCAGCGAGCAGGAGGGAAAGATATGGGCCATACCATCAGAGAGTAGGAGGGAAAGACATGAGTCATTTTATCAGCGAGCCGGAGGGAAAGACATGGGCCATGCCATCAGAGAGCAGGAGGGAAGGACACATGTCATACCATCAGAGAGCAGGAGGGAAAGATACGGGCCATCCCATCGGAGAGCAGGAGGGAAAGACACGTTCCATACCATCAGAGAGCAGGAGGGAAAGACACGGGCCGTATCATCAGAGAGCAGGAGAGAAAGACATGGGTCATACCCTCAGACAGCAGGAGGGAAAGACACAAACCATACCATCAGAGAGCAGTAGGGAAAGACAAGGGTCATACCATCAGAGCACAGGAGGGAAAGACACAGGTAATACCATCAGAGAGCAGGAGGGAAGGACAAGGGTCATACCATCAGAGATCAGGATGGAATACATGGGCATACCATCAGACAGCAGGAGGGAAAGACAAGGGCCATACCATCAGAGCACAGGAGGGAAAGACACAGGTAATACCATCAGAGAGCAGGAGGGAATACATGGGCATACCATCAGACAGCAGGAGGGGAAGACAAGGGCCATACCATCAGCAAACAAGAGGGAAAGACACAGGCCATACCATCAAAGAGCAGGAGGGAAAGACCATCGGCCATACCATCAGAGAACAGGAGGGAAAGACAAGGGCCATACCATCAGAGAGAAGGAGGGGAAGACATGGGCCATACCATCATAGAACAGGAGGGAAAGACATGGGAATAGCATCAGAGAGCAGGAGGGAAGGACAAGGGCCATACCATCAGAGATCAGGAGGGAAAGACATGGGAATAGCATCAGAGAGCAGGAGGGAAGGACACGGGCCATACCATCAGAAAACAGGAAGGAAAGACCATCGGCCATACCATTAGAGAGCAGGAGGAAAAGACAGAGGCCATACCATCATAGAGCAGGATGGAATACATGGGCATACCATCAGAGAGCAGGAGGGAAAGACATAGGTAATACCATCAGAGAGCAGGAGGGAAGGACTAGGGTCATACCATCAGAGAGCAGGAGGGGGGAAAGACACGTTCCATACCATCAGAGAACAGGAAGGAAAGACCATCGGCCATACCATCTGAGAGTAGGAGGAAAAGACAGAGGCCATACCATCTGAGAGTAGGAGGAAAAGACAGAGGCCATACCATCAGAGAGCAGGATGGAATACATGGGCATACCATCAGAGAACAGGAGGGAAAGACACAGGTAATACCATCAGAGAGCAGGGGGGAATACATGGGCATACCATCAGACAGCAGCAGGGGGGCCAAGGGCCAAACCATCAGAGAACAGGAAGAAAAGACAAGGGCCATACCATCAGCAAACAAGAGGGAAAGACACAGGCCACACCATCAGAGATCAGGAGGGAAAGACACGGGCCATACCATCAAAGAGCAGGAGGGAAAGACAGGAGCCATACCATCAGAGAACAGGAAGGAAAGGCACGGATCATACCATCAAAGAGCAGGAGGGAAATACAGGAGCCATACCATCAGAGAGCAGAAAGGAAAGACATGGATCATACCATCAGAGATCAGGAAGTAAAGACTGGGGTCCTACCATCAGAGAACCGGAAGGAAGGACAAGGGTCATACCATCAGAGAGCATTAGGGAAAGACACGAGCCATACCATCAGAGAGCAGGAGGGAAAGACATGTTCCATACCATCAGAGAACAGAAGGTAAGGACAAGGGCCATACCATCAGAGAGCAGGAGGGAAAGACATGTTCCATACCATCAGAGAACAGGAGGGAAAGACATGTTCCATACCATCAGAGAACAGTAGGGAAGGACACGGGCCATACCATGAGAGAGCAGGAGGGAGAGACACAGGCCATACCATCAAAGAGCAGGAAGGAAATACACAGGCCATACCATTAGAGAGCAGGATGGAATACATGGGCATACCATCAGACAGCAGGAGGGAAAGACAAGGGCCATACCATCAGCAAACAAGAGGGAAAGACACATGCCATACCATCAGAGATCAGGAGGGAGAGACACAGGCCAAACCATCAAAGAGCAAGAGGGAAAGACACGGGCCATACCATCAGAGAGCAGGAGGGAAGAACACTGGTAATACCATCAGAGAGCAGTAGGGAAAGACAAGGGTCATACCATCTGAGAACAGGAGGAAAAGACACAGGTAATACCATCAGAGAGCAGTAGGGAAAGACAAGGGTCATACCATCTGAGAACAGGAGGAAAAGACACAGGTAATACCATCAGAGAGCAGGAGGGAAAGACAAGGGCCATACCATCAGCAAACAAGAGGGAAAGACACATGCCATACCATCAGAGATCAGGAGGGAGAGACACAGGCCATACCATCAAAGAGCAGGAGGGAAAGACACGGGCCATACCATCAGAGATCAGGAGGGAGAGACACAGGCCATACCATCAGAGATCAGGATGGAATACATGGGCATACCATCAGACAGCAGGAGGGAAAGACAAGGGCCATTCCATCAGAGCACAGGAGGGAAAGACACAGGAAATACCATCAGAGAGCAGGAGGGAATACATGGGCATACCTTCAGACAGCAGGAGGGGAAGACAAGGTGTAGGAGAGTAGGATCTGCCTCTTATGTTGCCCCCACTTTTTTTCTGATGTTAGCACTGGTTTCTGGCTATAGTCTGGCTGGGTCCCTGCCAATCAGGGCCCCAGCCTCTCTGTTCTCTCTAAATGACATGGAGTGCACTCTAGGTGCACTAGTGATTGGATACTGTGGTGCCTTATGAGTCCCTAGTATATGGTACCTTAGGTGCCAAGGGCATAGGTACTTCACAGGCCTACCAGGGGCTGCAGCATGTGTTATGCCACCCCTGGGAAGCAGTCTAAATCTGACACCACAGGCCTGCTACTGCAGCCTGGGTGAGGTGGTGCTAGCACCCCTCACTGAGATATAGGTTTCCTATATCTCTCTTGCACACACATATAAACCTATCAGTCACCCCTAAGGCAGGCCCTATCAATCCTGAGGGCAGGGTGCGTGGCTTCTATGTGAGGGGGTGCCTCTGCCTGAGCAGGGCCCCTCTGCAGCTCTCAGAGTCTATTCTCTGGTGCTGTTTGTGGATGCGGTTAAACCATATACTCTTAAGTGCATTATATCCTCGCGGTAAATGCTAACTTTGGAATGGCTGCATCAAAACATGTCGTGTTTGGTGTCAAACATCTTGGAATACTACCCCCCCGCCAATCTTGGCGGCGGGGGTAGCATTCCACCCTTCTAGAGGGATAAGACATGTACCTGCTGTGGAAACGCGGTAGAATCCTAAAGAGCCCTGGCATCACAAAATGGATGCCACCAGTCACAGACACTGGGCTGCCCTCCTGCTGATGACCGAAACTCGCAGTGGAGGAAGCCCAACAATAGGCATCCTGTCACAGGGAGGTGTAACCACCTCCCAGACAGGGTTTAGTGTATTGGGGCTGGGTGGGTGCACTCTTAGAGTGCTTTGAAGTCCTGCACTGGGGGAGCAGAAGGCTCCTCTGTGCATATGCCAGTTCAAACCAGCTCAGGGGCTACCTGCCCCTGCTCTGGCGCGAAACTGGACAAAGGGAAGTGGGTGTAGCCACCCCTCCCTTGACCCTCCCATAGGTGGGGTCATAGAGCTAGTCCATCCCCTCTTTTTAGTATAAGAGGGGGAACCTTGCCATTGCAAAGCAGATAACCCCTGGACGACGCTCTACAGAAGAATCCTGGCACTTCGACGTTCCACTACCTTTGGAAGACAGAAGAATCTCCCTTGGAGTCAAGGAGTGACTCCCCTGCTTGGCAGGCACCAAAAACGACAACGACGGTCGCAAACTACGCCGCTCCCGCCGGAGTCCGAAGTCCCTGCAGCCCAAGAAGTGGATTTCCTGACCTCTCCCAGGCCATCGTGAGTCCCCAGCGAAGCTGAGGCAAGTGGACCCCACGAGTAACGAGGAACCGCGACCCCTGGGTACCGTGCACTATTGTCGAGTGCAACCCCTTCACAACGTTCTACGAACCTGTGCTTTGGACCACGTGTGGTCCCGACCTCCAGCAGGAATCCCTCCGAAGATCAGAGGCCTACACCGTCCCGAGTGACCGTGGGCCCTGTTGAGTGATTCCGCCCGAGGTGTCTTCGCGATCCCTTGCCCGCTGGCTTGTGGGTCCCCAGAAGACTTCTTAAAGAAACCAAAGGGCTCCCCTGGTTGCTCCAGGCCTGCCCTGACTTACCCTCGCTGGGTGAGTTCCTCAGACCTTGTTGGTCTGCGCCATCGACTTTTCTTCATCTCCCCGAGACTTGCTGCTGCCAAGGCTTGTTGGCTCTAATCGAGTTGCCGACACCGCAGTCAGCTGCAGACGTCGAGGGACCCACCGAATCCAGCTCCTGGTCGTCGTCGACGCCTCCTGGACCACGTGGCTGAAGAGTCAAGGCACCTGCAACCGACCTGAATCAACCGACGACGGTGGGCATCCATCTTCCTTGCCCCGGGTCACTGCCAAGTGACTTTGAACACTGTCCCCTCTGCTTTCAGGTCATCCTTCTTCAGAATCCAGGCTTGGATTCCACCGGACACTTCTTCAGCTGCCGCAAGCAGCAAGTCTTCTTTGTTCGCCATTGAAAACGACGCCGCGACCCGACACCAAAGGACACCTGTGCACCCGGCTTCCCTGGGTGAGGTAACTCCAGCACTACGGTGCTCCTGTGGGTGTGGGCCCTAGAACTACTTACCCTGTAAGTGACTTGCTTGTAGGTTCTCCCGAAGTATCCTAAAACTCTTTATTTCCAACCGCGACTTGCCCCATTGAAGTTAACGGCGATCCGCGCCTGTGTATTCACACTGCACACGTCCCCCGTGGGTCCTTTACTTACCTGCCTTGGGTGGTTTTGTGAGGCCCCAGCACTTCTGAAGGCCCTAGGCCTTGTCTCCCTGCAAGTCGTTGTTTCTAAGTCTCTTACTTAGTATATGGTCTGGTACGCCCCTAGGGCCCCAGCCATATTTTGTGCTTAACTTATTGTGAAACGTTGATTTGTGCATATGTTTGTCTTCTAATCTCATAAAGAGATTAGTAGAGAGTTATTTAGAAATAAATACATATATATTTGATATATATACCTGTGTGGTGTCTTTTCATTTGGTGATTCAAGAGATTATATGGTAAAACAAGCTGCTTTACATTCCTCAGAGACTTAGCCTGAAGGCTGCTCTCCACAGCTACCACTAGGATAGCTTTCTTTAAAAGGTTGTCTTAAACCTATCTACCATAAGAGTCGATTTGCCCTGGTGCAAGGTGTCCACTTTAATTAGTGAACAGCATATACCAGGCCAACTTCTCACATTGGTGGGCAGCGTGTGGGATTCCAGCTTGCCATTGTTTTACCAGAAAATCTCTATTTGAATTACTAACTGAAAACCATTATAGGTACTCAAGGTACATATAAAGTCAAGCTTAGTATCAATAAGTTCTACTGAACTTAGAGCTGTGTGCCGAGGGATAGCACACCCTTTCCACAGCTCAAGCTAGGATCAGTAGGCCACAAACTAGTGTAGGTAGTACAACACTGCACAACACTAGAATGTCCTTAAAGGGTGGACCCAGTGGATCCACTCAGCCTCAGTATAAGGACATGGCTTTCTCTGACTTGAGAGCCATGTGTGTTGACAGACACCTGAGACTAGGACAGAGTCCCTCAACACTACACCTGATAGATCTGCTGACAGCAGATGACCTTAGATTGGCTCTAGGAGCTAAAGGGTTTGAATCAGTGGGTGGGTCAGTCATAGTATCTGGGTCAGATGATGAAAATCAGAATGACCAAGACTCTGTGATTGAAGGGCCAGGCTCCAAGGGGCCTGAAAAGGACAGAGGAATTCTCCCTAAGAGAACTGACAGAGAGGAGGAGAGGCACAGATCCCCTTCCAGGGAATCTGACCACTCTTATCACTCTGGCAGAGAATTTGTCCAGCAGAGGAGCTCATACTTTTCCTTAAGAGAGACCTCCTCTGAGAGAAGGTGCAAACTGCTCCAGTATGAGGAAGCCAGAGTGGCCCTCAGAACCAAGCAGTTGGCACTGGATAGGGAAGCCCTGGAGATCCAGAGAGCTTCTAGAAAAGAGGGGTTAGAACCCCCTGGTGGCAGCAACAGTGTCCCTAGAGGCAGAGAATATATTCCTGACCATAGGAACCTGAGCAAGGTTGTTCCTCCCTACCAGAGTGGGGATGATATCCACAAGTGGATAACTGCTATGGAGAGGGCCTGTAGAGTACAGCAGGTCCCCCAAAAGCAGTGGGCAGCAATCTTGTGGCTCTCCTTTTCAGATAAAGGAAGAGACAAGCTCCTCACTGTTAGAGAGGAGGATGCTGATGATTATGAGGTCCTGAAGAGTGCACTGATAGATGGGTTTGGCTTAACCACTGAGCAGTACAGGTTAAAGTTCAGAGATACCCAGAAGGCACAGACTCAGGACTGGACTGACTTTGTTGATTGTGCAACCAAGGCTCTAGAGGGTTGGCTGGTTGGCAGTAGGGTTACTGATTTCAAGGGATTGTATAATCTGATGATGAGAGAACAGATCCTAAATAATTGCCAGAACCAGTTGTTGCATCAGTACCTGGTGGACTCTGATCTGACCTCTCCCCAAGAATTGGGAAAGAAGGCAGACAAATGGGTCAGAACCAGGGTGAGGCAGAAAACCCAGAACCAAGGGGGTGACACTAAGAAGCAAGATCCTAAAGGCTCTGAGAAAGGTGGGGATAAGTCAAAAGACCAGAAGTCTTCACAAGGGCCCCAAAAATCTGCATCTGGTGGGGAGTCACAGTCCAACAAGGGAAAAGGCCAAAGAAGCCCTGGTGCAAATTCTGTAAACAGAAAGGGCACTGGACTTCTGATTGTACCAAGTCCAAAGACCAAACCACCACCACTCCTGCCCCTAAGGCAACTGTGCCCCCTAGCTCAGCTACTGGTGGAGGTGGTACTCAGAATAAGGGTGTAGTAGGGTTGACCCTGGGTTCTGAAGTGGATTCTGACCTAGTCAGAGTGACCACTCAGGCAATGCTGATTTGTGAGGGAAACATTGATATGTCCTTCCTAGTAAGCCCCAGTAATCTGGGCAAGTACAAACAGCAGCCTTTGATAAATGGCAAACAGGCTTTGGCATTTAGGGACACAGGTGCTAGTGTCACCATGGTGGCAGAGGACCTAGTGGACCCTGGACAGATCATCCTGGGTGAAATGTACCAGGTGACCAATGCAAGCAATGTCCAGACCAACCATAGTCTGGCAGTTGTGAATTTCTCCTGGGGAGGGGTAACTGGCCTCAAGAAGGTTGTAGTCAGTGCAGACCTCCCTGTAGAATGTCTATTGGGCAATGATCTAGAGACTTCAGCCTGGTCTGAAGTAGAGTTATGGACTCATGCTGAGATGTTGGGCATCCCTGCAGAGGTATTTGCTGTGACCAGGTCACAAGCAAGAATGCATGACACTGAACCAGCTCTGGATCCTGGAACAATGGACCAGATGCTTCCAAAGAGGAGGAGCAGTAGGGTTAAGGCAGTGCCTTCCCCTCTGTCTCAGATCAAGGATTCACTTCCAGAGGGAGGTGAAGCAGAACCTGAAGAAGGAACTGCCCCAGAGGGACTTGAACCTGACCAGGTTGAGTTCTTGGGGGCAGGGGGCCCTTCCAGGGAAGATCTGAGCAAGGAGCAACAGTGCTGCCCCTCTCTTGAACCCCTCAGACAGCAGGCTGCTGCTGAGGCTGCTGGGAGTGCTAGTGGGTCCCATAAAGTTTATTGGGATGAGGGACTCCTATATTCTGAGGGTAGAGACCCAGCCCCTGGAGCCACCAGGAGGTTGGTAATACCTCAGAAGTTTAGGGGTTCCTCTTGACCTTAGCACATGATATCCCTTTGGCAGGACACTTGGGCCAAAACAAGACCTGGGACAGGCTTGTTCCACATTTTCATTGGCCACATATGTCAGAGGACACAAAGGAGTTTTGTCGCTCCTGTGTCACTTGCCAAGCCAGTGGTAAGGCAGGTGGCACAACAAAGGCCCCCTGATACCACTACCTGTGGTGGGGGTACCCTTTGAAAGGGTAGGGATTGACATTGTTGGTCCCCTTGACCCTCAGACTGCATCTGGGCACAGATTTATCCTGGTGGTAGTGGATCATGCCACCAGGTACCCAGAGGCAATTCCTCTGAGGACCACCACAGCACCTGTGGTGGCAAGAGCCCTCATTGGAGTTTTCTCCAGAGTGGGTTTTCCAAAGGAGGTCATTTCTGACAGAGGTACCAACTTCATGTCAGGATATCTGAAAGCAATGTGGAAGGAGTGTGGTGTAACTTATAAGTTCACCACCCCCTATCACCCACAATGCAATGGTTTAGTTGAACGCTTCAACAAGACCTTGAAAGGAATGATTAAGGGACTCCCAGAGAAGCTTAGGCGGAAATGGGACCTTCTTCTTCCTTGCCTTTTGTTTGCATACAGAGAGGTTCCACAGAAGGGGGTTGGCTACAGCCCATTTGAGCTTCTGTTTGGGCATCCTGTGAGAGGTCCACTATGTTTGGTAAAAGAGGGCTGGGAGTTACCTCTCAAGCCCCCCAAACAAGATGTGATGGACTATGTACTTGGTCTCCGCTCCCGGATGGCAGAGTACATGAAAAAGGCAACCAAAAACCTGGAGGCCAGCCAAGAATTGCAAAAAGCTTGGCATGACCAAAGGCTGTGCTGACTGTATACCAGCCAGGACAGAAAGTGTGGGTGTTGGAGCCTGTGGCCCCAGCAGCCCTCCAGGACAAATGGAGTGGCCCCCATACAATAGTTGAACAGAAGGGAGAAGTCACCTATCTGGTGAATCTTGGAACTCCCAGGAGCCCCCTAAGGGTGCTTCATGTCAAGAGATTAAAGCCATATGTTGACAGGGCTGACATGGGCTTGCTCATGGCAACTGATGAGGACCAGGAGGAGGAGAGTGACCCTCTCCCTGACCTGCTCTCTCAGAACCCTGATGATGGGTCAGTAGATGGTGTTGCTTTGGCAAGCAGCCTCACTGACCATCAGCAAACTGAGTGCAGACAAGTTCTGCAACAGTTTAGACATATGTTTAGCCTGACCCCTAGTCAGACTACCTGGTGCACCCATGAGGTGGACACTGGGGACAGTCTGCCTGTCAAGAATAAAATCTACAGGCAACCTGACCATGTCAGGGACTGTATCAGGACTGAAGTCCAGAAAATGTTGGAGTTAGGCGTGATTGAGCCTTCAGATAGCCCTTGGGCTAGCCCAGTAGTCCTGGTACCCAAGCCTCATACCCAGGGTGGTAAGAAAGAAATGAGGTTTTGTGTAGACTACAGAGGCCTCAATGCAGTCACTAGGACTGATGCCTATCCCATACCAAGGGCAGATGAGCTGATTGATACTTTGGCCTCAGCCAAGTATCTAAGCACATTTGACCTAACAGCTGGCTACTGGCAAATCAGATTAGCTGATGATGCAAAAGCCAAAACAGCATTTTCGACCCCTGGTGGGCACTTCCACTTTGTGGTGATGCCCTTTGGATTGAAAAATGCACCTGCCACTTTTCAGAGGTTGGTGAATAAAGTTCTGGCAGGGATGGAAACTTATTGCTCAGCTTATCTAGATGATATTGCTGTCTTTAGTTCCTCCTGGCAGGATCACCTGGTCCACCTCAGAAATGTTTTGGAGGCCCTACAGAAAGCAGGCCTCACTATCAAGGCCACCAAGTGCCAGATAGGGCAGAGTCAGGTTGTGTACCTGGGCCACCTTGTAGGTGGAGGCCAGGTTCAGCCTTTACAGAGCAAAATCCAAACCATAATGGAATGGGTTGCTCCAACCACCCAGACCCAGGTGAGAGCCTTCTTAGGCCTGACTGGGTACTATAGGAGGTTTGTCAAGGGATATGGATCTATAGTGACCCCCTTGAATGATCTTACCTCTAAGAAAATGCCAAAAAAGGTTCAGTGGACAGCTAGCTGTCAAAAGGCATTTGAAGACCTAAAGCAGGCCATGTGCACTGCCCCCATCTTACAGAGTCCAGACTACACCAAAAAGTTCATTGTCCAAACAGATGCTTCTGAGCTGGGTGTGGGAGCTGTACTGTCTCAACTGAATGATGAAGGTCAAGACCAGCCAGTAGCTTTTATTAGCAGAAGGCTGACCCCTAGAGAGAAACGTTGGTCAGCTATAGAGAGGGAGGCCTTTGCTGTGGTATGGGCCCTGAAGAAGCTGAGGCCATACTTGTTTGGTACTCACTTCATAGTTCAGACTGACCACAAGCCCCTCCTATGGCTAAAGCAGATGAAAGGTGAAAACCCAAAACTTTTGAGGTGGTCCATTTCCCTACAGGGGATGGACTATACAGTGGAACATAGGCCTGGGACCCAACATGCCAATGCAGATGGACTCTCAAGGTATTTCCACTTTGAACACGAAGACTCAACTGGTCAAGGTTAGTTTAGTGTCCCTACGTTTGGGGGGGTTGTGTAGGAGAGTAGGATCTGCCTCTTATGTTGCCCCCACTTTTTTCTGATGTTAGCACTGGTTTCTGGCTATAGTCTGGCTGGGTCCCTGCCAATCAGGGCCCCAGCCTCTCTGTTCTCTCTAAACGACATGGAGTGCACTCTAGGTGCACTAGTGATTGGATACTGTGGTGCCTTATGAGTCCCTAGTATATGGTACCTTAGGTGCCAAGGGCATAGGTAATTCACAGGCCTACCAGGGGCTGCAGCATGTGTTATGCCACCCCTGGGAAGCAGTCTAAATCTGACACCACAGGCCTGCTACTGCAGCCTGGGTGAGGTGGTGCTAGCACCCCTCACTGAGATATAGGTTTCCTATATCTCTCTTGCACACACATATAAACCTATCAGTCACCCCTAAGGCAGGCCCTATCAATCCTGAGGGCAGGGTGCGTGGCTTCTATGTGAGGGGGTGCCTCTGCCTGAGCAGGGCCCCTCTGCAGCTCTCAGAGTCTATTCTCTGGTGCTGTTTGTGGATGCGGTTAAACCATATACTCTTAAGTGCATTATATCCTCACGGTAAATGCTAACTTTGGAATGGCTGCATCAAAACATGTCGTGTTTGGTGTCAAACATCTTGGAATACTACCCCCCGCCAATCTTGGCGGCGGGGGTAGCATTCCACCCTTCTAGAGGGATAAGACATGTACCTGCTGTGGAAACGCGGTAGAATCCTAAAGAGCCCTGGCATCACAAAATGGATGCCACCAGTCACAGACACTGGGCTGCCCTCCTGCTGATGACCGAAACTCGCAGTGGAGGAAGCCCAACAATAGGCATCCTGTCACAGGGAGGTGTAACCACCTCCCAGACAGGGTTTAGTGTATTGGGGCTGGGTGGGTGCACTCTTAGAGTGCTTTGAAGTCCTGCACTGGGGGAGCAGAAGGCTCCTCTGTGCATATGCCAGTTCAAACCAGCTCAGGGGCTACCTGCCCCTGCTCTGGCGCGAAACTGGACAAAGGGAAGTGGGTGTAGCCACCCCTCCCTTGACCCTCCCATAGGTGGGGTCATAGAGCTAGTCCATCCCCTCTTTTTAGTATAAGAGGGGGAACCTTGCCATTGCAAAGCAGATAACCCCTGGACGACGCTCTACAGAAGAATCCTGGCCCTTCGACGTTCCACTACCTTTGGAAGACAGAAGAATCTCCCTTGGAGTCAAGGAGTGACTCCCCTGCTTGGCAGGCACCAAAAACGACAACGACGGTCGCAAACTACGCCGCTCCCGCCGGAGTCCGAAGTCCCTGCAGCCCAAGAAGTGGATTTCCTGACCTCTCCCAGGCCATCGTGAGTCCCCAGCGAAGCTGAGGCAAGTGGACCCCACGAGTAACGAGGAACCGCGACCCCTGGGTACCGTGCACTATTGTCGAGTGCAACCCCTTCACAACGTTCTACGAACCTGTGCTTTGGACCACGTGTGGTCCCGACCTCCAGCAGGAATCCCTCCGAAGATCAGAGGCCTACACCGTCCCGAGTGACCGTGGGCCCCTGTTGAGTGATTCCGCCCGAGGTGTCTTCGCGATCCATTGCCCGCTGGCTTGTGGGTCCCCAGAAGACTTCTTAAAGAAACCAAAGGGCTCCCCTGGTTGCTCCAGGCCTGCCCTGACTTACCCTCGCTGGGTGAGTTCCTCAGACCTTGCTGGTCTGCGCCATCGACTTTTCTTCATCTCCCCGAGACTTGCTGCTGCCAAGGCTTGTTGGCTCTAATCGAGTTGCCGACACCGCAGTCAGCTGCAGACGTCGAGGACCCACCGAATCCAGCTCCTGGTCGTCGTCGACGCCTCCTGGACCACGTGGCTGAAGAGTCAAGGCACCCGCAACCGACCTGAATCAACCGACGACGGTGGGCATCCATCTTCCTTGCCCCGGGTCACTGCCAAGTGACTTTGAACACTGTCCCCTCTGCTTTCAGGTCATCCTTCTTCAGAATCCAGGCTTGGATTCCACCGGACACTTCTTCAGCTCCCGCAAGCAGCAAGTCTTCTTTGTTCGCCATTGAAAACGACGCCGCGACCCGACACCAAGGACACCTGTGCACCCGGCTTCCCTGGGTGAGGTAACTCCAGCACTACGGTGCTCCTGTGGGTGTGGGCCCTAGAACTACTTACCCTGTAAGTGACTTGCTTGTAGGTTCTCCCGAAGTATCCTAAAACTCTTTATTTCCAACCGCGACTTGCCCCATTGAAGTTAACGGCGATCCGCGCCTTTGTATTCACACTGCACGCGTCCCCCGTGGGTCCTTTACTTACCTGCCTTGGGTGGTTTTGTGAGGCCCCAGCACTTCTGAAGGCCCTAGGCCTTGTCTCCCTGCAAGTCGTTGTTTCTAAGTCTCTTACTTAGTATATGGTCTGGTACGCCCCTAGGGCCCCAGCCATATTTTGTGCTTAACTTATTGTGAAAAGTTGATTTGTGCATATGTTTGTCTTCTAATCTCATAAAGAGATTAGTAGAGAGTTATTTAGAAATAAATACATATATATTTGATATATATACCTGTGTGGTGTCTTTTCATTTGGTGATTCAAGAGATTATATGGTAAAACAAGCTGCTTTACATTCCTCCGAGACTTAGCCTGAAGGCTGCTCTCCACAGCTACCACTAGGATAGCTTTCTTTAAAAGGTTGTCTTAAACCTATCTACCATAAGAGTCGATTTGCCCTGGTGCAAGGTGTCCACTTTAATTAGTGAACAGCATATACCAGGCCAACTTCTCACACAAGGGCCATACCATCAGCAAACAAGAGGGAAAGACACAGGCCATACCATCAAAGAGCAGGAGGGAAAGACCATCGGCCATACCATCAGAGAACAGGAGGGAAAGACAAGGGCCATACCATCATAGAGAAGGAGGGGAAGACATGGGCCATACCATCATAGAACAGGAGGGAAAGACATGGGAATAGCATCAGAGCGCAGGAGGGAAGGACACGGGCCATACCATCAGAGATCAGGAGAGAAAGACATGGGAATAGCATCAGAGAGCAGGAGGGAAGGACACGGGCCATACCATCAGAAAACAGGAAGGAAAGACCATCGGCCATACCATTAGAGAGCAGGAGGAAAAGACAGAGGCCATACCATCAGAGAGCAGGAGGGAATACATGGGCATACCATCAGAGAACAGGAGGGAAAGACATAGATAATACCATCAGAGAGCAGGAGGGAAGGACTAGGGTCATACCATCAGAGAACAGGAGGGAAAGATACAGGTAATACCATCAGAGAGCAGGGGGGAATACATGGGCATACCATCAGACAGCAGCAGGGGGGAAAGACGAGGGCCATACCATCAGCAAACAAGAGGGAAAGACACAGGCCACGCAATCAGAGATCAGAAGGGAAAGACACGGGCCATACCATCAAAGAGCAGGAGGGAAAGACAGGAGCCATACCATCAGAGAACAGGAAGGAAAGACACGGATCATACCATCAAAGAGCAGGAGGGAAATACAGGAGCCATACCATCAGAGAGCAGGAAGTAAAGACTGGGGTCCTACCATCAGAGAACAGGAAGGAAGGACAAGGGTCATACCATCAGAGAGCAGGAGGGAAAGACATGTTCCATACCATCAGAGAACAGAAGGTAAGGACAAGGGCCATACCATCAGAGAGCAGGAGGGAAAGACATGTTCCATACCATCAGAGAACAGAAGGTAAGGACAAGGGCCATACCATCAGAGAGCAGGAGGGAAAGACATGTTCCATACCATCAGAGAACAGAAGGTAAGGACAAGGGCCATACCATCAGAGAGCAGGAGGGAAAGACATGTTCCATACCATCAGAGAACAGAAGGTAAGGACAAGGGCCATACCATCAGAGAGCAGGAGGGAAAGAAATGTTCCATACCATCAGAGAACAGAAGGTAAGGACAAGGGCCATACCATCAGAGAGCAGGAGGGAAAGACATGTTCCATACCATCAGAGAACAGAAGGTAAGGACAAGGGCCATACCATCAGAGAGCAGGAGGGAAAGACATGTTCCATTCTGTAGTAACGAAGGTCCACGCAGGTAGGTTAACTTAAAGGTGGTTTATTCATGCAGGTAACAAGTAGTATAACAGGTAGATAAGTTATAAAGGAGAGCCCCACCAGGAACAGCCTGTCAGCTGCTCAGCCCATGACCAACTGTCACTCGCCTCTCTGAGTCCCAACATTCCGAGGCTAGAAAAGACTCCAACATTCTATAGGGCATAGAGCACAGGCACTGGCTGAGCAGGTGATGGAGAATACATTACAATACATATGCAGGATACTACATATCCCTTTTCCTTCCAACAGAAGAACAAATGCAATAAAAGAATAAAATAACAAGTGTGAACAGGGGAGAGATACAAAGGAAGGAACAACTAAGTGATAGAGAGAACGTCCAGGAAAAGAGGAAACAAAGCAGAGCGAGGAAATAGAAGTGAGAAGACAAAGGATAAAGTGAAAGTGAGCAAAAGGACAACCCAACCTCTACAACAATGAAATAGAAAGAAGGGGACAGTGAGGCGCAAGAGAGAAAATACGAAATAGAGAAACAGACTTAACAACGACAACCCCCACGCACACCCACTGGCCAGGCAGGCAAGCAAGGAAAGCAGGACAAGGCACGATGGGAACAGAACAGAAGACATACCCAAGCAACGGGAGAAGAGAAGGAAGAGATACCTCCTGAACAAGGAAGAACAAGAAGAACATTGCAGAAAGGGAAAGACTAAAGACCAAAGAAGAAATAACAGCGAAATGTGTATGGTGCAGATTCCAAAGATGAAGAGGAAAAGAACATCAATAGGAAATCTGAACCAGGGAAATAGAGAGAAAGCGAAGAGACACAAACAGTATCTATATGCTTCTCCCCATATCCAAAAGGACAATTCAAATAACATAACTCCAATGGATGCAACATTAAAGCTGAAGGCAGGGGGATAACGTCAGGATCAAAGGCTGCAGCCACTACTGATTCATTTCCACAGGCAATATGGCAGCCGGTGCTCAGGATCACACAGTTCAATGTAGTAAGCAAACATACCGTTGAACAACAACATCTTCTTACCGCTGTTAGGCAATCAAGATGAAACAAACAGCTGTCTGTGAGTAGTGGAAAACTGCCCTGCAGAGTAGCAGACTGCGGTGGTAACGCTAAAGACCAAAATGTGTAGTGTAGATGAACACAACACGCCTGTGCTAGGGCTGGCCGATGGTGAGGCCACTGGTGAGGCTGAACGGCGTAGTGCTTCATCTTACTTGTGTTGATGTCTTCTTTTCTTTTATAGTTGATGCTAGTTTCTCACTTGTTGTCGTCACTCTTGTTGATTGTAGAACACGCTTGTTTCATGTTGGCACCTTTACGTTTCCTGTGGATACCTCCGCTTTTGTACATTGTGGTAGTAGCCACTGTAGTTTCTGTAGATTGCGCCATCTCCAGGTCCACCTGTGTTCGCCAGGTACCTTAGATCCGCTTGTTCCACGTAGGTACGTCACCAACTCGTCACCAAATTATGTAGTAACGAAGGTCCACGCAGGTAGGTTAACTTAAAGGTGGTTTATTCATGCAGGTAACAAGTAGTATAACAGGTAGATAAGTTATAAAGGAGAGCCCCACCAGGAGCAGCCTGTCAGCTGCTCAGCCCATGACCAACTGTCACTTCACCTCTCTGAGTCCCAACATTCCGAGGCTCATCAGACTCCAACATTCTATAGGGCATAGAGCACAGGCACTGGCTGAGCAGGTGATGGAGAATACATTACAATACATATGCAGGATACTACACATACCATCAGAGAACAGGTGGGAAGGACACCGGCCATACCATCAGAGAGCAGGAGGTAGAGACACAGGCCATACCATCAGAGAGCAGGAGGGAAGAACACTGGTAATACCATCAGAGAGCAGGAGGGAAGAACACTGGTAATACCATCAGAGAGCAGGAGGGAAGGACAGGAGCCATACTATCAGAGATCAGGAGGGAAAGACACGGGCCATACCATCAAAGAGCAGGAGGGAAAGACAGGAGCCATACCATCAGAGATCAGGAAGGAAAGACATGTATCATACCATCAGAGAACAGGAGGGAAAGACATGGATCATACCATCAGAGAGCAGGAGGTAAAGACTGGGATCCTACCATCAGAGAACAGGAGGGAAGGACAAGGGCCATACCATCAGAGAGCAGGAGGGAAAGACATGTTCCATACCATCAGAGAACAGAAGGGAAGGACAACGGCCATACCATCAGAGAACAGGAGGGAAAGTCACAGGCCATACCATCAGAGAGCAGGAGGGAAAGACATGTTCTATAACAACAGAGAGCAGGAGGGAAAGACATGTTCCATCCCATCAGAGAACAGGAGGGAAGGACACAGGCCATACCCTCAGAGAGCAGGAGGGAAAGACACAAGTCATTTTATCAGTGAGCAGGAGGGAAAGATATGGGCCATACCATCAGAGAGCAGGAGGGAAGGGGACAGGCCATACCATCAGAGAGCAGGAAGGAAAGACACGTTCCATACCATGAGAGAACAGGAGGGAAGGACACAGGCCATACCATGAGAGAACAGGAGTGAAGGACTCGGGCCATACCATCAGAGAGCAGGAGGGAAAGAAACGTTCCATACCATCAGAGAACAGGAGGGAAGGACACGGGCCATACCATCAGAGAGCAAGAGGGAAAGACACGTTCCATACCATCAGACAGCAGGAGGGAAAGACATAGGCCATACCATCAGAGAGCAGGAGGGAAAGACATGAGTCATTTTTATCAGAGAGCCGGGGGGAAAGACAAGGGCCATGCCATCAGAGAGCAGGAGGGAAAGACACAGGTCATACCATCAGAGAGTAGGAGGGAAAGACATGAGTCATTTTATCAGAGAGCAGGAGGGAAAGACATGGACTATACCATCAGAGAGCAGGAGGGAAAGACCATCGGCCATACCATCAGAGAGCAGGAGGGAAAGACATGGGCCATACCATCGGAGAGCAGGAGGGAAAGACACAAACCATACCTTCAGAGAGCAGGAGTGAAAGACACGTTCCAGACCATCAGAGAGTAGGAGGGAAATACATGGGCCATTCCATCAGAGAGCAGGAGGGAAAGACACAGGCCATACCATCAAAGATCAGCAGGGAAAGACACAGGTCATACCATCAGAGAGTAGGAGGGAAAGACATGAGTCATTTTATCAGAGAGCAGGAGGGAAAGACATGGACCATACCATCAGAGAGCAGGAGGGAAAGACCATCGACCATACCATCAGAGAGCAGGAGGGAAAGACACAGGCCATACCATCGGAGAGCAGGAGGGAAAGACCATACCTTCAGAGAGCAGGAGGGAAAGACACGTTCCAGACCATCAGAGAGCAGGAGGGAAAGACATGGACCACTCCATCAGAGAGCAGGATGGAAAGACATGGGCCATACCATCAGAGAGCAGGAAGGAAAGACACGTTCCATACCATGAGAGAACAGGAGGGAAGGACACGGGCCATACCATGAGCTAACAGGAGTGAAGGACTCGGGCCATACCATCAGAGAGCAGGAGGGAAAGACACGTTCCATACCATCAGAGAACAGGAGGGAAGGACACAGGCCATACCATCAGAGAGCAGGAGGGAAGGTCATGGGCCATACCATCAGAGAGCAAGAGGGAAAGACACGTTCCATACCATCAGAGAGCAGGAGGGAAAGACATAGGCCATACCATCAGAGAGCAAGAGGGAAAGACACGTTCCATACCATCAGAGAACAGGAAGGAAAGACACAAGTAATTTCATCAGCTAGCAGGAGGGAAAGATATGGGCCATACCATCAGAGAGTAGGAGGGAAAGACATGAGTCATTTTATCAGAGAGCCGGGGGGAAAGACAAGGGCCATGCCATCAGAGAGCAGGAGGGAAGGACACACGCAATACCATCAGAGAGCAGGAGGGAAAGACACAGGTCATACCATCAGAGAGTAGGAGGGAAAGACATGAGTCATTTTATCAGAGAGCAGGAGGGAAAGACATGGACTATACCATCAGAGAGCAGGATGGAAAGACATGGGCCATACCATCAGAGAGCAGGAAGGAAAGACACGTTCCATACCATGAGAGAACAGGAGGGAAGGCCACGGGCCATACCATGAGCTAACAGGAGTGAAGGACTCGGGCCATACCATCAGAGAGCAGGAGGGAAAGACACGTTCCATACCATCAGAGAACAGGAGGGAAGGACACAGGCCATACCATCAGAGAGCAGGAGGGAAGGTCACGGGCCATACCATCAGAGAGCAAGAGGGAAAGACACGTTCCATACCATCAGAGAGCAGGAGGGAAAGACATAGGCCATACCATCAGAGAGCAAGAGGGAAAGACACGTTCCATACCATCAGAGAACAGGAAGGAAAGACACAAGTAATTTCATCAGCTAGCAGGAGGGAAAGATATGGGCCATACCATCAGAGAGTAGGAGGGAAAGACATGAGTCATTTTATCAGAGAGCCGGGGGAAAGACAAGGGCCATGCCATCAGAGAGCAGGAGGGAAGGACACACGCAATACCATCAGAGAGCAGGAGGGAAAGACACAGGTCATACCATCAGAGAGTAGGAGGGAAAGCCATGAGTCATTTTATCAGAGAGCAGGAGGGAAAGACATGGACTATACCATCAGAGAGCAGGAGGGAAAGACCATCAGCCATACCATCAGAGAGCAGGAGGGAAAGACATGGGCCATACCATCGGAGAGCAGGAGGGAAAGACACAAACCATACCTTCAGAGAGCAGGAGGGAAAGACACAAACCATACCATCATAGAGCAGGAGGGAAAGACACGTTCCAGACCATCAGAGAGTAGGAGGGAAACACATGGGCCATTCCATCAGAGAGCAGGAGGGAAAGACACAGGCCATACCATCAAAGATCAGCAGGGAAAGACACAGGTCATACCATCAGAGAGTAGGAGGGAAAGACATGAGTCATTTTATCAGAGAGCAGGAGGGAAAGACATGGACCATACCATCAGAGAGCAGGAGGGAAAGACCATCGGCCATACCATCAGAGAGCAGGAGGGAAAGACATGGGCCATACCATCGGAGAGCAGGAGGGAAAGACACGTTCCAGACCATCAGAGAGTAGGAGGGAAACACATGGGCCATTCCATCAGAGAGCAGGAGGGAAAGACACAGGCCATACCATCAAAGATCAGCAGGGAAAGACACAGGTCATACCATCAGAGAGTAGGAGGGAAAGACATGAGTCATTTTATCAGAGAGCAGGAGGGAAAGACATGGACCATACCATCAGAGAGCAGGAGGGAAAGACCATCGACCATACCATCAGAGAGCAGGAGGGAAAGACCATCGACCATACCATCAGAGAGCAGGAGGGAAAGACACGTTCCAGACCATCAGAGAGCAGGAGGGAAAGACATGGGCCATACCATCAGAGAGCAGGAGGGAAAGACACAAACCATACCATCAGAGAGCAGGAGGGAGAGACACAGGCCATACCATCAGAGAGCAGGAGGGAGAGACACAGGCCATACCATCAGAGAGCAGGAGGGAAAGACACATGCCATCCCATCGGAGAGCAGGAGGGAAAGACACGGGCAATACCATTAGAGAGCAGGAGGGAAAGACCATACCTTCAGAGAGCAGGAGGGAAAGACACGTTCCAGACCATCAGAGAACACGAGGGAAAGACACGGGCAATACCATCAGAGAGCAGGAGGGAAAGACACAAACCATACCATCATAGAGCAGGAGGAAAAGACACGTTCCAGACCATCAGAGAGCAGGAGGGAAAGACATGGGCCATACCATCAGAGAGTAGGAGGGAAAGACTTGAGTCATTTTATCAGAGAGCAGGAGGGAAAGACACATGCCATACCATCAGAGAGCAGGAGGGAAGGACTCACTAAGCCACATGGCGGGCAGGCAGTGTGGGTCATTGAAAACCACGGGCATTGAGAGGGCAGGAACTGAACAAAATATACAGAAAAAAAGTTTGACAGTGAGGAATGTCGGAGAGCAGGCAGGGCAGGGAGAAGCAGGGGAAGCAAGCACAGAGTGCAGGACGATGGGACATGCAGGGGCAGGGAGAAGCAGGGAAAGCATGGACTGAGTGCAAGCCAACGGGGCAGGCAGGGCAGGGAGAACCAGGGGATGCATGTATAGAGTGAAAGCCAATGGGACAGGCAGGGCAGGGAGAAGCAGTGGAAGCAAGGACAGAGTGCAGGCTGATTGGACAGGCAGGGGCTGCCTGTATGCCATGTGTGTTCATCAGAAAGCTGTGATTGCCCAGGGCACTGCAGGGGTTAACAGGTCCCTGAAGAGGGTGTGACGAAGACGAGGAAGTGGTGATGGGGGAGTGAGAAGTTGAGATGTGAGGCTCGGTGAAGGGGTGTGCCTTCAGACCCCGCTAATCTTATGGCACGGTAGGGGCTGAGCCAGGCATCTTTAGCACAGAGACCACCAGAGAGGGCAGTTCAGTCTCCAGGTCCCTGCAGGAGACAGTGGAGAGGTGATCAGGCACGGGAGGCTCAGAGGAACACGGCCCAGCCCTCAGGAGGGGCAGAGGCCTGGCGAGCTACCCTCATCTGATACTACCGGCCGATACCCAGGGCCCACCCTGAGACACATAAAGTACAAGGGGAGCCTCTCGGGAGCGAGCCGTCCCCTCAAGGGAAAAAAAGACACCTAAACCAGCGATTCAAACCAAGAAGGGCCGAGACCAGGAGGGCTGGTGGGTGACAAGGCGATCAGCAGACTCTGAGAGGAGCTCACTGGGGAGAAGGTCAGCCTGGATCTGGGAGGAGGACTCCCTGGATCTGGACGAATGACTGCCTGGATCCGGGAGTAGGTCTGACTGGATCTGGGAGGAGGATTGCCTGGAACTGAAAGAGGGATTGCCTGGATCTGAGAGATCCTTCCTGAATGGACCAATTGATTGGGAAGAAACTCCCGAAAGAGGACCTCATCATTTTTGAGGAGACCACCATTGATTTGTTTGAGGCCACCAGGGAAGGCCTGCTTTGATTTTGGAGAAGGCGTCCTTGATTTATTCAAAGCCCTCTTATTGTAGAAAAGCAGCTACGAACCACAGGCAGGGCCTACAGGCAATGAGTCTACCCCACAATTTCAGCATGGACATAGGATATGAGGATGACTACTACTATAGGGACAACATGAGCTACAACCCTCAAGAGATTGATACTGGCTGTGAGTACAACGATTGGACGCCCACCCACGTACTCATGCCCACCATCTATATTCTCGTCTTCCTCCTGGGCATCTCAGGTAATGGCCTTGTGCTTTGGACCATCTACCGCAACCCTGAGAAGAGGCGCTCGGCTGACACCTTCATCACTAGCCTGGCCCTGGCCGACCTAGCCTTCGTGGTCACGCTGCCCCTCTGGGCAGTCTACACTGCCCTGAACTACCACTGGCCCTTTGGCTCCTTGGCCTGCAAGCTCAGCAGCTACCTGACCTCCCTGAACATGTATGCCAGCGTCTTCTGCCTCACCTGCCTCAGCTTCGACCGCTACTTGGCCATTGTTCACTCGTTGACCAATGGGCGAATTCGCTCGCGGATCAGCGGCCTGGTGGCCACGGGCGTGCTTTGGGTCCTGGCTGCCATACTTGCCCTACCAGTGCTGGTGTTCCGCGGTACGGGTCCTGGGCAGGAGCAAGCTGAGAAGATCAGTTGCCTCATGGACTTCGCCGGTGTGGCCAGCAAAGCCACTGAGTTACACTGGATGGCCAGTCTAAGCATCTTGTCCACCCTTCTTGGGTTTGTGGCACCCTTCGCCGTCATGCTGACCTGCTACGTCTTCATCGGCCGAACCATCTCCAGTCACTTCCAGAAGCAGCGTCATGAAGGCCCGCGGAAGCGGCGTCTCCTCAGCATCATCTCGACTCTAGTAGCCTGCTTCGCGGCCTGCTGGCTACCCTTCCACCTGGTGAAGATCATCTACTGGCTGACGGACCTCGAGGTCCTTCCCTGGTCCTGCAGCTTCCACGCCTTCCTGAGCAAAATCCACCCCTACACCACCAGCATGGCCTACGTCAACAGCTGCCTGAACCCCTTCCTGTACGCCTTCTTCGACAGTCGCTTTCGCGAGAGTGCCTGGTCTTGCTCTCCTGCAGGAGGCTGAGGCTGGTGCTCAGGACCCAGTGCTGTGCCAGACAGAGCTTCCTTGAGGGATGATCCGATGTTGGCAACTCCCATGCAACTGTCCCTTTCTTGACTTTTGCTTGCACACACAAACTTTGTGGGAGTTAAAACTCACACAAGGGAGCTTGTGGAACCCCGTTGTGTGCTCTGAGGTGCGCCTGCGCAAGCTCTGCTAGTAAGATTGTAGCCAGAATCCGAAGGAACCACAGGCGCACAGAACTGCGCCATAATCATGACTGTGCATCATATAGGTGCCACATTGCACCACAAGGCGCGCGATACTTGGCGATCAGTAGATGCTTTAAGCAGCAAGCGCTGCTTTGGGGCACTCCTACTTCATGTTTTTTTTTTGTAAGTTTTTCTTTTCACTCATGGCACACAGCAGCTTTTCAGGTGTGTATAAATAAAAAAAATGTGATTTTATTGCAAACTGAATAGTATTACAGCAGCCCGTGCCTCAATTTTCTATTCCTTCTTGAGTGTGATGCTGGGAGCAGTGGGTGGGGACAGTGAGAAATGGAGGAGTGTGGGGGGCTGGAGCACTTGGCAGTGGGACCTGAATACAAGCGTCACTCGCTATTCCCCATGTTGAGGCCTTAAATGAACTATATGGCCTGGTAGGACGCCATCAAAATATGCCATTCTGAAACTCCTGTAGTGCGAAGGTAGTGCTGAGGCTCCCCCCCTTTCCACAAGCACAGGGTACCCAGGTGGCTCCATGTCGCCGGGACTCCACTTTTCAATTCCTGGAATTTGCTTTTAAATGTCATTGTCATCTGGTGTGTTTGTCAATTGTAATGAAAGACTACAGCTCCCAGAATGCACTGGTATGTTAAAGGCAAACCCAGAACTGGAATATATGGAGTCATCTGGTCTCCCTACAGAAGCAGGGATCCAGGGTCAGCGCCACATCGACATTTCTTGTGCCTCTGCCCTTCCTCAGATAGAAAGGGGCGGTGTCTCATTGTCACTCACCATACTATAACCATCACACACGACTTTCACCATTACACTCCATATATTCACAATCTCCCGGTCACTTGCATTTTTCTCACCAATACTCCTGCACATCTCATCCTCCCTCTTGTGAAACCTCACAAATCACCCCTCATCACTCTCACCATAGATCACCACCAACTCACCGACCCTCACTACATGTGCACTATCACTTATATCCATGGCCGAAGGAATTATGAGGCAAAACCAAACCAAATTCTGCGGCAGGGTTGAATAAATTATGAAGCAAGAAAATTATAAGGCAAGAAAGGGAAAATGAATAATTTTGTATCTACGTAGTTTTGTCTTGCAGGGAAGATGAAATTCCCACTTTCTTAGCACTGGCCCTTCTACCAGAGTAGAACAGCTTGTGTACAACAAGTGCTGTGTTTCACTCAGCAGAAAACAAGCCTGTTTAATCAAACATTTAGTAATAAATAAAGCATTCTCTTTTTATTCGGCGCATCTCTCTTCTGTCCTAAGACTTGTGTTCAGTTTTCAGTTTCCCCTTTGCTCAGAGCTCCTCTTTCCATTAATAAACATCTCTGCAGAGCTGTGTTTCTTACTTATGCACATCACGGGGAAGGAATTCAGGCTTCAACATATGGGACTGTAAAGAGATGTAACATGTCTAGGATTCTTCAAAAGTCTGAGGTCCTGTTGGGGTAACTGCAACTCTGACTGTCAGTGACACGGATTTGTGCTCATGACAACCAAGGAACATTTCTCTCAGCCCTCTTTCAGTTACACTGAAGGTTTCCATATTTTCTACTGTAAGGCATAGGCAAAGTGGGCCCTAGCCCAGGACCCCAGCCTTTGAGGGGGCCCCTGATAGAGCCAGCTCTGTTCTGCGGACGACAGCCCTGATCTGATGTGCTTAAATAATTCTTAAACAAATTATTTTAAATAACCTTTCTCTTTAATTTATTTTTAATGTGGTAATGTATGGAAGTCTATAAGAGACGTTTTGCAGAGAAATGTTTATGTTTTTCAATACCATGAAACATCCATGAACAAAGTTTCTTTTAGATCAAACAAGACCTCACATATGAAAAATGGCCGAGGGTCACACAGATTATTTGCAATAATGTTTGTGAGGGACTGCTGTGTTATAATATTGAAAGCACACGTCATTATCCTTGAAAATTAGATGTAAACACATTTAGAGTTTGTGCGCGTGTGCCTGTGCACTGTCAGTGATCTGGGCAAACAGGGCATGAAAGAGCTGAAGCTGGATCATAAAATCAAAGTTTTTGCGAACAGGGGCCCCACATTACTTTTGGACCAGGGCCCCCAAAATCCTTAAGATGTCCCTGACTGCGCATAAAGCCCGCCCCCAATTTATTAAATGTGATGTGCACTGTAGTCCAACAAAACACTGCCACCTAGTTAAATACCTAATTCACAACCACTCTTTTCGGTTGTACCTGCTAATAGCATTCTCTACCTCACTATGGGCTTATTTACAAGCCCCTTGCGCCGCAGGTGCGTCCCTTTTAAAATGGGAAAAAGTGACGTAACAGCGGTGCACGGCGCTTGTAAGTAAGCCCCTATATGTTTTAATGTTGGTGTTTCGTAGAGCGGTAAATGTCACATTTGAGGCACTTCGCAGCACTAGCCCAACAAGCAGCCCCAAACAGGTGTGGCGTTGAATGACACAGCATTTCACTGATTTGGAGGCCCATCCTTCTCGGTGGACAAAATGACCCCTGGGGTGGAGGGGGAGGGGGGGGCAGTGTTTCACTTCTCCGTTTACCAAAGCTGGGATTGCTCTTGTGCTGGCTGTGTCGCTAGTTTTAAGTGTTCTGACAAACTACGGGGCATGTTTACAAGCCCCTTGCGCCGCCCGTGCATCACTTTTTGTGAAGCACCGGCGACGCATTTTGCTGCCCCATATTTACAAGGACACGTAAAGCCACCATGCGTGGCTTTTCGTGTCTTTGTAAATATGGCCCCTTTTCACGCAGCGCTTTGCGTGAGAGAGGCGTGCCAAGGGTGTTGCTGTGGGTGTTCCCACGCAACACCCATGGCTTCTGCCGCATTTCCAGATTTACAACCTCTCGTAAACCTGGGAATGCGTCGAGGAGACATTTTTTCACTACTCCCTGTTTTTCCCTTTTTCTATGTGTGCTGCATTCACATAAAAAGAGGAAACCACCCTCGTGATGGTTTTTGTGCAGCAAGGTATCCCTTCCAGCACACAAACAATCTCCCCTTACACGCAGACACCCTTGCACCATGGTGCAAGGGTGTCTGCGTTGGCACATGGTAGCCAATTGTGCACCAGCGCAGGGGAAAGCACAGGGATGCAACATATTATTATAAATATGTCTCATCTCTGTGCTTTGAAAGCGACTCAGTACGGCGCAGCTAAATGGCTTGCGGTGCCGCGCTGAGTCACTTTCTTGTAGATAAGGCACTAAGGGGCTTATTTACAAGCCCCTTGCGCCGCGGTACGTCACTTTTAATATGGAAAAAAGTGACATAAAAAATCTTGTAAATACGCCCCTAAACATTGTCCTGCTTTCCACCAACACACACAGCCCTTTCCTTCCCAAGTCCTGCACCATGCCTGCTCTGACGAGTAACACGGAATCTGAACTGGGCTGATATTCTGACTATGGGTAGAAAGGCCTACAATACAGCCCCCTCCATCTTGGAGCGAAAGAATGCACAGGAGCGTCCAGGTGCTGTCCCGAGGTACATATAGGGGATGTAAAGACTGATACACACAGACAACACACACACATGCACACACACACAGCCGATTCAGCATTTTCCATGAGTGGGGAGGTAAGCCAGCCAACTTATGAATATCTCTCCTGAGCCAGTTCAAATGACAGAAGAGAGATAAAAAGGGAAATGTCTCCCCCCTTCAACTCTTGTGGCCAGTACCAGTGAAGTTAAGGAAAGATCCTCTCATTGCACAAGTACAGGGGTTCAGCAAACTTCCCCCTACCTCCCCTTGCCAAAGAGGCGAGGGGTGTGTAGAGTCCTGCTGGACTCGTTTTAGTGTTCCTGCATGCACCAGTGTACTGGCCACCGGTTCACTGATAGAATATCGACCCCCAAAATATCTGCATACACAAATATCGAGTCATAAATATTGATGTCAAAAATATCGACATCCTATATTTATAATGGTAAGTATAAAAATATCGGGGGAAAATATCGATGTGAAAAATATCGATTTTTTTATATACATAAAAAATAATGTTAAATATATTAAATAATAAAATTAACTTAAAAAAATATATTTGCATTAAATATACATTTTAACAAATATAAGAAATACATTTAATTTTAAAAAAATCTCTCTTTTCCTTTCATTTACACTATTCACTATATTCACTTTATTCACAATCAGTCGTGCACCTGTGTTTACCAAGGAATTTATTAACAGAGAATTATGTTGATAAGGAATATTGCAACCTTTGATAAAGTTTGATGAATTATGTGCATATTAATATACAGGGCTGCATACGAATGCTTAAATTTGTATTAATCGTGATTTACATCATGATGTTATGAAAGGTTGGTTCTCCTTGATTGATGATGTAATGTGTAGGATGGACCAACAGGGGGTACACTACCTTCAATGGTTATAATTTGTACAGGTGATTAAATGGCAACATTGCATAATAATTTATGGTATCTGTCTACAATGTGCTAGTAATATATTGGAAATGTTCTTGACAATTTTGTTTCAAATTGGGTATTTGCCCATGGAACTCCGATTACAATGTACTGCATCGTGACAGATTGGAAATGGGGTACATTACCCACAATAGTTTGTTTTGTTTGACATTGATATATGATTTGCAAGGCTAGTATGCTTAAACTGTTGATCCCATGTACGGCTAAATAGCGAATGCTGTTTACGTGATTATTCTTGAATTATTTAGCTCAACTTTTCATGAGGACCAGATTGAATGAATTTAAAAACATTGCAGAGCATTTATGCAATTGCATATAATTTAAAAAAATCTGTGTATGCACTTTCATTCTATGTTGTAATATTTCCTCACTTTTCATTAACGCTGACCTGTATTTCTATGGGCGGTTGGGCACAGGTCACTAACTTGATGAAGGCTTCGCCGAAACGCGTTGTTCTGTTTGTGACACAATAAAATAAATATTGTGCCTGTCCTTTGGTGTGCCGCTGGAAATTGTTTGGGAGTTCCTGAATTGCTTTTCCTTTTGGAATATATATAGCGAAGTTGCGACCGCTGCTGGCACCGGCGTCGTCAGGAGGGTGAGCGGCTGACCGCAACGAACTGTTTTGGATAAAATGTAATATATATATATATTTACTTTAAAACAATTAATAAACTATTAATTTTAATTTATTTTTAAATGTTATAAATATATAAAAACTTACAAATATATATATATCAAAAGTAAACCCAAAGTAGATGCGCTCTCAGGAAATACAGCCACACAATCCGATACTGTGTAATAACCAAGTTTTAATCACGACGCGTTTCGACTGCATCCGCAGCCTTGCTCACGTGAATAAAGTGCAACAAAATAAAAAAGTGTTAAATAACATCAGAATGGCGGTCATGAAAATGAAAAGAGGACAAACCAAATTGGAAGCCAGAAGTGGCGGCCATCACATAGTGGTAAAGTACAAAAGTGAAATAGCCAAAAGTGGTGGCCATCACATAGTGGTAAAGTAAAAAAGTAAAATAGAAATTCTAATGTAATTTACAAATGAAATTCCATCGAGCAAAAAAAAAAAAAAAAAAAACTCCATCGAGCAAAAAATGCTGCACATTATACAATAACATAAATTGTAAATGAAACATCATAGACAATGCTTTTTAAATTACATATGTCGGGATCAGTTCGAGATTCAAACTGATACAATGCAGCTCTGGAACATATTACAGACCCTACATGAGGTTCTACCTCTGCCTAATTAGACCTAAGTGCAAGAAAACCTAACACAATGATTCGCACAGTGCATTATCATACCAGGGAATAATCGTGTCCCAATACTAAACATAATCACAGGGCTCACAGGGCTCACATCTGAGATCTGCACCAACGAGGTCACAATAAATAAGTTGCAAAGTGCCCTATTTAATTAAATGACCCTCAAAAAGTGCCTTACCGGGTATGTTATATTAGAGAGAGTTATCACTTGTCAAATGCACTCATGTACTGAAATAGACATTTTCTACGAGCTTACATGTAAGATCCGCACCGACCAGGTCAGAACAAATAAGTTGCAAAGTGCCCTATTTTTAAATGACCTTCTGTGAGTGCATAACTAGGTACATATTTAAACCAATGCTCGTTCCACCAAAATTTGAGTATATATGGAATTAACAATCAAATTACGAAATGACATCACAGAACAAATCTGTCCACTTTACCACCGGCTGGCAACTGTCCTCACAAATATTTCAAACTGATGCTGAAGTGTCGATACCATGTTGTCCCAAGTGATAACGAAGAGAATGTTAGGTGACCCGTGTATAAATTGGGCCCCTTCCTTCCCTCCTACAAAGAAACAAAGAAAACAGAAAAAACAATGAAAAGTGAATACTAAAATATCATACCAAGGCACCATGGTGCCAGAGTGACATTAAAATCGTTAATTTCTAATGCTTTGATTCATGGGGGATCCTGAGCTGTGGCGGCAAGAAATTACCACATAAATAAGTAAGCAGAAAACAAGATATACTAAACTCAGTGATTAGGATTACAGCCAAGCTTAAGTCAGAAATACTCAGATAACCCATAACTAGCACAATCAAATTATACATCAAATTCTACAGTAGACGTATATACACACAGTCTATTGACTTTTAAGGTGGATTGCAAGTTCTTCGTCCTGATTGAGCCCCCCTGGAGTCCTAGTTTGTAAATCCACAATGTATCTAGACTCCCTCTGTCTGAGTCTGAGTACTCTATCACCACCTCTATATCCTGGCCGGATCTGCTCTATGATGAAGTACTTCATGAGGGAGGAATCTGAAAAATGTTTTTCCTCGAAATGACGTGCTACTGGGTATTTGGGATCTCTGTTGGTGATTGCACGCTTATGTTCTAGAATCCTCTTTTTCGCCATAAGTGTGGTACTTCCAATGTAGTGCAGTTTACATGGACATTCTATGGCATAGACAACAAAGGTGGTGCTACAAGTGAGGAACTGGGTGCTAATTTTCGTATGCCTATACAGCACAAATTCTTTGCGGAAATTGCTGTTGATACACGCTTTGCAGTGCCCGCACGGAAAAAACCCTTTAAGGTTATGTGTCCCCACTTCTTGTTGTACAGTGATATCACTATGGACCAACATATCCCTGATGTTCCTGCCCCGTCTATAGGTGATGTTAGGTCTTGCTGGAATACTGCCCCCTATGCTGCCATCACATCTGAGTGTATTCCAATTCAGGGCTAGAATGCGCCTGATGCTTTCAGAATCTGTGTTATAGGTCAAATTGCTTTTCCTTTTGGAATATATATAGCAAAGTTGCGACCGCTGCTGGCACCGGCGTCGTCAGGAGGGTGAGCGGCTGACCGCAACGAACTGTTTTGGATAAAATGTAATATATATATATATATTTACTTTAAAACAATTAATAAACTATTCATTTTAATTTATTTTTAAATTTTATAAATATATAAAAACTTACAAATATATATATATATATATACATACACCTATAACATAAAATCTAATAAAAAATAACATTATATTATAAATTAAAACATAAAAATATTTAATAGTCTTTAAACTTAAATTTTGCACTCCATTGAGTGCAACAGTAGGGAAAGTGTTGGATGGCAAAGGGGTAAAAATAACAATTCCCACTCCAGTTCGTGCAACAGTAGGGAAAGTGTTGGATAGCAGAGGGGTAAAAATTAATATTCCCATTGGAGTTAGTGGAAAATTAAAAACAAACAAAATATCAACTACAACACAAAAGATTTTTAAAAAAGAAAAAAAGAAAACATATATAAAAATATTAAAAATGTACAAAAGATAGAATCATATTATAATGTTAAAAAGATCTAACAAATACCTAGAAAGAGTTTCTTTAAAAAATTAAAAATAATCTACAAACAAATAACTATTTTTAATAGAAATTATTTATAATCAAAAACATTAATTATTACATACATGTAATCTTTCTTATTTCCTACCCTATAACACCACACAATTCACTACACACATCTAAAAAAATAAAAATGTACCTCCATAATTAACATAATTATTATCAATTAAAGAATTATTATTAATTAAAAAACAAATTAAAACAGATAAAAATGAATTTACTCCCCAAACTTTACCCCTATAAAACCAAAACCCACACACAAAATAAAAATAAACAATTACCATGAATATTTTTGAATTGATGAATTAATATTAATGATCAACTAATTATTAATTAATTAAACATAAATTACTTTCCACCCCTACCACAATAAACACCACAACCCACACCTAAAAATCATTAGACAATTTCCATAACTAATTTTACATTAAGAAATTATCAATTAAAAACAACTTATTAATTAATTTAAAATAATTTACTTCCCACCCTTTACCACTATAAACCCCACATCTCACATCTTAAATTAATTACACAATTGCCATATTTAAATTTTAATTAATTAATTAGCATTAACAAATAATTATTAATTAGTTATAAAAAAATTACTTCCCACCCTATTCCCCTATAAACACCACCACCCGCTCCTAAAAAATAACACAATTAACATAATTAATAACCAATTAATTAATTAATTAACTAATAATAATTAACAAGCAGTTAATAAATAATTCATAATAAATTAATTCCCACAGTTAACACTATCAAATATAGATTAAATAAATACTAATAAATAAAAAATTATAATAAATTTATTATAATAAAATTACTTCCCACCCTATTCCCCTATAAACCCACAACCCACTCCTAAAAAATGACACAATTAACATAATTACCAATTAATTAATTAATAATAAACAACCAATTAATAAATAATTAATAATACATTAATTCCCACAATTAACCCTATAAAATGTAAATTAAATAAATATTAATAAATAAAAAAACGATAATAAATTTATTATAATTAAATTACTTCCCACTCTATTCCCCTATAAACTCACAACCCGCTCCTAAAAAAATGACACAATTAACATAATTACCAATTAATTAACTAATAATATTTAACAACCAATTAATAATTAATTAAAAATAAATTCATTAACACTATAAAATCTAAATTAAATGAATACTAATAAATAAAAAATAATAATAAATTTATTATAATTAAATTACTTCCCACCCTATTCCCCTTAAAACCCACAAACCGCTACAGGACTAAAAAACACAATATTTAATTAAAATAAAATTAATAACTACTAAAAATTTAACGCATATATTAAAAAACTAAAGCAATACTTATAGAACAAAATAGTTCACATACTTTTAAAATACATACTAAAATACATAACTCAAATTAAAACATCGATATTTTAAACAGCTATATTTTTGCAAACGATATTAATGACTGATATTTTCAAAAACGATATTTCCTACCTCCAAGTCGATATTCTTGACCACGGTATTCTTGCTGTCGATATTTCTGCATTACATTTCCAACTCGATATTTGTGTATGTCGACATTTAAAACTCGATATTCTGTCTGTGCACCCTGGCCACCCCCTTGAAGGCTGGCCTTTAACTCACTCCCCACCCTGATCCAACACAGGTGTGATGAGGCCTGATAATAAAAGGGGCCAGACGCACGTGCCCTGGGCCAGTTATGTGCACCATGTAATCGTGTGTCAGTGTTGTCCTTTATGCTGCATTTCTGCCTAGGGCCCGCAACACCACAGTAGCGATGAGTGGGTCTGACCCCACGTGTGAGATGGGAGCACAGCCTTATGTCGGGAAGGAAGGATAAATGGATTGAAGCCCCTCGGCCTTGTATTGGGCTGGCATGTCACTGAGACACAGACTACGTGACATGCTGTGATCATTCAAAGAAAGAGCATACTGCTCCAGCCAGCCGCCACCCGTCTGCTATGAACACGGCACAAGACTGCTGGGCAAGCAAGAAGGTGGTGTAAGCCCAGGCTGACAGTAACATTTACAAGTTTTTGGCGTAGGGTAGCCCCGCAAACCATTCTGCTGTGCTGCCCTTCGTCAAAAGAGATAGGGCACATTCCTGTCCTCTTCCACAGCACTGGTGCATCATGGTGCAAGGGTGTCTGAGTTGTGGAAATGATTGTTTTTGTGCAGGAAGGAACACCTTCCTGCACAAAAGCAATCAATGGAGGCAACTTCCTCTGTCTATGTGTGCTGCATTCAGCAGCACTCATAGAAAGAGTAAAACATGAGGAGAAATATTGTTATTTCTCCTCGTTGCGCCTCCCCTACGCCACCCCTGGGGAGGTGCAGGCTTTTGACGCATTCCCAGGTTTACAACTTGTTGTAAATGTGGGAATGTGTCAAATGCCATGGATGTATGTGGGAACACCCACCATAACGCCCATGGCACGCCTCCCCGTCAGTGTGAGGCACGGCAGCGACTTGGGCTGCGTTGACTCACTCCATATCTACAAGGCCATGAAAAGCCTCGCAGGGGGGCATTACCTGGTCTTCTAGATATGCATATGCCCTGTGTGCCACCAGGATGTTACAAAAAGTGACGTTCCGGCGGTGCACAGGGCTTGTAAATGAGCCCCTGAGAGTGTGCAGGCAGCGCTAATGTTGGAGGTGAGAAAGAGTGACACCAGGCGGAGCCTGCGGTGCAGCGAGAGAAGTAAGTCCCGGAGGGGAGACAGCACTGAGCAAGGCCCCGAGCGCAGCCCCAGCCCAGAGGGAGGAAATAGCTGCATGTTAGCCCCGCCGCCCCTGAACAGGGCTGGAGAACCGGCAATAACGGAGCCTGACGCTCCCTCACAGTGACCAGGAGCGGGCTCAAACCCCTCCTGAGTGCAGAGAGCGCTGTGTGCCCCCACTCGGCCACTCGACATCCCCACAGGCATGGGAGACCCATACCTGGGACATAGTGCGGGGGCAGGACCGATGAACTCGGCACTGACTGCTGCCTGCAGGACAGAAGATGCGGCGATACTGCACAATACTGCAGCCTCAAGGACAAGCAGACGTATGCCAGCGAGGGGGGACGGCGCGGTGGCAGTGAGAGGCCGGAATGGCACAGCTATGGGTCCAGAGGCGACGAGACGCACCCGCAATGCCAGCAAAGGCCACTAGAGGACAGCAGAGTCATACTGTTCCTTCAGCGGCCCTCCAGGCACTGCGAGGCCCTGCTCAAAAGCACAGCACAGTTAAGAAAGTACCGCCATCGTTATTTTGAGCCTGTACTCATAGTGGGCACAAGAAATTTGCAGCTGAGTCCTAATACTCAGTGAACACCACCACTGAAGAGAGAACCGGGGAAAACACTGATATTTGGGCATACAGCGCCTAGTCTGGAGAAGGCTGGCAGATAAAACACTGGAGGAGTAAAAAGAATCAGCATTGTTGAGACACTGTTGAGGGAGGGCGCACACAGCCTTATAGTCAGGGTCATAGCAGAGCGAGTTTTATTAACTGAACTGAATGGATCCTGTCCAGGAACGGGACCTCCCCCATGTAGTGCACTGCAACCTCTAAAGAGTTGTGGCCCTAGGCCCCCATCCAGTAGTAAGGAACACGCAGACACAGTGTTAGGTATCTGGAACTGGCCCAGGGCATGCTTGCCCGGCCCCTTTTATTGGCAGGGTCACATGTCCTGTGGCACCTGTGATGGATGGGTGTGGGGTGGTAGTGTAAGCCAGCCCTCGGGGAGTGGCTTGTACAAACCAACAATTAGGAACACTAGAATGGTGACCAGCCGGTCACTACATCCCTCCCAAACTTTATTAAAAATGGAACAGCAAGTGCAACCCGTGGGAGAGAACAAAACAGCAACAGAAAACTCCACAGAGTCTATTCGGCTGCTTTCTGGACAGGATGAGTGGACAAGTGCAGCTGTGATCACCAGTTCTATTTGGCACAGCTCAGCGGTGCACAGTGAATTCTGTCCTCCCTGGACTCGATGCGTGGAAGTCTATAACCAATGTCTATATACACGGTTTGCTGCGAGGGTGCATGTGGAGCGATAGTGAAGTCTGCGGAGGTTACGTTTTCAAAGGACGTCCTGGCTCCATGAACATCAAGCCTCCTACGATAGATCACATCCTGGTTATTCTTGCAGAGTCAGGAAGACAGAAGTGCTTCCAGCTGCAGGATGGTGGAGTAATTTCCGACATCCTTCTCTCCGCAGGATTCCCCTCTCAAACTAGGATTCCCCTCTCATGGGATTCCCCTGAGGCCCTCTTCACCAGGCTTCCACGGGACTGGGTGGGCTTCGCAGTGTCGCTCCAACACCATACTATAGGCCCCTGGAGGAATCGCTGCGAGTCCCACCTTCAATTTACTCGCTCCCCCTTTAGGGTAGTTGTTTCCAGATCGGATTACTCCTGCCATCCAGACCCTGGTGCACCGGTATTGACAGGACAGTCTTTGGGGTAACCAGCTTCCGACAAGAGATCTTCAGGCTTACTGGGACCTGCGGGGAGCTGCTGCAGACGCATCTCTCATATCGGGATTCTGCTCTCACCGGTGATCCCTTGGGCCCTTGCCCCTGGATCGCCACGGTCTGGTGTGGATTGGTCACATCCTCTTCTAGACCCCACGACCCAGGTCACTCAGGACGTCCGAGCAGGACCACAATCCAGTCTCACGTGCGACCCCAAAGGGGGATGGTACACATGGTCCAGCTTGCTCTCTTCTGCAGGCGTCAGGTTTGCTTGGTGTAACTGAAGACATCGGGACAGCCAGCCTCTCATGGTGTCACAGAGGCTTCACTGTCCTCTGGGTGTTACATAGATACTGTGCTTCACTCACGATGTCCAAAACTTTTAAGATGTTCTTGCACTCAGTCATATTCTGTACCTTGCGGTGTGCCAGATATCTATCACGCACTCCTCTCTTCTTCTTTCTTTGGACTCATTACGCTGTGATCTCATGCCACACTTCTTCCTTTTCCTCTTCTTTCACTTCACGATGCGGTCTTGTCCCATCTTGTCTTACTCTTCTTCTTTTTCAGACCAGGCCTCTCCATGTGACTTGCACTTCACATGGGTCTCCCTGGCCATGTCCTAGCCCTAGGACAATGCTTTCTCCTCGTCCTGTGACCAGACCTTTCGTTGTGACCTTCTTCATTTCACGACCTCTCCTAGGTCTTCTTCCTTCGACTTCAGCCAAATCTTCTCTCCAACCTCTCACAGGTCATCTTCTCCAACTTCTCGCAGGTCATCTTCTCCGACCTCTCACAGGTCATCTTCTCCAACTTCTCGCAGGTCATCTTCTCCGACCTCTCGCAGGTCATCTTCTCCGACCTCTCGCAGGTCATCTTCTCCGACCTCTCCTAGGTCTTCTTCCTTCGACTTCAGGCAAATCTTCTCTCCGATTTCTCACAGGTCTTCTTCTCTCACCTCTCACAGGTCATCTTCTCCGACCTCTCACAGGTCATCTTCTCCGACTTCTCGCAGGTCATCTTCTCCGACCTCTCGCAGGTCATCTTCTCCGACCTCTCGCAGGTCTCTTCTCCAACCTCTTGCATGTCTCTTCTCTGACCTCTCACAGGTCATCTTCTCCGACTTCTCGCAGGTCATCTTCTCCGACCTCTCGCAGGTCATCTTATCCGACCTCTCGCAGGTCATCTTCTCCGACCTCTCGCAGGTCTCTTCTCCAACCTCTTGCATGTCTCTTCTCTGACCTCTCGCAGGCCATCTTCTCCGACTTCTCACAGGTCTCTTCTCTTGAGAACAAACTCCTTGCGCCTCAAGGCTACGCCGACATAGCACTCTCTTCAGGCTCCACTCAGGCAGGTTTCCCAGGGTCTATCACACCCTGTAACAACATGGGCCCTCTTCCTCGCAGGGCTGTCACTCTCTGGCTCCAGCCCTTGCAGTCAGTGTCTCTGGTGCAATCTTCGGTGCAATTCTGTCCTTGCACCCTCTGTCCTTCACTTGAGAGTGTTTCTTCTGCTGGAACTTTTCACACCCTGTTCCTCGTCTTGCGGTGGCATCCTTTCGCCACCGGGGCGCACATTCTTTTGTCCCTCATAGACTTGTTGCCTAGGGCTTTGCTGTTTAGGTGTTCTTGCCATCAGCAGACTCTTGGCATCTTTCCTTGGCTGGCAGCCTTGAACTTCTTTCTTGGTATTCTCTATCTTGGGCCTTTTACAGTCACTCACTCATTCAGAGTTCGGGCTCCTGTGTGCAGCCACCATTCCCTTGGCAGCTTTTCTTGTGTGGGCTATTTTCAGCAACTCCCTCTTCTGGGGAACACAGTCTGTCCCTACTTTCTCTCTGCACACGGCAGTTCAGGGCCACAGTACTCCTCTTTGCACTGCAGACCACTTCCTCGGTTCCAGGGCAATCATTACTGCTGCAGTGACCACCTATGGCCACTAGGAGCTACTACAGCACTCCTCATAGGTCCTGGTAGCCTTGAGCTTCTTGGGGTTCCCTCTATTGGGACCCACAGTCTCTCTCCATTTTACGGAGAGCCAGCCCTCAGTGTCATGTGGTGCCTTTTAGCATTCTCCTTTTATCACAGATGAGGCAGTCCCATTGCACATCTGTGCCATGTGGAGGTTTAACTTGAAAGTGGGGAAAACACTGCAGATAGGGATGCCCATTCATATCATACTGGCACTCCGTCACTGTCACTTTCCTTCAATTGACCTTCAGACTGCAGTAGCTTTCCTCGTGCTGCAGGCCGTCTTTCTGTGCACTGTCCTTGGGCGTGGTGACTCCACTTGACCAGGAGGTGGCAGTGCAGCACTATTCCCAGCGCGGGCCTGGGCTGCTTTCCTGATGATGCGGCCTCGTGCTGTCACCACTACGGATACTGAGCACTCTCCCTCACAGTTCCAGCTGGGTGCGGTCCCCACTACGGATACTGAGCACTCTCCCTCACAGTTCCAGCTGGGTGCCCTGATGCCACGAGTCTTTACTCCCACATGGAGCCAACGCAGGTTAGGCACATGGCCAGCAGTCATGGCCTCACTGTGCATGCAGTTAGGCCCACTGCTGATACAAACTTCTGCATGTCCCCACTGCGATACACATATGGTTGCCGGGGTGTACTGCCTTTGCAACCTCATATGCAGGAGCCGGGGCAGCACTTTTTCTGAGGCGGCTTTGCACCCTAAAACATGCCCCACGGCAGTCAGCCTGCTCCTTGGCACTGCAATTGCACCTTCCGCTCTGGCAGTCTCTCCTTCCCCCGGGCAGCGCGGGGATCTCGCACCCTGCAGGTGCGGTTCCAGCCTGAATGCTGCACAACCCATAGTCCCATTATTGGCAACACACCCCCACCCCCCACACAGAGTATGCATGCATAAATAAATACACAACACAACTTTTGTTTGGGAAAAATATTGCTGCAGGTTTATTCCATACAAAAGTATGCAAATATGGTGGGTTATCTTACGGGCGATCCAAGGGCAGGCAGCTGTACCAACCTATGCTGCCCTGCCCGCCTGATGAGCCAAGCACCGTGGAGAACCCAATCGGTGCTACCCTTATGGGGGTGATCCCCTTACTGGATCACGTGACACATTGGTCCCTTATTACTCACGCCCCTTTCAGGGTGGAGCGTAGCAAGGCAAGCCCCCGGTTGTTCAGGCCCACAACCGCCCGAAGGACTAACGGGGCGCCGACGTAATTGTTCCAGGACCCTCCCATGAGGCTCCTGGGATTTGGCTCTGGCACCCCTATTGAGCCCACGCAGAGGTACCCTTCTGTACCCATCTGCCTCCAGATCGCCCTGTAACTCCGCCAAAGCTCTGGAGGCGGCCCCCGTCGCCTAAAGAGCCCCCCACCAAAACAGTTCCTTTCTCACTGCAGCCTGCAATTTCCCGGGCCTCATTCATGTCCAGTAGGAACAGATCCAAGCCCACCTGTGCCAAGTGCACCCCAACTTTGTCAAAATACCATTGGTGTTCGCCCGGCTAAGCCCATGCCTACTGAAGCCAAAGCCCCTTGCTCTGCGACTTGCGCATGGAGCGGTTTATCCTTCTCTGGGAATGTAGCACTGCCTCACATGACCTGCAAGAATGTGATGGCCTCCCGGGAGAGAGCTCCACTCCTAACCCTCGCTATATTACCCTTCAAGCTGATGTAGGCTCCCACCTCCTGCAACCAGTAGTTGCAATCCTTCTAGCATTTCGTGTTCCCCAACACTCGTTTCCCGCATTTATGGAACAGCAGCACACTTGCTTAGAGGACCGCTTCCACCCAGCCTAATACTATGGCTATGCGGGCAGGGCATTTCATGCATAACTTGAAGCAACCCGTTACCTGGCGTGGGAGCAGAGTGCACCTACTTCGTTGACGTTGACCAGACATGTGCCAGACCTTTGTGATACTAAACCATGGCGAACTGTGCTGTTCGCATTGTGCACCCTATTGCAATTACAGCAAACATTTGGAGTGACAACTTACGCCACCTTCGAGGCTTGCTTAATTAAAGCTCGATCACAGATACACACATACCTGCTAACCAGCTGTGACCCTTGATGCTCAATACAGCTCTCGACCTAATACCTTGTAATCCCAGGACCTAGGTCAGCCTTCATTGCTTGCAACAATGCCCCCTTACCCATGGCAGTGAGGTCGGGGCCCACTAAGTGGATCACCAAGCTGTTAGGGAAACCTTCCCCTCCCGCCAGTCTCTGCCCCGATCTGTTCGGGGCTGCTCCATCGCATTCCGGGGAACCCCATCCAGGCAAACTGCGTCTGGGAAACCGCATGGAGCTATTTATCCTTCTCCGTGAGGTACAGCTGCCTCACCTTATCCGTAGGACTTTGATGGCCTCCCAAGAGGGAGCTATACTCTTAGCATAGCTATATTATGGGACAGCAGTACCCTTGTTAGATGACCGCTTCCAAAACTAGCCTATCTACTGAGGCTATCAGGGCAAAGACTATTGTGCTTAACTGAAGCAACCCGAAACCTGCCCCTAGAGCAGGCACATAGTCCGCTGCAGTTGACCAGACATTTGCACCGGACCTTTTTGATTATTAAACCATGGTGACCAGGAATGCTCGTATTGCGCACCCCAATGCAGTCACAGCACCCTGTTTGGAGTGACAACTTCCTCCGTCTGCCAGGCTTGCTTAACTAAAGCTCGATCACGTGACCCTCGGAGCTCAATCCAGCTAGAGACCTAGTTCACTCTGTTATCCCTGGAATGATTGCCCTTGCCATGCATCCCTTATTCCTTATGGGGATATCGCCAGCTCAGCGCCCTCTGTGGTGAAACCCCCTAAGTATACCAGCTTAGAGTATCTGTCTGATTTAATACAGTGCGCACTGTCTGCAATATGGTGCCTAACATTAAGGATTGACTAAGTCCTACTTTACCCCCATCCTAGAATATTCCCGAATAGAGGGGCGGGGGGATTCACACTGCCCACACTGGGCAGCCCCAGCGGTGGAAAGTTACCTGCTCCGTTAAATTATTATTATTATTTTTTTTTAACCCTGGACGTGCCAAATGCTCTATTACATAGTAGCCTTTTGTGCTTGACACCTTGTTTCCCCATTTCCTGGGACGGCAGCACACTATGTTGGCTGACAGCGTCCCCACCCAGCGAGGCTAATCTAGCTAACCGAGCGGGGCATTTGCTTAACTGCAGGAACATGTCACCTACCCTTGGTTCTGGGGTGCACTCACTTCGCCCCGTTGACCAGACGCTTGCACAAACCCCTTTGATTGCTAAACCCTGGCGAACACCTTAATGGTGTCAAATCTGGTTTGAAACAATATATGTCTTGTGCCCACTATTGGAGACACCTCACCCTTTTGTGCAGTGACAACTTACGCAGCGCACCCCGCTTGCTTAACTGCCGTCGGATCACAGATGCACAGTACCTACTGTCCATCTCTGACCCAGGATGCTTCACACCCCCAAAAGTGTTGGAATCCCAGATCCCCAGTTTACTGTTTAGCTGCAGTACACCTTCAGTGGATCCGCTAGGAGATACCACAAACCGCATTGGTCATGCGAACATTACGAAGTACACAATTTTCACCTGGGCGCACCTCTAAATGAGACTGGCTCCACACAGCTGTAAAGCCAGAGACACACATATAAGTGTAATGAGCCTTCGCCTGCATAAGTCGCCCACCGACAAGTCGGCCCTGACTAACCTAGTGTTCTGGTGCCAGATTTGGGAAGGCGTTTCCTGATCAACTATAATGAACAAATAATGTGTTGACCAGTTCCAGTGAATGTTTGTCTTAAGTGTATCTGCGAGTGCAATCGCTTAGGTGTGGATGGGTCATCAATGTTGCCGGGCAGTAATGCAATACCTTAGCCCAAGCAACTCTTGACATGATGTGCCTGCGCAGGTAGAAGACAAGGGATGTCCAACCCACCTTACTTCCACTCTTACAGTTTTCTTTGTATATTGCTTGATGGACCCTACACTAATTGTATATTCGCGAAGCGCGCGTGCCCCGGAGGCATGATGGCGCTGAATGACCGGTGTATGTTACCCCACTCGCTGATAATTATGTACAGATAACGGCCTTTACTTAGATTGGGGGAATGCTGAATGCTTCCTAAGGACTGTAGTCTTGCTGCTCCACCCAGTTTGACCCCCAAAACCTTGGGATGACTTTAGGAGTAACATGCCCTTAATGGTACGTGACATTCTACAAGCACTGCGCAGGAATCCCCCTTTGACCTGCTCGAGCCTGTGGCCATTCTGCTGAAAGCCCTGTGGGCTTGGGGGAGGGGAGTGCTACTAACCCTCAAGTCCTCAGGAAGCTCCCTCACTGCTGCAAGTGCCCCAAAGCATTTATTATAAAACATTTAATGGGTAACAACCCGGTTTGCGCCCACCTTAATGTGCCATGCTGTGAGCAATTAGATACCCCACATATCTCTTCCCTATGAAAAGATTAAACAAACCGGCCAAAGCACAATGCACGGGCAGTGAGTGTGCCCACTGAGACACCCCCAGCTCTGTGTGGTACAAACCCTAACGCACCGCGTGCCAGTTTGTACATATCATTCTGGGGTGACTAAGCCCTAATGTGCCCCTTTCCCTGGATGATCCCCAGTACGAGGGTACAGACCGATGACCAAGTGCTACGCCAGCCAATAAACAGGTAGACATGTGTGTAAAACCCAGCCGCAGCCAAACGAAACCACTAGAAGCAGTTTATCAGGGAAATGTAGAGACCACCGGAGTCCCTCCGCGCCCTCCGTACTTCCGCAACAGCCAGACAGGTCACCTGCATGTGTGCCAAGTGCCGAAACCAGAAAGCGGCAGCCCTTTTGAAAACGGAATGGCGGCGCACAATCCCTGCGTTGGAGACAAAATTGACCTCGTTATACTGCGAAAGAGGCACGTGCGGAGACAAAATAACTATTCTTTGCAAAACAGAGCTTGTCCGTAACTATTGTCTATATTGGGACAAAAGATGAACCATGATATTATCACTGATCAAGTCTGTGATGTCATATTCGCTACCTGTGTCATATTTCTCATAAATCGCCATATATGACTGACACCGCACTCTCATCCTATGCTTTGTGTGATCTTGGCCCACTTTGGTGTGAGCAGAGCCCCGCGAAGTATACTTGGCTTCATGGTCGATAATGCACAGGTCGCCTGAAACACAAACACCACCCCACAACACCCGACGAGGACCAGGGAGGCAGAGCACCATCCTTCCGACCGCTACTGTCCAAAACCAACGAGGACAATCTGTCCCTCCCTGCCGCGGGGGCTCCGTGCACTCGACGCCACCGCCGCGAACTGGCAGGCTGCGACGACCAGGCCCCACCCAAGCCTGCGGGACGCCCTGACCAACAGCCTGTGGGGAGGGACGCCAAATTTTCCAAAGCCGAAGAATTGCGCCCAGTGCCTCTGCGCTAGCTCGAGATACATACACCAACCGGTGGAATCGGCATCCTGCAGATGCGCAGCGAACCTTCGGACCAAGACTCTCTGTTCCCCCATCTTACGCCAGACCAGGCGAGCCCCGAGGCGGCAGGGACAGGACCACTAGTCTTGACATGAAGCACCACCAGGGAAGCTGCTGTGATGACACCGCCACACTCTACCCTCGCTGCCTGGCAACACACGGACACACAGACCCTTCTGCGATTACAATTACAACCTTGTGTGCCTAGCAACGCCCGGACGCATCACGCTGTCCCGCCAATAGAAATGCCGGTGTTGACTGGAGACTAAACCAGAAACAGACAAGCGTCGCTGACACTAGGGCCGTCACAAATACAGTAACTAGACAATGTGCCAGTGGAACTAGGCTAAGATTTCCCACCTCCGGTCCGAAGAACCAGAAAACGTTAATTTTGTTGGACAAAACCGTAGCGCCACCGCTTAAACGTTGCCAAACGTGAACAGGCTTTGGTATCCGAACAAGAAAGCCATAATTGTCTCATTGTCGAATCACCGCATCACTGGCCTATTTTAAAACCACGGCAAGCCGGGCAGCCCCTGGTACTGTACAATACCCGTGTACGGTATTCTGTAGGCCATACAATTCATAGCTCTGACTAGTTGGAGCATAATGACCGTTACTGGTAGGCCCGGCTAATTGTAACCCCACAGACGGCACGACTTGCCACATCCACGGCTCATGGACCCCGCCCATAAGCCAACACATGCAAACGAAAGGACAAACCGGCTGTAAATTGCTCCTTTAAGTGGCAATCCCATCATAAAATCGTGCTCAGATAGTGGCCAACATAGGAGGGGCAGAGTTGAAGTTTTAGAGCAAACCTCTTTGGGACTGTGGGCAGCGTTCCAGGTTTGATCTTGGGCCCCTGTGCGAGCGATGGAGGGAGAGGCTGCTTTATCCCGGATTAAGGGGGGTAAATTGTACACGTGACCCCTGCAGTATTCGGACCTTTTAAGTACCGCATTATAGGCCAAATCAATGATTCTTCCCTACTCCATCAGGCTGGGATAATAGAATTATCACACACTCTAGACTGTCTAGGCCCCCAGCATTAATAAACAACAGCTTCCAATAGAATAATGATGCTTGAAGATGCTGTGGCAACGTGTCAAAGCCACCCGCAGGTCCAAAGACGGCTGTGCATCGCCAAACAGCGAGCCGGATTAGCTAGTACTGGTGAGCCCAGGCAAGACCGGGTGCCCTTTGTACCCCAAAAGCAGTAACCCATTTATTTATTTTTCTAGCCCATACTGGAGCCAAGGGTATTGGAGCACTTGTGACCCCCAGTAGAAATTATTCGACGACACATACCCTTTTGGTTGGCACAAGGAGTTCAGTGATTTGCGCAGTGTCACCGGCTAAAGTGTTTGCTGTGCCAACTAGGTGGACTTCCCATTGTCGCCAATACAATAAGCCAGCCTCACGACAAACATGGCAGCCTTCACCCGAGGAACATTTCCTGAGGCCATAAGGATGAGAAACCTGTTGTCGCGGGGGTCCATCCCGCCTAATCCTGGTCGGTGGGACTGCGTATGCCCCGTGGTGTCCCATTGTTACATGAAGTATGGGCGATTTCCCTAGCCAAGGATGAACACCGGCGCTCCTCTGTCACCCAGACAGCGTGACCCGGAGGGGCAGAATTGGCCCCTGACCACCCCCTCTGAATCTGGGCAGGGCCACCCACAAGATAATTCCGGCCTCGGCTATATGGCTCGTGCGTCTGAGCTAGGCCATCCCAGTGATTCAGGACCGGGCTGGAGCCCGGGCAGGCAGCAGCCGTGAGATAACACAGAAAAAGCAATATAACGGTCACTCTGACCTAGACCTATAATGGCAATTCCAAGCCTGCCATCTTAAAGGAATCACGCTAGTTCAGCCTTAAACCACACCTCCTCCCCTACATATTTACTCCCGGCCCTGCACCAGTAATGCAGCTGTAGTGTAAGTTGCATAGGGGATATTACTGTGAGCAGCCATTACCAAAGCATCCCCAGCTCCGAGGCACTGCAAGAAAGCGTGATGAGCACCATAGATTCCCTTATTTCTTTGAGCCCCGAGGGCTTCCTATGATGAGCTGCTCGGCGGGAGCGGTGCCGTTCTCCTCAATGCGTCTTAGGCCCAGCTGGGAGCGCCGCACCACGCGCTCAGGCCGCATTAACTACTCTTGGCACCTTTGCCTTTCCCAGGTCTTCCGAACTTACCATGGAACGACTCAAGGGAAAACCCTTATGGTTTGATGCCCGCGCGTGCTAGGGCTGATAACTCCTCTTTTACTAGGGGGTTGATTCTCCCCGTAACCCAACGCGGCATGCCCCAGGCATTCCAATGGATCCCCCTCCCTGAGCCATCCTGCGCGTACTGCCTGCTGGGAGATATATTAACCCATAAACCGCGCCCCACCAAATCGGCCTCTGAACCCACAGCCCTTAGGTGGATACCGCTACCCAATGCCCATTCAACATCTAGCACCAACAAGGACGATCCACCTGTTTGTTGGTAGGCTCGGTCTTAAGTGATCTGGCCAGAAACGCAGGATGTTGAGCCCACGCTGAGACTGGCGCCCGCGTACACAGCACCGCAGTTGTCGGCGTAGCCATTGAGTCACAGTATCGCTTGGCACCTAGGGGCCATACATGAAGCAGAGGAGAACACTGGCACGGCATATTGAAAATGCCCCCACTGCGAGGTAAACACCGCTTGTTTTCCCACATCGACATACGTTATCTGTTTATTCACACCAGGAGGATGCGGACATCGATCCCGCTACCTCGCGCATGATAAGCGATGATGCCCTCCCCATTGGGCTAATTCCCCCCACCGCCGAGCGCCCGATTCAGGAGGAGACTACCGATTTCAAGGTTAGTCTACCGCCTCCCGATTCCTTGGCGGGCTACAGCTGACCTGGACTCGGAGTATGCTCCTGCAAGTCAGTGTACATTTGTCACACTCTCTCTGCCTGCCATAGCGCGCCGCTTCCAACAAGCTCGCCGGTGCCCCCCGGGGTGAAGAAGGCAGAGGCAGCAGGGGGGGGGAGGGGGGGCCACCGCGGCGACTCCCCATGAAGGCCGTGGCCCGACGTGCTGGTCCACCGGTAATGTGGAACTCCGGGAACACAACCTTTGCAACAAAGGTTCCCATGGGGGTGGGGAAAGTAAAACCAGGGCCTCCGGCCAACGAAATGAAGTTACCACCTCATTGAAAATGCGCCGTCGCAGTGAGGCCACAGGCGTTAGCCCCAGGACCGCTGCGAGAGGATCGATCAGCGAAGCCACAGAGCAGCCCAGGAAAGTCCGGGCGCCGGCTGCCGGCCCTCTCGCGCACGTCGCTGAGGGCAGGTGGGGGCCACAGCCCCAGGGCAAAGTCGCGCCGGCTCTCCGCAGTCAGCTGTGGCCGACCCCATCGTGCGGTTCATCCCCCCAAGGGTCGGGCCCGATGCGCCGCTACCCGCCCCTCGTTTCTCCGCCACCGGGCATTCCAGGGGGCAGAACCCAGAAAAGGGGGGGGTGGGGGCCGTGTGATAAAAGGTAAGAGGAGCCGAACATGCTCCTATTGAATGCTGCTTTGTTTAAAGTGGTCACCTTCGCGGCGTGAGGCCGAGGAGTTAGTGCCCCCTTGCCCTGCCCCTGTCCCAATAACACGCCACAACCCCACCCGCAGGTACCGATGGACATCCTGCGGGGGGCCGGACCAGGGAAAGTGCAGTTTGGACAGTGTCCCACACGGGTATAGCCTAACTTGGGACGGGGGGGGGGGGTGGGACTGCTTCCCCCAATGCCGCACTCACCTCGCCTCATGCGCGACCGATCGCACGACCACAGAACAGCGTGTCCAGCAGCAGGTATCAGCGCAAAAGAGGACCCAAGATGGGGGGAGGAGGCTTAAATACCCTCCCCCTCTACCCGGCGCGCCGGAAATGACGCGCCTAGTGCGCCTATGCAGGGGTACTCCACCCTGAGTCCCGCAAAAAGGGGGGGTGAGGAAGTGCCCAAATGGCACTACAAGGGCCGCCCTTTTAGGGTGGCCCCCTGCGGGGGCCGCGGGCAGCCGCATCTCCAGGGAAAACGGCTGCTGCAGCCAACTTCACACGATGTCCTCCACAGCCGCAGCTACCTTCCTTCACAGGGCTGACACAGCGCTCTAGTTCATGTGCGGTGGGATGCTCTGGCAGAACAGCATCACCCCTTGCCCACACCGCACAGTACTCATTAGGTAGATGGGCGCCCAGTGCACTTATCACTCGCTGGATGCTTCACACCTACCCAGTTTTGCTCCGGTACTCGCCGCACTCTCCTTGCTGGCGATTGTAGGCTGTCTCCGGTGGTGAGACACACCGAGCTGGGTGGCAGCTTTCTCTTGTGCTGCAGGCGCTGCCTTACGTCGTTCCTCACACTTGCAGCAATTGCTTCCTCTGCCCCATCAGTGCAGCCCTCTTTCTGCCTCTCACAAGTTTGGGTGGGGATCCACTTCACGACGCGCACCTGGGGGCAGTATCCTTTCCCCACTTCCAAAGGCCCGAGTGCTTACTGCTCAGACCCTCAGGCTCACATCTCACTCAGGTCGCCTCTAGGTCTGCCACTGCTTCTCCACTGCAGGAGGGGGTGCCCTCAGGCGCAGCTCACACTTCCCCCTCCCACACAGCATATCGGGGCTACAGCCCCCCGTGCCCATGGGGCGGTTCCCGCTTGTCGCCAATGTAAAGAGTTGGGGCCCTAGGCCCCCATACAGAAGTAAGGGACACACAGAAACAGTGTTAGTGTATCTGGAACTGGCCCAGGGCATGTGTGCCCGGCCCCTTTGATTGGCAGGGTCACATGTCCTATGACGCCTGTGATGGTTAGGTGTGGGGTGGTAGTGTAAGCCAGCCTTCGGGGAGTGGCTGGTACAAACCAACAATTAGGAACACTAGAACAGTGACCAGCCAGTCACCACACAACCTACCAAGTGCCACCCATGAAAGAGACTGGCTAAGAGACGCCACACGCTGCCTATCGTTCTAGAGGGGAGAGACTGATAACTTCTTCGAGCCCCATGAAGCCCAAAGCTGCCCAGCCAAGAAAGCTGCTAAGAGTACAACGAAAGCCAAGGCCATGAAGCCACAAGCAGCCATGAAACGTCCAGCCAAGGTAGTGAAACCAAAGGCAGCCAACACCAAAGCAGCAAAGCCTAGAAAGGCACTGCCCGAGAAGAAAAGGAGCACTATGCGCTGTGCGCGCCCCCTAGCGGCTGTCTCACACTACCGTACGTGAAGATATAACGCCACCAGTGGTGAACAGCCACCACCACAAGAGAGAGGAGCAGGCTAGTAAGGCGCCTGCACAGGGCACCAAGAGAGAGACTTTCTACCAGTCCCACCACTGCTTGACAGGGCACTAACTCATAAGAACGCACCCTGCAAATGGTGAGAGAGCGAGAGCACAAGATCAGAGGTACACAGAGGGCCGCACCTGGGAATCTGACAGCATGGCAGGACCCCTGGAAAGAGCGAGCCCTCTGAAAGTGAGAAGTAATGCCACACGAAAGAGGCCGCACCAGCCGGTCACCCCAGGACTGAGTGGCCACCATTGGCCCTTCATTGCGAATGTCATAGGAGTGGCCAACCCTGCCAAGCACGCCTGAACTCAGGCAGGTCCACGTGCCGCAATGGCACAGCCTCGAGGCTCAAGCACTATTCCCTCGAGTGAAGGTGGAAGAAAGGTGACCCTCCATCCTGGGAATGGAGCACCAAGGAGATCCCTGAGGAAGGGACATGACCTGCGAGAGCTCCACGAGGAAAGAGGAGTCAAATCCTATAAACAGGATAAGACCTGCTAGAGGTCCACGGGGAGTGAAGAGTCAAGTTCTAACTACAGGACAGGACCTGCGAGAGGTCTGTGGGGAAGAAGAGACACCGTACTATGATCAGGACGTGATCAGTGAGAGGTCCATGTGAGGTGAACATGAGACACGTGGCAGGATGCCACATCACAGTGAGAGACCTGGTCAGAAGAGAGAAGAGCGTGGCATGACGCCACATTGTGAAAGAGTGGAAAAGGAGAAGAGAGTGGCACGACACAACATCGTGAAAAAAATTGAAGAGAAGAGAAAGATGTGTGACAGACCTACAGACGCAAGGCAGCCACCGGGGTGCAGCAATGTCACTGGAGACAGCCCAGCGGGATGTACCGAAAGTAAGCTGAGTGAAGGTGCGAACCACGTATCTGCCTCACGCTTCACAGAGCAACCATCCAGCCACCTGTCACTGGCTGATTGAGGCAGATGTGGAAAAGGAAACAAGGGAAACCCTACTCACATGGAACCAGGGTAAGTATCATATAAACAGAAACAGCGGTTCCTGTGGACAATGTAATTAATAATGGTAAAGTTTAACAGCCAAATGGCAATGGACACAGGGTTATGGAGGTGTCGGAAGGTGAAGAAGGAACCATATACCACACACTTAAATAGTAATCTTAACAATGTTTAATCTTGAAGCATCAAGGTTATATTAAAAAAAACAGTGTAGAGTGTCCCCAGTGTGCATGGAACCTACAGAAATTGTGACATAAAAACGTGGTTTCCAACAATAAAAAGTCGACCATTAGAAATTGATATACAATAAATACAGCCTCCTAATTAAGTGATAGGGACAGGCGAATGGTTCGCTTTTATATTTTGTCGACGGAGTTTCAACCTCTTTGGGAATGTGGGGTCTCTTCAGGACCTATTGATGTAGGGACATCTGAGAAAATGATGTGTCTGTCAGAGTGACAAAAGCACACCACAAGGAAGTGAGAATATGGGAAGGGTACTCACATGGGACCCAGCCGGGCACCCAGTGAGGGGGAGGGCTGACAGACTGGAGGATTGCGGTGAGCAGTGGAACCCCTGTGGGAGGGTTTCATGTGGACATGGTCCAAAGAATAATGATGCATGACAATGCGTGTGGTAGCTTGGGTCTCGGCGAGAATTTATGATGAGCTGAACGCGAATCAAACTTGCACCTTGAATAAGTGAAGTGCATCAATGGATGTAAATAATCCAGTCCGATTAGTGGATTCGCATGCGTTCAGTCAACATCAACATGGAAATCCGTGAATCTGAAAGATGAAGAGACCTCGATCACGTGCAGCCGCTACGCGTTCCAAGGGAGAACCGCATGAGTCCGTCTCCGCTTGTTGAATGATTTCCGTGTTGATGTTGACTGAACGCATGCGAATCCACTAATGACTGAAACTTGGCTAAAAGCCATCATGTTAGCCATTTTTAAAATAAATCTGTCAGCCACGGACAGTTGGAAAGGAGCCTTGATTTACTGTTCCCCTGGATCTAAGGCCGGCTTTAGCCAACGATTGGTAGAAGAAATTGCCCCCCACGTCTTAGCTGCAAAAACGTTTGTCCTCCTGGGCAATTTTAATTACCATGGGGAAGACATCACCAACATAGAAACGACAAAGTGAATAGCAGACCTGGAAATGCTTGGCCTGTCTCAGCGGAGTAGCGGCCCTACTCATAGAGCAGGTGAGTCGCTAGATCTACTGTTCACCAACTCCGAACACATTATATGTGAAGCTCCTTTGCCTCTAACCGGGACTGATCATTTTTCCATGCTCAGTCATCTCATCATGAAGGGAATCAGCAATGAGGTCAAGAATCTGATTGGACCTTGGCATAGCCCGCTGGTTAATAACACACTGCTCGTATTTAACTCTGCCTTAACGGAGGCTCTGGACTCTACAGCGCACTTCAAAAAATGCTGCTCCACCATACGGCGGCCGTCAGCCCCTTGGTTCACTTCCGAGCTAAAACGGGATGCAAGAATTTAGAGAGATGCTGGCGCAGATCCAAACAGCTTCGTGATGGGGACCTCTACAAACAAGCATTATCTCGATATCATTTAAATATCAAAGCTTCGAGCAGAATTTTTATTATGAAGCAAATTGAACAAGCAGATAACTCTCAGCAAATGCTTTTTAAAATTGAGCAAGATTTTACTTCTCCCTCAGCATATGCACAACCCTCTACAGGGTCCCTAGAACTCTGTGACTCACTGACACTGGCTAATTTCTCTCAGGAGAACATTTTCAATATATATCTAAAATGTAAAACTTCTCTTCCCATTTGAGCTATCAATATTAGCAGTGAAGAGGATCTGATAACAGAGAGGATTTACTCCTTAGAGAGATTCAAACCCTTTACCTCGGAGGAAGTCAGTAGAGCACTGACTCCTGCCAAATCAGGACATTTGTCCCCCTAAAGTAGTGGCATCGCTATCCAACGGCCTTGCCCCGGCCATTTTAGAGATATTCAATTCCTCGGTAAAAACCGGCACCACTCCTCTGGACTGGAAGTCTGCCCGTGCACTACCTATTTTGAAAAAACCCACCCTGGATCAAAAGGTGCTGGCAAATTACCGCCCCATATCGCTGCTTCCTCTTTTGGGCAAATTGCTTGAAGATTTAATAAATAAACAATTAACAGCCTTCCTGGAATCAAATCAAATCCTGGACTCCTCGCAATTTGGCTTTCGATCAGGCCATAGTACGGAAACGGCGCTTCTGACAGTGACTGATTCCCTCCGACTTACACTTGACGCAGGCAAGTCGGCCATGCTCGTGCTATTAGACCTCTCAGCATGATCTCTCATGTCAGGATGATTGAGAAGTTACGAGAGATTGGGATAACAGGCCTTACCCTTAAATGGCTCCGCCATTTTCTGCAAGACAGATACCAAATTGTCATCCTTGGCCCATGGACCTTGCACAAAATGCGATTAGACAGGGGAGTTCCACAGGCTGATGTTTAAATTAGGGTCAGATCTAGCCACTACCAAAAGGCGTTTTACTTCGGGTATGCTAGCTATCTCCAACTGGATGAACAACAATTATCTCCAGCTAAATGCTTACAAGATGGAGATCATGTTATTTGGTAGGTCCTCCTCTGTTTTGACAGATGCATGGTGGCCTTCTCAACTGGAACCTACCCCTATCCCGAAGCAGTTGATTAGGAATCTCGGGATGAAAATTGCTCAGGGTCTTACGATGAAAGATCACATTCTGACCACCTCCGGACTATGTTGTCAGAACATGCGTCTTCTACGCAGAATGTTTCCTTATCTTCCTATTTCAGCCAGAAGGACGTTAGTCCAAGCCCTAGTTGTGAGCAGATTAGACTGTGGTAGTGCTCTCTTGACGGCAGCTAATGATACATTGGTAGCCAAACTACAGGTAGTTCAAAACACAGCAGCTAGGCTTATTTTTACTTTCAGCCTCCCTCCCGGCATCTCCTCTGCTCCAATGTTAAAGGAGCTGCATTAGCTGACAGTAAAAAAAAGGTGCATTTTTAAGCTCTGCTCTCTGGCTTATAATGCGTTACGAGGCAAAGGACCCAGATATCTGCAGTTAAAAATCAAATCATAGATACGCAGCAGAAGATTACGATCATGTGATAAGGCCCTGCTGTGTGTCCCCCGCACTCGCCTAACGAGATGTGGGGGTAGATCTTTTTCTTACCTTGCCCCCTATTATTGGCATAAGCTTCCAACACATGTCCGCACCTGTTATAATTATTGCAAATGTAGGAAATTGCTGAAAGCCCACCTATTCTAATTCTCAATCTTCTCTCGCATGGACACTTGCTAACCTGGCTCAGCTCCGAGATACCCATGGGTGAGTCGGGCGCTATATTAAATCCAAATAACATAACATAACATTTCTCTGTAAGCATTCTGAATAAGAATGTCAGACAAGGACTGAAGCTTAAAGTTTTACTTCAAGAATATTAATACAGCAATACGTGAGCTGGACCATCCATTCATTAGCATAAACACAAGTAACATAAAATATAGAAAGAACTCTCGGCTAGAAATCCAGCATAGATCTCCCTTCTAAGAGAGTGAAAGGTGAACACCAAACAAAGGTAAACGTCCTTCTATAGAACTTTCGACAAAGGACGTCATATAGTTTCTACACAAATACATGGTTCACAGGGTATGCACCAATGTGGAACAAGCACGAAGAAACATTTTAATACAGAATATATTCTTGTGTTGAAGTCATCTTTCTTATATGATACCAAATGCTTGAAGCTTTAGGCCCTGTTAAGTTGACATAAAAATCACTGCTAAAGATGCTTGTACTTTTGCATTGCGCCTCAGTAAACCTGCTTTTGTAACGCAAGGCTTGCTCAAGAAAGATACGAGAACAGGGGAAGATGCTAGCTTAGCCGCAAGGATTTCAGCATATCACATTTTGAAATATTTCTTGTACGTGTTATGATGTTGCAAATTGTTACATGGAAAAGTACCAGACCTAATACATTGCATTACAGTGGAAAGTCCCAGAAGCTGCCTACTTGAGACACGTGGTCAGCAACAGTATATTTCGGACCATAAATGGTAAAGGGCAGCCTAGGCCTTTGCTAATTGGTCAAGTAGCCCATGCTTAATTTGTGCTACGTATGTTATGATGCTGCATCCTCTTGTGGTTTTTGTGTCTATAAAAGCTGTCAGAAACGTCACATCTTCGGACACTCAGTGACTATACTGTCTGTCTCCGTGCTGCACGTATTTTGCATGGTTTGTTGGTTCAATAAATTCTGCTATCTTCTGTGCTGACAGAGAACCGTATCTGTGGTATTATTTCTTATTCTTATTTCAGATTCCACATTTGGTGGAGAACACAGGCATTTCATATTCCACCTTTGGTGGAGAATGCGGGCATTTCAGATTCCACATTTGGTGGAGAATGCGGGCATTTCAGATTCCACATTTGGTGGAGAATGCGGGCATTTCAGATTCCACATTTGGTGGAGAACGCAGGCATTTCAGATTCCACATTTGGTGGAGAACGCAGGCATTTCAGATTCCACATTTGGTGGAGAACGCGGGCATTTCAGATTCCACATTTGGTGGAGAACGCAGGCATTTCAGATTCCACATTTGGTGGAGAACGCGGGCATTTCAGATTCCACATTTGGTGGAGAACGCGGGCATTTCAGATTCCACATTTGGTGGAGAACGCAGGCATTTCAGATTCCACATTTGGTGGAGAACGCGGGCATTTCAGATTCCACATTTGGTGGAGAACGCAGGCATTTCAGATTCCACATTTGGTGGAGAACGCGGGCATTTCAGATTCCACATTTGGTGGAGAACGCGGGCATTTCAGATTCCACATTTGGTGGAGAACGCAGGCATTTCAGATTCCACATTTGGTGGAGAACGCGGGCATTTCAGATTCCACATTTGGTGGAGAACGCGGGCATTTCAGATTCCACATTTGGTGGAGAACGCGGGCATTTCAGATTCCACATTTGGTGGAGAACGCGGGCATTTCAGATTCCACATTTGGTGGAGAACGCGGGCATTGCAGATTCCACATTTGGTGGAGAACGCAGGCATTTCAGATTCCACATTTGGTGGAGAACGCGGGCATTTCAGATTCCACATTTGGTGGAGAACGCGGGCATTTCAGATTCCACATTTGGTGGAGAACGCGGGCATTTCAGATTCCACACTTGGAGTCGCTCATCATTGTACTGCATTAGATTCAGACACTCCCAGGGTCTATTCATGTGACATGATTAGTTACACAGTATGTTATTCAGTCCAAGGCAGTTAGGTTCTCCTTAAATAAGTACATTGTGTTAGATGCGACTGAGAAAAGTTTAGTCTTTCATTGAAATGTCTACAATTCTTTAGTACAGTGAAAATAACAACAATCGACAGTGATCGTGTGATATGCTGCAATGTCACGTCCATGATGGAAGAAAAGTACAATTTATCTTATCGTAAGTTAGCATAAGATTGATTTCTCGTATTTTAAAAGTACAAATTCACAAAAACAGATATTCACAAGTCAGCAGACAGAAGGCTGCAGGAGGAGGGGCACACATAGAAGCTACAGAAGAGGCATGGACACACAAGGCTGCAGGAGGTGCACACATAGAAGCTACAGAAGAGGCAGGGACACACAGAGGGCTGCAGAAGAGGCAGGGACACACAGAGGGCTGCAGGAGGTGCACACAGAGGTCTGCAGAGGAGGCAGGGACACACAGAGGGCTGCAGAAGAGGCAGGGACACACAGAGGGCTGCAGAAGAGGCAGGGACACACAGAGGGCTGCAGGAGGTGCACACAGAGGTCTGCAGAGGAGGCAGGGACACACAGAGGGCTGCAGAAGAGGCAGGGACACACAGAGGGCTGCAGAAGAGGCAGGGACACACAGAGGGCTGCAGAAGAGGCAGGGACACACAGAGGGCTGCAGGAGGTGCACACAGAGGTCTGCAGAGGAGGCAGGGACACACAGAGGGCTGCAGAAGAGGCAGGGACACACAGAGGGCTGCAGAAGAGGCAGGGACACACAGAGGGCTGCAGGAGGTGCACACAGAGGTCTGCAGAGGAGGCAGGGACACACAGAGGGCTGCAGAAGAGGCAGGGACACACAGAGGGCTGCAGAAGAGGCAGGGACACACAGAGGGCTGCAGAAGAGGCAGGGACACACAGAGGGCTGCAGAAGAGGCAGGGACACACAGAGGGCTGCAGAAGAGGCAGGGACACACAGAGGGCTGCAGGAGGTGCACACAGAGGTCTGCAGAGGAGGCAGGGACACACAGAGGGCTGCAGAAGAGGCAGGGACACACAGAGGGCTGCAGAAGAGGCAGGGACACACAGAGGGCTGCAGAAGAGGCAGGGACACACAGAGGGCTGCAGGAGGTGCACACATAGAAGCTACAGAAGAGGCAGGGACACACAAGGCTGCAGGAGGTGCACACATAGAAGCTACAGCAGAAGAGGCAGGGACACACAGAGGGCTGCAGAAGAGGCAGGGACACACAGAGGGCTGCAGGAGGTGCACACAGAGGTCTGCAGAGGAGGCAGGGACACACAGAGGGCTGCAGAAGAGGCAGGGACACACAGAGGGCTGCAGGAGGTGCACACAGAGGTCTGCAGAGGAGGCAGGGACACACAGAGGGCTGCAGAAGAGGCAGGGACACACAGAGGGCTGCAGGAGGTGCACACAGAGGGCTGCAGAAGAGGCAGGGACACACAGAGGGCTGCAGAAGAGGCAGGGACACACAGAGGGCTGCAGAAGAGGCAGGGACACACAGAGGGCTGCAGAAGAGGCAGGGACACACAGAGGGCTGCAGAAGAGGCAGGGACACACAGAGGGCTGCAGAAGAGGCAGGGACACACAGAGGGCTGCAGAAGAGGCAGGGACACACAGAGGGCTGCAGAAGAGGCAGGGACACACAGAGGGCTGCAGAAGAGGCAGGGACACACAGAGGGCCGCAGAAGAGGCTGGGACACACAGAGGGCCGCAGAAGAGGTAGGGACACACAGGGCTGCAGGAGGTGCACACATAGAAGCTACAGAAGAGGCAGTGACACACAGAGGGGAATGTATGATGTTACAACGCACATTTACAACGCATGCCTTTACAACACAGTTTTTACATCGCAACATCCATTACAACGCATGATTTTTTCATCGCATGCCATCACAACGCATTTTTAGAAACTATATTTAGAACGCATTCCATTACATCGCATTATACCATTACAATGCATACCATTACATTGCATATAAGGTAAGTGTTGGATAGTGTAGGGGTAAAAATTACTATTCCCACTTCAGTGAGTGCAACAGTAGGGTAAGTATTGGATAGTGTAGGGGTAAAAACTATGCGTTGTAATGGTATGCGTTGTAATGGTATGCGTTGTAGTGACATGCATTGTAATGGTATGCGTTGTAGTGACATGTGATGTAATGGCTGCGTTGTAATGGCATGCGATGTAAAGGATTTTGCGTTGTAATGACTGCGTTGTAAAGGTAGTGCGATGTAATGACTGCGTTGTAAAGGATGTTTCCCCACAGAGGGCTGCAGAAGAGGCAGGGACACACAGAGGGCTGCAGGAGGCACACACATAGGAGCTACAGAAGAGGCAGGGACACACAGAGGGCTACAGAAGAGGCATGGGCACACAGAGGGCTGCAGAAGAGGCAGGGACACACAGAGGGCTGTAGTAGGTGCACACAGAGGGCTACAGAAGAGGCAGTGACACACAGAGGGCAGCAGAAGGGGTAGGGACACACAGAGGGCTGCCGGAAGCGCACACATAGGATCTACAGAAGAGGCATGGACACACAGAGGGCTGCAGAAGAGGCAGAGACACACAGAGGGCTGCAGTAGGTGCACACTGAGGGTTACAGAAGAGGCAGGGACACACAGAGGGCCGCAGAAGAGGTAGAGACACACAGAGGGCTGCCAGAGGTGCACACATAGGATCTACAGAAGAGGCAGGGACACACAGAGGGCTACAGAAGAGATGGGGACACACAGAGAGCTGCAGGATGCACACATAGGAGCTGCAGAATAGGCAGGTCAGTGCACATAGGAGCTACAGAATAGGCAGGGACACACAGGGCTGCAGGAGGGGCACAGATAGGAGCTGCAGAAGAGGCAGGGACACACAGAGGGCTGCAGGAGGCGCACACATAGGAGCTACAGAAGAGGCAGGGCCACATAGAGGGCTGCAGGAGGCGCACACATAGGAGATACAGAAGAGGCAGGGACACATAGAGGGCTGCAGGAGGCGCACACATACGAGATACAGATGAGGCAGGGACACACAGAGGGCTGTAGGCGGTGCACACAGAGGGCTACAGAAGAGGTAGGGACACCCAGAGGGCTGCAGGTGGTGCACACAGAGGGCTGCAGAAGAGGCAGGGCCAAACAGACGGCTGAGGAGAGGCATGGACAAACAGAGGACTTCAGAAGAGGCAGAGACACACAGAGGGCAGCAGAAGAGGCTTGGACACACAGAGGGCTGCAGAAGAGGTGGAGACACACAGAGGGCTGCATGTGGTCCACACATAGGAGCTGCAGAATAGGCAGGTCAGCCCACAGAAGAGCTGCAGGAGTCAGAAGGGCACACCGAGGGCCATCAGGGTTAGCGCAAGATGGCACATATGCTGCAGCTGGGACTGGAGTGCATGCAGGGCTGCAAGGAGGGTGGGGACAACAGAGAGACTGCTATGTGTTGGTGACATATGGAGGGGACACACGTTCCTAGTCTAGAGCCAAATTCCACAATAACTTCTTTCCCTGCTGATTCTGCTAAGGCTGTTCTTTCGGCACTGCTTTCTCTAGATAGTCGGTAGGGACAATGAGAATCTTGTCCATCCGCTCATGCGCTACTATCATTAGGAAATAAGACGTTTGGCTATTGTTGCATCTCAAAGAGGTTAATTAGCTACCTGCCAGTGCCATATTGATTGGGTTTTACAGGTCAATGACAGGTTGAACGCTTGCTCTCCGTATTCTTGGTGCATACAGTGTTCATAACATGAACATACAATATTTGGAGTTCCCAACTTGCAGTCAACTCCTATCCTAACAATATTTCTTAATGCAGAATAATCTTATCATTTACATCAAATGCTATTCTAAACCTAACTTTGACATTTAGTAATAATATAAACATAACATCATTATTGTATCAAAGACACATTTTGTAATAATATGAACATAATAACATAATTATTGTATAAAAGAAACATTTCGTAATAATATAAACATAATAACATAATTATTGTATCAAACACACATTTCGTAATAATATAAACATAATAACATAATTAAGGTATCAAAGACACATTTAGTAATAATATAAACATAACAACATAATTATTGTATCCATTTCGTATTGAGATAAACATAACATAATTATTGTATCAAAGACATATTTAGTAATAATATAAACATAATAACATAATTATTGTATCTAAGACACATTTTGTAATAATATTAACATAATTATTGTATCTAAGACACATTTTATAATAATATAAACATAATAACATAATTATTGTATCAAAGACACATTTAGTAATAATATAAACATAATAACATAATTATTATATCAAAGACACATTTAGTAATAATATAAACATAATAACATAATTATTGTATCAAAGACACATTTAGTAATAACATAAACCTGATAACATAATTATTGTATCAAAGACACATTTAGTAATAATATAAACATAACATATTTATTGTATAAATTTCGTAATAATATTAACATAATTATTGTATCAAAGACACATTTCGAAATAATATAAACATAATAACATAATTATTGTATCAAAGACACATTTAGTAATAATATAAACATAATAACAAAATTATTGTATCAAATACACATATCAATAATATTAACATAATAACATAATTAATGTATCAATGATGCATTTAGTAACAATATAAACATAATAACAATTATTGTATTAAAGATATTGATATTGAATGTTTTTATAAAGCGTAACATATACCCAGAGTCTTCTTGGCGCTAGCTGTGATCCAAGTGATAAGTGGTTCAGTTTGTGAAAAGCCAGGTTTTTAACATCTTCCTAAAAGCTAAGAGCTCAGTTGTAGATTTGAATGAATGGGGGAGTCCATTCCATTTGGTGGCAGTGTTTCTAACAAAGCTCCTCCCCCCCCATGACATCCGCTTGTAGGGGGGAACAACCAGGTTCTTATGAGAGCTAGAGCGTAAGGATCTAGTTGGAGCATACCAAACTAGATTCCTTTTTAGATAGTCTGGACCGGTTCCATATAGAGTTTTATGCGCAAGACACAGTGTTTTAAAAGTAATACGCTTTTCTATAGGGAGCCAATGTCGTTTTTATGGCTGGAGACGCAGACTCTAACCTAGGGGTGATAGAAGCATCCTTGCTGCTGTGTTTTGCACTGTCTGAAGTTGTTTCAAGAAAAGTGTTTGGAGGCCTCGCAGGAGACCATTACAATAATCTAATCGAGCCAGTACTAACGCTGTAACCACCGTTTTTAACAGGTCAAAGGAGAGCAGATGAGCAATCTTTTTGATTGTTTTTAAAATATAAAAGGAGGTTGAGACCACAGAATTAACTTGTTCTTTGAAAAGTAATTTGTCGTCTATCATCACACCTACACTTCTCACCTTACTTTTGTAGTAACTGAGGTCCGGACGTGTAGAGGATGTTCAGTAGATTTATTGAAGTAGATTACAAGACATGCAGTTAAGTCCGGTACAGACCCCACCAGGAGCAGCCAGCATGCTGCTCAGCCCACTCAACTGTAACCCTGCTCTCAGATTCCCAACATTCTTAACCGCATCATCCCAGCAGCATTCCATTGGCTAGGCATGTGGTAGAATAGTATTGCACTTACAAAGACAGAATACATATCCCCTTTTCTTCTATATGGTTAACAGAAAAGAAAATACTAAAACAGAGAATAGAAAAAGAAGAAAACAGAAACATGATAGACAATAAAGAGAAGAAGGCAACAAGGAGGGAACATGAAGACAGAAGGGGAACAGAAGGAACAACCGGTGAAAAGGTGAGGAAACAACAGGCGAACAGGAGAGGAAAGGAGATAAATATGATCCATCCTCCCTTCTATAAATAACAACAGAAAAGAAAAAGGAACACAGCGAAAGAAAACAACAAGAAAGAGGACAACGCGAAAGCACCAATGACTATCCCCTAAACACGTCAGCTGGCCAGGCAAACATGCGAGGGGGTAAGGCATAGCAGCAGAACAACACTAGGGTGAAACCAGATAGAGAACAAAGAAAAACTGACAGCAAGAGAAGAGTTCAGAATCCACAGATGACAAAAGAGGAATAGACATCAGGAGGAAAACTGAACACTAGCAAGAAACAGGGAAGCTGAGAGAAAATACAATGAGATCACTCAAACTTCTCTGCTAAAGTTATAAAGATAAAATAATGTAAACAACATTGCATGGAAAAAATTGACAGTGTAAAGCAATTAGGCAAAACTTTGAGAAAAACATCAAGTGGGATTGAGACCCAAGCAAAACACCCTATATAAAGGTAAAGGTGTACCCAAATATGTGAATATGGGACTAAAACCAATGAAAGAACTAGAAGGTTGAAGTAATGGGACTGAAACCCATACTGTACACCTCGCGTAGAGGTCACATGTTGTGCACGGTAATGATGGGATAGTAACCCATATGACACACCTCGCGTAGAGGTCATATGTTGTGCACCGTAGCAATGGGACAATAACCCATGCGACACACCTCGTATAGAGGTCAAATGTTGTGCACCGTAGTGATGGGACTGTAACCCATACGACACACCTCGTGTAGAGGCCAAATGTTGTGCACCGTAGAGATGAGACTGAAACCCAAACTGTACTTCCTGTGTGTGGTAATAGCATACTGGAAGACTGACGTAAAGGGAAGGAACCCATTTTGTACACTTCGTGTGGAGTAAAGTATACTAGAAGTGCATACATATGGGTGAGAACCCATGACTTATCTCTATAAATAGTGTGCAAGGAAACTGCACCCTTGGGATGAACACCCAAAAGGGTCTAGTGATGCACTCTGTGAGAATGAGACTAGTACCCATCCCCATAATTGTAAATTATGTTAAACCAAACTCTGACAGGATTAAAATACCGTAACCCAACTGGTTCGGTAGATGGGAGATGCATTAAACAAAACAATATTGTATATACATCCCTTAGGCAAGGAAACCTAAAACAGTGGAATTAGAAACACGTAAGCTGTGAACATGAAATTACTCAAATATAGATTCAAGTAAAGCAAACTCTGCATACATAAGTGAAACCATTAGTAGAACATATTCATCTAGGCTGGTGAGCGATCACTCACCCGAATAGCGTGAGTGGCGGCACACTGGGCACACCCGCACTTGTGCACCCCGAGGTAACCTGCAAAGAAAACGCAAGCTAAGCTGTAAACCTAGCAAATACAATAGGTGAAACCACTACAAGACAATTGTCAACTATTGTTGAAACACGACAGTTCTGTACCGTAAATCATTAAACTTAATGGTAGAATGGAAAAAGGAACACAGGCAGGTAGCCGACAAATCACACACAGGAAGAAGAGTTGACACTCTCAGCTGGCGTATAAAGAGTGCCTTGTAGGCTTGTAGTAGAAGCAGTAGTGGTAACCATAGAATCACGTGGAAAAATGTCACTGTTGCAGAACGAAGCATTACTCATGACATGCGTGGTCAAAGTCATTCTCCAAACTAAATGGGCAGGAAACGGCTCCAGAAAGTAAAATAAATGCAGAGTCTCACCAAAGGAATGTCTCGACGACGACGGTTTCCCTTGTACAACCGGTCAAGGAAAGATTGCGAAGCGCGTCATCCACGGACTCCTTCAAGTTCAATAAAAACTTTATTGAGGCAAACATGAGACAGCGTGGTTGGAAAAGAACAAAGGCAAAGCACCAAGCACTAAGAACTAAGTGCTTCAGCCAACCCTAAGAAGGCGGCACGCTGCCGGCGTTACGCCGGGTGGCTCATGGCGCATAGGTGCTCCAACAACGTCCCTGGAGCAGAACAGAATGTCACAGAAGATCCACGAAGAATGGAGAGACGGGAGGTATTCGGGGAGGCACAGCAGGTAAGATAGCGTGCGTTGTTGATACGTCGCGCGACAGACATTTGAACAGCAACACGGCGGTTGGCAAACGCCCACAGACAAGATGTCTCAGAGGGGGCCCAAAACCACGGACATAGAATTGGCTCACCTGATAAATCCTCCATGAAGTACTCGTGCATTTCATAACACATCCAGCAACGCCACTTGTGGAAAAGACCCAAGGTGTAATCCGAGCACATGTTTCGCCGAATTGTTCACTTGTAGACGCTGCCAAAACAAACTGCCAACACAGTAGCTACAGCTTGGACCCTGTGTGGCACTTAACAGTCATAACTCTTGGCAGAGTAATTAGCATCTAGTAACAATGCACACTTCGCCACGAAAACAGGGAAAAACTTCTCCCTTAATGCCGTTGGACTAGATGAATTTGCAGAAAAACTGGTTTTCGCAAAACAAAAGCACCTCACTCCACACGGGACACAGAAACTCAGGCAGTCACTAATTACCTTGCTTCTTGAGGCACTGTAGACACAGCAGGAACACGCTTGGGCTGCAGCTGAAACTAAAATAGCAGGAACTGGCGCGATTGCGTAGTGGGCGATCGATGGCAAGGTCACTGGTGGGGTCGAGTGGTGCCAGTTTGTACGCAGCTGTAGATAGAGAAGTTGCTTCACCTTGACAAAAGGCTCCCAAATATTCCACACTTGAAAATGAAGGTGTTGACAGGTAACACACGCAGGTCCTTTGAGTCAACTCGTCGCCAATAAATTGTAGTAACTGAGGTCTGGACGTGTAGAGGATGTTCAGTAGATTTATTGAAGTAGATTACAAGACATGCAGTTCCCACTCAACTGTAACCCTGCTCTCAGATTCCCAGCATTCTTAACCGCATCATCACAGCAGCATTCCATTGGCTAGGCATGTGGTAGAATAGTATTGCACTTACAAAGACAGAATACTACAACTTTTTAGCTTGGGTAGATCCTCTAACTCTTGTGTCCACCAGATGGGAGACCAAAACGACGCATCATTCCCAAAGCGCTTGACCTCTGTTTTGGTAGAATTTAACTTTAGGCAGTTCCTGCTCATCCAATCACTGACCTCACTCATAGAGTTGTTGAATTTCTCAGCCGTGGTTTGGATGTCATTGGTAACTGACACAATAATCTGGGTGTCATTTGCGTAAGTTACCAGTGAGAAACCAAATGATCTTATTAATGCGATGGCCAGAGGAGAAACATAAACATTAAACAGGGTCGGGCTCAAAGATGAGCCCTGAGGGACTCCACATGGCAGTGTGAAGGACAATGATGTGAAACCTTTGAAAGCTACAGATTGGGATCTATCACTCAAAAAAAAGAATGAATAAGGGCAAAAGTCCTGTTTTTTACCACAAGAGCCTGTAACCGATCCATCAGACAACTGTGATTGACCGTATCGAAGGCTGCGGACAGGTCCAATAAGATCAGAGCTGCTCTGCCCCATGAATCAAGAGAGGATCTAATCTCTTCTGTAGCTACAATGAGCGCGGATTCGGTGCTATAACCACTTCTAAATCCAAACTGCGTTTCATCAAGATGATGGTTAGTCTCTATATATGCAGTTGATATTCATAGCTTTCTCAGCCATCTTGGCTGGAAAGGGGAGCATAGATATTGGTCGATAATTCGAGGGATCTTTTGGGTCTAAATTTGCTTTTTTTAGTAAGGGGAGAACCATAGCCTTTTCCCATGATTTTGGGAACACCCCTGCGGTGATCATAGAGTTAATAACATTAGTCAAAAAAATTGCAATAGTGTCTAAAACAATACGCATAATGTGTGGTGGACAAAGATCTGATAGGGACACGGACTTTGTAGAGGCAATCATCTGGCCAACCTTCTTGATGGACAAGTGCCCAAACGATTAAGAGACGATAGACCGCCCTCTGGTGGTGCTGTTTGTGTCTGAGCATCAGCATCAAATTTATCAAAAATTTCCCTGACTTTATTCTGGAAGAAGGAAGCCAGGGACTAAGAGAGTTCCTGGCTTCCTACCACTGAATCTGGCATTGGAGTAGAAGTCAATTTAGTCACAGTCTGGAAAAGTGCCTTATAAGAGTTTTGTGAGGACTTAATTTGTTTGGTGTAAAAAGATGCTTTTTCTGTCTCTATTAGTTCTTTATAATATATATAACACTTCCTGTACTTAATTTTTTCCTCTTCCTTATAGTCCTTCCTCCATGCTTGTTCTTGTCTGCTGCAGCTTTGTTTAGCGGCTCTTAGGTTATAATTAAACCAAGGCGCAGAGAATTTATCCTTTTTTGTTTCGCTTTTATTTTTAATGGGAGCTAGAATATCCATAGCTGACTGTATCCAGTTTTCATAGACAGCTGATAAAGATTCTGGATCACTGGAACTCTCCGGCTCTGGTCCAGCTAAGGTATCATTTAGAGCTATGACGGTAATTTTATGCCATGGGTGAGTCCTCTGCAATTCACCATTAGAGTTTGCAGCAGAGATCATTTCCCTCGGCCCTAGTTCAAAGCTGATACCTTTATGAACAGTCCAAATCAGAGCTATGTTATCTGTTTTGTCCAAGTGGGCATCATTCTCAAGATAACAATTAAAATCCCCTAATACTGTCAAATCTGACTTCAAAGAGAAGGACTCTAAGATTAAACTAATTTCATTATTAAAATTTGATCTGGGACCAGGGGGGCGATAGATAAGAAGACCGTTAAAAGAACGAACCTTAGTGAGTTCTACGCCAAAGCTCAGTCCCTCGCCTGAATTACTAGCGAGGGAAGAAATAGAGACTGTGAATGATGTGCTGTAAATCACCGCCAAGCCACCACCTTTTTTTAATTGCCTATCTAGTCTAAAAATGGCATACCCCTTTGGTGTAGCTGTTACCATGTCTGGACCCGACGTTTGGTCCGCCCATGTCTCCGTGATGAAGAGCAGATCAAGCTGAAGGCTGTTAATAAGCTCTGAGACCTCAAAAGCGTGTTGAACAAGCGACCTCGCATTAATAAGGGCACATTTGACATTCTCCCTATTTAGATTGCCACTTGAGGAGGATTTCCTTCCATCCATCAATACTGCTGGTCAACGTGGCCTATCATCACGTTTACAGTCCTGGCAGCTAATAGATTTATCTCTATTCTTTGCAAGATCCAAAAGGAGCACATTTACTATGCTTACCGGGATTTAAGGCGAGCATTTCCCTTTGTGTGTAGACCTTGCAGGGTCTTGAGTGGGGTGTTACACAGACAGGGGGACGGACCCTGGGTGCTGTCCCGGCGTGGACGGGCGCAGACGGGCTTGCCTTTGGCGCACCCGCTGTGCGGATGCGATGTCCAAGTGCCTAAATAGCCCTGATCGAAGTAAAACAGGTGGGTAAATAAAACTTAACAAGAGTCTAGCAACCACGCCCTCCAGCTGCAGGCTCCCCAGTGTTTGGAGGATACTGGTAACATAAGTAAAGTTGAAAGCAAACAGGTGAAAGAACTCATAAACAGATTAAAATATGGCGGCCACACACAAGGAGCCAGGCAGCTCCAAAAGAAGCACCGTGGTGCATACAAGGAAAATAAAAGTGTGGGCAAACCAACCTTGAATCACAGGCACATTTGGTAATAATATAAACATAATAACATAATTATTGAATTAAAGACACATCTTCTGCATTGGAGTTGTTGCTTTTCCATGAACATCCAAGCAACAATTAGGAGTTCAGATTCGTTGGATTTCTCGACAGGAACCAAACATGGAAATCTTCTCTCAATTATGGTAGGGTACGTTATTTCCTTATGATTTCAGCTACTGTAACTAAAATCAGGAATACTCAGGAGTCTCTGGAGTGAATATGTATGTGTGTGCTATTTCAGCGAAACACATCCTTTACCACACAGGCAGAAACACGACCACCTTTACAACGAAGTCACTACCCAAACTGCGATGTTACCACGTGTTCCTTTACCACGCAAGTCATTAGAACGACTTGCTTTAGGGGGCGCGTTGTTCTATCCATACTGATATACTGACTGGAGTTGGTATAGTAATTTATACTACTCCAAAGTCCAGCGCCGCCCTAAGTCAAATCGTTTTTAATGACTTGCGTGGTAAAGGAGCGCGTGGTAATGTCGCAGTCGGGGTAGTGACAGCGTAGTAAAGGCATGCGTGGGAAACGCATGTGGGGTTCAATCATACATCGATTTCCACAGCGTGAGCCTAGCCAAAAGGCAGCAGAGCGTTGTACATGGTCAAAGGTAAGCTTAAAGTCAGCAAGTAATAGGAGAGATAGCTGGTTTTTGAGACTGCTGATGAATTGTTATGCAGTGTTCTTTAAAGAGGTGCGTCTTCATCGCTTTACTAAATTGGAACAGCATTGGGGCACTCCTGATATATATGTGATGCTGCTCCAGATCCTGTGGGGGATATTCTCAAGAACGTACGATAATCATCGCCAAAATAGGTCAACGCAATTTTTCATATCGCCGTCTATCGCGGGAAAATAACGCCTGTTAACGTCGTATTCACAACACGGCGGTAACATGCGATAGTTTCCCGATAACGCATCAAATGTCCGCGATAAAATTACCGGGACGGCGATAAAAATCTAAAGCCGAACGTGAAAAAAGTGGCGATGGGCACAACCGCGATAAAAAAATCAGCGATAAGCTGCGCCAGGGCTGCAATTCACACACGTCAGGGGGGAAAAATCACTAAAAAAGTAGAAAAAAAACCCACAAACAAAACCAAAACAACTGCGAAGCACAATGGAGGTAGCCGGAGCAAGTACAGAGGACAACCATAACCCCACAAGCCCCATGGAGGGCCAGCCTGGTACCTCGGGGTCAGGGAAGGGCAAGGAGAAGAAGAAGAGAAAGACATGGTTCAGTCCGCAGGAAAACAGGATCCTGATAACGGAGGTGATAGAACACCATCAACTACTGTTCGTCACCTCCACTGTGTCATTGGCAACAAAAAATGGAATATGGCAGTCCATCGTGGACAAGGTGAATGCAGTCGGAGTGCTGAGGAGGACAATGGAAGAGCTCAAGAGGCGCTGGAATGATGTGAAGCGCAAAACCAAGCAGAAACTCGGCAACAACCAGAAGGCAGCAATGCAGACTGGAGGTGGGAGTCCAGCGCCACAGGAGGAGCTGGATGAGATGGAGGAAATGGTGTCCACAGTCATCAGTGTGGAGACGGTGGCAGGAGTTGGGGGACCGGACACTGCTCAACATGACCTGACACAACAGCAACAGGGTGAGTAACGACCAGGGACTGGGGGACGGGGGAGATGGGCACAATGGCACACATGCACAATTAAGTATAGCACAGTGCACACCCACAATGACTCTGGATCATGTCCCTGATCCCCTTGGCACACTGCAGCACACCTAGAAACAGCAAGTAGGCCCCCGTCGACTATGTGTCCAGAGGGGGCCCTTCCCACACATCACCAATCTCACAACCAACCCATGCACATGTGCCAAACCCAGCAAAGCGGCGTGTCTGTGAGCCACACTGACAATGCAAGTGACACTGCATGACGAATAACATGGCTGCAGTCAATATATCATGACATGTTGCACGCCACAACACTGAGGTGGCTGAGTGTGGACCACATCTGTAAAGGAGCAGGTCACACTCTGACACATCCACGTGCACAAACAACCCCTGACGTCAACAACACATCTGCGGACAAACCATGCCCCAGAGTCCCAACTCCCACCAAGAGCCCAATTTACCCAAGTATGCAACATCTCAGCACTGTATAAGCACAGAAGTCAAAGGCACACCCCCTGAAAGGGATAAGGGGCAGCAAAATCAGAGCTGCAAGGGCGACTCTCCCAAAATTCAGTACACACGGGAAACAACCTTTACAACGCAGTCATTACATCGCACTACCTTTACAACGCAGTCATTACATCGCAACATCCTTTACATCGCATGTCATTACAACGCAGCCATTACATCGCATGTCACTACAACGCATGTCACTACAACGCAGGCATTACGTCGCAAGTCATTACAACGCATACCATTACAACGCATAGTACCATTACTCTATCCGACACTTACCCTACTGTTGCACTCACTGGAGTTAGAATAGTAATTTTTACCCCTACACTATCCAACACTTACCCTACTGTTGCACTCACTTGATTTAGAATAGTAATTTTTACCCCTACACTATCCAACACTTACCCTACTGTTGCACTCACTGGAGTTAGAATAGTAATTTTTACCCCTACACTATCCAACACTTACCCTACTGTTGCACTCATTGGAGTTAGAATAGTAATTTTTACCCCTACACTATCCAACACTTACATTAAATACGATGTAATGGTATGCGTTGTAATGGTATGCATTGTAATGGTATAATGCGATGTAATGGAATGCGTTGTAAAGGTGGTTTCTAAAAATGCGATGTAATGGCATGCGATGTAAAAGAATGCGTTGTAAAGGATGTTGCGATGTAAAAACTGCGTTGTAAAGGCATGCGTTGTAAATGTATGCGTTGTAACGTCATACATTCGCACACACACATAACATTCAGAGCACATCAACATTGACAACAATGTGGTACAAACTGCAACACTTTCACAACAGAACAGAGGACACAACTGGTGCCGCTTTTGTGTAGAAACTGGCCAATCACATTTGGCATAGCAGGGAAATGTGAGATGATAATGTACAAGTACAAACACACATCCGTGATGTTGTCGAAATGTCCACTGTCCCGCATCAAATAGGCAGCTCCTCCCAAACAGTCACAATGTACATTGTCATGCAGTCTGTATGTAAACTTGGACATTGCGTCAACATACATGTGAACACAATGTTAAACTGCATCTCCCCTTCACATTGCAGAGGGAAAATCAACACCTCCTGCAGAGCAGACCGAACATCTCTTCACTGATGACGAAGAGGACCTCCACACCTTTGACACCGACGCCCTCCAAGAGCTCATGGACAGCTTCGGCACCTCACCTCCAGGAGCAGGGCAGCCCAGCTGCATCGAGGAGACTTCACCCCCTGCTCAGACCACACAGCAGGAAGCACCCACCACCACGGCTGTCTCCCAGGACCACCACGAACAACACATGACCTTCCAACGCCGTGTGTTGGGGTGCCAGGAGAAGATGGCTGATCAGGTGCGGGTGGGGTTCGACCTCATGGCAGTCAAACTAGATGCCATACGTGGGTGTCTAAGTCCCATCAGGGACACTTACAGTCCCCAACGGACACCCACAGTCCGCTCCATGCTCTCCAACGATCCATGGCTGACATCGCTGGAGTCCTGACTCTGAGACAAGAACAACTGTCTAGTCAGAGTGGCTCCAGCGATGTCAGCCGGGAGTTGGGACACATGCAGAGGATCATGGAGAACATGGAGTGGATGCAGGCGGAAAGAATGGCTGCCACGGCTGCACACCAGCGAGTTGTATCTGGGTTCTTCCATGCCCTGCAAACCCTCATCATGGCATTGCTGCCAAAAGGACTGGCGCGGATGAATGCTGCTGCTACTACTCCATCCACATCTCCGCCCCCTGAAGTGTCAGTGACACACAGTGCTGCAGACAATCCACCTCCGGCCACTGATGTGTCACTGCCACACAGTGATGCAGACAAAACAACACCACCCACATGTGAGGCACATGAAACATCAGAGGACGAAGATGCGGATGATTCTGCCTTAGTGGTAAGAAGGAAGCGGTAGCATTCATCTCCGCCATATGGCCTGTTTCTGCTTGGTTCTGCCCTCTGCATCATCACCTTCCACTGTCCCCCGATACACTCGGCGACACTCACCTTGGACCTCGACATGGACTGCCATATTCTGTTTGGTTACCAATGACACAGCAATCAGACTGCGGACTGAACTCTTCCTCTACCGATTTGTGTTGTCGTGTCTGGTAGGTGGGCATGCTGTTTGGCATGTTGCATGTGATTTTGTAACGTGTGCATTCCCACAGTTGTGAGTTGCATGATTGTGGAGTTGAGGTGTGTGGTGTGTTCATTTGGTACTTACCAACGAGCAGTGCATTTCCATAGGTGCCATCCTGGAAGCGCTGGTTGATGTTGGACTGTCGGAAGATGTAGGAATCATGCACACTGCCTGGGTAGTTGGTGACGACGTTGGTGAAGAGTCCCCGGTGGTCCACTATTGCCTGCACATTGATGGAATGTGAGTGCTTTTGTTGGAAACGGGGTTACCGAGTCCGTTACGGTAGCATGGCGCAAAGCGGGGAAGGCACGCGAAGGCAATGTGTAAGGCAGTTGTGCAGCACACTCTTACTTTGACTCAGAAATGCGAAGCAATAACCGGACACCACACCAGGCTTGTGTAATTAAAAATCAAGTTCTTTTATGTCAATCAAGGTTGTATTAGATTAGGCAGATTATACATTACATTTCTTTAACTGGTGCACATTCTTCTAAAAGACCCTCAACAGTTCTGGCCACTAAAAGGCCGCAGGAATCAGCTCCTAAAAACACAGCACCAATAACGATTACCGGGTGCACTAATAACACAGGGCCTAGAACATGCAAAACACTTCCGGCATATTAAAATCCCTTGCAAAGGCACATACTTCAGGCCTAGATAATTATTGCAGCAGGCGGGACACTATGCGGGATGAAATCCTAGAGGGAACCCCTCAACATGTCCAGCATACTGGGGCTTCCCTATGATGGGGGATTCCTATTTCTCTCAGGGGAGGTGAGGGTTAAATTAGGCTTGGCCCCCCTTCTCACCAGGTGCCTTGCCTGGTACAAAATGTCAGTGAGGGCTCTTCCCTCGTTAATCCCCTGTAAATTGTGGCCCCCAGGGGCTTGATCTAGAGCCCTAGGGGCCTCCCGGGCTCACCTGTGGTGATGTGGCTGGTCGTTGTGCTGCTCGACGGACTCCCTCCCGGGCCAGCCCTCTGTTGGACGGGGCGGGGCCCAGAGCGAGTCCCACGGCCCTCCGGCCGGCGTTGCCAAGCTTCACCGAGGCTGTGGAGCCTCTCTCTTCCTTGTCGGGTCGTTGGGGGGCCGGTATTGCACTCCTCCGGCCCCCGTGGAGTCAGCGGTGCTTGAGGGTAAAGGGAGCGGGAGCCGGGAGTCCTTCCAGACGGCTCCCCGCTTCCCGCGTGTGCACACGGAGTTCTTCCTCCTCCGTACGTGCTAGGGGGGGCGGGCTCTCGACGCCGCCCAATCCCAGCGCGGCCTTGAGTTCTTCTGGGGCTCCCGTTGGCAGTGGAGCCCCTCCGACGTCTTCCTGCTTGGCTCCGGCGGGGCCAATCACGTCGCGGCCTTCTTTGGTTGCCGGGCAACGCCTCCCGACTCCTTCTCCTCGGCTGCTGGCTCCGGCGGGGCCAATCACGTCGCGGCCTTCTTTGGTTGCCGGGCAACGCCTCCCGCCTCCTTCTCCTCGGCTGCTGGCTGCGGCAGAGCCAATCACGTCGCGGCCTTTTCGGGGGCGCGACCTGTGACGCGGTCGGCGTCCCCGGCCCCACGGCAACGGCGTCCGCGGGCCTGGAGGCCGCGGTGGGCCTCAGCTCTCTTCACGCGGCCCTCCTGGGCTGCGGCGGTGTTTTTCTTGGCCGCGATTGCAGCGGTAGGGGTCTTGGGCCCGGCGGTGATTTCTGGGGACTTCGGTGAGGGCGCGGACGGCGCACCTCACCACGCTCATGAAAGGGGGATAGGTCTCCCTCACCTCAGTACCTCTCTTCACGCGGCGGCGGCCGCGGCGGCGATCCAGTCACCAGGTCAGTGACTGGAGGTCAAGTTCTCCCACGTGGAGTTGCAGCGCGGGGCGCGCTGACAGCCTGATTCACAGGGCTGTGTGGGAAGGGTTCTTGGGGGACAGTCCAGCTGTCGGTCTAGGTAGAGAGGGGGTGAAGGTCTAGCGCTTAGGACACAGCGCTTCGCCTCGTGATCCCCATTCGACGACTCAGCTTGGGTTCCTGTTACTCTTTGGTTTCAGGCTCCTGCGAGGAGCTTCTTGTCAGAAAAGTTCTTCTTCTTATGAAAGGGGGGTTGTGAGTTGGTGGTTCTGGGAGTGCTTGATGTTCCTCCCAGCACGCTGAAGGTGGTTCCCTGGGTCCCCTCACACTGGGCAAGGTCAGTGGGTGGTGGGCGTTCCTCAGCTATCTTACTTCAGCAGGGCCTTAGCCCTGTCAGCAGCAGTAGTGTAGGTCTCCCCTAGGCCCTAAAGCCTATACTCCGGCGCAGGTTCTCCCAGGTTCAGCGGTGCCTCAACCTAACTGACTAAAAGGTTTTTCCTCCAAGCCTCTTATACCCCTAGGTCAGGTGACCCTCCTAAAGGCGGCAAAACGTAACTCCTCCCACAGCCCGGAAGGTTCTGGAACCTTCCACCTATCTAGCTATGTGGCCCAGAGGCGGGGACGGGATGGATACTGTATCCCTATGTCCCAGCCTGACCCTGGCTACTAGCGTGTATGTGTGGAAGGCCCTTCTGCAGTAGCAGGGGCCTGTGGCAGGCATCTTTAGTGAGAGAGCACCTGCACCTCAGCACTGACCAGCAGTGGCAAGGCGCCCGGAGACCTAGGTCCAGTAAAAATCCGGTGGCAAAAATGAGGCGCAAAAGAAAAAAACAGGGCAAGACCACCCTAGGGCTGACAGGTCTAACACGCGTCCCCCAGCCGAAAGAGGGAGAGCTTCCCAACCTCTAGGGAGTTCTCTTCGCTAAGGCGGAAAACCGGGAGAGACCGTCAGCGTTGGCGTGGTCTACACCGGGTCGATGTTCCACCCGAAAGTCCATCCCCTGGAGGGAAATGGACCACCTCAACAATTTGGGGTTTTCGCCTCTCATCTGCATGAGCCAGCGAAGGGGTCTGTGGTCGGTCTGGATCAAGAAGTGACAACCAAAAAGGTATGGCCTCAACTTCTTCACAGCCCAAACCACAGCAAAGGCTTCCCGCTCGATGGTACTCCACCGCTGTTCCCGGGGAGTAGTCTTCGGGAGATGAAGGCCACTGGCTGGTCTTGGCCATCGTCATTCAGCTGCGAGAGCACAGCTCCTATGCCATGCTCAGAAGCGTCTGTCTGCACGATAAATTCCCGTTCAAAATCTGGAGTCCTGAGCACCGGCGCGGTGCACATGGCACGTTTAAGGGTCTCAAAGGCATCCTGGCAGGCAGCCGTCCAGATGACTCTGCGTGGCTGCTTCTTCGAAGTCAATTCCGTCAATGGGCCCACGATGGTTCCATATCCCTTGACGAACCGGCGGTAGTATCCCGTGAGGCCGAGAAAAGCTCGGACCTCTGTTTGGGTCTTGGGGGCTCCCAGGCCATGATGGTCTCAATCTTGGCTTGGAGGGGTTGCACCTTACCTCCGCCCACCAGATGTCCCAGGTACACGACAGATCCCTGTCCAATCTGGCACTTGCTGGCCTTGATGGTTAGACCAGCCCGTTGCAAAGCCTGTAGCACCTCCTGGAGATGCTGCAGATGGTCCTCCCAGCTGCTACTGAAGACAGCTATGTCATCCAGGTAGGCAGCAGAGAAGGCCTCTAGGCCAGACAGCACCTGGTTCACCAACCGCTGGAAAGTGGCTGGAGCATTTTTCAACCCGAAGGGCATCACCTGGAATTGAAAGTGGCCCTCGGGGGTGGAGAACGCAGTCTTCTCCTTTGCTCCTTCCGCCATGGCGATCTGCCAATAGCCTGATGTTAAATCAATGGTACTCAGATACCGGGCTGCTCCCAGCCGGTCAATGAGCTCATCCGCCCGAGGGATCGGGTGAGCGTCGGTCTTGGTGACTGAGTTGAGTCCACGATAATCCACACAGAACCGAAGTTCTGGTGTGGTGCCCGGGGGCCGCTTTCGGCACCAACACTACCGGACTAGCCCAAGGGCTACTGGAAGGCTCAATCACCCCCAGTTCTAGCATCTTGACAACCTCACCCTGGATACTAGCCTTGACCTTATCGGACAGCCGGTAAGACTTGTTCTTCACTGGCGGACTGTCCCCTGTGTCCACATCATGGGTACACAGGTGCGTGATTCCAGGCGTGAGGGAAAACAACGAGGCGTACTGCCCCAAGACCTGGCGGCAGTCCCTCTGTTGCTCTGGGGTCAAGGATGGGGCGAGGACTACTCCCTCTACCGAACCATCCTTCTCATGGGCCGCCAGAAGGTCTGGCAGAGGCTCACTCTCCTCCTCCTCACTTCCATCCGTTATCATCAAGAGAGTGAGCTCGGAACGCTCCTGGTGTGGCTTCAGGCGGTTGACGTGGAGCACCCTGTGGGGTTGACGGGGGGTCTTCATGTCAACGACATACGTGGTCTGGCCTTTCCTTTCCAAGATCTCAAACGGCCCAGTCCACCGGTCCTGGAGGGCGCTAAGCTCTCCTGGCTCCATGACCCACACCTTCTGTCCAGCGTCTAACTCTACCGTCCGCGCGTTCCGGTCATACCATTGCTTCATGACGGCCTGACTCGCCTCTAAGTTGTCCGAGGCCTCCTTCCACAGCTTGGCCACTTGGCTGCGGAACGCCAGCATATAGCTGACCACATCACGGGAAGCTTCGAGGAAGACTTCTCCCACCCCTCTTTGACAAGACTGAGGGGCCTCCGAACGGGGTGGCCATAGAGCAGCTCAAAGGGGCTGAAACCGACCCCCTTCTGCGGCACCTCTCGGTAGGAGAAGAGCAGACAGGGTAAGAGGACGTCCCACTTTCTTCTCAAGTCCTCGGGTAGGCTCCTGATCATCCCCTTCAAGGTTTTGTTGAAAAGCTCCACGAGCCCGTTCGTCTGGGGGTGGTAAGGAGTGGAGAACCGGTAGGTCACTCCACACTCCTTCCACATGGCCTGCATGTAGGCCGACATGAAATTTGTGCCCCTATCTGACACCACTACCTTGGGGAATCCCACTCGGGTAAAAATCCCCATGAGGGCCCGCGCCACCACCGGTGCTGTGATGGTCCTCAGAGGGATTGCCTCTGGGTACCGGGTGGCGTGGTCTACTAGCACCAAAATGAACCTATGCCCAGCAGAAGTCGGCGGATCCAACGGCCCGACAATGTCAATCCCCACTCGCTCAAAAGGGGTATCGACCACTGGGAGAGGTTCTAGAGGGACCTTCACCTTAGTCCCTGTCTTGCCGCTCGCTTGGCAAGTGGTGCAGGTCTTGCAAAACGTGTCAGAAGTGACGCGCATCCTGGGCCAGTAAAAATGTGGGACCAAACGTGCAAACGTCTTGTCCTGGCCCAGGTGTCCTGCTAGTGGTATCTCATGTGCCAACTCTAGCAGAAAGGCTCGGTAGCATTGGGGGACCACCACGGCCCTTGAGGACCCATGCACAGGAGCCTTAGGCTCACTGTAGAGGAGACCATCCTCCCAGTGGACATGGTAATTACCAGTCTCTGTTCCAGCTGCTTGGGCTTCGGCCTGTTGCCGTATGCCATCAAGCGTAGGGCACTCTCTCTGTGCCCGGCAAAATTCTTCCCGGGTAGGCCCTCCTTCCACCTGCCACTCTGCAGGGGTCGGCAGGTCCCCCACGGGAAAACCAACCACCTCAGCGGACTCCGGGGCCACCTCCGCGGGCTCCCCATCCATCTCACCGGGTGTCTCCTCCCGGACATCTCCTCGTCCAGCAGTGGGCTGGGCCATTATTTCAGGCTCCAACCCGGGCTGAGTTCCTTGTCGGGCAGCCATGGACCGCGTGATAACGCAAGTCCATCCTGGTAACCCCAACATCTCAGCATGGGCATTGAACTCTACCTCTCTCCAGGCAGTATGTTCCAAGTCGTTGCCCAGCAGACAGTCAACTGGCATGGCAGGGCTCACCGCAACCTTCATCAGACCTGACACTCCTCCCCACTCAAAGGGAACTTGGGCCACGGGGTAATGACCCAGGCTATTATCAGCCATCACAACCGGGTGGAACTCCTCAGGAATCACCTGCTCTGGGGACACCAGCTGACGTCTCACCATCGTCATGCTGGCACCTGTGTCCCTCAGAGCCTCCACCTCCTCCCCGTTCACCAGGACCCTCTGCCGATACTTGGCAGTGTTCTTGGGTACCTGCAGGCCTGCCAAGTATCACGCACCAGGCGTGACTCTAACGCATTTCAGTGTGGTGTTCCGCATCACCGCACTGAAATGCATTGTCACGCATTTTAATGCCGGCCCGTCTCTCTGCTGTACCAGCGCTGAAGTATTGGCCACGCCAGGCTGCTAGCGTGTGCGCCTGTGACCTGCGCCGGCTCTGCTGCTCCCCGCACGGCTGAGTCAGTCAGACTACAGCCCAGGCCTGACGTCACCAGGCCGAGGTAATAGTCGCTGTGCCAATACCAAGATAGTGACACCCGTCGGGTTGGGTCTGCCCTCAGTGGTTGTGTGATGATTAATTACTGGCTGTTCCGCACACAAATGAGAGCTGCAGTGTCAGCGCGCGACCGCGATGTGCGCAGCTTCCGGCAGGCGCTTGAGGGTATGTGGTTCATGTGTGCGCTAGTGCGTTACAATGTAACAACACCCGAAACAGCGGCCGGCATAACAGAGACGTCACTTTCAGTGACCAATGGGTACGGAGAATACTTTAATAGGGCGGTGCCGCAAAAAGGGCGGCATTTCAAGATTAGCTGCAGTGTGCATGCTGCCTGCAATACCGGGGGCAGTACATCCCGCGGGCGAGCCGGGCCTCTCAGGCTCACCCGACCCTCATCACCACCGTGACCGGCTAACTTAGACTCGCCATGGAGAGCCTGGTGCCTGACAGCCTGTAGCAGAGGGAGCTGCTCGCCGCTGTCTTTCGGCTAGTGCTTAACTTAATCCTTCGCGGCGCGGATCGACTGTGGGTGAATACATGGTGTCGTCTGTCACATAGATTTGAGCTGGGCTCGGAGAGGTGAGCGCTGGCATGTTTTTTACTTTATTGTTTCAGCATCGCAATAAGCCCAGGCCAGATCAAAACTTGTGATTAATCAAGCTCTCTGTCGGGCTTCCCACACTCCCACAGGCTTTCCTTGTGTCACAGTGTGCTCTTCAAATGTGAAAGGGAACAACGTGATCCGGATCATTATCCGAACGGGGCACTGGCTGCAGCCCCCACACACAGATCTGGTGGTGCCTCGCCTTCCTTTTTAAATGCTGGCAAGGCACCACAGACAGTCATTGCTATGCACTAATAGAGCAATAATTCCAGGCGGAAACGGGCAGTTTGGTTCTTTTTCCCACTGCGTCGCAATTACCGAAGGGCCTCCTGGCAGTCAGTGGAGCCCCACCCCCACCCCCAAACATAATTTCGGTCCCAGGCAGCCGTTCTGACTCAGAGAGCAGATCGTTGTCCTGTGAGGCCAGTCTGCAGCAAAACCAGCAGAGCGTTTTGGGCTACTGGCAAGAAATTGAAGCTTTCAATGATTGTCAAACGATTGCTGAAGAATAACTAACACTGTAAAGGCAATCTATGACACCAACGCAGCACCTGGTTACATTTCACACGTTTTACTCTATATCGCATTCCCGAAGACTATTTCCTTTTAATAACTGTTATGTTTCTATAGATTTTAACAACACTCAGACATGATGATCTTTTTGACAATTTCCGAGGGATTTTGGAAGAGAAAGAATGAAAGTGTATAAAGAGTGAGAACCTGCAGAGGACAGTGTAAGTGGAAAAACGTGATGGATTAAAGCCCTCTGAAGAATGTGTTGTATATCTGGCTATAGTAATAGAGAACTCACAGGCATGCAAATAATAATAGTCATTGCTTTGATTTACTAACAAGGAAGTGCCACTCTAAGTGTCACACATTCGGTAGTAGAATGCCACTCATTCACACAATGAAAACATATAAATATCACACATAAGCAATTATAAAAATGTGGCAGCTATGTAAAGTTGTATTTAAGAATCATGTGTGGCCCGTTAGAATGAGAACAGAAGGCTGGTATTTTTCTTGGGGGTGGGAGAGATGCAGAAGGGTTAGGGTTATGAGGGTAGTTTCAATAACAAGCTGACCCATGCTATATAATGTGCTTGTTAGGCTAGCGTGCGGTCATGAACAGATCATCTGAGCAGCAGCAGTGCGTGCCAGCCTGCAGTCACACAGTGTGTCTCTGGTCGGTGCCCTTCCATTTCTGGTGCCGTGCAGCAGTTCTAAGATCTTCTTAGAGTTTCTTGTTGCTCAAATGGGTAGAATCTCTGATATTTATATGTGCCTCTCATCTTCATTGCTTGATTTTTGCCTGCGAGATAGTGTCACTCATAGGCGTTGAAATGTCACTCATAATTACACTGGAATTATGAAAATGTCACACATAGCAATCTGAAACCTTGGCAGCTATGTACCTGAACCCTTGGGATGATCTCTCTATCCCCCAGGGAAACTAAGGTCAAGCCTGTCCACTCACCTCCCCAACCTAGGGACAACTCCTCCCCAAGCGCTACACTGGCCACCCCGGGGCTCTTACCTCCTGTGGGGGCTGGGGTTCTCTTGCGACACTGGGGATCCCCCTTGTAGTGTCCAACCTCCCCGCACTCGTAGCACCGGACAGTTCTGGGCTGCTGACTCCTGTCAGGGTAAGTGGGTCTCTGGTATCCAGATTGGGATGGGGAACCTACCCCTCTCCCAGGCGGTCTATTTTGGGGACCTTTAAAGAACTCCCTCTTTTATCTCCCCTCTTTCTTCTGGGGAACGCCTGTCCACCTTTCGGGGATCCGCCCCGGCTCCCTTGTGGGACACCCGAGTGCTGACCCACGTGTCTGCCTCCTCTGCAAGCTCCCTAGGGTTGGTCAGCTTGCGGTCCACCAAGTACTGGCGCAGCTCCGGAAAACATTTCTCGAGGAGGTGCTCTCTCAAAAACAGGTCGTACAGCCCATTGTAATTGTCAATGTTGCTGCCACGTACCCACCCCTCCAATGCCTTCCGGGCATAATCATAAAAATCCACCCAGTTTTGTGTGGTGAGCTTGTGGCTGTTGCGGAACTTTTGGCGGTACTTCTCTGGGGTGAGGCCAAACTTCCTGAGCAGGGCCTCCTTCATGATAGGGTAGTTGGTCTGCTCCCCTTATCTAAAGTTAAAAGTGTGTCCCTTACTGGTGGAGGTATGTACCTGTAGAGACCTCCTCCCCAGTAGCTCTCAGGAACTCTATGGGCCACCAAAGCTACCTCGTACGCCGCCAACCACTTGTCGATGTCATCACCCACACTAAAGCTGGCTATCACCTCCCTGGGTAGATAAAATTTGGGCTCCTGTGGAACCCCAGCAGGTACGCTGCCACCATTTCCTTTGCCTTCCATCTCCATCTGCAAGGTTCGGAGCTCTAGTTCTTTCAGGCTAAGCTCATGTACAAGCCTCCTTTCCTCCATGGCTAGCCTTGCCTGCTCTCCTTCCCTTTCCATCCTAGCCAACTCTAATGTCAATTGCCTCTGCTCCCTCCTGTCCTTGAATTCCTCTGCTGACAAACTCCCCCTGACGCACTACTGCCTGCCCTGGAACGTCTTCCTGGCAACACATTCTCGCTGACGTCAATGTTCAGTAGGCTCAGTTCTCCTGGGTCGTCTGCCTCCCTCTGCTCCTCATCCCCTCTTCCCTCCGGGTGGGCCATTACCCATGCCCTCAAAGCTTTCTGAAGCACCTCCTTCCTGGCACCTCGCTTGACGGCCACCCCCCTCTCTAGGCAGAACTCCTTGAGCTGTGTCACCGTGTACCTCTCTAGGTCGGCTAACTCAAACTCCATCCTCCTAGGTGGGGTCCCAGACAATTTTAAGGAAGGGGTTCTAAATGGTAGGTAGCAGGTCTTACGCAGGACTAACACAATCGGCAATCACAAAAGAGTTCCTAGTACTTGCATTTCACCAGGTGTCTAATTGCGGCGCACACTGAGTCACTGTAGGGTGCTGCACAAACACCAGTCCTTATCCCACCGCTGAACACCAATGTTGGAAACGGGGTTACCGAGTCCGTTACGGTAGCATGGCGCAAAGCGGGAAGGCACGCGAAGGCAATGTGTAAGGCAGTTGTGCAGCACACTCTTACTTTGACTCAGAAATGCGAAGCAATAACCGGACACCACACCAGGCTTGTGTAATTAAAAATCAAGTTCTTTTATGTCAATCAAGGTTGTATTAGATTAGGCAGATTATACATTACATTTCTTTAACTGGTGCACATTCTTCTAAAAGACCCTCAACAGTTCTGGCCACTAAAAGGCCGCAGGAATCAGCTCCTAAAAACACAGCACCAATAACGATTACCGGGTGCACTAATAACACAGGGCCTAGAACATGCAAAACACTTCCGGCATATTAAAATCCCTTGCAAAGGCACATACTTCAGGCCTAGATAATTATTGCAGCAGGCGGGACACTATGCGGGATGAAATCCTAGAGGGAACCCCTCAACATGTCCAGCATACTGGGGCTTCCCTATGATGGGGATTCCTATTTCTCTCAGGGGAGGTGAGGGTTAAATTAGGCTTGGCCCCCTTCTCACCAGGTGCCTTGCCTGGTACAAAATGTCAGTGAGGGCTCTTCCCTCGTTAATCCCCTGTAAATTGTGGCCCCCGGCCCCCAGGGGCTTGATCTAGAGCCCTAGGGGCCTCCCGGGCTCACCTGTGGTGATGTGGCTGGTCGTTGTGCTGCTCGACGGACTCCCTCCCGGGCCAGCCCTCTGTTGGACGGGGCGGGGCCCAGAGCGAGTCCCACGGCCCTCCGGCCGGCGTTGCTAAGCTTCACCGAGGCTGTGGAGCCTCTCTCTTCCTTGTCGGGTCGTTGGGGGCCGGTATTGCACTCCTCCGGCCCCCGTGGCGTCAGCGGTGCTTGAGGGTAAAGGGAGCGGGAGCCGGGAGTCCTTCCAGACGGCTCCCCGCTTCCCGCGTGTGCACACGGAGTTCTTCCTCCTCCGTACGTGCTAGGGGGGGGCGGGCTCTCGATGCCGCCCAATCCCAGCGCGGCCTTGAGTTCTTCTGGGGGCTCCCGTTGGCAGTGGAGCCCCTCCGACGTCTTCCTGCTTGGCTCCGGCGGGGCCAATCACGTCGCGGCCTTCTTTGGTTGCCGGGCAACGCCTCCCGCCTCCTTCTCCTCGGCTGCTGGCTCCGGTGGGGCCAATCACGTCGCGGCCTTCTTTGGTTGCCGGGCAACGCCTCCCGCCTCCTTCTCCTCGGCTGCTGGCTCCGGCGGGGCCAATCACGTCGCGGCCTTTTCGGGGGCGCGACCTGTGACGCGGTCGGCGTCCCCGGCCCCACGGCAACGGCGTCCGCGGGCCTGGAGGCCGCGGTGGGCCTCAGCTCTCTTCACGCGGCCCTCCTGGGCTGCGGCGGTGTTTTTCTTGGCCGCGATTGCAGCGGTAGGGGTCTCGGGCCCGGCGGTGATTTCTGGGGACTTCGGTGAGGGCGCGGACGGCGCACCTCACCACGCTCATGAAAGGGGGATAGGTCTCCCTCACCTCAGTACCTCTCTTCACGCGGCGGCGGCCGCGGCGGCGATCCAGTCACCAGGTCAGTGACTGGAGGTCAAGTTCTCCCACGTGGAGTTGCAGCGCGGGCGCGCTGACAGCCTGATTCACAGGGCTGTGTGGGAAGGGTTCTTGGGGGACAGTCCAGCTGTCGGTCTAGGTAGAGAGGGGGTGAAGGTCTAGCGCTTAGGACACAGCGCTTCGCCTCGTGATCCCCATTCGACGACTCAGCTTGGGTTCCTGTTACTCTTTGGTTTCAGGCTCCTGCGAGGAGCTTCTTGTCAGAAAAGTTCTTCTTCTTATGAAAGGGGGTTGTGAGTTGGTGGTTCTGGGAGTGCTTGATGTTCCTCCCAGCACGCTGAAGGTGGTTCCCTGGGTCCCCTCACACTGGGCAGGGTCAGTGGGTGGTGGGCGTTCCTCAGCTATCTTACTTCAGCAGGGCCTTAGCCCTGTCAGCAGCAGTAGTGTAGGTCTCCCCCTAGGCCCTAAAGCCTATACTCCGGCGCAGGTTCTCCCAGGTTCAGCGGTGCCTCAACCTAACTGACTAAAAGGTTTTCCCTCCAAGCCTCTTATACCCCTAGGTCAGGTGACCCTCCTAAAGGCGGCAAAACGTAACTCCTCCCACAGCCCGGAAGGTTCTGGAACCTTCCACCTATCTAGCTATGTGGCCCAGAGGCGGGGACGGGATGGATACTGTATCCCTATGTCCCAGCCTGACCCTGGCTACTAGCGTGTATGTGTGGAAGGCCCTTCTGCAGTAGCAGGGGCCTGTGGCAGCCATCTTTAGTGAGAGAGCACCTGCACCTCAGCACTGACCAGCAGTGGCAAGGCGCCCGGAGACCTAGGTCCAGTAAAAATACGGTGGCAAAAATGAGGCGCAAAAGAAAAAAACAGGGCAAGACCACCCTAGGGCTGACAGGTCTAACAGCTTTCTGCTGCGGTAATTGTGTGCAGTGTCGGCAGGGGGCACAAGTAGGGCATGTGTGCAGTCAATTGCCCCCAACACGTGCGGGAAGCCAGCTATGGCATAGAAGCCTTGCTTGGTCTCCAGCTGTTCCTGCGCAGTGTGGGGGAAGTGAAGGTGCTGGGGTACCAAGCTGATGATGGCATCCAAGACAGGTGTGAGGAACTTTGATAGGGCTGGCTGTGAGACTCCTCCGACTCTGGCAGTTGTTGGTTGGAAGGTACCAGAGGCCAACAGGTGCAGCACAGCCAGCAGCTTTGTCTGCGGAGGGATGTTAGTTCTCCGCTGTGTTGGTACCGTCAGCCTGTGGGCAATGTGGGTCAGGATGCGGAGAATGGTTGTCCTTTTGAGCCTGTAGTGGGCAATGACATCCTCTGGCGTTAAGTCTGTGAGGCTGGTGCGTTTTCGGAAGGTCCGCTGTCTTGTTCTGCGCAGCCTCTGTGGTAGTCCAGGGGGGGGACCCAGGGTGGGGCCTGGGGGTGGTGGCGGTGGGTGTTGTGGCCCTCTTGGGTCTCGGAGCTGCATGATCACTAGCTCCATGACATGTGTCGGTCTTCAGATGTGGCTCTGGGCTGGGCTCCCTTTTATACTGCAGGTTGTCGTCCTGCTTAACATCAGTAAAAGGCAGGTGTTAAATCCCTGCTGCTAACGCGCCTTTTCGCCTGTTTTTGGATCGCATCGCCGATCTGGCTGATCGTTGAGAATATCGCGAAGTGGTGTTTTCGTGTGTTTTTGCACGGGAACGCCTACTCTGCATATCATTAGCGTTAGTTGTCGCTCTCATCCGTGGCGATGTTTTTTGCGGCAGCTATCGCTGGAAAACTGGCGATATCGGCAGTTTGCACCAGCTTGAGAATAGGGCGATAAATCTATCGCCACTTTTGCGGCGCTAAAGTGCCGATAAATCGGCGATAAGTCCTTGAGAATATGCCCCTGTATGCGTAGGAGGAAAAGGCCAGCTGCATTCTGTTTTACACTTCTTAGTCTTCAGTCTGGTGGTGTCCTGGCTGCGAGTGTGCTGAGTAACACCAGAGATGGTGAACTTGTCTGCAAGATAAGCGGGAGTGTTGGCTATGACAGCTTTGTAATAATGTCGCCATGGCTTTAAGTGGGATGAGAAAAGAAGTGGGGGGTCTGTAAAAAGGGTGTGGCCTGTGTAATTAAGGGCATGGCTTAAACACGTAAACTACATTTCTGTGATATCTATTGTGAGCCACTTGACCGATATTTTGGTTCCTCCCTGAGCTTTCTGTGATTGCATTCAGATATATAAAGACAACATCTGAGATACACCTAAAACCAGCCAGGACTATTGGTTTTGGCAGTGGTTGTTCGCTGTTTAAGATAAATGAATAACAAAAATGAGTTTGTTATAAATATTTAATAATGAAAATGTTTCAATTCTGAAATTGTGAGACCGTGAATTAAACACTAGTGAGGCCAGTGGAAGGGGTAGTGGTCTTCAGTGTGTCTCAGTCACTCCTGTTATGCTCACTCTGTGTGAGACATGTACGCCCTTCTTCTCTCCACATGTTCTGCCATCGCATATCTTGCACCTCCTCTCTTCAGGACCCTCTTTACATTCTCTCATGAATGCACTTCCTTGCATCTCTTTCACTTCCACATCCCCACACAATGTGCCCACTTACCGGTAAGCACTGCAATTTCTTTTACTTTCACCTTATCAATAATTTGAGAAATGTGTAACTCTTTCACACATGAGTCCTGCATAGAATCACAAGTACAACCGGAATGCATGACCATTACTCTGTGCACTCTGCAGAGAGGCCAAGGATTGGATGACCAACTTTATGATCTACTGAGAAACTCGCACAGCCTCAACTCCAGAGCTCTCAATTGTGGCCCGTTATAAACACCTGAAGGTGGCTCAGTTCAAAGTATGCTCTATACAAGAGTAATATGGCACAGGAAAAAACTACAGAAGCACAATGTGAGAAAGGGCCTCTTTTTGTAAGATCGCCCCCCAAAATGTTTGACTTTGAAGTGCACTGGATCCTGCTGAGCAGGCCTCAATGCCAGTGATCTGACCCCTCAAATGTGTATGTGTAATTGGCTAATCCCTGATTGGCATGTTTACCTGACCTATAAGTCCCTAGTATATGGTACAGAGTGTACCCAGGGCCTGTAAGTTAAATGTCACTAGTGGACTGCAGCACTTGTTGTGCTACCACTACAGTGAAAAGGTGTAAACATGGCTTCTGGTCTGCCAACGCAGCCTAGTCGGGCAGATTTTAAACTGCCAACCGGACATGGCAAAATAAACCTTTTTGCCAAGTCAAAACCTTCTTTAAAATGTATAAGTCACCCGTAGGGAAAGCCTTAGTAATCCACAAGGCAGGGTGCGATACATGAAAAGGAGGGCATGTTTGTTTTGTGTTTGACATGTCCTGACAGCAGGGGCATCTTATGGATTTCAGGGGCTGTAAGAAGTGTTCAAATCCAGTATTATTCAAAAAGCCTTTATTTCATTTGCAGCACAGCAACATAGAGCAGTCTGGTCATCATCAAGGCTCAGTGCAACTGGCCTTTCAGCTACCAGAGGTTCTATCAGAGGATTCTACATGGAATCAGAATGCAGGGCATAGAATAACATAGAATGCATTACAACATGAAAGAGATAGGCTGTAACAGGGGCCCTGGGCCAAAAGTAATTGGGGGCCTCTTTTCGGAACAGCTTTGAATTTATGATCCAGTTTCAGCTCTTTCGTGCCCTCTTTGCCCAGGTCACTGACAGTGCATAGAGACACTGGTACAAATTCTAAATGTGTTTACATCTAATATTCAAGGGATAGTGACGTGTGCTTTCAAATTTATAATAATGCAGCAACTAACTAATATTATTGCAAATAATCTTTGTGACCTTCGGCCATTTTTCATAGGTGATTTCCCGTTTTTATCTAAAAAAAACTTATGGTTATGGATGTTGGATGGTATTGAACAACATAAACATTTTTCTGCAAAATGTCTCTTATAGACTCTCATACATCACCCACATTAAAAATAAATTAAAGGAAAGCGTTATTTAAAACAATCTGTTTTAGAGTTATTTAAGGTCATCAGATCAAGACTGTCTGCAGAACAGAGCTGGCTCTATCAGGGGCCCCCTGAAAGGCTGGGGCCCTGGGCCACTCTGCCCATGCCTTAATATCTCTCTGCCTGACAGTGACAACTCAGATGTTTTCACTGTAGAAAGGCTTGTGGCTCTGTTGGCTAACATGGAGGTACAGTAGCTCATGCACTAAGTGATAACTTCCATTTGGGGCCACCAAACATAGAACTTCAAGGTATCAAATTAATCAAGATATTAACCCTGACTTAATACTCAAGTCAGATTTAAGTTAAATTGTAATTGTAAGGTGACATTAGAAAGTCACCACTTTCTTCCCCCAAAATTCTGGCAGCCGTTGCTGATTAACTGTAGCAGTTGTGACCAGAGACAGACTGCTGCCCTCCTGCTCTAAGGTGTGTGGCGCTCCCAGGAAGAGGAACAAAATGGTCTGCCGGAGGGAGGAGGTGTGACCTCCCCCTAACAGGATGGCCCCAGGGAAGTGGCCACAGATGACCCTGCTTGAAAGGGGCTACGGCCTCTGAGAAACAAGTGCAAGTCACACCTTAGCCTGCCCACTCCTTTGTGTAGGTAGACAGGCTGCATCTCCTCCAGAGGGGGAAACCCCATTGCACAACTAGTATTCCAGCATGGTTGGCTAATTATACTGGACACACCTCAAGGTGTGCCCACAGCTCCGACTCAGGGAAGAAGGGTCCCGACGTTTTGGATATGGGCAGAGAGAGGCCCTGTCAGATTGTTTAGTGCAAACTCCACAAGAAATGAAGTCACAAGGGGTAGAATTCTGGGTAGGTTCTGTCTCCTGGGTTACTTGCTTGGGACAAGTGAGTTTTTTTATTAAAAGTTTTCTTTTGTCTACTTGCCACTACATTCATGCAGGTAGAATAAAAAGAGGATTTGATGGTGAAGAGCAAGCTTTTATTCTTCCTCAAGCCCTCACTAAAAGGTTCTGTTTCTAAAGTGCCATAGCACTTATACTACTGCCGTAGCCTGAGCTTTGCCGTTTTCAATTCATCATTCAGCCATAGAGCATGCTTAGAAGGTGGCCGCAGCATTTGAGCACGTTCTGGGACATGTACATCATGGCCGTGCCACAGCCAGTTAAGAAAAAACCCCGCAGAAGTCTGTTCAACAAAGGGGTTGGGGACTGGGCAGGTTTTGTGAAGGGCATTAGCCATTTCCTGGAGATTCACCCAGCTCCACTTATGGGAAGGGCTCAGACACACATCACTCAATGCAGTGCCCGTCCTCAGAATTGCTTCAAATGTAATAAGTTGGTGTTCTGGCCACGCTCGAAGGAGAACCAACACTTCTTTGAGAAGTGAATTGTGTGACCATACTAAATCCAAAATATGCCCCTTAGCACGGGTGGGTATTTGGACCTATTGCATGAAAGATAAAGGAGACATGAGGTGGTGAAAGAACTCTTTGTCCTTGGAATTTGCAGGGGGGTTGTTGTACGAAAAGTTAAAACCTGTAATGACCAGCAGATGGTTAAATGAGCTATCAAAGCTGCATATTAATTCACAGAAGGAGTCACTAAAGTTAGGCATGCAGTGCGGTGGCCTAAATATGGCCATGCACACTGGCCAGCAAGAGGGAAATGACTTTTTTACCTTCATAATGTCATCTTGAGGAATAGTGGTACAGACCACCACTGATAAGTTAAGGCCGTGGCGGGCAATCTCCCTCCCCCCCAACTCTCTCCTCTGAGCCTCTATTGGAGTTAGAAATTATATATTGATAGGGTAACGCCTCCAAAATATCAGGCATCCATGACTCCTCCAGACAGGTTTCTCTAGGACTAGTGAGTTCTCCTCCAATAAGTTGTACATTTCAGTGCTATGCTTACTCAGGGACCTGGTATTAAGGAGAGCCATGTGTAGGGAATAATATTATTAGCTAGGGGGGAGCAAACAGAGGAGAACCAGGTAGGGTGAGGACCGGAGAACACTCTGCAGGGGGTCGTTTCTATGTAAGCTCTCCACAAGGTCTACACAACCTTTCGGTCAAGGGGCGGACTGTCCTGTTTTACCTGCTCCAAGTCTGAATAATAAGGAACACGAGCTGCGCCCCTGGTCCCTGGTGGGCGCAGACAGGCTTGCCTTTAACATGCCTTTGGTGTGTCAGGGACTCATCAGCTGCACACACATGTTGCCCTGCAAATAGACTGCTAATGTTCAAAGATGACGTTAAAAAATGATCAAAAGTGAGGGAGATGAAGCAGAGAAAGAAAACTTAAAAAAAAAAACAGTTAAAAGATTGGCAGTTGTTAAAAATTTCAATAAGTTAGTGTCTAAGAGAGCCCCAAAAAACTTTGGCAGCCATGCCAGGGATGCTTTTGGTTCCCAGTCCAGACTTGTGTCAGTTCTTGGAGGGCCTCCAGGTGCTGAGGCAAGTCTCGGGGTGCAGACCGTGGATGGGGAGTTTTCGCAGTGATGGAGAGAGGCAGCGTCAAAAGAGCAGGGATCATCCTGACAGAGTCCAAATGATGAGAAAAGTAGCGCAGGAGCTAGTGAGCGGGACATGTTGATTTTGTGGATGATGGCGATGCCACCCCCTGTTTTTTTCCCTGATGATCATGTCTGATTACAGAGTACTTAGGGCAGACAGGGGAACAGAATGGTTGTGATCTGTTTGTCAGGAAGAAACTAAACCACTTCACAGTGTCAAGGCAGATGCCGAGCTCATGCTTGCACTTGAGTAGAATGGCGTGGGGGACCGTGTCGATCCCAGTGGATCCATCAGGGTCAGGGCAGGCAGCATCCAGGATACACAGTGTGACGTCAGTGGAGCTCTCTGTGCTGTGGGCCGCTCTGATTGTGAGCTGTGAATTAACCATGTTTTGCAGCACCTGTGCAGGGAAGGGAAGCGAGGATATAGGTCTATAGTTTGCAAGCGTCTGTGGGTCTGCAGAACAGATCTTTTCGCAAGGGAAGGATGTTGGCGTGCTACCATTCGCGTGGCAGTTCGGATGTGGTAAGAGAGATTGAATAGATTGCAAGAGAACAGAAAGTACACTGAATCATCACATTAAATTCTTTATCTCATAAATGAAAAGAACACAAAAATAAGTAATTTCAGTTTTTTTTTTTACTATAGCAGTTTTTTAAACAAATATTTTATTCAAGACTCAATGTAAGGCAGACGTATTGGCTTTGCCAGTTGTTGTTAACATTATTCACTATAACCTGTAATATCGCCTGTCCTTCCCGTGGAGAGTAGCCTGATTGCCACCTCTCTCACTGGCTCCCTGTACTTTTCCACTTTGCTTTTTGGGCACTCTTTTTTTCTGTCCACGAAAGTACGTGTTTTCAGTTGTCTCTTTTGAAAGCTAGTTCAGGAAGCAGCAGAGATCTCTATTTCTTGGAAGAGGTCTCTTGCCTCCTATCTCTCTGCTTGACTGATTCTACTTATCTTTGCCATTAATCTTGCATGCCTGTGTGTCTTCACCACCTTCATCAATATTGAAGTCACCACAACCTTGCCGCTTACCTGCACCAACCACGTCATCATCCAATTCCATATTGCCATCAAACATGGCCAAATGAAGCTCGAGCAGCATCCAGGACTCCGACTACGTAATCACCCTGCGCCTGAATCAATCAACCTCCACCAAAAACCTAAACAGTGACATTGAAGACCTGGAAGAGTGGATCACAAAATGTGTTGACTCCCTGGAAACCCGTAAACACAATGCACAAAGAAGAATACAGAAGCAGACCAGGTGGTACACTGAGGATCTCCAATCACCAAAACAACACTCCAAACAACTGGAAAGAAAATGAAGAACGAACCACCTAGAAAATGAGAAAAATACATCTAAGACAGCCCTACCACCAACAAGAAACCAAAATGAAGCCTCTAGAAGAGCGCACAGACAATAGCACCAGCAGCGGAAAATAAATCTTCGTGATCATCAAAGATTTCACCTCACCACCGCCACCACTAACTACATCACCCCCTCGCAAGAACTATGTGACAAGCTCTCAGAATTTTTTGCAACAAAATCCAAGCCATATACATCTTTGACCCTCAACCAAACGCCTGCACACTCACCTCTGGCCTACCCTCAAACACCCACAAAAAAAAACAGATGGCCTGAGAAAGATTTATCATGGATTAAAGAGCCAACATCATGAGAACCATCCACTCCGGGGCACCTATAGACCCTTGCCCTACCACATATACAAAAAGGGAGATGCCCCTTTCAGCAAACTCCTCACCCACATCATGAACACCTCATCACTTCTGAGATGTTCCCGGATGCCTGGAAACACACAATGGTCAATGCACTGCTAAAGAAACTTTTGTCAGACCCCACGCAACAGCAAACTACCGCCTAATCTCTCTTCTACCCTATCCGGCCAGAGTAATGGAAAAAGCCATAAATAAACAACTCTCTCACCACCTCAATACACACCAGCATCTAGACACCACACAATCAGGTTTCCAGCTGAGCCACAGCACCGGGACTGCCTTAATTGCAGCAACCACCAACATAAGGTTGACCCCAGACCATGGAGACACAGCAACCCTTATACTACTTGACCTCTCCGCAGCCTTCGACACAGTTTCTCACTCCACCTGATAAGAAGACTCCATGAAACAGGCATAGAAGGACCCACCGGCAACTGGATTTATTCCTTCCTCACAGGAAGTAAACAAAGAGTCAACCTGCCACCCCACACATTGAAGGCCAAGAACCTCATATGCCGAGTCCCTCAAGGATCATTCCTCTGCCAAAGTTATTCAACATTTACATAACTCCACTAGCAGACCTCATCAGATCATATCACATTAACATACTCAGACGATGCCCAACTGATGCTCTCCATATCAGACTAGACCCTCCCATCAAAAAACAACCTCGCCACATGCATGACCACGGTAACCACATGGATGCAAACCTATTGCCTCAAACTAAACACTAACAAAGCTGTAGGAGTGATCTTCAGAAGGAAAGTCTTTGCCTTGGACCCCATCCTCTCTTGCTACCCACGCAAGAAATCTTGGAATCCTCCTGGACGACAAGCTCGACATGACAGTCCAAGTAAACGCAGGGATCTCTGCCTGCTTCCACATCCTTAGGATGCTATGAAAGATCTTAAAATGGTTACCTGAGAACACCAGGAAAAAGGTCAAACAGGCCTTGATCACCAGCAGACTCGATTACAGCAACACACTCTATGCAGGCATCACTAAAAAGCTCCTGATTCAGCTCCAGACTACTCAAAACACTGCAGCATCACTCATACTCAACCTTCCTTGCTGAGCCCACTTCACCCCACACCTCAGAGATTTGCACTGGCTCCCAATCCACAAACGCACTCAAATCAAACTGCTCACACATACATACAAAGCACTCCACAACACCGGACCTGCATTCCTTAACAGCCGCATACACTTCGACCTACCTTCTGGGCACCTCCGCTCAGCCGGACTCTCACTGGCACACAAACCCCAAATCCGCAAAGCCACAGCCAGAGGCCGCACAGTCTTATATCTCTCCTCCAAAGCAAGGAACGACCTCCCTCACCACTTCAGAGTCTCCTCATCGCCTCTAGAGTTCTACAGGAAGCTGAAGACCTGGCTCTTCGATTAACCTCACCTGTCGACAGGTGCCTGGCCACCTGCAAAGTGCCGGTGTGAGAAACTGGGTTGTTGGTTGACTGGGGTGTGAGCCTTGGTCAAACAACAGCCACATTCTCTGGCAGGGTGAACCACAAAAAGTCACTAAATGAATCTGTGCTTATCCCTGGATAGCTTGGCATAAAAGCAGTCAGGCTTTACTTACAGAAAAATCCTACATACATTTTAATACAGAGTACATTTTAATACATTATTTGGCATCAAAACAACAAAAATCCAATCAGTAGAACCAGAGTTATAACATTTTTACATTTTTTGTAAAAACTAGTGCCTAAAAGATCAAAGGGCTGACTGCGGGCATCTGGCTGCACAAGACCGGGTCAAAGTCAAAAAATATGTCCGACAGAGAAGGAGCACGGGCTCGATACAAGAAGTGCATTGGGGCTGTTCAGCACTTACTTTCGGACTTAGAAGTTCAGCAAGGCAAGGCTGCAGGCAGTGTCTGATCGAGGAGTGTCGCCGTCGGGGAGTCAAAAATCTCCAGCGGGACGAGGCAGGGGGCTGTAGCCGATGATAATTCCAGGAGGGGGTCTGATACCACTTTGAACAGGATTTGCTGCTGTGGGGAAGAATGTAGCGGGAGCAGCCTCGAAGTCAGGTCAACTCGTGATGCATCTTTGGCAGAGAGAGGAGTAGGTTGGTCCCAGTCCTCCCTTGGTTCTCGGGGCAGTTTTTAGCCAAAAAGAAAGTGAACCGAACAGTGTGTCTGAGGGACCTATTTTTATACCTGGTGTCTTCTTTGAAGTTGAGAGAAGTTTCTACATGTTTTTCTTTGAAGTGCTTAGAATTTCCTGCCTCGCCCTGCCCAGGCTCCAAGCTGGCTACAGGAGCAAGGCATTGGTGACAAGTCTTTTGTGTGAAGGCAGAGTACAGCCTATTCAGTTGCAAGAGGGCTGTGCCCAGCTCCACCCCCTATCCTGACACCTACTCCGTCTATTGTGTGACTATCTGGGAGGAATTTGCAAAGTCTAACTGCCAGTTACACCCTGCCATGTGACTTAAGACAGGCTGCAGGCACCAAAAGGCTAAGGACAAGAAAATGCCAACTTTATAAAAGTTGTATCTTCAAAATTGTAATTTAAAATTCAACTTTACCATTAAAGAGGATTATTAATTATAATTTAATAGATACCAAACATGAAATGCTTATCTGTCTCCAACCAAAAGTTAGCACTTATTAAATGTAATAAGGCAGCCTGACGTTATCCTATTGGACAGGTAGGCCTTATAGTTGTGAAAAATTCATTTAAGAGTCTTTCACTAGCAGGACACATAAAACTTAAAAGTACATGTCCAACATTTTAATTACAATGCACCCTGCCCTATAGGCTATTAGGGACAAACCTAGGGGTGACTTATATGCATCAAAAGGGGAGTTTAAGTCTGGGCAAGGGGATTATACTGCCAAGTTGAATTGGCAGTTTGAAACTCATTCAGGCTGCAATGGCAGACCTAGGACATGTTTTAAGGGGCTACTTAAGTGGGCGGCACAATGGGCGTTGCAGGCCCACTAGTGCTATTTAATTTACAGCCCTGGGCATATGATATACAAATTTACAAGGGACTCATGAGTAAATTAAAAATGGCAATCATGTGTAAGCCAATCTTACCATGTTTAAAGGAAAGAGCACAAGCACTTTAGCACTGGTTAGCAGTGGTAAGGCACACAGTGGGTAAACATCCTTTTGTACGCGGTCATTACACTGCGTACCATTACTACGCAAGCTTTACTACGCATGCGCTGTAATAACGCATAGCCATTTCTACGCATGTTATTACAACGCATGCGTTGTAAAGCGAACCACATCGTTGTGAGGAAACTGAGGCGTTTCCTCACAATGACATGCAACGATCACCGCCTCTCTGAAGACGCAGGAAGGAGAACATAGGACACGAGGAGAGAGAGGTAAGAGGGGCTATTTTTAAGGGTTTAGGGTAGGGGGAGGTCTTTAAGGATTAAGGTAGTGTTGTGTTTGAGGAGTAGTGTTTTGGGGTTTAGGGTAGTGTCGGGGAGTGATTGGGTGTAGGGACAGGATTGGGGGTAGGGGGAGGGTCATGCTGGGGGTAGTGTTTTAGGGTTTAGTGTAGTGTTGTGGTGTTTGTGTAGTGTAGGGTAGTGTTTTAGGGTTAAGGGTAGTGTTGGGGTGTCGTGCAGGGTAGTGTTGTAGTGTAGGGAGCGGACTGGGGGAAGGGTGAGGGTCGTGCATGGGGTACTGTTTTAGGGTTTAGGGTAGTGGTGTGATGTAAGTGTAGTGTAGGGTAGTGTATTAGGGTTTAGGGTAGAGTTGGGGTGGTCGTGCAGGGTAGTGTTTGAGTGTAGGGACATGACTGGGGGTCGGGGGAGGGTTGGGCAGGGGGTAGTGTTTTAGGTTTTAGGGTAGTGTTGTGGTGTGGTGTAGTGTAGGGTAGTGGTTTAGGGTTTAGGGTAGTGTTGGGTTTCGTGAAGGGTAGTGTTTGGGAGTAGGGACAGGACTGGGGTAGGGGCAGGGTCGTGCTGGGGGTAGTGATTTAAGGGATTAGGGTAGTGTAGTGGTGTTTGAGTAGTGTAGGGTAGTGTAGTGTTTGGGTAGTTTTTTAGAGTTTGTTTTGTGTAGGGTAGTGTATTTGTATTTAGTATTTAGTGTAGTGTTGTAGTAAATGTCTGTTTTTATTACTATGCAAGTTTTAGTGTTTAGTGTAGTGTCGGGGGGTTGTGATGGGTAGTGAATGAGTGTAGGGACCGGAGTGGGGGAATGCGTATGTTCGTGCAGGGGGTAGTGATTTAGGGTTAAGGGTAGTGTAGTGGTGTTTCAGTAGTGTAGGGTAGTGTAGTGTTTGAGTGTTTTGGTAGTGTTTTCCATTTTTAGATGTGTGGGGTAGTGTATTTCTATTTATTATTTAAAGTAGTGTTGTGTTTTAAACATTTTAAAAAGGGGTTACATGTCTTTTTAATATGACACGTTATTCCGCATACCATTTTTATTACTAGGCAAGTTTTTACTTCGTATACATTAACACTTTCAATGTAATGGTATGCGAACTAAAAACTTGCGTAGTAACGGTTATTGCTAAGTAATAACCGCATAGTAATGGCATGCGAAGTAATGGCATGCGAAATAACGTGTCATATTCACACAGTGTCCTAAGGCCAACAAAAACGAATTTCAGCAAAATAAATGGAGTGAAAAGGCGAAAGGTTTGGGGGTGATCCTGCCTAGAGGGCCAGGTCCAACAGCCTGGATACCCTCACAGGTGATTAGTGCTCTGTAGGAATACACGTAACATAAAATAACAGGAACAATGCTCTGTCTACGAGCTTGTTTATTTTGGTCTGTGCTCTTTTCTAATAGCATAACTTAAACAATCCTCTTCCTCAATTTCACGCCCATGCCATAGTCGCTGGAAGTAAGAGAATGGGGAGCGCTGAAGCACCCCCAAAAATAACCATGATGGAGTTCTGAAGTGAAAGAGCAATACACAGGCCTTTTGATTTTGTTTTTATCTTGTGAAATTTGCTGCATTCAACAGAGACAGAGGTCAAATATTAGGCTCTGTCTTCTGAGGGAGGTTGTTTTTTCTTTTCTTTCCTTGACTACAAAGTGAGAGATTTATGTGAAAAATCTGCTGGATACTGGGGGTGGAAAGGCTATAGAATGTTATTTTATTCTAGCACACAACAACATTTAAATGTCAGTAAATGAATTGTAACTTTTCTGAATATATCAGAATTAGGAAAGCACAAATGAAGCACATTTTTTGTAATTATGAAGTGTGGGGGAAACTAATAATTTTATATCAAAACAAATCAATACACTGTGTGATGTCATTTCCACACATTATCCTTTCTGCTCCATGTAGTTTTATCAGTAAAACTGTATGTCTGTGCAAATGTAATGGTGCATGTCAATTGAAAATGTGTTGTCTGTAATGGTAGTGTGCTACGTCAAACATGCAAAAACAATATCCCACTTGACCTGAATTTCTTCTTTTGTGCCTATTCAGTGCTGCATGTTGTGACCAGAAATGATGCACAATTAACATGTTTATTAATGAAAAACCTTTTTTTATTTATTTTTGTTTGTATTTCTCAATTTACCTAATGTCATCAATACATACTTTAGTCACATACTTACCAATAATTTCACAGTGCTTAACATATATGTTCTAGGTCTTCTAATATAAAACACATAGTAACAAATCCTATACATATGAAAATACAATATAAATGTTTTGATTCCCCCATCCCCATCCGCACAGTGCTGTTTGGAGAGATTCCAGCGCGCAACACCACAATGGCTGAAATAGAATAACTCTTTCCATTGTACTGTTTTCTGTGTATGCGTGGAGTGGCTGGAGTTTGGTTTGTGTGGCTTGTATGAATAGTATGTAGGTAGTGTTTTATGAATGTATCAGTGAGTGGAATGTTGGATGGGGATATGCATACTCGACTCTATGCCACTCCACTCTATGACACTCTCCTTCATGCCACTGTACGTCACTCAACTCTATGACACTCTACTCTACTATATGCCACTCTACGGCCCTCCACTCTATGACACTGTACTCCACTCTATGACTCTTCTCTCTACTTCACTCCACTCTCTGACACTTCAATTTACACGACTCCCCAATACTCTAAGTCACTCCACTCTACAACACTCTACGACACTCTACTTGACTCTATTCCACTCTATGACACTCCACTCTACAACCATCCACTCTACATCATTCCATGTTAAGCCACTTCACTCCACTCTGCGCAACCCCACTCTACGCCACTCCACTGTACACCACTCCATTTTATACCACTTCACTATATCCCACTCAACTCTTCTCCACTCTATGCCACTCCACTCTATGCCACTCCACTCTACAACACTTCACTGTGACACTCTACTCTCCTTCACTATACTCCACTCTGTGACACTTCACTCTACGACACTACTGGACACGCCACTCTAAGACACTCATTTTACAGCACTCTACTCTATGACACTTGATGTCACTTTACTGTACTCTACTTCACTATATGCCATTCCACTGTATGACGCTACTCCATTATACGCCACTCCACTCTATGCCACTCTACTCCACGCTACTCCTCTCTACGACACTCTATGCCATTCCACTCTAAAACACTCTACTCCACACTGTGTTCCTCCACTCTACGACACTCTTCTCCACTCTATGCCATTCCACTCTATGCCACTCCATGCCACTTCCCTCCATGCCACTCCTCTCTATTCCAACTCTATGCCAGTCCTCTCTACTCCACCCTAATGCACTCTACGCCACTCCACTCTATTACACTCTACTCCACGCTATTCTTAACTCTATGCCATTCCACTCTATGTCACTCCATGCCACTTCACTTTATGCCTCTGCTCTCTACGCCAACTCTATGCCACTCTTCTCTACACCACTCTACTCCATTCTATGCCACTCCACTCTATGACACTCTACTCCACTCTATGTCTTCTCTACGCACTGCACTCTACGCACCTCTACTCTCCGACACTTCACTCCACGACACCCCAGTCTATTACACTCAACTCTGTGACACTCCCCTCTACGACACTCCAATCTATGACACTGTACGCCACTCCACAGTATGACACTCTACTCCACTCTATGACACTCTGCTCCCCTCCCTTTATGACACTCTACTCTACTCTATGCCACTTCACTCTATGCCACTCCACTGTACACCGCTCCTCTCTCCGGCACTCCACTATACCCCATTCTTCTACAGTACTCCACTATAGGACACTCTATGCCACTCCACCTACATCACTCTATAACACTCCACTCTATCACACTCTACTAACTCTATGTCATCTCTACGCACTGCACTCTACGCACCTCCACTCTACAACACTCCACTCTACAACACTCCACTCTACGACACCCCACTCTATGACACTGAACTTTGTGACATTCCCCTTTATGACACTCCACTCTTTGACACTCTGTGCCACTTCACCCTACGACACTCTACTCCACTCTATGACACTCTACTCCTCTCCCTCTATGACCCTCTACTCCACTCTATGCAACTTCACTCTACGCCAATACACTGTGCACCACTCCTCTCTCCAGCACTCCACTATACCCCATTCTTCTACACTACCCCACTATAGGACACTCTATGCCAATCCACTCTACACCACTCTATGCCACGCCCCTCTATGACACTTCTCTCTATGACATTCTACTCCACTCGACGCCACTCCACTCCATGCCACTCCTTTCTTTGACACCTCACTCTACGACACTCCACTCAACGACACTTTACTCTATGACACTCTATTCCACTTCATGCCATTCCATGCCACTTTACTCCACTCTACACCACTCCACTCTATGCCACTTCACTCTACGACACTCTACTCCTCTCTATGACACTACTCCACTCTCCAACACTCCAGAACACTCCACCCTACTTCACTCGATGAAGTCTCCACTCCATGACACTGCACTCCATGACACTGCACTCTAAGACACTCCACTCTACGACACTGTACTCCGATGCACAACATTCTATAATACTCCATTCTCCAACTCTCCATTCCACAATACGATAGTCTACTCCACGACACTCTACTCCACTCCGCTCTACGCCACTCCACTCTATGCTACTCAAGTCTACTCAATCCCACACTACTTCACGCCACTTCACTCTAAGACACCCCACTTCAAGCCACTCCACTCTACCCCACTCTCTTCTATGCCACTAACTTTTAGCCATGCTGAATGCCAGCCACACTGGTGTATCACATGGTTAAAACACATTGATAAAGCCAATAGCCAGAGACTCCAGCTTTTAGCAATTTCACAAATCGCTATTTTCTAGCTAAAATATTTATGGAGCGTGATGCCCACAATTTTTGTCACACTGACTGCTAAAAAGGAAATCTTCTGTCAGCTTTCTCTATTTTTTACTGTTGTGCCTTTCTTATTGATGAATGGTGTCTGCACAGTGCATGCCATAACGTGCCAGTGCATGCCTCTTTGGAGCCAGCCAAAGAGCATTTTTGTTTTAGCTCCTTGCAGGAGCAGGATGTCAGGACTGTCGGCGCACAAACCTGCATCTCATTTGCTTACCCAATGCAGCAACTGTTTAGACCGGAAGTGGTGTAGTCCCTATATGGACTTTGGTGCTTCCCGTTTCTATTTATTGAATTCTGTACATCAGCAGAAAGCAGTAAACATTCTCAGGAAGAATGACAGACAGGGGCTACATTTTAAAACATTACTCAAAGAATATAAGTACAGATATACATGGCTGGCCATCAATCAGGCTAACATATAGTTACATAAATCATAAGTACAAAGAACTCAATAAAGTTCAGTAGAAAGTTCAGCATAGATTCATCTTCTAAGAAGGGGGAAAAAGTAGTCCACAAACAGAAAAGCATGTCCTTTACAGGACTTTAGACAAAGGATTTCATCCATTCATTACACAAATGGTTCCCAGGATACCCACCAATGAGGAACGAGCAAGAAGAAACATTTTACTACAGAATACATTTGGAGATTCTCTCATCAAACTATTACATTAGATTCAGAGGGTCTCAAAGTCTAGTCAGGCGACATTCTGGATACATGGTTTGTAACTCTGCCGGGGGTCAACAACATTGTCATTGATTAGGTACATCGCGTTCAGTGTGAATGGGAAAGTTTCAGTCTTTCCATGCAAAGCCCACAATTGTTCATTACAGTAAGAAACAATAGTGGCAGTGATCACGTGATGCATTACAACGTCACATTGAAAATGGAAGACAGCACAAAATTGTCTCATGTTAGAATATGCTTGATCTCTCGTACATTAAAAACTGCAATTGAAGAAAACAGATTCCACAACAGTGATGTCCATACTTCTGACTTTTTGCAGGGCCTCGTTCTCCCTGCAGCCTAACAGAAAACCGTGAATTCCCTCCCTCCTCCTTCCTGATAAAGTTTGTCCGGAGGACTAGGGCTGTCTATTTTCATCCGTGCAGCATATCTTGGGGAGTCGCTGCGATATGCTGCACAGATAAAACGAATATGTCTATTTTTTCATTTATGAGCAGTTCACAGACTTGAGAGCTGTGGTGGAAGTGCTTGAAAACAAGTATGGCAACTGATGCTGAGAACAATGGAAGCGGGGTCAATGAAAGTGGGAGCAGGGTCACGCACATAGCAAAAAAAGAACAATATATTCTATACATTTTTGCTGGGAAAGCTCAGTTGGTTAATGCACTGGTCAGACTTCTAAGGCTATAGAAAGAGGTCCGTCAATTGAACTGCACTGGGGAATAGTGGTGTCTGCTTATGGAATTATGAGGACCCAGTCTTTGATCTGTTCCTGTCGCAGGCGCTAGGCCCAACCACACAAGTGGCATAGCGTTTTTATCGGCACAAGTGGGGTACTGCTGGGTGGTAGGAATTTTGTGGCTTCTATCACAGAAATGTAAGGAAAATGCGTGGTATTCATGCAAGGCACTCCACCCTGGAATCCCCAAGTTGTCTAGTTTTTAAAAATGTCTGTGATTGGTAGGTTTCCTTGGGTGGCGGACCTGCACTGCTCCCAATCCAGCATCTACCCCTAATGCTGATCTCTCCACGTAGCACTTTAGGACCTTTTCTGTCAAGGTCTCTTGGCTCACCCACACAAGTGAGGTGCCATTTTATTGAGAGACTTGGGAGAATGCTGTGTGGCAGGAAATTTGTGGCTCCCTCAGATTTCAGACGTTTTCCTCACAGAAATATGAGGAAACTGGGTGGTTTTAGTGAAAGTTTGAGGTTTGAAGAGCATTGTGGGTAAGAAAATGGTGTGGGATGCATATGAAGCCCACCACCCTGGACTTCCCCATTTGTCTCATTTTCAGAACTGTCTGGGTCTGGTGGTTTTTCCCAGGTGGTAGCCTACCCAAGCCTAAAAAGTGCAGCCGTTCGCCACTGCAAATGGGACGATATTGGGAGTTAGCCACACTCTCCTGGCCTATATGTAAAAACAACACCCAAAAGAATCAGATGTCCTCTTGCTTGCCATTGTGATAGGATGCTTTAGTCCACATGAGAGCAGAAAGACTTTTGTGATTTTAGGGGTGAGGATGGGCAAGAAAGACTTTTCCCCATTTACTTGGGTTGGGGCATGGACATGCCCTTGCTGGGCCGCCCCACCCCTATATTTCTATAAAAAGAAAATCCCTGGCGCACAGTGGGCTTCCTGCCCTCCCCCTCCCCTGGGGTCAGATTGGGGGATTTACCCCATTTGCCCTGCTAGGGGGGGCAGAAAGACTGTTGCCTCATTTAGTAGGGGTGGGGGCATAGCCATGCCCACAGAGGACAGGCCCCAATCCTTAATATTTTTTACAAGAAAAAACTTTACCTGGCATCTAGTTGGTTTTCTGCCACCACGGGGGCCACATCGGAGGTAATTAACCCCATCTGCACCCCGGGGCAGAAAGACTGTTGCCCCATTTTGTTGGTTGGGGGCTGACCTCAGCTGGCCACCCTCCTTGTGATGTCTGCGATTTTAAATGGGTGTCAAATTGCGACATACCTCATTAAAATATACCAGGTAGGTGGATTTGGGACCCACTAGGAATTGCTATTTAAATGTTGTTACGTTTTCTTACATTAGGAAATCGCAATTCCTAGTTTTTGTACATCTGGCCCTTGGTGTCTTGTTCCACTAATATGCAGGTTACACCCAGACGATGGCATGCAGTTCTATCTTTTAATGCCTCTCTTAGAATAAAGATGGTGTTCAGTTTATTTGGTGTTTCTAACCACAGGTCTTGTTCGACTGCAGAATATTCAAAACGTTGCTGTAAGATGCTCTCCTGCAAGAGATACTGTGTCATGTCTCGGCTGAGCTCAGGGACCTGAAGGGCTTCCTGTGCAGTAAGAGATCTCTTCAATGCATCCAGCTTTCCCTACTGCCTCTGTCATGTGTGACTGACACATCCTCTGAAGTGCAGGCTTCTGTCAATTTAGCACCAGGGGCCGGATAACAGATGGTGCCCCGGGGGCGCAACGGGCGTTTGCTCCTGCTTTGCGCACCCCCGGGGCACCTTGGTATTATAGAAGGGGGTGCAGATGCTTGTGCGCCCCCTTCTATAATACTGATAGTGCTGGTGCACTTAATGCGCCAGCACTACCTTCAGAGGGTGTTCCCTCATTTGCATTAGGGTGTGCCCTATGCAAATGAGGGAATTCCTTTGACTATGCGCCCGCGCCATATTACAAACGCGGGCGCAGAGTCAAAGAGGCCCTCAGGAGGCGCACTGACAGTGCACCATTAAAAAGGTGGCGCACTGTCAGTCCGCCTCCTGACAGCAGCCCTCTGCAGGGGATAAAGGGGGTCCCATGGACCCCCCAGACATCCCCTTGCAGGCGGGTGCAGTCACTCACTGCACCCGCCTGCAAGAGGATCTCTAATCCCCTTTGAAAGTGCAGGCGGGTGCCGCCTGCACTGTGAAAACACAGAGCAGCTGCTCCGTGTTTTCACATGAATGTGCTGCCCCCAGGTCAGCGCGAGGTCGTGGCTGCCCTGGGAGCAGCACATATTTCTTAATAGGGCGAATTGGCATTGTTTGGGCCCGGCGCACCTTTTGAAAGGTGCGCTGGGCCCAAACAATGCCAATGTGTAATACGGCCCCTGATGTACATCCAGGATGCCTCAGTGCGCATCAAGAGCCCTGTGGACTACATGGGCAGATTGCACCGGGGTACCAAGATGTGGACCTCCGTGCCATGGGAGATGAGAGAGGACAGTAACTTTCTTAGCTTCAGAAGACAGATGAAGACATGACTGTTTGGTTTGACATCTACGTCTATAGTAATACGCTGGAGCACTTTCTGGACCGGATTATATAGCGTCAAAACACAGTGGATCTTTTAAGCTTTATAAATACATTAAAATGTTGCTAGTCCTGGGTTTCCAGCTGACAGGGCTTAGAATTCATGATCCCTGGTGCAAGTTTAGGCCTAATGTTCTCTGTGTGGCCAGCGCTGATGGGCGAAATAGCATCATTGACTAAAATTACAGCCCTGAGATGAGGTCACTCAACAGAAGCAGGGGCATAGCTTCCATTGGTGCATCAGGTGCAGTGGCAGCAGGGCCCAGAGGCCCGAGGGACCACTGAACCCTGATTTTTGCTGTATTTCACACTTCAAACAGCTGAGAGGGTTCCCCTCTGCTTCCCTGCACTGGGGTCGGGCCCATGACACACTGGCTACAGACTGACAGCAAGATTCTAAAACTCGTCATTAAGTAGAGTTCATTTGAATATGATGTGTGTGTCTGCCTCTTCCCTGTCTGTGACCTCTCGCTCAATCACTCTCTCCTCTCATTACCCCGTGTTTTTCCATCTATCTCTACCCACCTCCCCTGCATCCCCCAAAGGCACCAGGTTGTCTGCTGATGTCCCCAGATGATGCTTCAAATAGCAGAGAGGTGTCTGATATCGGGGGGTGATGGGGTGGCTGAGCTGGCTTTGAAAGGGACCAGACCTCTGGTTCCTATCCTAGGGCAGGTTTGTGGACCCTGGTAACCCTCATCCTCACGTCATTCTACACCTTTATTCTCCTGCATGACTTTATGGTTCGAGAGTGGTGTTAGAAATATATGTACGAAGCATTTCTGCTGTTGCAAATGGCTGGATTCGCCCAATTGGGCCTTTTGCAAATGCAAAAATGCTTTTTGCAATGTACAAACACCAAATTTGTGATTCAGTAATTTGTTTCAGAATCAGAGTTTGTGTTTGCAAACAAAAACAGAATCGAAATTTGGAAGGGCCGTGTTCAGGGCGTCGCTTCTAAATAGGGAATCTGAATGGTGTGTGTAGCATCCTCCCCAGCCTGGATACCCACCAATGACTACGCCACATAAGGAGCTTAGCATTACACGTTTTTATTCGTCTGCGTGTAGCTGCAAACTCGACATTCCTAACCTTCATTGCGTTCCTTGAGGAGCATTGTACAGTACTTAGTTTCGGCCACCGCTAGGACGCTTCTTTGGGGAAGCAGGGTACTTAATAAGCTCTTATTTCATTTCAAGGGTTATAGCAGCTAATGGATGTTTATAAGTTGTTGATTTACTTGGAATGTTAAAGAATAGAGGCTCTATCAGGGTGTTGAGCACTAGTTAATTTAGAGCATTTAGTAGTTTACCCAAACAAGGACTGTAGTTATTACCTGAGGTGGGTAACCTACCATCAATTAATACCCCAATTTCTTACAGTGATGTGGTAGAAAATTTCATCTGTGACTATGTCTATAGGTTCTCTGAATATTCAATGAGAAAGACTGTGGCATTTCCAAAACTTTAGGGCTGAAAGTTTGAAAGTAGAATATAGGGTCAGAGCCTTCTGGCCCCTCCGGCAAGCCATAAATACAGAGATCGTTCCTTCTATTTTGATTTTTGAGGCCTTCCGTCTTCTTTTCCAGCAAGCAGACTTCTGTTTCTAGCTGAGTAATCTTGTGAAAAGAATCTTGAAGATCACTAACACGCTGCTGCACCTCAGTAACTCTATTGTCTGTATGAGTTTATTTTTCATCAAGCTTCCGAAGTGTTTTGTTTCCTACATCTAAGGTCCAAGTGCCCTAATTTCTTCCAACAATTATTCCATTGAGAACGGGGAGGAGGGTTTTACTAGAGAGAGAGCGCCCTTTGTAGGTCGAGCTTAGGCAGGACCTGTAGTATTCAGTACATGAGGTAGCTCCCGCCTGCTGCTTACCATTTGTTCAATGCAGTGTCGGTATTCTCTGCTGCCCTAGACATTCCAGATCTGTCATCTAAAGTGTGGAAAATGCTCCAGCCCCTTTTGTATGGGAGTTCAAATGAGAGCAGAGCGAGTGAACATTTAAAACAGTCAGTCGGTCTGGATGTTCCTGCTCTTCAGTTTTGTCTGACACACCCCATTTAGGACAGCACAATCTTTAGTTGAAGAGCGAGTTGCAAACATCAATGGCAACCAAATTCTTTTCGTACCCAGGTGCAATTCGATATTTACCACAGCAACTAGTAAATAATTCATAAAGTCACGCGGTTTATGCACACACAGAAAGCATCGGGTGTCTAAGAAAGAAGACTATTTATAGATCCAATCCAGAGGAAAGAAAGCGTATGGAATTTGACAAAGGCAAAACATATTCCAACTGCACGATCCCCACTGCACTTTAACTAATAGCAGTTAGACCCCTCCCTCACTTTCTAAACAGCAACACTGAGTGAATGAGTTTTTTTATTTAGTATAATAAACCTTTAATTTTTAACTTCTTAACAGCTTCCTTATGGACACACACAGTGCTTAATTTGTAAATCAGTAAGTGCCGGGGCCCAAAGTTTAACTGAAAAGCCTGTGGCCGGTCCTATGAACATGGGAGGGGAGGGGGGGCCTGAATCCCAAGGCTGGGTAGCCTTCTTTCCATCGGGTGCCTCTTTCTTCCACCAACAGGCACTCTCTGCCCTTTGACCCGCTCTTTCAGGTTCTTTTTCATCCCTACTTCCCCCCCTTGCTCACTGTTTTTCCGTCCATCACTTTCTCTTGCTTTCTCCATAATGTCTTTTTCTCTCTTTCTGGGTGAAAGTCTGATGAGTAAAAATGAGTGCCGATCGCCAAACATGTGTGCCAGTGGGCCCACCTGCAACTGCAACTACTTTAACTTTAAACATGTCAAGTTAAAGCACGGCACGCCGCAAACGCTACAAAATTACATCAATTGAAAAAGAAAGGCAGGCGGTCGCCAAGTTGCATGGCTAAATACGTATAAGGCCATAAAAGCAAGATCTATTGCATTGCAAATGCTTGTTTGTTCGTTCTCTTATTTGTTAAACTCTTTCCAATGTTAATGGTTTTGGAAATATGTTTGGAAACCCGGTAGTGTTTTTAAGTGATAATAACGCTGATATTGGTGAAAGGGAATCCTGTTGAGCAAACTTTGAGTTGTCCATATTGCTTGATGGGGGTGAAAGATGACAAGAGTGAAATTGTGCACTTTTCTTTCAAGAAGATACAGAAGAAGTGTTACTAGTTGGACTTGCCTTGTTTTGCCCATATATCAAAATTAGGCACCAGAAGCAATGCTTATGTGAATGTATATGAGGTCCAATAAGATCACATCAATTATCGAAAGGTATATGCCAGACTTATCAATTATCACAAATATCAATGTAAAGATCTTGCAGCCCAAGAACTGAGATATGTACCAGATTGAAAGCATTTCCCTGGGGATCCTAATAGAACGCTCTGAAATTGGGAGCCCTGTCAGAAAAGTCAGAAAATGACGAGGGAGTTCTCAGATCAGTGCATACGTCATGCCATTCCATTACCTCTTGCTGCTGTCATAAAATACCCTTCAGGTTCATATGTCACCGGGAGACAAGCTTCACAAACTGATTTCTTTACTTGAAGGTTTTTGACAACTGCATGTGATGCAGAAACATCTTTGGACTCCCAGGAAGTCAGATGAAAAAGCCGCCATCTTCTACTAGCATCAGGCCACGCCCCCTGCTGCTCACAGTCTGACCATGTGGTCCAAGCTCCTAACATCGTCTTTTCAAGTGTCCGAGCACTGCACACCCCACTGTCTCTCCAAGTACTCCAATACCCCAAACTGCTCATAGTATTGCCTCTGTGGGGGAGGGGGTAGAGACTGAGGCATATGCTGGAACTCTTGACAAAGAGAGCAATGGAACTCCCCCCCCCCCACACACACACACTCCTCTGGACAGAGCATTGGAAGTCATCTCACCCACTTTGAGAGTGTAATGGAGGCGACCTCACTCCCATGAGAGAGCAGTGGAAGCAATTTGACTATTTAGGTGAATCTAGTTGAATCTGTTGTACTCCCAAGGCGAGAGTAGTGGAAGCCATCTCATCCCATGAAAGAGTAGTAGAAACCACCTTGTCCACCTTGAGAGAGTAGTGGAAGCTGTCTCGCTCCCTAGAAGAGGGTATTGGAAGCCTTTCTACTTTTCAGGGGAGGAACCACCCCACTCACTCCTCAGGTGATAGTAGGAGAAGCCATTCTGCTCTTCAGAAGAGAGCATTGAAAGCCACCCCACTCCCCATAGGAGAGTAGTAGAAGCTAGCTCAATCTGTAGGGAAAGAGTAGAGGAAGTCACTCTACTTCCCAGGAAGAGAGATTGGTGGAAGAAGTAGTAGCCATTGCACTCCCCCAGGAGAAAGCAGTGGAAGTCAGTGGGAGAGTGTAGTGTAAATAACTTGTCTGGTGAATGGTCACCAGTGTACTGGATGCACAGCTTAGATATATGAATCAATACTTAAACAGTCGTAAACAACCAACAATAAACTATATCTTTCAGTATCTTACATTCGAATTTAATGTTAAACCACAAAATCCTTGAAAAAATCTTTTTTAGTTGCAGCAAAACATGCTGACTGATTAAATACTCAACAAAGTTCAAAGCAATTTCTGAAAAAAATCAAAACATGATACACTCTCATCAATAATATCGTTGCAAATTACATCTCTATTACCCAGCCCAGCCCAATGCATTTCGGGATTGATTCCATCCCTTCTTCAGGGGCCACTGTAAGAAAAAACGTCATATCAACCATTTTAAACTCAATGTTTTGAACATAAACAGTATGTTTCAAGAAACGCATTTAATGCTCAGTGGAGGAATGAACATGCCTGCACATGTGTTTGCATACGGCAATACAAGAAAAAAGAAAACATAGATCAAAGTTGTAATCAAACATAAAAATAATTATGTTAGATGACAATAGTGTGCATAGCGAAATCCGGAAAAGTTGTGCTTAAAACCACTTCACCAGAGTGAAAAAGCCAGAGTAGAAAGAATTCACCGGTCACCCGTGATCAAAGAAAACGAATAAAAAAGATATGGTGTAACCATAGAATCTACACTACACCTGTGCTCCAAACCCACTAAAACGTGAAACTCAGTGAATGTCAAATCGACAACGGATGAAATAAACTATACTCACTTACTATGAACTGAGGTATCAAAACCACACTAATCATGAAGTTAAAAACGAAGAACGATGAGTGAAAAGCTGGAAAAGACAACAGCAATATCTTACTGCCACAAGCCTGATCATGAGTCCGTTTGTATACATTAAAAACTTCAGTCACAACTACCTACTACAAACTCACAAGGGAAGCTTACCCCTATACTCAAAATAGCGGCCATTCAAGTGTATTAATTGCCGCGTTTCAACACTCCAAAAATATTCACTCATAAAACCAGAACATGATGCCCAATATGGGCTCCGGCTCGTAATATGATTCTAAATTATTGCTCGTAGACTCTGTCACGTGCGTCCAATCACTAAACTTACATTTGCCTGGATATTCCTGTGAATAACCTTCCCAGATGCTGGAATTAAACGTTCGAATTCACCTCGTCTCGATACTCCAGAAATATCCCCACCTGAAACCAAGACATGAAATCTAATCTTAGTTTAGCTCCTCACTGTATACCGAAGCTAATCTCGGTCTGGCTCCTCGCTGTACACCAAACTTGTAGAACTGAACGCGTGAATACCACTCACCATTAAGTCGGGAACTGAAGCGCCTAAAAACTCCACAAGGCTATCGCGTCTTCCAAACTGGCGCGTTGCGTGCCAGGTGCCTATCTGCTGTTGTTTAAAAGCGTTACCACAATGCTCTTCCGGGTGAAAACATGCCCGCCTGTGAGTAAAAATAAAAAAGAGACTAACTCGGAGAAAACTGTGATCGCCATCTTGGGCCAGTAAATACCGAAACTAGTATGAAAGATACGAACAAGGTAACACCGCAGACTGCTCAAGATTATCTCCGTAATATGGTGACTAGCTAGTAAAAATGAAACAATAAATAACCAAGAATCCACAATTGTCAAATGAGCCTATATGCCCCAATGATTCGACAATCAGATGACCGTGAAATGATTCCCATGAATGTATACAACAATATTGACACACAACTCATAAACACACAGTGCCATAAGTGTAATCAAACCACACTACTAGTGATTGTATGCAAAAACGATTCTTCAAATATACTGTTAAACAGCAACACCATAATGAAGATATTCTAATCATTACCAATACCTCAATAACCACGAACCTTGCGAGTGCGCTAAAAGCAACAAAGTAAAAAATCTCCAACGTGCCAAAAAGTGAATCACATGAAAAAAATAAAATATGAAATAAATAATGACAACGAAACCACCTAGAGAAAATTAAAAAACTATTATGGTTGCCGTACGAAAACCATGCGTTCACAATCTGAAAAGGACAATGAGACAAAATACGATCATCAAAGAAAACATAACATCTCCAATTTGTCATTGAGACCACCTGGCATCATTGTCTGTAACATTTTGATCCACCACACCTCCCTTTGTGATAACAGTTTGGAATTGTCACAACCAGTTTTGCAAGTTAATAGTTCTAACACAGTATATCTTAATTGCGCAATTGTATGCTTGTACTCTAACCAATGTACTACCAAGTGGGATTTGATGTTCTGTGTGCGAATTGTGCTTTTATGTTCTGATATGCGTACCTTCACTTTTCGTGTTGTTTTCCCTACGTATAATAACCCACACGGCCATTTAATCGTATAGATTACGTAGCTAGAATTGCAATCTCCGTTGTACCTGAATCCAATAGGTTTCCCTGAATGTGGGTGATTAATACTATTGCCTGGGATTACATTGTTGCAATTGACACAGTTGTAACATCTGCGCATCCCCATGTATTTATCAGAATTCAGTTCAAATTTGTGTGACAATATTTCTTTAATGTTTTTACTGCATGTATATGCAAACAATGGCTCGTCCGCAAACAAACCATTGAAGTCTGGTTCATGTTTCAGTAATTCCCATCTGGATTTAATAATCTTTTTAATGGTGGATGATTTGGTTGAAAATTTAGATACGAACACATGTCGATTTTGTACAATCTTCGGTTTCGACACTAGTAACTCATCACGTTTCAAGGGTTGCGTAGTAATCAATGCTTTAGTCAATGATGTTTGTGGATAACCTCGTTGTCTAAACTTCTTACATTGATCATCCAAAACCAATTCCAACTCATCATTGTTAGATAATATTCTCTTGGTTCGTAACATCTGAGAGTATGGTAAATTTTGTAGTAACGATGGTGGGTGAAAGCTTGAAAACAACAACAAACTGTTCCTATCCGTAGGTTTGGTATACACAGTCGTTTGTAATTTATTATTCACTTTTGTGATTGATACATCAAGAAATGCCACACTCGTATCACTGATGTTATGAGTAAATTTGATGCGCTCATTTTTTGAATTCAGTTCGTGAATTTTGGATCGCAGATGTTCCAAATAAGAAAAATGTCGTCAATAAATCTGGTATAGAAAGCCAGATTGGTGCTCCATACATCATCTGTGAAAATATGATCAAGTTCAAATTTGGACATGAAGGTGTTTGCGTACGAAGGAGCCCCGGAAAAACCCATGGAGGTTCCGCTTATCTGGAGATAAAAGTCATCCTTCCATTGTAAATAACTATGCTGTAAACAGAACATCAATAATTCCAAAATGAGTACTTTGTTAATACCAAGTTCTGGTAGTTGCAACAACGCCCACTCACACGCTTCAATGCCTTCTTGAAGAGGTATTGAAGTGTACAATGCTGTCACATCAATTGTACACAATATCCATGTTGCAGAACAATGATCTTCTACTGCACGAAGTTGCTGTAAAAAATGTGTGGTGTCTTTAATGTAACTTCTCCATGTTTGAACGAATTTTTGCAAAAAATGGTCTACGAACTGACCAACAGGTGAAAAAATAGAATCACAGCCCGACACTATCGGTCGGAACGGAGGATTCCGTAAATTTTTATGCACCTCGGGGAGCATATACAGGTTAGGCCTCCTGGGGTGAAGAACACTCAAAAATTGACGTGTTTTGTTAGTAATCCATTGCATATTCTCTGCATGATCTAGAATTTGATTGAGAGTCTCCATAATCTTGAATGTGGGGTCACAATCCAGTTTGATATAGGTTGTGGTATCCTGAAGATGTTGAAATACACTCTGTTCATAGAATGTTGTATCCATAATGACCAACCCCTTGTCAGCCATTTGGAATGTAAGCCTAGAATCCTTGGTCAATTCTTTGATGACATTCATCTCATATTTTTTTAAATTTGTTCTGATTGATGGCCTGAAATTTAACTTGGAGAAATCATTCTGAATAAGAATCTCAAAAGAATCAAGTAATTTGTGCGAGACAGGTGCCATATATGTACTCTTGGGCTTGAAAACCTTCGCCTCTCTTTCTTGTTCAACGTCGATAGTGTTCACAGATTCCATTGTAGGTACTATGTTCGTGAAAAAGTGCTTCAAACGCAAATTTCTCAAAAACTTGAAAGTAGACACTTCAAGTTCTAGTGCGTTAGTATGATAAACAGGAACAAAAGACATTCCTTTATTGAGTACCTGTTGTTGTGCCTGTGACAATGTGATACTAGAAATATTGATGATCAAGTCTTCGTTTTGCTTCTCAGGTTTCGAGCCTCTGCCTCCTTGTCTTTTACTCCTCCTTGTTTTTTTTTAATCTGGGGGTCGCCCCGTGCTTTGGCCGCTCGCTAAAAAAGACGTAGACTGAGTCGGTGCTCCTGCTCCACTCGGCTGTATGTTCGACCCGCGTGCTTCCTGTTGAGCTTCTAGAGGCGCTCTTGTTGGTTCTAATTCTTGATCTGAAACTACCGATTCCTGTGAAGAAGTATTGGGTTTCTGAAATGGACGCCTACGGGCGTACACCTCTGCCCAGGTGTACACCTCGTTGAGTTTGTAGTCAATTGTATCACGGCGGAATTTTCTAAGTTTTCTCTCTTGTATTTCCTTGCCGTACACATCCAACTTATTGTTAAGATCTTCAAGTGTGTTTCTCCAATAATCTGCTTCACAGCGTGTAGATAGTTCAGATTTAATGACCTCTGCCTCTTCCTCCAATTCCTTGATTGTTCGAGATAACTCTTCTATTAATAATAGAATCAAGTCTAATGAGCATTTATTAAGAATAGCCTGCCACTTTTCCATAAATGTTTTATTAAACTGAAATTTATACAGTAGCGGTTTAATAGGTAATCGCAGTCCACGCGGGATACGTTGAACTTTGTGATATTGTATGAGTGTTGAAGCGTGGAGGCGTTGACTCAATGCTCTTCGTGTAATGAACTCTAATTGACGTACTTGTTGTGATATTGAACCTCCCTGGACATTAAAAGACGTTGTATCCTGAATCAAAGCATATATTTCGTTAACTTGTGTAGATGTGTATTTGTTAATCCATTTTGTAACAATCTTTGATGTTCACACATTAGTTCATCCCCTGTCGCTTGATTTTCCCAACCGTTCCCAGGCGTATATGCTGAACACTTGGCACGCTCCTCGTTGCAGGTCAGATTGGCCTTGACATCTCTCACTCCGAGCACAGGCCGCATACACGTGACTGGAGAATTCATTCTGCGTCTGCGCAGGGGCCATTTTATTCAGCACACGCGATCTCGTCCTTTCCAGCGGCCATTTTAGAAGCATGGCCTAGCAGGCCCGAACGAAACTAATATAAAACAAACACAACGAAAATTAAAACATAGAAAATAAGCCTTTCTGTTTACCACCCGCCATTCTAATGACCCATGTTAAGTATTACCTAGCAGAAGCGACATTTAAAGCCATTTTACTTACCATCTGCATTCTTTGCCACAGTGCAATTTTACTACGCAACACAAATCATGCAATTTACTCTATTTACTACGCAAATCACAATACTAGTTTTATTTTGCTTCACATTTGTAAGTAAATTAGATTTTGCACAAATCAGCATGTTGCCCACGTGTACTGTTTAATAAAGGGTTGCATTTGTTGATTAGTTCATGCGTTTCAAATGGTTAGTATCATTAATCATTATGAGGTCATTAACTTCCAAGGGGTACAAAATTATTTCGTTTCCCCTGCTCCATCAATTCCCCCCTTTGGTGATTTTTAATATCACCACTAAAACCTATGCCTACAAAATTTATCAGATAAATGTTTCTTGTCCACTTGCATTTGTTAATTTTGACAATCGTGTTCTTTTCATCTTGTCTTTTAGACCTTTTGTACATGTTCTCTTTAAACTCTTCCAATTCGATCTCTCCCATCTCCCGTTCTCTTTCTTTATTTTTCTCATTTTTTCTTTTTGCTTTATTTTCTCTTTTTCTTCTTTTAACACACACATATGCTAATTTCAATAATAGCATTATCACTATTGCTAAGGTCACTGGAATTAGTATTTTCCCAATAAGAGAACTACCTATTTTGGTGAACCATTTCTTCATTGAGGAAAAACTCTTACCAAGTCTCTCCCAAGCACCTTCAACCTCCAGTGGGGCAATTTCTTTATGCAAATCAGTAATGTTCTTTATATACTTCCGTATATTCTCACTTTTGTCTGGAATGTAAGTGCAACAATGTTGTACCTTCAGCATTCCACAGACTCCTCCCTCTTTTGCCAAAAGACTGTCAAGGGCAAGTCGATTTTGCATTACCATAGCTCTCATGGCAACCATTTCGGGATTTACCATCAAGAACCCTCCAGCAGTATTCGTTGATAAACGATCTACTACTGTAGACAATTTCCGAATCTTGTATGCATTCAAAGATATACCCACTGCTGGTATCAATGCTCCAAAAATGTCACCTATTATCTCTGAGAAGCTTTCCCTCCTCCTACGGGTTAATGGTTTACCTATCTCGTGAATTCCTTTCGTTCCTCTTTCCACATGAAAAATCTTTGGAAAGACCAGGCCTAGATAGCATGTTCCGTACCAATGGTCCGGCAACCTATAATAAGCTCTATTTCCGCAAATATAATAGATCCCTGAAAATACTGGATCTTTTCCTCCTTTAAATCCCCATCCCCCTAGAATTTTGTATGTATCTCGGCACTCACTAGAACCCACGAAATAGTTATCATACATAGTGTTATCTCTACTAATACACAATTTTCCCTGTTGGGGCCAATCTAAAACCATAGCTGCATTTGTTTCACCTTTGTCATAACTTCCCTCTTCGAACGCCCAAGGTGGTGTTTTTGTCTTTTCTCCTGCTGCCTTTCTTTGAAACTTAACCATTCGGTCTTCTACCATGTCTAAGAAAACCTTTTCTTCCTTTCTTAACCCACAAGTAAGATTATGTCTAAATGCGTATTCTAATGTTAATTTTTTTGTTTCTAAGAAAAATTCTCCAAAAACCTTTGCAACTTTCACCTTATTTAGTTCAGGGATTACGGGAACTTTAGAAAAAATAGCATCTGTGTCAGTGTAGTAATATTCTAATTTACCTGTTTTATAAAATAAACTAGCTAAAACACTACAAGTTATTCCATACGTCAAAGGAAGGTGATGATACGTCACACCTTCTGTTACAGACGCAGGTAACTGCATACAGACATAACAATCTCTCACATCCATTGTCTCCACATATTCGAACAAAAGTTTTGTGAAGACATTTTTGGAGAAATCAGTTATTGACTAATCTCTATGAAAATCAGTACTATCTATTAATGTTGCAGTGTTCTTTATGTTAGATTTCTTATCACTATTCGTGTCATTCATATTTGCAGATGTATCTTCTACAACTAATCTTAGTGGAATTATTATTGCCAAAATGAACCAAATAAGCATCAGAAAGCCTATGCAATAGAAACACATCCTACACCATCTACGGAAAAACATTTTGCTCTTCTATTCTCAGTGTCTACCATGTTGAAATATTACCTAAATATATGTACAGAAAATGTGTTTCCACACCTCAAATGACTTAGGGGCCGATTCCGATCTGGGTCGGAAAACTCTCCGACCGAGCCGGATCCGGAGAGATTTCCGACCGAGCCGGACTCCTGCAGTCCGACCGAGCGAGTACGATGTGGCCGCATGCTGCCGGACTCTATTCGGTCGGACTCCCATTGAAGTCAATGGGAGCCGGTCGTACGACGCGTACATGGGCTCCCATTGACTCAATGGGTACGTCGCAAACAAGTGCGCCCCCTACAGTGGGTACGCGTCGGTGCCATCCGCACCGTACATGCCTGTGTTGGGGAGACCCATAGGTCTCCCCCTGTGTCCGAGTCGTAAGGCTGCGGGTGAAGGGGGGTCCGACGCGGACCCCCGAAGTCCGACTCCGGGGGGCCGATTCCGATCTCGGTCGGAAGGGCACCGAATCGGGTTCGGCATTAGCGGATCCGATTCGGAGGCTGATTTTCCATCCGATTCGTTCACGGGTCCGGACGGCGCAGTACGATGCGAACAAGCGCGAATTCACCGTCCGACTCGATTCCGGCTCCGAACCGCTCCGTAGGACTCGGTCGCAAGCAAACCGTGGCGCGCAATGGAGACGTTTCACGACCGAGCTAGTACGATGCTCGATTCGGACAGCCGGATCGAGTCGGAGCGTCCGGCTCGCAAAGGCTCCCGGAGTCGGACTTCGGGGGTCCACGTCGGACCCCCTTCACCCGCAGCCTTACGACTCGGCCACAGGGGAGACCTATGGGTCTCCCCAACACAGGCATGTACGGTGCGGATGGCACCGGCGTGTACCCACTGTAGGGGGCGCACTTGTTCGCGACGTACCCATTGAGTCAATGTGAGCCCATGTACGCGTCGTACGACCGGCTCCCATTGACTTCAATGGGAGTCCGACCGAATAGAGTCCGGCAGCATGCGGCCGCATCGTACTCGCTCGGTCGGACTGCAGGAGTCCGGCTCGGTCGGAAATCTCTCCGGATCCGGCTCGGTCGGAGAGTTTTCCGACCCAGATCGGAATCGGCCCCTGGGAGCCTTTGCGAGTTGGACGCTCCGACTCGATCCGGCTGTCCGAATCGAGCATGGTACTAGCTTGGTCGTGAAACGTCTCCATTGCGCGCCACGGTTTGCTTGCGACCGAGTCCTACGGAGCGGTTCGGAGCCGGAATCGAGTCGGACGGTGAATTCGCGCTTGTTCGCATCGTACTTCGCCGTCCGGACCCGTGTACGAATCGGACGGAAAATCAGCCTCCGAATCGGATCCGCTAATGCCGAACCCGATTCGGTGCCCTTCCGACCGAGATCGGAATCGGCCCCTTAGTGTTGACTAGGATCAACTGCTTTCGGCGCACCTTTCGGTCTTTCAGAAATTTTCTTTGACTTTATCAGTTTGTGTGTCTAGTCCGGTTTTCCTTTCTTTGGCTTTCAGGATTTGCACAGTTCACTCTCACCCTCTTGTTCACAGTCTTTGTCTGGGTTCTCGTGACTGCTATCCACTTCTTTAATGTCAGTCAGTGCTATGTATAACCATTCAGGCGACTTGTATTTCAAGTTAGGTCTTTTCACTCTTTTTGGTCTCTGCAACTGTCTTTCACTTGTTTTTCTTTGTCCTTTCTGACTTGTTATTTCATTTACTTGTTCTGCATTGTCTTTGTTCAAATTTATTATTTTATATCTCAGTCGTTTAATTTTCTTGGCCTTTTCAGTTCACTTTCTTTTTCTTCTTGTTCTGCTCTCCAAGTTCTCTTTTTTGGTCCTATTCTTTGCCTTCTTTCTTCTTCACTTTCTTCAGATTCTGTCTCAGATCTCACTTCACTTCCTCTAACTTTGAACTTTATGATCTCAGTCTCTTTGTCCGAATCTGAATCTTCTTGTGTTTCTTCCGCAATTTCCCCAATCTCTCTATCTGAATCTAAATTTCCCTGTTTTTCTTCTGCTTGTACTTCTGAGTCTAATCCTCCTCGTGTTTCTTCCGCAATTTCCCCAATCTCTCTATCTGAATCAAAATTTTCTTGAGTTACCTCTACAATTTCCGGAGGAATTTCCCCAAAGCTTGTACTTGGCTGTTCATTGTCACTGTTTATTAGTTCGGTTTCTCCTGTTTCAATATCAGTTCTTTTGTTTTCGGATTCTTCCCCTTGTCTTTCACTGGATTCAGGTTGGTCTGTTTCAGACGCCAAACTGGTATCTGATATTTCCAGATGTCGACTTACAGGTCGAGCTTCAGGATCTGGAACTCTGATGGTATGACTGGCATGAATCCAATTTTTCACACCTGCACACTTTACTGCAATTGTTGTCACCAGGATCACTTGACGTGGCTTATCCCAGCGTGGAACCAAGCAGTTTCTTCTTCTGTGGACTTTAATGCGGATACAGTCTCCTGGACTCAGATCATGAGCTGGTTTTCTTTCAAGAGTGGTCGCATCCGGCCCAACCTGATGAAACACAGAATGCACCACATCAGCCAATCCTTTGCAATAGTCCAATACGAGATCATCAGTTATAGTCAGCAGTTTGTTGACAGGTACGTGTGCTTGTCTCATTGCTCGTCCCATGATTATTTCATGAGGACTCAGACCTGTTTTTCTGTCAGGTATGCTTCTTATGCTCATCAGCACCAGTGGTAAGGCGTCGGGCCATTTGAGTCCTGTGGCTTGACACATTTTCCCTAACCTATTCTTTATTGTACCATTTACTTGCTCTACCACTCCAGAAGCCTCTTGTCTGTAGGCACAGTGCAGCTTTTGTTGAATGTCTATTGCTTCACATATCAGTTGGATAATTTAATTCTGGAAATGTGTTCCTCTATCTGTTTCTATTGTTACTGGAAAGCCATATCTAGGAATGAATTCTCTCAGTAGGAGCTTAGCGACAGTAACTCCATCATTCCTTCTTGTCGGATAGGCCTCCACCCAACGAGAAAACAAACAGACAACCACCAGGACATACCTCAATCTGTTGCTTGGGGGCATTTCAATAAAATCTAACTGCATTCTGGTAAAAGGACCTCCTTCACGTCCTATTGTTCCCAAACTCACTACTGTCTTCCTTCCAGGATTTATCTGTTGGCATATAAGACATCTTTGACAAAGGCTTTCAGCTATAGCCCTAAATTTTGGGTTGTACCGGGTCTGTCTGAAAAGTCTGATTATGGCATCCCTACCAATGTGTGCCTGTCCATGGTACATCCGTGCCATGTTAGAGATCATGCTATCAGGCATAACTGGTCTTTCATCCCTGTAAACCCAGACTTCATCTTCCTCTCTTTGTCTGCAACCTGCTTTTATCCAACCATCTTTTTCCTCTTCACCTGCTTCTTCCTGCAATTGTTTTACCTCATCCCATGTTTCAACTGTGTTAGTAAACAGCAAGGGACATGAAACATTTTCTTTCTCCCTTCTCCGATTCATTGAGGTCATATTTCTGGCACAATATTGAGCTAATTCGTCAGCAAACTTGTTACCCACTGCAATGTAATCAGTTCCGTTTTTGTGAGCAGCGCGTTTTACCACCGCAATTTGTTTAGGCAGCTGTATCGCCTCAAGCAACTTCTTCACAAACTCACCATTCCTAATAGGAGACCCTGCAGAAGTCAGGAATCCCCTCTGGGACCAGATCTGTCCAAAATCGTGGACCACTCCGAAGCCATATTGGCTATCTGTGATCACAGTAATTCGGAAATTCTTTCCCAGTTTGCATGCTCGAATCAGAGCAATCAGCTCAGCAACTTGGGCTGAACGTATTCCTCTCAAACAGGATGCTTCCATTATGTTTGCCACCGTACACACAGCATACGCAGCACTTAAAACTCCTTCACTTGTTCTCAGGCATGACCCGTCCACAAACATCACATAATCTGACTCTTTTAAAGGTTCATCCCTGATATCAGGGCAAGGCTTTGTGCATCCAAACACTTATGATCAACATCATCTTTGACTTCTGCATTTACTTCATCTGGCAGTGAAGTTGAAGGATTCACACTCGTGCATCTTACAATGGTTACATTGTCTGCACCCAAGATCACTTTTTCATACCTAGTCAGCCGACTATGTGTCATGAATTGGGTTTTTGTTCGGGTCAGAAGGATTTCAACTGAATGTGGGACATATACTCTCAAAGGATATCACATCACAATTCCTTCACTCTGTTCCAGACTCACACAAGTAGCAGCTACTGCTTTCAGACATCCAGGCAACGCTTTTGCTACCGGGTCTAAAACAGCTGAAAAATAGGCTATTGGTCGTTTCATTTTCCCATGCCTTTGCACTAATACTGAAAGTGCACATCCGTCTCTCTCGCTACAATACAGCTCAAATTCTTTTTCATAATCAGGCATTCCCAATGCTGGTGCCTCACACAAACTTGTTTTCAATTCCTCGAAAGCCTTCATTTCCTCCTCATCCAATTCAATCGGATCTTTGACATCCCTCTTTGTCAATCACTGTAAAGGTTTTGCAATCAATGAAAATCCACTTATCCACTGTCGGCAATAACCAACCATTCCAAGGAACATTCTCACCTCTTGTCTTGTGGCTCCTGGCCTCCTGGCCTGCCTGGCTACGTTGGCACAGGCCTGGCTGCCATGATGACTTTTGCGCACGTTACTCTTGGCCGTTGTTCTGTCGCCCTCTGCTACTGCCAAGTTATTTTACAACTGTCTGCATTTTCTGTTTCTCACCTTGTCTCCTGTTCCCTTTGGGCTCAGTCTGAACAACAGTTACAAGGTCGAATAACACGTCCCTGGTTCTTACTGATTTGGCCCGTGCCTCGCACCTAGACATAACACCATGTACAGCTGCCATGGAGAAATTAGTGTGCTTTTAATAATACGGTCGCCCGCTCTAGAGGCACTTGGAGATGACCTTTCCAGAGAGAAGAGCTGTGATTGTCTGCTGATGTAGTTTTGCATCTAGAGACTGAGGTATGGGGGTTTGCTAGTCAAAGCCCAAAGGTCTTCTATTTTCATAATAAACTGGCTTCCAGCACGGGGAGGGTGGTAATGTTAGTTAGACATATATCCACTGCTTTATGAGATGCTTTCCCCGTTCGTATTCTATGGAGTAGTAACTATGCTGATTATATTATTCATATGTATTATGCTATTAGTACTGACACGTGTACTGTATCTTAGAGCACGTAAGTTGAAATAAATATTTTAACATATACAGTGTCTCTTCTTACGCATGTTGTGGACAGGTACGAGTGAGTGACGAAAGAGTGTTCTTGCCTCTGCGAGTCCTGAGAGAGAGATACCGTGTTCTGGGTTGTCTAATCATTGGTACATTAGTACTAATGGGACGCTAAGGCTAGTTGGGTTGGGGTTTTGGGTGCTAAGGTCTATGGTTGGCTCACCACTATATTCCGAGGTCCTATTATCCTGTGCATAGCTCTGTATGTGCAGAAACCCTATAACATGGCGCCCAACGTGGGGCGCTGCTTACTTGCGAGATGCTTGAGTAGAACTTGTGCTTGTCCACAAACCCCTCGCGTACGCTTCCGGAAGCGTGTGTGACGGCGATACCTCCTATATTGTAGATTTTGTAGGTTCTTTCAAGCTTGATGTTATTAAAAAAGGTTTTTTAAATATAACCCTTTTGTGCTGCCTCATGTACGATTGTTGAATAGACCCGTTAGTAATGGCGGGTATAGACATAGCGGCGAATAGCCGCACAGCACTCCGGGATCACTTAAGGGTGTATGGAGTGCCAGACGCGGGAGTTGAACTAGTCTTTGTGGTTCAAGCCGATCCGGCTTTCCACTTTGAAGTGTTCTACTCTTGGATCACTTTTCCAGCGGTGAACGCGAACGATAATCAGTTCCATGAATATGAACCCACCGTTGTTCCTGCTGTCTATAGACCTTATACTAATCTTGAAGTACCGCTCACGGCTTGGCAACACCGTGTTTGGTTTAATGGCGCCCTCCCACAACCGACTACCACGGTTCGTTTAGGCCCCTCATCAATTGAGGGGGCCACTTGGCCTGTTTTGGCCGGGTACACCCCACATCCGCGTTATATGACAATACCAGACGCGGAACTGCGCACTATGTATGCGGCTTTGGTGCAGGTGCATCGAGCTTTGGTGCGATATGTTACAGGCAGCATCCATGGAGCCGCTCCTGGAGTTGCCGGCCAACCAGCTGCTGCAGGCGGAGTGACCATAAGTCCTGTCATGGTGAATTCGGTGATGGGCAAACGTCCACAAAATAAGGATGATTTTCCTTATTGGCTTGCAGAAAAGTTTGATCAGTTGGAGGCAGTTTTTCCACATACAACTCCAGTGGATAAACATCGTATTTTAACGATTAGTTTGCCAAAAGACTTAATTCCCGAGTTGACAGCATGTGACAACTGGGGTAAGGTATTCGCGGCAGTATATTCTAAATGTTTTGGTACTCCTTCCATGACGGTTCTCCCCTCTGTAATTAAAAAAGTACAGGACGAACATGGCCCTGAAGCGGCTGTGGAATTAGGGATGAGACTGGTGGGAGTGTTTGAAGTAGTAGCTGAGCTGATCCTTGCGAATGTCAAGGGCGATGCAGTGAACTTTCAAGTAGCTAATGCTTTGGCTCTAGTCCCAGAATTGGACAAGCCTCGCGAATTACCGAAAATTATTACCCAGGCTTACAAAACTATTGGTAGAAATAGCCTGGGTAATAAGCCTTTTGCAAAACAGCAAACACAATCGCAAACACAACAACAACAAACCAAATCTCAGTCTGAGAAAGATGAGAAACCAGTCTTCACTAAAAAGAGCTGGAGGCTGAAAAAACAGGGTAAGCAACAAAAGAAGCCGGGTCGAGAGGCGCATCCCCGGTTTCAGTTTCTTCTGAACGTACTTATGATTTACGCGATAGAGCGAGAATTAAGTCACCGGATAGGTTTCAGATCCCTGATACGCGTTCTCCTCGTTCTTCACAGGCACAGACTTCGTCACAGGCCGGTGGAGGAGACCGCCAGGATAGAGGAAGGGACCGTGAGGCCCCACAGGGACGAGACCAGCCTCGACAACAGGTCAGAGGAAAAGAGGAAGATGCTCAACGTTTTCGACCACAATTTCAGAAGAAGAAAGTTGCCGCTGTAACAGCGAAATATGCCACAGACGGTGAGAACGAGGCTCCTGAATTGGACGTGGGCAGTAACCCTCCTAGACAGCGCCGCGGAAGTTACCATAGTGCGGGAGGCGCTACGTCCTCATATGGAGGCGACAGCAACTGAAACATTCATTACTGTTGAAACAGCGGACACCAGAGCGGCACCCCCTGACAGACTATTTAATATTGTCATTCAAATTGAAGGTGATATACAGGGTGTAATTAAAGGGATTTTTTGGGAAAATCTGACCTCTTCATATGACATTTTGTTAGCAGAGGCGGATTGGCCACCCTCATTCGTTCTTGCTGCGCGTAAAGGGGAGGAGGTAATCCTTCCGAGCTTTTCTCGACATGTCCCAAAGGACAAAGCGGAGGCTCTTGCAGCAGAGTGGGCTGTGTCCCTGGCTCCAGCGTTATTCCGCAATCACGTGGGTTGGGACGAAGATTCTCCCCCCCATGAAATACCTTTGCGGTCATTACCGCAGCCACAACCCCAATATCCCATAAAACGTGAAGCCAAAGGCCCCGTTTCCAAAATTCTGACTCAGTTGGAATATCAGGGAGTAATTGAACCCTGTGTATCACCTATGAACAATCCCCTTTTCGCGGTTTCTAAACCCGATGGATCGTACCGCTTAGTATTGGATTACCGGCATTTGAACTCGCATTGTCGGACCTTTGCGGTGCAAAATACCCATAGTTCTGCGCTTGTAGACAGTCTTGTTCGTAAAAAATACAAAACGACCCTTGACCTTTCAAATGGATTCTACACGCACAACTTAGCCCCGGAGAATGGCCAATGGTGCGCTTTTACATCCGGTGGTAAAATGTTCAAATTCAGGCGTCTTCCTATGGGCTACAAGAATAGTCCAGGCGTATTCGCCGCTCGTGTTGTCTCTTTGTTAGACGGCATCGATGCAGACGCCTGTTCGTACGTGGATGACATTTATCTGACGGACGACGAATTGTTTCCGCATCTAACTCGAGTAGACCGCATTATTCTTGAATTCGCGGTTCAAGGTTATAAAATTAACTTTGCCAAATCTCATATTGCTGAATTTACCGTTTTGTTCTTGGGCTATGAGCTCAACAATGAAGGTAAGGGTTTAGCCCCCATTTTCTGGAGAAATGTGCACTTCTGTGCCCTCCTACTAATCTGAAGAAACTTCAGTCTTTGCTGGGTTTTCTGAACTTCGGACGTACATATATTCCCGAATACGCCCAGCGTATCAAGCCACTGTATGCCTTGATACAACCTACTTATTCGAAGTCTTGCTGGCTTCCGGAGCATACCTCCATTCTGCAGTCTTTGCAGACAGACCTTCTTGAGTCCAAATACCTTTTGACGCGTGATAACCACACAAACTTGGTGATTAGAATCATTCCAGGGGCCGTGGGTTTCACGTACTTAACCTTTAATGAAGGTGATACAGTACCCATCGCATACAAGTCACATCTGTACACCTCCGCAGAAATGCGGTTTTCATCTGTGGAGAAAGTTCTGACAGCAGTGCAAATGGCGATCCTGAAGGAGCGCGCACTGGCACAGGGGAAACGCATTTTGGTGGTAACACCATATCCTGCTCTAGAGGCAGTGACCAAAGCAAGTGTACCGAACTCCAAAGCTTTGCACCCCCGTTGGATTCAATGGGCAACATCTTTGACGTCTCCGGATGTCACTTTCATTTTTGACTCTTCTCTTCAGACTCAGGAGTTTTTACAGTATGAATTTTTTCATCCTCCTCCTTTGTCTTTATTGCCGCTTGAGGATTACGACTGTGTGATCTACACCGATGGTTCGGCACAACCGGCCACGGGGTCCAAGCATGCTTATTCAGCCGCATGTGCTATTGTTGCAGGTACGTTTGTGAACGGAAAGTTCAAATCCACTGTGGTGCATACACAGACACTCGGGGATAGTACCGCACAATTGGCCGAGTTGCGTGCATTGGTGCTTGCGCTTGAGTTTGTAAATCCTGATGTGACCACTTTAATAGTGTGCGATTCTTACTACTGTGTTCAATCATACAATGACAATCTGTTCTTTTGGTCGCAAAATGACTATAGAGACGCTAAAGGCAACACAATCAAGCATAAAATGCTTTGGGTTAGAGTGGCAGAATTACAAAGACGTCTGCCACTCACGCAGGTGGTTCACACCCTAGGCCATCAGCGGGTGGGCGCACACGCTGTTGGTAACAGTTTGGCAGATGAAGCTGCCAGATCAGCAGTACTCACGTGTTCAGTAGCAGCAGTTACTAGATCCATGTCTAAAATAGACACTGATATCTTGGCAGCTATTGCTGCAACAAAAGAAGGAATGAATTACCCTAGAGGTTTCCCTTCCAAATATTCTTACCAGATAGGTCCCGATCAGGCTCCTTATGTAACAATACCTGACGTTGGTGATTGGCTGATCCCCAACGCGGACCGCAGACTTTCCTTGATGGCAGCGGCACACGAAGGCATGGCTTCGGCTCATGCTGGTGTGTCTGCGACAATTTCCATTTTGCAGCAGCGTTACTGGTGGCGTGGGTTGTATAAAGATACCCGTACTTATGTGCTTTCCTGTGACGTTTGTCAACAGATCAAGCCTTCCACGGTCACACGACCACCGCAGACCTCGCTTGGAATTTCAAACAGACCCTTTGGGTGTGTTTACTTGGATCACTGCGGTCCATTTTCTTCAGACACTGCCTATAAATATATCTTAGTGGCAGTGGACTCATGCACACGGTTCATCTGGGTCTGGCCACAACGGAGTGCTGACGCTCGAAATGTCATTAGGGATTTGCGTGTCTTTGTGGGAATTTTTGCATGCGGCACCTTCCATTCTGACCAAGGTCCGGCGTTTGCCTCTAAGGCTTACAAGGACGCAATGGGCTTCTTGGGGGTGCGGGTGAAATTTTCGTCTCCGTATAGGCCTGAGGGCAACTCTATCGTTGAACGAATGAACCGTGACTTAAAGCAATCCTTGACAGCTAGAGTTATAGGTACTGGCAGGAACTGGCTGGCCCACTTGTATACCGTTCAGCGTGCACTTAATAATCTCCCTAGAAGGCCTCTGGGTGGGCGGACCCCTTACGAAATGCTCTTTGGCATACGAATGTTTGTGCCTGACCTTGATGGTCTAGACATGGCGGCGCAATCCGCCAAGTTTGATGTAGATAATCATTCTACTATGTTGCAGGACTTACAAGAAGCCCGAGACAAACTAGCAATTGCACATTTGCCTTCAGCCACAGACCCTGCTCTGCAGATTCCGGTTGCCGGCTGGCTTCCGAAGATTGGCGACCTGGTACGGGAGAAGGTGGAGAACAAAAAGAATTCGGCCCTTCTTTTCGTGCACCGGTTCCAGTCCTGGGCTTGAAGGGAACACGTACAGTCATCTTACCACCGCTTCCCGGTCGCAAGGAAAACAGATACATCTCAGTGGAAAATGTCAAGCTACAACATCTGGCCGATCCTGAATAGTGTCACACCAGCGGTCTCTTGCCCTGCCATTTATCGGACGTGTGTTCGAGGCACGCCTGCACGAACAGTCACTGATGTTACCATGGAGATGGTTGATTTGCCTGAAAATATATTTGAACCCCCTGCATCCCCCTACATTGACGAGGACGAATATACTTATCCCGCCACAGAGTCGGTGGCACACCAACCAACAACGCCACTGAGCCCGACACGTTATTCCTTTGACTCGGATTCCAACTCATCAACGGTCCCGTCCAAGTTTGGTCTTTTTGTATCCTGGTTTAGAGACAATTTTTTGATTCCACCTTGGACATATATCTGGATGGTGCTTTTCTTGATTTTTTTGTTCATGTCCATTGGTTTTGTCACAGTGTTTTTTCTACTCATCAATGGTCACTATTTACCTGAACGCTCTGCTGTGAACAGTGTTGCTGGAACTTTGGCTCCACATTCCTCTTCACACATCATGAAGCGTGACCACACGTTTGTGAACATTTCAGCGTTTCCAGTTGCTGATGGCATCGTATGGGATGCGGTAAACTTTCAAATCCATGGCCCGACGGAAATTATTAATGTACCAAATGTCCTTCGAGTCTCGATGGGTGATGTAGTAAAAAGTAATATTCATTCTGATGATTGGGATGTGCATGCCGTTGAAGCATTGTTTGCTGATTTAAAATATTATGCTTCCTTTAATGCTGAGGACTTGTATATGAATTCTGCGAATTATGCCGATTTGTATTGCTACCAGCATTGGGGCAATCATTTTCTCCACAAACCGAGTGCACTACGCAGCCCTGTTACTTACACCCAATGGGAACACTGCCCAAACCCCATACCAGGTAGCTCCCAGACTCTTCGAAATAAATTCACCTATTTTACTGATTTCAATCGATCAAACCCTGGGTCCTATTATTTTAAATTGAAAACCCCATTGACTCAAAAAATAATGTTGACCCACACCAAATTACTTTATTCGGGTTCCTTTTTGAGCGCCTTGGCGGTGGGTGGTTATGAGTATTGGAAAGACACAGTGGATTTAAAATCAATCTGGGGTTCAAAGCCATGGCAGGTGCAAGGCACCGAGGCCTTGCACCGCGCTTGCCTCATCCCAGCCCAAATTATGTTTTTAAATGCTTCCATTTATCAGACCACGTGTTGGGAGTTGGCTACCATTAAACAACTAAATGCGCCAGCCATCCCATCCTTGTCGAGTTCTCCAAATGATAGTTTGCGTTTTAATATGTCCCTTTTGAGGTTACAGGCTCAGTTCCAAAACAATTCCTTTAACGTTTCTGCACTGATACAGTCACCCTGGTTGGCATGGCCCATATCATCGAATGCATGCCAACTGCGTTTTCATGGCACAGTTCCTGGCTACATACAGGACAAGCCTGATCCAAGGTTTACTGAAACTCGTACTGTTACCACGTATTCAGTTGGTAAATTATGTAAACAATGGCTACAACATTCGTCTTTAGACTCTGTTAAGAAACATTTGTCCCTCCTATCAGGCACTATTGATTTGTCCGACTTTATCTTGGGACCTCGTGGTCCCCGACCGAAGAGATTCATTTATGAAGCGTATAATGAACTCTGGAAGCTGTCACAAATGGAAGCTGCTTCCCGTCTTAGGGAAATAGACCAAGCAAATTTGGAAAAGGTGCTTGCTGTTGTTGACAATAGTATAAATACCCTGTCTTCCCGCATTTACACATTAGAGAATATTGTATCCTCTGTTGTTGATATTGTACAAGATGATGTCTCTATGTTGTATCATGGTCAGAATCAATTGCGTTCAGTGATGCAGTTTGCCTGGACTTTGCAAACCCTTAAGTTAGGTAAAGTTCCTTGGAATTTGTTAAACACCACTGCCCTTTTTCTGCCTTTTAATTTAACTGACAAACAACAGTTCATGTCCATGAAAGATGCATCTTACACTTTGTTACATATCGAGAAAGTGGATCCTTTACCATTCTATGTAGCGGAACTAGATTCTGTGGTGTGGCTAGTTCATGGGGTTATAGCTTTACCTTTTTCCCTGTTTGAATTTAGCTTGTGCATGAAACACTATCCTGTAGGCCGTTTCCAGCCCTTGGGTAGTGCTTTCCTGCATGAACTTTGGTCCTTGCCTTTCATGTATAAATGCCTTAGAGACGGCAAGGAAGTGTTTCTCACAGGGGAGTCTTGTGATTCAACTGTGGGTCATTCGCTTATTTGTAAACATATTAAATTGCACGGGGCTTGTAGCGTTTCAGTTCCGAATCTTGCATGTGTGTTAAACGGTATTCCTGCTCCTGCTATTTCTCCTACTTTTACTTTGCTTACTAACGGTAGCTATTTGCTTTTAAATAACGAAGACTGTTGTGGCCTACAGGCTGGCATTCCGTATATTGTTACGGTCTCACACGGAGTTGTCTGCTGCAAGAATGTGCTTTTTCCTCCCCCTCACGACATCGTTGATAACTCTATTTGGCCTTCCATTCCTACCATGGAGGCAGATTTCAATAAGTTGAGCAGAATAAAGGCCCTTTTATTGAATGAGGAGGTTATGCTCACATCCGCCCGGGAGACATTCATTCTCCAGGTGGCGAGTACCCACAGTGAAATACAGGCCCTTTTGAACACTGACCTCCCCCAACATTTTGGGGAGTTGATTCATCGTATTTTTAACGCATCAAACACTGTGGGTCTGGTGCACTTTTTTAAGATTGTGGGGTCTGGCCTGGTGTCCACCTTCCAAACTATTTTCGGTGTGATACCGGCGTTCATACATTCTATTTTTTCTAGCGTCTTTGGTGGTTTCCCATTAATCCTCGCTTTGGCGGCTGGTGTCTTGCTCTTGGTCTGTTTTCTGCGCAATGGCTGCACACCACTGGGCCCTTCTCGATCCCGAACGCCTCCAGCTGCTCCGTGAGCGACTTCTGGTTGGCTTCGATGTTCTGCCCTTGGCAACTATCAGTGTGTCCTACACCCTTTCCTTTCGCTTTGCGTATTTCACTTGCGTGCAACCTGTGATGTCTTGCATCCGCTGTCCGTTCACATGGACCATGGATTATTGCCTCTCCAATTCGTCATTGTCTGTTCCGGATTTTGTTCAGTTGGTGGGTCCCTTAGAGGCCCATGAACGGGACTGTTCCGCTGCTGGCTTTATGATGCGTGCGGCTGCACTGGGGATTTTGGCACAATGGGATATCTGGGCGGCTGCTCAGAATCTCCTACAACAAAGTTATATTGAATATCACGCAAGCTGTCCCGCATTGCTTTTGGATGCTCCATCCTCTGAGGAACATTCCTGCAGCTTTGACCTGTTGGACTGGATGGCGTCTACGTTTTTGACGATTCCAATGATGTCCTCTTGGACGGTATAGCATTTTTCTGCTCTTCCACGTTTTTGGATTAATTGATTTGCCGTTCACTGTCGGTGGACTGCCTCAATTCTGCTCAGGTGTTTGGAACTCTGTCTTCGTTTTCGTCTTGGCCGATGGACTGTCCAGGGGAGGGTGTCTTGTGGCTCCTGGCCTCCTGGCCTGCCTGGCTACGTTGGCACAGGCCTGGCTGCCATGATGACTTTTGCGCACGTTACTCTTGGCCGTTGTTCTGTCGCCCTCTGCTACTGCCAAGTTATTTTACAACTGTCTGCATTTTCTGTTTCTCACCTTGTCTCCTGTTCCCTTTGGGCTCAGTCTGAACAACAGTTACAAGGTCGAATAACACGTCCCTGGTTCTTACTGATTTGGCCCGTCCCTCGCACCTAGACATAACACCATGTACAGCTGCCATGGAGAAATTAGTGTGCTTTTAATAATACGGTCGCCCGCTCTAGAGGCACTTGGAGACGACCTTTCCAGAGAGAAGAGCTGTGATTGTCTGCTGATGTAGTTTTGCATCTAGAGACTGAGGTATGGGGGTTCGCTAGTCAAAGCCCAAAGGTCTTCTATTTTCATAATAAACTGGCTTCCAGCACGGGGAGGGTGGTAATGTTAGTTAGACATATATCCACTGCTTTATGAGATGCTTTCCCCGTTCGTATTCTATGGAGTAGTAACTATGCTGATTATATTATTCATATGTATTATGCTATTAGTACTGACACGTGTACTGTATCTTAGAGCACGTAAGTTGAAATAAATATTTTAACATATACAGTGTCTCTTCTTACGCATGTTGTGGACAGGTACGAGTGAGTGACGAAAGAGTGTTCTTGCCTCTGCGAGTCCTGAGAGAGAGATACCGTGTTCTGGGTTGTCTAATCATTGGTACATTAGTGCTAATGGGATGCTATGGCTAGTTGGGTTGGGGTTTTGGGTGCTAAGGTCTATGGTTGGCTCACCACTATATACCGAGGTCCTATTATCCTGTGCATAGCTCTGTATGTGCAGAAACCCTATAACACTCTCTTTGTGTCATTGGGGCTCTCATTCCTCTGATAATCCTTATCCTTTCTGTTGTCACTTTTCGCATCCCTTTCTCAATCTTATGACCTAGGTACTGTACTTCCTGTTGACAAAATTGCAGTTTTGATGGGGACACCTTGTGTCCTCCTTCTGCCAAATGATTCAGTAAAGCAATTGTGTCCGTAACACATGCTTCTCTGGTCTTTGATGCCACCAATAGGTCATCAATATATTGGACCATCACAGATTTTTCAGGCATTTTTAAATCTTCTAAGGATTTCTTTAGAATCTGATTAAAAATTGAAGGACTTTCAGTATACCCTTGAGGAATTCGGCACCATGCCAAAATACGCTCTCCGAACTGGAACGCAAATAATGGCTGTCTGTCAGGGTGCAATGGAATAGAAAAGAATGCATGGCACAAATCAATAACTGTATACCATTCAGCATCATGTGGGATTTGATACAGTATTACAGCAGGGTTTGGCACAATTGGGCAGCAAGGAATAACAATTTTGTTTACCTTTCTCAAATCTTGTACCATCCTATATGTTCCATTTGGCTTTTTCAATCCCATTATAGGAGAATTACATGGGCTGCTCATTATTTCTCTCAAAATCCCTTGTTCAATCATTTTATTAATTACAGGTGTTATTCCTTCAATAATTTCTGGCGTTAATTTGTACTGCGGGGTATTTTGGTAATTCGTTCCTTCGTTTACAGTAATCTTTACAGGATCAACTCCTCTCATCAGTCCAATATCTTCGCCTGTGAAATCCCACACATCAGACCTGACTATTCCTTTCAATTCAATAGGGATTTTCTCTGCATCAAACACAGGAAACATATCATTCACTCCTGGTTCTAGTTCTGCCATTGTCATTTTATACAGAACATCCTCATCTGGTGTCTGGAAAGCAATACCATCTGGAGTACAGTAGATGGTACAATTCATTTTGCAAAGCAGATCGCGTCCTAATAAATTTACAGGACTACAATCACACACCACAAAGCGATGCATCTCTTTGAATGGTCCAATTTCCACCTCTATTGGTTTTGTAAGAGGGGTTTTAATCTGCCTGTTTGAAACACCTACAACTTGGATGTATTCTCCTGAGAGAGGAAGGTTTGGAATTTCCACTGATCTAACAGTAGAACGGGTAGCACCAGTGTCCACAAGGAATGTAACATTTACACCATTCACTTTTCCATCCACAAATGGACCTGACTGATCTACCTCTAGAGTTGCGCCAAGCACGCACTCCTCTTCCTCTCCTAGGCACCGTCATAAGCTGTCATCCGATTCATCTCCATCCTGCCGTAACCAATACTGCGAAACTGCAGCTGCGCGCGGCAATTTTGTTACCTGCTCTCCTCCATAGAATCCTGCCTCTGTACTGTATATTTGAGGATTTACACTCTTTGGAAGAGGTGGTTGCGGCACCTGACACTGTTGAGTAACTACCTGCGGTTGTTGCGGCTGTTGGTAACTCACCTCATTCTGCACCTGTGGATTTAATGGTTGATTTTCGACATTAACTCTCGGAGGAAATTTACACTCGTTTCTCCAGTGCCCTAATTTTCCGCAATTATGACATGGCCATTTCTTTTTAGCTTCTTCTATACTCATCTGACCTTTTCCCTTACCAATATTCGGTTTGGACTTGGTCTGTCCTGCGTCATTAGACTGATTATTCATCTGAGCTTCTTGCTTTTCTGCAACCTTTACTTGTGCCCACATTGCCTTTTCCTTGAGTTTACGCTGTCTACACTCAATATCGTCACTGCAATATTTTGCATACCGTAGTACCTCATCTACTGTGCTATTCTGCCAACACAACATATGCTGCTTAATCATTTCACTTATCTCAGGTCTCAGACCATATACAAATCTATACACAAAATGACTCATGTCTTTTTCACTTAAATTCTCGTATCCACTATACTGCTTGAAGACCAAAAGCAATCTCTCGTAATAGGCATGTACAGATTCCTTACTCTCCTGAGTTGTTCTATCAATCTTTACCCAGTCCGTTTCTCTTGGTGGGATTTTATTTTTCAGAAACGTAATTGCCTGTTCATATTTTCTCATTACTTCTGAACCTGGGGCTCCTGTTTTTGCATCTCTAGGATATTCTTCCTTCGGCCAATCAATTGTAATTTTACACTCTGTCCATAAATCTGCAGGAACAACAATCTCAAACAATCCATCCAGATCTTCCCACAATACCTTTGAAACTTTTACAAATTTTTCTACCTGTCTATACCATTCTACAGGTTTCTCTCTCAATCTTGGATAATCATTTGTAAATGACAATATATCTTGTCTGGACCATGGGACATGTACATAACTTCCTCCTGGAGTTTCTCTCATTGGACATTCCATTACCATTAGTTCTTTCTCTTTTACTGGAAAAGCCAATGATGCTTTATCCGTTGTTCCCTCTTTTCTTCTTATCCACCTACTTCTCCATTTGTCTACATCTCCCCATTTTCTCAGTAACACAATCAGTTCTTTTATCTGTGTTAGTCGTCCTGAAGTGTTCAGATTTTCTATGTCCTTTTCACTAAAATCTACTCTGTACAATTTCTGCAATCCTCTAATTTTTCCAAAATCTACTCCTAGTTCGTTCGCTGTTTTTTCCAATTTTTCATGCAAGTTCCTAGCTCTCCAAGTGACGCTTTTACACATAAACATTAATTCATCATCTTGATAGGACTTCAATCGATCTGTACCAATAGTCCCTAGAATCAATTCTTCCATATCTATCTTTAATCTGACCACATCCAACAGTTGTGGTTCAGCATCCTTTTTCTGCAAGCTCCTCACCCAATCATTTAATTCCTCTGCAGTCGGACCCACAGGGGTTCTGTTTACTTTTGCCCAATTTACACTTCTCTCCGGAGTTTCAATTCCTGACTCAGTTCCCATAGGAATCCTATTTATCGGACTCTCATTAATTGTCAAATTTACAGGTGGACTTGACCGAAATGGACCAACAGAATCTTCTTTCTCTCTATTTTCTGGAATTATCCCTTCTCTTACTTTTTGCATACTGGAATTTAATGGAATTGTTAAGGAGTGTTCATCTATCTTTTGGTTTTCAAATACTGGGATTACTGGCCCTATAGTTACTGGCACAGTCACGGCTTCCATATTCTTTGTCAGTTCTCTTATCTTTTCAGTCAACTCTCTTGTGGTTCTGGCTAATTCAGCTGTATTACCATTATCATGTTTCACAGTCTGTGGTGTTTCTAGTTTATTAAATGGACTATTTATTTCAGACATTTGTTCGGGACTTTGATTTATTACAGTTCTCATTGGCGGTGCATTTGGTGTCACCACCGCAGAATCCTGTTGATATGGAGGGGGTCTTTTATTTAAAATGTCCTCCAGCAACTCATCCTCTGTGTCGCTAACTCCATACCCATACCTCTCTGTTACTGCATGCTTCTTTTTCTCCGTACACTTTTTCCCTGCAAGTTCTTCAACTGTTCTGACAGGAAACATGCCATCCGTCATGTTAGCATACCGCCATCGTCTCATCCTGTCCTCATGATTCAAACCCCATACTCTTCCATGAACTAAACTATAACTCTTTGCACCTCTGTGTCTTTCCCTTTCATACATCTCATCTTCCCATTCACCTAAGGCTTCGAACTGTGTCGGTCTAGGTCTCGGTTCGAGTTTCATCATCTTTTCTCTCAAATTTCGAAGTAACGCTGTGCTAAACGAACCATTTTCTGGAAATGCCAATACTCCATCGCCTTTGGTATATTTCGCCCAATTTTCCAACCAAATGCAAGTATGATAGCCATATTTCAACATCATATGAGATGCTGGCGTTTTCGGCGGAGGAAGTACTTCTCCTTCCCTAGTCACAACCTTCTTATCTTTCTTGAAAAAAAATTTAAGCTTCGCAAACCATGACTGTTTCTCTCTACCATACTCATTATAATAAACCATATTTCACTGTTCTTTTTCCCAAAACAAATTCACGTAATTCTTCACCACTCTGTTCTTTCTCCTGCTCGGCTATTCGGACCTATCCCAGCGCGTCTCACACCCACGCACCAATCAGAAAGCTTTTACGTCACTCTCACACTACCCTATCCCAGCGTGTCTCACACTAACGCACCAATCAGGAAGCTCTTCGTTCTTCCACACCTGGCCAATACCAGTGCGGTTTTTGTTGACGTCAGTTCTACTCCTGCTTCTACTGACCCCTCCTTTACAAAAATTATCGGCACTTTTCTTAACTTTTTCTTTTTGACTAAATCGATTAGTTACAACGCAAAACACATTACCATTGTCTGTTTCCCTAAACAAAAGAGATAGTTTATTCTAACTTACAAGAATACTGTTTCGTTCGATAAGTGTAGCACTTCTCTCTACTTTACCCTTCTTTCAAGCAAGAGGTAAACCTGTTTCTCTGGGGATAAAACACATGTGGAGACTACACTGCTCCTGAGAATTAAGGCCAAAGTTTCACAAGAAAGCCTGTTGCTATTTCACTCAAATACAATTCATGCGTGAAATTTCCCTAACATAACACAGTCCTGTGTGATCACCAATTTGAAATCAGACAATGCACAATTCCGTGTGACTTCTCTTGCCACACGTGTCCACTTCCTACTTCCCGGAAGCTTCAAAATTTCGACTTACACATAACGTAATACAAACTCGACATAGAGTGAAAGACATGAATAAATCAATAATCAATAATCACCAAACTAATCTATAGAAACCATCCTCTGCTACCAAGAAATCTGATCCAGCGCGGCTAATATAAATTTCTCCTTATGACATCAATCCAGAGAAAACACTTACGCAACCTTTATCACTTAAAACTTTTGTCGGTGGGGCCCATGACACTGCATACATACATTCATTCAATCTCTGGATTATACGCTAAGGAAAAATGAGTTGCTGGACAAGCGGGATACCTTATTAAAACGACAGAATTATAACCTATACATTATATACATAAACTTCGGATCCTGTCGGTTCTAAACATCCAGGCACTCCGCTATTCGGTCGATGGACCAACTAGTAGAATTAGTTGATGGCGATTAAGACCAGCTCAATCACAATTAAAACCTTTAACATTTTATAATTCACAATTTTATTTAAAGAACCACAGACTCATTTAGTGTTAGCATATAATTTTATCGAAATTCTGTAGGCAAAAGTAAAACTCGTTATTAGGCAAAAACATTTATTATATCAATAGCATTTAAGTAAAGGTTAAAATAAAGATGAGAAATATTCATTACCCTCGGCCTTAGGGCGATGACCAGAATGGTTCATTAGGAAAGAAAGATGAACCGCAGATCACAGGATAGGACTCCCAAACTGACTGACTGTCCCGATAACCTCCTCGGACACAATCATCTCCCGTGCAAATTCCCGCAACGGTCTCGTTCCTTCCCCAGTCAAAGTTCAAAGTCCAAAATGATAGAGTCTCTCGCAGCATCAAGGTGGAAAAATGAAAAGCAAGCTTCTTTCACAACGTAAGAGCAGACTCTCTTATACCCTATTTTCTGGCTCTCTACACTTAAAAGTTGCAATCTTTAGGGGCAAGAATCACGCTAATTGGTCCATTGGAGGGGTGATGATGGTCACCTCATCACCCTCCTTGTTCGAACCGGTTTGGGGACAATAAAGCACACAATAAGTCTCATGATCACAGTGTCAAAAAGTAGTCCAATTTGTTAATCCATTTTGTAACAATCTTTGATGTTCACACATTAGTTCATCCCCTGTCGCTTGATTTTCCCATCCGTTCCCAGGCATATATGCTGAACACTTGGCACGCTCCTCGTTGCAGGTCAGATTGGCCTTGACATCTCTCATTCCGAGCACAGGCCGCATACACGTGACTGGAGCATTCATTCTGCGTCTGCGCAGGGGCCATTTTATTCAGCGCACGCGATCTCGTCCTTTCCAGCGGCCATTTTAGAAGCATGGCCTAGCAGGCCCGAACGAAACTAATATAAAACAAACACAACGAAAATTAAAACATAGAAAATAAGCCTTTCTGTTTACCACCCGCCATTCTAATGACCCATGTTAAGTATTACCTAGCAGAAGCGACATTTAAAGCCATTTTACTTACCATCTGCATTCTTTGCCACAGTGCAATTTTACTACGCACACAAAGCATGCAATTTACTCTATTTACTACGCAAATCACAATACTAGATTTATTTTGCTTCACATTTGTAAGTAAATTAGATTTTGCACAAATCAGCATGTTGCCCACGTGTACTGTTTAATAAAGGGTTGCATTTGTTGATTAGTTCATGCGTTTCAAACGGTTAGTATCATTAATCATTATGAGGTCATTAACTTCCATGGGGTACAAAATTATTTCGTTTACCCTGCTCCATCAGATGGAAGGGGATGGGCAGTAAGAGCCCAGGCTGCATGCAGGATCAGAGAGAAGGAATGGGTGGAGGGCGCTGGGCAGTAAGAGACACGGCTGCATGTAGGCTCAGAGAGCAGGAATGGATGGAAGTGGACAGGACAGTAAGACAACAGGCTGCACGCAGGCTCATAGGCAGGAATGGATAGGGGAGGAGAGTGCATTCAGAGGCCAGAGTGCATGCAGGCTCAGAGAGCAGGAATCGATGGAGGGGGACGGGCAGCAAGAAGCCAGGCTGCGTATAGGCTCAGAAAGAAGAAATGGATGAAAGCCGAGATGGCAGTAAGAGAACAAGCTGCATGCAGGCTCAGACGGCAGGAATGGATGGAAGAGGATGGGCAGTAAGAGTCTATGCTGCATGCAGGCTCGGAGAGCAGGGATGGATGGAAGCGGACAGGGCAGTAAGAGGCCAGGCTGCATGGAGGCTCAGAGGGGAGGATCGGATGGAGGGAGATGGCAGTAAGAGACCTGGCTGCATGCAGGCTCAGAGTGCAGGAACTGGTTGAGGGAGATGGGCAGTATTAGACCAGGCTGCATGCAGTCTCAGAGGGCAGAAATGAAAGGAGGGGGGCAGGGCAGTAAGAGACAAGGCTGCATACAGGCCCAGAGGGCAGGAATGGATGGAAGGGTATGGGGCAGTAAGAGACCAGACTGCATGAAGGCTCAGAGAGCAGGAATGCACGGAGGGGGGCAGGGCAATAAGAGACCAATCTGCAAGCAGGCTCAGAGAAGTGGAATGGATGGAAGTGGATGGGCAGTAACAGACCAAGTTGCACGCAGGCTCGGAGGGCAGGAATGAATGGAGGGGGCGGCAGTAAGGACACAGGCTGCATGCAGGCTCAGAGGGCAGGAATGGATTGAAGGGGGCAGGCAGTAAGAGACCAGCCTGTATGCAGGCTCAGAGAGCAGGAATGGATGGAGGGGGACAGGGCAGAATGAGACCAGGCTGCATGCAGTCTCAGAGGGCAGGGATGATGGAGGGGGATGGGGTAGTAAGAGACCGGGCTGCAAACAGGCTCAGAGAGCAGGAATGGATGGAGGGGGGCCAGGCAGTAAGGGACCAGGGTGCATACAGGCAAAAAGAGCAGAAATGGAAGGAAGAGGACAGGCAGTAAGAGACCAGGATGCATGCAGGCTCAGAGGTCAGGGATGGATGGAAGGAAACAGGGCAGTAAGACCAGGCTCAGAGGACAGGAGTGGATAGAAGGGGATAGATGGTACAGTGCAGTTAGAGAACAGGCTGAATGGAAGGAAGAGGACGTGCAGTAACAGACCAGGCTGCATACAGGCTCAGAGGGCAGGAATGTATGGAGGGGGCGGGACAGTAAGAGACAAGGCTGCATGCAGGCTCAGAGGGCAGGAATGTATGGAGGGGGTGGGGCAGTAGGAGACCAGGTTGCAGCAGGCTCAGAGAGCAGGAATGGATTGAGGGAGATAGGACAGTAGGAGACCAGGCTGTATCCAGTCTCAGAGGGTAGGAATGGAAGGAAGGGGAGGGGTTAGTAAGAGACCAGGCTGCACCCAGGCTCAGAGAGCAGGAATGGATGGAAGGGGACATGGCAGTAAGAGACTAGGCTGCATGCTGGCTCAGAAGGCAGGGATGAATAGAGGGGGACAATGCAGGAAGAGACAAGGCTGCATACAGGCTGAGAGAGCAGGAGTGGATAGAAGAGGGATGGGGCAGTAAGAGACCAGGCTGCATACAGGGTCAGAGAGCAGGAGTGGATAGAAGAGGGATGGGGCAGTAAGAGACCAGGCTGCAAACAGGCTCAGAGAGCAGGGATAGATAGAAGGGGACGGGGCAGTAAGAGCAGGCTACACTTACGCTCATAGGGCAGGAATGGATGGAAGGGGACAGGGCAGTAAGAGACTAGGATGCATGCAGGCTCAGGGAGCAGGAATGGGTGGAGGGGGATGGGCCATATGAGACCAGGCTCCATGCAGGCTCAGAGAGTAGGGATGTATAGAAGGGGACGGGGCAGTAAGAGCAGGCTACACTTACGCTCATAGGGCAGGAATGGATGGAAGGGGACAGGGCAGTAAGAGACTAGGATGCATGCAGGCTCAGGGAGCAGGAATGGGTGGAGGGGGATGGGCCATATGAGACCAGGCTCCATGCAGGCTCAGAGAGTAGGGATGTATAGAAGGGGACGGGGCAGTAAGAGCAGGCTACACTTAGGCTCATAGGGCAGGGATGGATGGAAGGGGACGGGGCAGTAAGAGACCACGCTGCATGCAGGCTCAGAGAGGAGAAATGGATGGAGGGGGACAGAGCAGTAAGAGCAGGCTGCATGCAGGCTCGGAGAGCAGGGATGGATGGAAGGGGACGGGGCAGTAAGAGACCAGACTGCATGCAGGCTTGGAGAGCAGGAATGGTTGGAAGGGGATAGGGCAGTAAGAGACCAGACTGCATGCAGGCTCAGGGAGCAGGAATGGGTGGAGGCGGACAGGGCAGTAAAATACTATGAATGAAATGAAAAAATTACTTTTATTTGATTTGGTTTAAATCATAAAAGGGCGGCACATCCACCAATATGCACAAGATACAAGAGTGATTATATCAATACATTAATTAACATGAATCTCATTAAAATTTGCATTAAAACAGGTTAAAAATGAGTACACTAGGTCCTACAGACTTATTGGTAACCAGCCATGCTGTAGGGAGCAGGCTTACTGTGGGATTCAGCTTGAGCTGCACACCAAATCACAATCTAAAAAGTGGCCCTGAAGTGGAGGACAACTATGATTGACAGATCCCCCCCAAAAATGTTTACTCTTTTTTCTTTTTGTTTTTTAGGAAAGGTCAAATTATGTTCCATCTATAAGGTACTGTTACTAGTGATAGAAAGGGCTTGGTGATCGAAAGAGAAGACTAGTACCGTTGATAAATTCCAGTAATTTTTCCAGGATAAAGTGCATGGTGCTGTAAACAAATAGACTGCAAAAATGTTCATTTGCACTTTATCTAAGATGGAGACTAGTACCGTTGGTAATTTCCTGTTGTTTCGCCAAGGTAAAGTGTGTGGTGCTGTAAGTGAATGTACTGCTAAATGTTAATTGCACTTTATCACCTTGCGTCCCCAGCTGGTTCGAAGTAGCTGTCGCTCTTTTCTAGTTCCTTTGCTGCTATACTCAGTAACTTTATTGCCTTGCAAGCCAGTTGTACTGTCGAGCCTCCTAGGCATTTTATTACAGCGGTTCTGCATGTCCTTATTTGTTCTTTTTTCAATAATGGCCGCAGAAGGGCTTTCCGTATGTGTAGTAATGCCGGACAAATACATAGTAGGTGGAGTAATGACTCTTCTCCTTGGCCACAAAGGCGGCAATCCATTGTGGGCCAAGCCCGTTTCCATTTTGGAGTAAGATCTTTTGATGAATACACATTCAGTCTCAGTAAAATCAGTTTCCGCTTTTTTTGATTTGCGAAATGTTCTGTCAGGTATGGTTGGGGTTTTAGCTTTTTATATGTTGGCATTACCATCCAGGCGTTGGTTTTTGACGTCAAGGAGGCTTTGTCTATTCCCTGAGATTGTAGCTTGATGGTTTTGTTAACTACTTGTTTGAATTCAGGGTAAGACGATATTGTATTCCAAGCGTCCTCTAGTTTTACAGCTGCGATGGATCGTTTTAAGGAAAAGCAGACTCCGTTAGTCGATCTGGATTGTTTTTCAACCTCCAGCCAGCAGTAGCAGTAGTGTGCTAAAGAATCTTCCTCCGCTGCCCTCATCCTCCAATAGTATTTGGCAAGTGCCCCTTGTCTTGTTGGAATCTGATTTTTTAACCCGAATTCCAGTCTGATAAAGGCTTGTGGAATATAGCGGGAATTAAAAATAGATTCTTAAAGAGGCTGGTTTGCGCAGTATTTAAGGTTGTTGTGTCCTTTGTGTTTAGAAGTTCAGAACCATACGTGATTGATGGCAAGAATTTTGCCGCCACAACTTTTAATAAATGTGTTGTTGAAATGTCGCTCAGGTTTTTTTGCAAGATTTTAAATGCGAATAATAGCTGTTTTGCTTTGACTTTCCCTAGTTCTAGATGTTGCTTGAAACTGAGGCGTTGATCTAGCAGTACCCCCAGATATTTGTATGTTCCCACCTGGTCCCAGGGGTCACTGTTTATCGTCCAGGTATATTTCGGTTGTTTTTTATGTGAGTTTGAGAAACACATAACCTTTGTTTTCCAAAAATCTATGACTAGTTGGACTGAAGCTGTGTATAGTGCTAGTTGATTTATCAAGTGCTGTAGTCCCCTGGGTGTTTGAGAGAGCAACACGATGTCGTCAGCATATTGCAGGCTTGTTGTTCGAACGTTGCCCAATTTTGGGGGGTCCCCTTGTGTTAGGCGAAGGTTATTGTCTAGGTCGGCTGTATAGATGTTGAATAAACAGGGGGCCAAAACGCACCCCTGTTTTAAGCCATTTACGGTCGTGATTTTGTTTGTTAGACTTTGACCATCCCCCATTTTTATTTGGACCCATGTTTTTGAGTATAGATTGATGATTGCGTCTAACAGTTTTGTGGGGGGCTCCCCAAGACTTCATTTTAGCCCATAGCATGGATGTAGGGACCTTATCAAAAGCTGCTTTGAGATCTACAGAACAGGTGTACAAAACTTTTGAATTAACTATTGCTTGATTGGCCAAGAGCGTAACAGCTGATAAATTTGTTAGGGTGCCCATCCCGGCTCGAAAGCCTGTTTGTGTGTTGGGGATCAGTTTTGTGCGATTGACCCAGTCCTCTAGATCTTTCAGCAGATTTGTTGCATAGATTTTAGCATCAACATCAATAAGGGCGATTAATCTGTAGTTAGAAGGATCAGAACGGGCCCCTGATTTATGTATTGGTTGCAGGATACTTCCTCGCCATGAATCTGGGATGTTACAGGTCTCTAGTGTATATGCAAACAGCGAGGTTAAGCGCACGGACCAGAATGCTGGGTCTTTTTTAAATAAGGCGCTGGGCAGACCATCTGGTCCCGGGGCCCCATCAGATCTTTGTTTTTTTATGGCATACATAACCTGTTTTTGTGTGATCTGTAGATGGTAGTCTTGAGGGTCTGGCCTTGATGTTTCAAGTGAGCATAGATGAGAATTACCTTCTGACTTGTTGATTTGAGAGTGGGGGTGAGTTATCAGTTTTGGTGTATAGGTCATAGGCTCTATTCTTTGATTACTTCTGGATGTTGGGGCCTGGGAGTTCAGTCCCGGAGTGATGGTCGTCCGGGTCCCTTTGTTTAGAGTGGTCTTATTGATCCTTGTCTCCTTCGATGTTTTGTTTTTGACAGAGGCCCCTGAAAGGGTCTGAGTGTTAAATGTGGCCTCTATGTACACTCTCCACATGTGTTCCGTCATATCAGAATTAAAGTGCCTATTCTTCCCATTTGTTAGGAGATTAATGAGTGCCCAAAACTGTTTTGAATTTTGTTGCTTGCTGACATAAAGCATTTTCGTCCAGAATTGCTCCTGGTAGGATCGCTTTGCCGCTCTAATGTCTTTTTTTAGGTCTCTTTTCATCTGTTCAATTGTTGTCAAGGTCTGCCGGGCGTGTTGGGGGCCCTGAGTTCGCAAAAGTCTATGAAATTTGTTTAGTTGTCTTTTCTTCATCCTTAAAGTGTGTGTGTCCCAGGCTGCCCCGGTGGTCGCAAACGATTTTTGGCTTTTAGAGTTGTTCGAAAATGTTATGTTTAATCTATTGATGAAAGACTCCTAAGCTTCTGTCCCTAAAGGTTTTGTATCATGAGGAGTCAGTAGAGCAAAACATGACTCCATGATTGCATCTACATTGTTTTCATTCCATGTTAGCCGTTTTAGATTATACAGTTGGGTTGCTAGTGTGAGGGCACTTGCTGGCTGAGTTTTTTCTTGCATGTTAGTTAATCTGAAGGATTGGGGGTAATGGTCACTGTCTGCTCTTTCCTTTATTTGGAAATTTTATATAAGAGGGAATAAGTCGGGATCCACTAAAGTGAAGTCAATAGTTGATCTTGATTTAGCTGTTACTCTTGTAAAAGCTGCCGGGCTGTCCTATGGGCTTCTTCCATTTAAGGTGAACAGTGAGAGTTTGCCCGTTAATGCAGCACATCTCTTGCCCGATGTATCGCATCTGGATGAATTGCCCTGTCTGGCCTGCATGTATGATGGTAGGTTTTCTTCTTGGGCTTGCATTAAGTTCATATTGAAATCCCCAGACAGTATGATGTTGGCGTGCGAGTAGGTGCGTTTTAAAACTCTGAGTGCAGCGGCCAGTTGTTGGATGTTTCTCCCCTTCTGCTTGTGAGCGGGATGGATGTAGTTATTCAAGATTACCAAGGTGCTAGATGACGGGGCCTCAAGGTTTGTGCATTGCATCCAGGGGAGATCTAGGTCAATGTCCTCAACTTTCCATAGGATGTCTGTCGAGATGTAAGTCGATGGACCACCTTTTGGTCTGCCGTGGTTTGCCTCCTTTATTGCTGGGTTGAGGTGTTCTTTGTAACCTACGATTGGGGTGTTTATTGTCTGCCATGTTTCTTGGAATAACAGGATATCATACTGTAGGATGAAATCTATGGAGTCTGTTTCATCTAGTTTGGAAGATAAGCCATTCACGTTCCAGGAGCAGAACTTGCAGCCTTGGACTATTTTTTAGTTTTTATGCAAATTTGTTCATGGCTTGTCGTATTTTGTATTTGTGAAACTCAACTGTGGATTGTCCTCGAAGGTAGATATTTCAGGGGGTGAGATTGTGATTGTAATATGCCTCATTGATTGGCCGGCACCTGTTGTTTGATCGAGGTTGTCAGGACCTTTTGCTCCTTTTAATATACCCCCTGTGCATTGGGGTTGTTGTAGTGGGCTTGGATAACGTGGTGATTCCACCTTTTTTAATTCTATGCCCCATGATGCGAAGGCCTCCTTATGCCTCAGGATCTGGTCAGGAATGAGGTCATCTATCCAAGTTACTATTGTTATTTCAGACCCTATTCGATTTGGATTGGGTTTGAATTTGATTCTTTCCAGATCCCTTGATTTAAAAATACTAGGATGCATGCAGGCTCAGGGAGCAGGAATGGGTGGAGGGGAGAGTGCAGTAAGAGACCATGTTGCTTGCAGGCTCACAGGGCAGAAGTGGACGGAAGCGGGCAGGGCAGTAAGAGCAGGCCGCATACAGGCTCAGAGAACAGGAATGGTTGGAAGTGGGTGGGGCAGTAAGAGACCAGGCTACATACAGGCTCAGAGAACAGGAATGGTTGGAAGGCATTGGGCTGTAAGAGCACGCTGCATACAGGCTCAGAGAGCAGGGATAGATGGAGGGGTACGGCCAGTAAGAGACCAGGCTGCATACAGTCTCAGAGAGCAGGAATGGTTGGAAGGGGGTGGGCCAGTAAGAGACCAGGCTACATACAGGCTCAGAGAACAGGAATGGTTGGAAGGCATTGGGCTGTAAGAGCAGGCTGCATACAGGCTCGGAGAACAGGAATTGTTGGAAGGGGGTGGGACAGTAAGAGACCAGACTGCATGCAGGCTCAGAGAGCAGGGATAGGTGGAAGTGGCGGGGTAATAAGAACAGGCTATATACAGTCTCAGAGAGCAGGAAGGGATGGTTAAATGGCCAGCAGGAGACAGGGGCAGTAAAAGGCCAGTCTTCATGCACGGGTACAGAATACATGCTCATCCAGTCCTTAGCCTTTCTGTAGAGCGCACAGCGCAATGGTTATGTGTGCCAATTGCAATTCTCTCTGAAAGTGTCTGAAGGAGGTACACAGCTGTCTAAAGACTGGCAGGGCGAAAGTTAAAGTACTGCAGTGCTTACACATTAGAAGATGCTGTGTATTTCGGGGTGGGGAAGGAAAGGAGATGCAAGGAAGTATGTGCAGGAAAGAGAAGAAACTATGTGCTGAAGAGGAAAAAGATTAGATGTAAGATATGCAGATGGAGTGTTTCAGAAAGATATGAGGAGAAACAGCGCTCACGTGTCTAAGCAAGAGACTGGAGAAGAAAGTGGACGGAAGAGACGGTTGTGAGTGACTGAGGCACTCCAGAGACCACTACCTCTTCCACACACCTTAGAAAAGTTTAGAGTTCTGCTTAAATATTTAAATGACTTTGTGTATATCCATATGTTTATTACTCATGTGTTTAATCTTCACGAGTGCCCTTTTAGGTGGCCCCACCAGTTGTATCTGTGGCTGCTTGTGTGCCCCCTAAAATTCACTTCTAGAGGTGCCACTGTGGAGGAACAGTAAGAGAGCAAACAGGGGACAGAGGTCTGGTAGCAACAGTCTTGCCGTACCATCAGAGAGCAGGAGGGAACGACCAGGGTCATACCATCAGAGAGCAGGAGGCAAATACAGGGATCATACCATCAGAGAACAGGAGGAAAATACATGGATCATACCATCAGAGAGCAGGAGGGAAAGACAGAGGCCACACCATCAGAGAGCAGGAGGAAAAGCCAGAGGCCATACCATCAGAGAGCAGGAGGGAATACATGGACATACCATCAGAGAGCAGGAGTGTAGTAATCACACAGAGTCAGGTAAGTGTGAGAACAACTTATGTATTGACTGTCCATCTCCACAGCTTCCAGGGACAACTGACAAGTGCCCCTCGGAGTTCAAACCATCACATTCTATTTCCATGACAGTGACATAGTCAGTTCTGAATAGCTAATTAATATGTACAATAGAAAGACTACTACAACATCTCCCCTCTTTCCATAAAACAAGAACAATAGGAAAAGGAGGAGAAAACAAAACAGATGAGTAGAGCAGGACAAGAGAAGCAAGGTAGAATGAGAGGGAAAGGCAAAGAGAAATAAAAGACTAAAGATCTAGACGTTTGGGAGGGAGAATTCTCCTTCCACTGTTCCGAGGAGTAACATACTCCAAAGACAGCTTGGGAGACTGAGAGATTTGCAGCAGACCTTGTTGAGCCTGATCTGGATCACGCCCAGACTCTAAACCCAGCTGCAACACGACTCTCCAGGGAACTTTGTAGATTCTAGACAAATTCCACCAACTCCTCCCATTGACCCTCATAGCAAAGCGTGAAGTGGCATCCACCTTTACAGGAGGACCATATTTTGACAGACCTTTTGCCACATTAATAAGAGATTTAATTCTTACCCAATCTCCTACATGAATGCTGGACTTAAATCCACCCTCATCATGTACAACAGGACGGACTTGATTCTTAATCACAGTTTGAGCATTTGCAGACAAAAAACGGGTACCCCACTTTTTCATCCACGCAGGGCACATATGGAAAGAGGCTTCTCTTTCACGAAGCAAAACAAAGGGGCTAGAACCTGTGATGGGACTGAGAGTGGTACGATGAGCCCACAACATACTTTGCACAGCTTCCTTGATATCAAATTTAGAAGAAACAGCCCACTGAATACACTCCACTAAAATTCGGTTTGTGCGCTCAATAAAACCATTGGCCTGTGGATGATATAGAGCAACACGATGATGTGAAATCCCAGATTGACTCAAAAACACAGACATCTCTTTGGAGGTAAACTGCACCCCATTATCAGATACAATCTCCTCGTCGCCAAATTTGTAGTAATCACACAGAGGCAGGTAAGTGTGAGAACAACTTATTTATTGACTGTCCATCTCCACAGCTTCCAGGGACAACTGACAAGTGCCCCTCGGAGTTCAAACCATCACATTCTATTTCCATGACAGTGACATAGTCAGTTCTGAATAGCTAATTAATATGTACAATAGAAAGACTACTACAAGGAGGGAAGGACAAGCACCATACCATCAGACAGCAGGAGAGGAAAACATTGGCCATGCCATCAGAGAGCAGGAGGGAAAGACAGAGGCCATACCATCAGAGAGCAGAAGGGAAAGACAGAGGCCATACCATCAGAGAGCAGGAGGGAAAGACAGAGGCCATACCATCAGAGAGCAGGAGGGAAAGGCACAGGCCATACCATCAGAGAGCAGAAGGGAAAGACACGGGCCATACCTTCCGAGAGCAGGAGAGAAGGAAAAGGGCCATACCATCAGAGAGCAGGAGGGAAAGACACGGATGATACCATCAGAGAGCAGGAGGGAAAGACATGGGTCATACCATCACAGAGCAGTAGGGGAGGAAACGGGTCATACCATCAGAGAGCAGGAGGGAAGGACATGGGCTATACCTTCAGATAGCAGGAGGGAAAGACACGGGCCATACCATCAGAGAACAGGAGGGAAAGACAAGGGCCATACCATCAGAGAGCATGAGACAAAGATACGGGCCATACCATCAGAGAACAGGAGGGAAAAACAAGGGCCATACCATTAGAGAGCAGGCGGGAAAGACATGAATCATACCATCAGAGAGCGGGACAGAAGGACAAGGGCCATACCTTCAGAGAGCAGGAGAGAAAGACACACGCCAGAGGGAAGGACGAGGTCCATACCATAAGACAGCAGCAGGGAAGACACGTGCCAAACTATCAGAGAGCAGGGGGAAGACACAGGACAAACCATCAGAGAGCAGGAGGGAAAGACATGGATCATACCATCAGAGAGCAGGAGGGAAGACACCGGCCATACCATCAGAAAGCATTAGGGAAGGACAAGGGCCATAACATCAGAGTGCAGGAGAGAAAGACACAGGACATACCATTAGAGAGCAGGAGGGAAGTACAAGGGCAATATCAGAGGGAAAGACATGGGTCATACCATCAGAGAGCAGGAAGGAAGGACATCAGAGAGCAGGAGGGAAGGGCTTACTAAGCCACATGGTGGACAGGCAGTGTGTGTCATTGAAAACACGGACAGTGAAAGGGCAGGAATTTAACAAGTGCGTGTAGAGCGAAAGTTGGACAGTGAGGAAAAGTCGGAGAACTGGCAGGTTCAGGAAGATGCAGGGGAAGCAAGGACAGAGTGCAGGTCGGTGGGGCAGGCAAGGAGAAGCAGGGGAAGCAAGTACAGAGTGCAGGCCAACGGGACAGGCAGGGCAGGGAAAAGCAGAAGCAAGCAGAGAGTAGTGCATGCAGATGTGACAGGAAGGGCAGGGAGAAACGGGGGAAGCAAGGACAGAGTGCAGTCTGACGAGACAGGCAGGGCAGCGGAAGCAGGGACAGAGCGCAGGACGATGGGACAGGCAGGGGCTGGGAGAAGCAAGGGAATCAAGGACAGAGTGTAAGTCAATGGGACAGGCCGGGCGGAGAGAAGCTAGGACAGAGTGCAGGCCGACGGGACAGGCAGGGGAAGCCTGTATGTCATGTCTACAGATAAAATCTGTGACTGCCCAGAGCACTGCTGCGGTTAACAGCTCCCTGAGGAGGGTGTGAGTGATCCAGCGGGTTACTAGCAACAAGCATTCATACACCGAATACTCACCTGGGCCCATTCATTCGTACTACGCTAGCAATTTCCGCTGGTGGGTCAGTTGTACTCTTTATCAAAATCCCTGCTACCAATTACTTTTCTGATTGAAGAGTAATGACTTACCAATGGACCCTTTGCTAATTGGGAAGTTTAAAATGAGTGACATTCAATACAATTCATAATTCCTGAAATAATCACTGAGTCAGGAAGTTTCAAAATGTTTATCTAAAGATTTAGCAGAGTAAAATACAGAACCACATGATACTTAATCGTATATCAAGGATGAAGCATAATAGTCAATTATCGATCAATGACGGTCCCTCAGAAAGAAGAAGATAGAGACAGCAGCACAACTAAAGTTGCATTTATATTTACCTAAAGGTGCGAGAAACCAAACCCCTTGGCCAAGGAGTTGGAAAGGTAGGACCCAGGAAGGATGAAGAGCAAAGACCTCCTCCAGGTTCAGGACAGGACCGGTGACCTCTCTATCAACGACGCCTGCGTCGTTCCCCTCTCTGATACTTCGCTTCTCCTCGAATTCTCCCGAGTCTTCCTTCTAAGGTGCTCCGCCGCCCCCACCTCAGGACCTCTCTGGACAGCGGTTCAGTCTGCAATCGATCAGCTCGTCATGGATCTCGAACCTCTAACTCTAACTAATTAGCTAATACTAGATCTATTATACCCTTCTCCGCCCATGTACCTCCCCTTAATGTTGCAGAATTATGGGCCCACTACTTCTGATTGGACGGGGACAGGGGGTTGATCCTCACACCATGTCGATTTAGTTCAATTTCTTTAAGCCCATTGTCTTTAAAATACCGCCCATCACAATTAATACATTGGCTTTATTTCCCACCCGTTTCTTATTGACTTCAGCAACAACTTTATATACAATTGTATCGAGTGCAGGTACATTTCGAGTGAACTTGTGAACCAGGCTTCGCGACCTTGGAGAGCTTCCAAGTTGACTTCATCGCATTTTCTGGTCAGCCTTTCAGGGCGCATGTGCAGAATCAATGTCTCTCGAGCTGCAGTTCAATCAACCCAGGCCCAATTTACGAACTAATAAAAAGTCAAAGAAGAAAATATTAAAATCACAATAAAAATGATCTCACTGTATACCCACTTTGTCTACTCTATTCCCATTTATTTATAAATCTATCCCGCATTAATAGCGTTAGAATACCACAGTTTAATTGTAACATGTGTGCAAGCTGCAGCACGTGAAAACATTAAGCAGCCATTTTAATACACACTGCGCAGAAGAAAGAATTTCCCTCCAAGCAAAGAAAGACGTCACACCACGTGATATGGTTGACACATGCGCAATAGGTTTCCCGCGCTTTAGCGGCCATTTTAGATTAAGACAAGCGTTATTTGTTAGTTTAAACACATAGGCAAGCTTCTTCCTACTTGTATTCGTGTGTGCATTGGTTATTATAGACATTACAAAGTTTAATACATTAATACTATGAGAAGATTGCTTTCGAGCAAGTCTCATTGTGAGTCCTTGCTCCATCAGAGGAAGATGAGGAAGTGGTGATGGGGAGGAAGAAGTTGAGATGTGAGGCTCGGTGAAGGGGTGTGTCTTCAGACCCCGCTAATCTTATTGCACGGAAGAGGCTGGGTGAGGCATCTTTAGCACAGAGACCACCAGAGAGGACAGTTCAGTCTCCAGACCCTGCAGGAGACAGTGAAGAGGTGGAAGGACCCCGAGCACGGGTGACCAAGCACTGCAGACTCAGAGGAACAATCCCGGCCCCCAAAAGTACCTGGCGAGCTACCCTCATCTGAAATCAGGCTAACCTCAGAGAATCTGATGTCACTGGCCGGTATCTAGGGCCCAGTCTGAGACAAAGGAGTAACGGAGGGTCCAGAGGAGGGACGGAGGGCACAGCCTGAGACAAAGGAAGAACAGAGGTTCCAGATTGAGACAGAGGAGGGCCAGACGGTGGAACCTGAGACAGAAGAGGGACAGAAGGTCAAGCCTGAGACAGGTGAATGATGGAGGGTCCAGCCTGAGACAGAGGAGGGACGAGGAGAGCCTCTCGGAAGCGAGCTGCCACCTCAAGGGAAAAACAAAGACACCTGAACCTGCGATTCAAACCAAGAAGGGCCGATACCAGGAGGGCGGGTGACTGAGGGGGTGATCAGCAGGCTCTGAGAGGAGCTCTCTGGGAAAGAGGTCTGCTTGGATCTGGGAGGAGGACTCCCTGGATCTGGAAGAAGGAGTGCCTTGACCTGGGAGGAGGTCTGCCTGGATCTGGGAGGAGGTCTGCCTGGATCTGGGAGGAGGACTGCCTGGATCTGGGAGAAGAACTAGCTGGATCTGGGAGGAGAACTGCCTGGATCTGGGAGGAGGACTGCCTGGATCTGGGAGGAGGACTGCCTGGATCTGGGAGGAGGACTGCCTGGATCTGGGAGGAGGACTGCCTGGATCTGGGCGAAGAACTGCCTGGATCTGGGAGAAGAACTGCCTGGATCTGGGAGGATGCCTGCCGGGATCTGGAGGAAGGCTGCCTGGATCTAGGAGGAAAACTGCCTGGATCCGAGAGGAAAACTGCCTGGATCTAGAAGAAGAACTGCCTGGATCTGGGAGGAGGTCTGCTTGGATCTGGAGGAAGACTGCCTGGATCTTGGAGGAAGTCTGCTTGGATCTGGAAGAAGTATGACCTGGTTCTTATAGATCCCTCCTAAAGGGACCACTCGATTGGGAAAAAGTTGCAGAGAGAGGACTTCATGGTTTTTGAGGAGACCACCAGGAAAGATCTACATTGATTTTTTTGAGGCCTCTAGGGAAGGTCTTCTTTGATTTTGGAGAAGGAGTCCTTGATTTATTCGAAGTCCTCTTATTGTCTATTTACTATGGACAGGGCCTTGGAGAAGCCCCCCTACATGCAATGAGTGTACCCCACAATTTCAGCATGGACAGTGGATATGAGGGTGACTACTACTATATGGACGGCATGAGCTACAAGCCTCATGACAATGAGACTGACTGTGAGTACTAATATTGGATGCCCACCCACATACTCATGCCAATCATCGACATGCTCGTCTTTCTCCTGGGCATCTCAGGTAACAGCCTTGTGCTCTGGACCATCTACCGCAACCCTGAGAAGAGGCGCTCAGCTGACACCTTCATCGCCAGCCTGGCCCTGGCCGACCTAGCCTTCGTGGTCACACTGCCCCTCTGGGCAGTCCACACTGCCCTGAACTACCACTGGCCCTTTGGCTCCTTGGCCTGTAAGCTCAGCAGCTACCTGACCTCCCTATGTATGCCAGCGTCATCTGCCTCACCTGCCTCAGCTTCGACCGCTACCTGGCCATTGTTCACTCCTTGACCAATGGGCGACTTCGCTCACGGATCACCAGCCTGGTGGCCACAGGCGTGCTTTGGGTCCTGGCTGCCATACTTGCCCTACCAGTGCTGGTGTTCAGTGGAATTGGCCCTGGCCTGGAGCATGCTGAGAAGACCAGTTGCCTCGTGAACTTTGCCAGTGTGGTTGGCAATGCCACTGAATTACACTGGAAGGTCAGCCTAAGCATCTTGTCCACCCTTCTTGGGTTTGTGGCACCCTTCATCGTCATTCTGATCTGCTACATCTTCATTGGCCGGACCATCATCAGCCACTTCCAGAAGCAGCGTCATGAAGGTGTGCGGAAGCAGCGGCTACTCAGCATCATCTCGACTCTAGTGGCCTGCTTCGCGGCTTGCTGGCTACCCTACCAGGTGGTGAAGATGATCAGCCTGCTGACGGACCTCAAGATCTTTCCCTGCTCTTGCGGATTCCACACCTTCCTGGGCAACATCTACCCCTACACCACCTGCATGGCCTACGTCAACAGCTGCCTGAACCCCTTCCTGTACGCCTTCTTCGACAGTCACTTCCGCGAGCAGTGCCGGGTCTTGCTCTCCTGCAGGAGGCTGAGGCTGGTGCTCAGGACCCGGTGATGTGCCAGACAGAGCTTCCTTGAGGGATGATCCAATGTTGGCAATTCCCATGCAACTGTCCCTTTCTTGACTTTTGCTTGCACACACAAACTTTGTGGGGATTAAAACTCACACAAGGGAGCTTGTGGAACCCCGTTGTGTGCTCTGAGGTGCGCCTGCAAGAGCTCTACTAGCAAGGTTGTAGCCAGCATCCGAAGGAACCACAGGCGCACAGCTCTGCGCCATAATCATGACTGTGCATCATATAGGTGCCACATTGCACCACAAGGCGCGCAATACTTGGCGATCAGTAGATGCTTTAAGCAGCAAGCGCTGCTTTGGGGCACTCCCATTTCAAGTTTTTTTAAAGTTTTTGTTTTCACTCATGGCACACAGTCAGCAGCTTTTCAGGTGTAAATACATTTAAAAAAAGCGATTTTATAGCAAACTGATTAGTATTACAGCAGCCTGTGCCTCAATTTTCTATTCCTTCTTGATTGTGCTGCTGGGAGCAGTGGGTGGGGACAGTGAGAAATGGAGGAGTGTGGGGGGGCTGGAGCACTTGGCAGTGGGACCTGAATACAAGCGTCACTCACTATTCCTCATATTGAGGCCTTCAATGAACTACATGGCCTGGAAGGATGCCACCAAAGTATGCCATTCTGAAACTCCTGCAGTGCGAAGGGAGTGCTGAGGCTGTCCCCCACCCCCTCTCGCCACAAGCACAGAGTGACCAGGTGGCTCCTTGTCACCGGGACTCCACTTTTCCATACCTGGACTTTGCTTTTACAAGTCATTGTCACCAGGAGTATTTAGTCCAATTACCAGAATGAATTGGTATGTTAAAGCAAAACCCAGAACTATAAATTTGGTGTCCCTGTAACTTGGAGTCATCTGGTCACCCTGCGGAAGCAGCAATCCAGGGTCAGCACCACATCGACATTTCTTGTGCCTCTGCCCTTCCTCAGATAGAAATGGGAGGTGTCTCACCATCACTCACCATACTCTCCATCACACACAACTTTCACTATTACTCTCCACATATTCACAATCTCTCATGCTCATACTCCCGGTCATTCACCTTTTTCTCACCTTTACTCCTGCGCATCTCATTATGAGTCTTGTGCAACCTCACCAATCATCATCCCTCATCACACTCAACATAGGTCACCATAGGTCACCACAGCTCACCACAAACACCCCCCACGCTCACCAAAAGTTCACTAATACTAATAATCTTTTTTATTCTTATGATTATTATTTTTTAGGTCTCGCCTAGCCAGCGCTTGCGCTTTCTCTTCGAGACATGTTGAATTCAGAATATGGGCTTGGAGGACCGCCCATCTTTTCAATTAGTTCCTCTTTCTGTCTTTTGGACATGTCAGCTTTTGTTTGGTGGATACGCTTAGAATTCCCTCCTTTTGGACTTTTGTATCCTCCCATGAAGACTGCCCTTGTTACAGGTGTTCTAACTTGTGATGCTATGTAGAGAGCTTCAATAGCACTCTTTTTTTGTTGGCCTGCCTTTGCTGTTAAGTGTGCTGTTTACTTAGATTTGGCAGCTTCATTTGCCCTGTTTTCACGTAATCTCCCTGTGCCATCCCCCCATAACCCTCACCCGTCCCACAACACTGCTTGCCCGTACCACCACTCCTCCAAGATCGCTGCTTTTTTTTGTTTAATTTAAATTACAATTCTTATACTTTCATCTCCCTGTTCCCTCTCTCCCCATCCCCTCATACCTCCCACAACACTACTTGCCCACCCCAGCCACCCCTACAAGACCGCTGCGATTGCTGCTTTTTTTTCCATTTCCATTTGTACATTTATATGGTGCAGGCGGGGGGAGAATACGTGATTTTCCCAAATTTACAAAATGTTAAAACGACGCCAAGGCTCGAACATGGATCCCCAGCTCACGAGTCGGCAGCTGGCAGGGAGGTTACAGTGCCAAAGGTCATCACTGATTGGCTGTGCCCTCTCTCCCCACCCCCTCATCCCTCCCACACAACTACTTGCCCGCCCCCACCACCCCTACAAGATCCCTGCGATCACTGCTTTTTTCCATGTAAATTTGCACATTTATATAGCGCGGGCAGAACAAGTGATTTGCCCAAATTTACAAAATGTAAAAACATTTCCATTTCAACACCAATAGCTGTAATTCCCCAAAAATGTGAGACCTATTGCATTGCAGAAGCTTGTTATATAATATGCTTGATTTCCTCCTTTTCCCACTTTGGTTCTCCCGTTGAGCTTGCTACTGCTTTGCACAACCACCCATAATACATTTGTTTTTGTGGCATTATGTTAGTGTAGAAATACGCTGTACATGTTATATGTTATTCAGTGACTCTTCCTGGGATTTAGTCTGAACATTTCATAAAAGGTCGAACAACATAGTGTACTGTTTTCTTGTGCCCGGTCGGCAACATCTCCTAAATTTTCTAGACATAACACTGTAACACTGCTGCAGTTTTCTAACACAGTAGTTCTTATCATATAAACCGTGTCTCGCCCATTTAGGGGGCAGAGAGGAGATTTCCAGCAGAGAGACAAGTCCTGGAACGGAGACAGCAGCCTTGTGTAAACTAGGTTTACACCTATGATGCAGACCACCTAACTACACACACCAGGTATGGGTTCTGCTGCTAATCCCAGAGATCACTAATATATCCCTGTGCTCACATATTGAGGGTAGGCCTAGATAGATATATTAGTTGCCATGGTTGCGTTGTTCATTGTTTACAGCCTGCTAGAAATGCTGATTACGCTGCTCAGTTGTATTTGTTTACTTACCTCAGCACACCTGCTTCAAAATAGACTACGATAGATTCAATAAATATAATGCAAACTTCCTTTGTGTCTCTCTTTTGTTTACGATGGACATGGATGAGTGAGAAATGAAAGGTGATGATCTATTTCCACGGGTCCTTTGCAGACTAGAGGTTCATGTTCTAGGTTTGCCCAAATTACCTGCCACTCTGGAAAGGTTAGGAGCTCAGGTAAGGCACTGTGAGCTAGTATGATTTGGGCCTACAGGTACAGACGTGGTAGAGAGCCTCACTCCCTACATTCTGACGTCCTGTTATCCCGCGGCACAGTTATGCTTCCCAGCTTCCGTGTTGCTTCTAAGCGCTTTTTTACATCTAATCTTAACCCCTTCCATGCGCGTGACGAGCTCAGCTCGTCATGCTGCGCGGTAGCGCTGTGCGCATGACGAGCTGAGCTCGTCACGACCCCACCCGCGATCGGAATGTCCAGCACACGAGCGGAATTCCGATCGCGGTCAGGGGGTTAAAAAACATTCATATCTTAACTTCTACTACTTGCATTATTGTCGTTGTGGTCTTGTTTTATTTATAACAACCATATCTATTTTTTAACCTGGTGTGGACTCTTTTTGTGGTGTGTGTATTGTGTTACTGTGTGTTGTGTTGCACAAATACTTCACACATTGCCTCTTAGTGTTACCCTGACTGCTCTGTGCCAAGCTACCAGAGTGTGAGAACTTTTAGTGTGTATCTTACTTTCCCTGACTAGGACTGTGGTTCTTGCTTGGGCAGGGCGCATACCTCTGCCAACCAGAAACCCAATTGTTAGCAAGATGCATAGGACACACCCAGGAGCATAGCTTCGGGGGTGTATGGGGTGTAAAGACCCCCAAATAATTGCTTTGTCGGTTATGAGGCAGCATAGTCAATTCTGCTGCTGGTAATCATGTTTTTTTAAGATTTCTGGGCCCGGGAGGAGGAAGTGCTGAAAGCACAGGCAGGGCCCTGAGCTCAAAGCACTCATGGGCCTCTCTCTGCCTGTCACTTACTCCACTGTGCTGCTGGTGCGACCCCTCGTTGACCTAACTATAACCAGGGCCGGACTGGAAACAGCAACCAGCCCTGGCAGATTGCTGCTCGACCGGCCCTGGGAGCGAGGGAGGGGCAGGGGAGGTGCTAGTAAAAAGCACAGCTCCCGCAGATATTGCACCACTGCTGCAAAACCAGCCCCCAGTGACAAAACCGGCCCCCACCCCTCCAGCCCACCGGGGAAACGCCCGGTGCCCGCTACGGCCAGTCCGGCCCTGACTATAACTCATTCCTTAGCGCCTTTGTCATGGTGTGGAGAGGCATTCGGGGCCCAGTGCTTGAGCAGCATCGTAACATACGCTGTCTCTGCATGCCGGTGATGTTATCTACAATTGGAATTTCACTCATGTGTTCTGGGAGTGCTGTGCTCGCTCGTGGGAAGACAGGTGGACTAGGCAGGTGGGGGAGACCGACGCTCTTCAGGTGTGTATTTTTTACATTTTGTCTACAACAGGCCACATGTGCCCCAGCCATGAATATGAACTCGACTTGTTCGGAAACTCTGATGTATGATTTTCATGTATGCATGTATTGTCCTGCCAACAAGTGCTTTGAAGCGGCTGTCAGTTATCAGCAGCACTGTAAGAAAGTCAGACAGTCAAAAATGAATCCTTAATGATTCTGGGAATGTGCTTTTAAAGTTTAAAACATGCGCATGTCGTTTTGGGTGACCAACCGCTGGGCATCGGACAGGGCTGGCTTTTAGGGCGGTGAGCACCTAGTGCTGAGTTCATGGGCGCTGAGTTGGGGGGCAATGTGTTAGAAAATAACTTGGTTTATATGCGTCTGCGCACCAGAGTTCCTTGTGTGTTCCAGCAGGATTCAGGCAACAATAAAAATGTCAAGATAACGCTGGTGATTAAATGTTGAGTTCCTGCTGAAGAGTGATCGGAGTTCTGTCTAGTGGCAGCTTTGACTGTAGCACAGAGGGTTAATGTGCCTTCTGCAAAGAACGTGTACCATGCAGATGACAGAACTGTATTTATATGGATAGCTCAGTGGGTTTTAGGTTTTTTTCACAGAGATCCTGTTGTTACTTGCTTTTCATAAATTACAATCCTAAGTAATATAGCACAGCGACCTATGAACTGTCATCAAACAGCTGCATGCAAACTGCATGGTATAGGTTAGAACATTATGTTTTTACCGCAGTCTTTCATTTCCTAATGTTGCTATAAAAGGGATGGTTTGGATAGAAATACAGTCTCACTAGTATTGCCGACCCCAACAGTATGTTTTAAATCCTATGTTTGTGCTTTTCAAGACCAATCACTCTTAAAATATGCTGCCTACTATTATCGATGACGTGACTCCTACACCTTGCAATCCTCATCGTCTTATGTAACATTTCCTACAGACTGATTTAAACACGTATGATTCATTGTCTCTGCATAGTTTATGTGTATGATGGAAAGTGCTCTGACACCCTACACTGGTATGAATAGCACTATAAAACAAATTAAATGGATTTGTGAGAGGGGTGTTGAGTTCAAATAAAGGCCAGACGTGAAGTAGATCTGAACTCCTTTATTGCATCTTAAACCCCCAGACAGCAGAGGAGTGCGGGCACAGCCGCCAGAACAGTCTCTCCCAGAGCTCAGTACCACACTCTAGAACCCCCCAACCATCATCAAGGTTAGCGCATGCACAAGCCTTGCATAGAACATTACAGGGTCACTCGAGCAAGCACGAGCACCAACACAACACTTCCCATTCCCTCCAAACAAAACAACAAACAAAAAAAAAATGTAAATACATTTCAGTTAACAATCAATATGTGTAACATAATCCTCCAATCGCTTAGGTTTGGAGCATACGCGTTTGGTGCGAGGAATTACAACAACATCTTCAGATGCACGAGCACCATGTGCGCTAGAAGTGGTAAGTCCAGAACATTGTTCACCCCCAGTATTCACCACAGGTTCAATGTTGATAGGATACTCAGTAACAACAGTGTCATTGATATCATCAATCCAATCATACTTGTCCGTCTGTTTAACAGTAGTGTGTTCTACTTCCATCCGCCCTTTGTATAAAGCTATCCTGTTGGCGTTCCACACTTTACCATCACTCAAAAGTGCGGAATTACACAGAATTTTAACAACTTTGAGGGAGGCAGAAAACAAGCTCTCACCTTTGCGTACAATTCTACCCTTCTTGACCTTCACGACGTCTCCAACCTGTAAACTGACCTTCTTCCTTTTATTCACATCCATGTGTTTCTCAACCAAACGACCTTTGTTGGTTTGTAAAGAATGCTTGACCCTTTCAAAGGAACAAGGAACGATTTTAGTGCAACCAAGCCAACCCATGTTGTCTTTGGTGCGGGGCAACGTCCTCTCATCAGTTCAAATGGCGAGTGTCCAGTAGATTGGCATTTGGTGATCCTGTAGGCACTAACCATTTTTCTCAACTCATCCTCCCAATCCTTTTCATTGCTATAAGAAAGTTCAATAATGGCCTTTATCACTCTATTAACGCGCTCAACACTTCCGTTCCCTTCTGGGTGATAATTAGATGTGGTCCTATGTACAATTCCAGTCTCCTTTATGAAATTCTTGAAACTCTCACCAACAAACTGTCCACCATTATCAGAGATTAAATCCTTAGGGAGACCCTCCCTAGCAAACACATCACAAAGGAAGTACAACAGATTGTCAGTATCAGCTTTCTCCACAACCCTGTATTCAGGCCATTTAGAAAAATGGTCAATCACCACAAAAGTGTATCTCTGTGAACCCTCTGTGGTTTTGACCGGACCAAAAATGTCAACACCAATCCTTTCCCAAGGCATATCGGGAACCACAATAGGATGTAAAATATGCTTGAACGTGGTCAAACTTTTATCAGAATTGGTACACTCGAAACAGTCTCGGACAATCCTTTCAATGTCGCTGTCGACACCAGTATGGAAATTAAAGTTGTGCTGTTCCTGAATGATCTAGAATTTAGCAGTATACAAGGGACAGTAGGCTACAGTGTCAAAAGAGATGGGAATCCATTTCTTTGGAATGTAATGCCCTCACACACCCAGTTGGGTGTCATGCTTCATCATCAGGCTGCTCCTTGTCTGGCCGGCGCTGCAATGCCTGACGGGCTCCCGATGAGGGGCACTTTTGAGGATGAGGATTGAGGATTGAGGATTGCTGTTGGTGGACCGCTCGCGTGAGTGAGGACAGTCATTGTGCTGTTCTCTATACTGCGGGCGCCATCTTGGAGTGGATGCCCTGACTTGAGCTGCCAGTCAGTTTCTACATTTGAAGGCTATGGAAACAACCCCGATCAGGTACTGGGTTTTGGAGGTTGTGGGATTAATAAAGCACTCGACCGCCCGGGCATCCATTTTATTTAAAATAGAAGGTATATACATGGTGAGCGGACGTTAGGCTACTAAAGATATATATTGCTCTGCCCTGCACTGTGTGAAATGCAGATAGGAGAGTAACCTAATAAGTTATGTGTCGAGTTTAAGAGTAATCTTGGTTGTCAACCATTGTGAGATTCGCGCGTCCTCCATTCATGGTAAAGAGAAGCAAAGGAGGATGGGGGCCATTTTGTAATCTTTGGGAAGCTTGGGGGCCATTTTGGAATGGAGTAGAAGTCACCATAAGGCTTCACTATCATCTCTAGCAAAGTATCCCCAATATGTAATATCACATCAATGTGAATCTTAGTGAACTGGGTCTAATGAAGGGCAATAGGTGTCAGTGATGCAGTGATGAGATGCTATTCCAAGGGAGTTTTTAAGTGCGTAAAGCGCTCCAAGGAATGTCCTCATTCAGTCCTTGTCTGTCAGAATACAGACGATGCACCCATCTTTGTTCTTTGTAAAACAAAGCTTCTTTGCTGATTTTAGTAAATGTTTCAAGAATCACCCAACGAAAAGAGTCAGGTGAATGTTGGGTGTTAAAAAAGTGTGTGCACATTTTGGTATTCACTTTATGACACCGGAAATTACTACGATGTTCCGTGATTCTCACTTTGACCGGACGTGTAGTCATCCCTATGTATCTGAGATTGCAGGGACACGTAATCATATAAATGCAATTTGTCGTATTACAATTTGTGTGTTTACGCAATTCCCATGTGAAGGTTGCATTGAAGATGATATTCTTAGTCACAGATGTGAGGGCGCAGACTGTGCAAGTGCTGCACGGGTAGTGACCCTGAACAGGCGGAAGGTCCCACAACTGTCTTTGTGTGTTAACCGTTCGTGTCTGAGGCCTGGGATGGATCAGTATGTCTTTCAGATTCTTTGATCGTCTGAAGGCAAATCGTGGTTGTTCAAGGGTCATGCTCCCAGTATTTATTATGCCCCAATGTTTCCTGATGACATTTTTTATCCTATTGGAGGCTGGAGTATATGTTGTTACACATGTCAACATCTCTGTTTCTGCTTTTTGTCTGGGTTCTAATAGAGCCTCCCTGTTATTGTTTATTGCGCGTTTTTTGAAAGGGCAATACTGCGTGCGGGATATTCACATTGTGCAAGACTTTTTGCCAATGTTTCTGCTTCTGTTTTATAGTCCTCCAGTTGGCTACAATTTCTGTGGAGTCTCAGAAACTGTCCCACAGGGAGATTCTCTTTAAGGGCACGCGGATGGCAACTACTAAACAGTAGAAGGCTGTTGCGATCCGTTGGCTTCCTATATATTGTTGTGCTCAAGGTACCATTATCTAGCCTTATCAAGAGATCAAGGAACGGAATTTGGTTGTCTGACATGGAGCTTGTGAATTTGAGGTATGGATTCAAGGTATTAATCCACACGCAGAAATCATTACATGTATCCACATTGCCTTGCCAGAAGATGATTATATCATCTATAAACCTCTTCCAGAGGCATAGATTTTCCTGGTATGGGTTGGAGTCATTTAAAATGAATTCCTCTTCAAAAGAGACCATGTACAAACAAGCTGCACTAGGGGCCATGGTGCTCCCCATGGAAGTTACCTGGGTCTGATGGTATAATTGACCTTTGAATTTAAAAAAAAATTCGGTCAAAACCAGTGTTGCTAGTTCCAAAACAAAACTGCTGGGTGTGGACGAGTCCCAGGCTGTTTTGTTGAAGGCTTCCTCAATCACGCCTAGAGTGGCCCTCTGCGGGGTGTTAGTGTAGAGGGCTTCTACATCTAGGGTGACTAATAGACTGATGTTACTGGCGTTGGGGAAGTTCGCTAGTAAACGTAGCATGTCTGCGGTGTCCTGTAGATATGTGGGTGTCTGTTTTACCAATGGCTGTAAGAAGTGATCACAAAACTTGGACAGGGGTTCAAGTATCGAGTCTATCCCGGATACTATGGGACGACCCGGGACTGGATGAACGCCCTTATGGATTTTTGGCAGTGTATAGAAATATGGAGTCTTAGGATCCTTTTTAACCAAAAATTCTGCCTCCTTTTTGCTTAGCCACCCTTGGCTTTCTGCTGAGAAGACCATTGATGTTATGGTTTGGTGTAATCGTGTCTCGGGATTACTAGCGATTGGCGTGTAGTATTGTCGATTCTCTAATTGCCGTTGACACCAGGCCACCAATACGACTGCTTAGTTCTGCATTTAGTTTTGACAATTCCCAAATGACCTTCGTGACATAAGTTAATAATTTTATCACGAAAGACCTTAGGTGGAACTAACTTACCACCCCTGAGTAATAAGTCATTTTCAAAGGACAATTCGTTTCTAACTTCCCAAAATGGGATGACAGCTTTAAGTATGGAAGATTTATCAGGCCAGCCATTGAGGACAAATTCGCAAACAGCATGAAGTTCTTCATCCCGAGATATGTTACTAACCCAATCATCATGAGATATACTTGCTAATTCATTGCTAAACACACTTGCAACGAACCACTGGTCCCAATCATCACCAGTATCTTTACCAACGGGTAAGGGACACCTACTCAAAAAGTCCGCAATTCTATTGCGAATGCCTGGGACATACACAACATCATAAACAAAATCCAACAGTTGTGCAGAGAAACGAGAAATTCTGGGGGAAACATTATTGAGACCGTGTGATGTAAGAACTTTAGTAAGGGGTTTGTGATCCGTGCGTAAAGTGACACAAGTGCCCCAAATAAACTGCCTGAAATGTTTAAGTCCCCACAAGCACCCAAGAGCTTCTCTTTCTATTACGGAATACTTTTCTTCCGTAGGAGTAAGAGCCCTTGACGCAAACGCAACCACACACTCAGAGCCGTCACTTTGCAACTGGGAAAGTATTGCACCAAGACCTCTCCCACTGGCATCTGTAGTGATGTAACTTTTAAGTTTGGGGTCAAAACCTTGAAGTGCCGGGGCAGGGCAGATATCTTTCTTTATACCATCCATACATGCTTGACATTCCTCCGACCAACAAAAGGTACAACCCTTCTTTAACAATTGTCTAATACAATACATTTTGTCAGCAAAATTATAAACGAATTTGGAATAAAATTCAGCCAGGCCAAGGAAAGACCTGACTTCCTCCTTATTCTGGGGAGAAGGTGCTTTTTTGATAGCATCAATAAGCACTGATTTAGGACGGATGCCAAAAGCGCTAATTTCGTGGCCAAAGTATGTTACACTCTTCGTGGCAATTCTACATTTAGATCTTTCAGCTGTTAATCCTTTCAACTCCAGAATTTGTGAGACTTGGGTTAAAACCTTATTATGTTCCTCTAAATCTTTCCCCATGATGAGAATATCATCTTGAAAAAACAGCACGTTTTTCATATCTTTGAACAAATTATACATGATGCGTTGGAACATAGCAGCAGCTGATGCCAACCCGAAAGAAACACGTTTAAATTGGAAGATACCAATCGGAGTGACAAAAGCCGTGATATGTCTGCTGTCTACATGCAAGGGGACTTGGTGATACGCAGACGTCAAGTCTATAGTAGAGAACCACACCATATTTTTAGTAGCCGATAGTAATTCAGATATCTTGGGAAGGGGAAACACATCGATGAAAATATTTTTATTGAGTTCCCTCAAATCCACACATAAACGGATTTTGCCGTTGGCCTTGCGCGCGATGACAAGGGGGTGCGACCCAATCAGATGACTCTATGCCTTCAATAATATTTTTATCCACTAGTTTTTTTATTTCTCCCACCACTTCATCTTTAACACCTAGGGGAATGTTCCTAACCTTATGGATGCACGCTTTAGCACAGTCTTTGAGCACAATTTTGTGGGAAAAACCTTTGAGTTCACCAATATCCCCTGAGAAAACTTTAGGAAACCTACTAGCAAAATCTTCACATTGGTGTTCCTGTGGAGGATCAATACTCAAAACGGGATCCAGGCAATTGGGATCAAGACGTATTCCAAGTTCACCTTGATCCCACCAACCTAAAACACAGGGCCCAACTACGGATACATATAATTTGCAGACCGCCACTCTACCTTTGAATTCAAAGGTAAGTTTGCGAAAACCCAGAAGATCTATGGGTTCACCTGTGTAGCTTACAGGGTGCAAGGCGGGGCTTTCAAGGTGGGGACCAATTTTAGTACAAAATAACTCTTCCCACTTGTTCTTATTCACTATTGTGTAGGGAGAACCTGAGTCTGCCTTCAAGGTTACTTGTACACCTCCAGCTTTTATTTCACAGATAGGTTTTTTCCTCTGTTTACTATGAATCGTGCTTTCATTGTCATTTATACAACACACCTTATTGACATCATCATCAGAATTCGCACTTTCAACATCATGCTCATACTCATCCACTATACACTTAACAGATTTGGACTTGCGGCAAGCGCGTGCAAAGTGCCCAGACATCTTACAATAAGCACATCTTTGGCCTAAAGCAGGACATCTTCTATCATTGGCTAGATGAGACGTGCTACAACAACGGTAACATTTACCTTTGTTGTCAGACATTTTTTCTGTGCGTTCTTTGTTTTTGAATTTTTCCTTAGGCAGTTGATTATCATTTTTCTTTTTAACGTTCTCCGAACCAGTATGGTTAGTACCCCTGACAATTTTGACTATATCATCATTACTATCAATCTTAGCTTTAGCAATGACTGTTTTTGCGCACCGAGAGGTTAATTCTGCTTTACTGATGATGGCTGAAATTTCTCGTAAATTCGCGTCACCATTAATCCACAATTTGTCTTGCAAGTTCTGATTGTTACAATGCATGACCAGTTGGTCGCGAATCAATTCTTCCTCAATGACACCGAACTTGCATGACAAGGCTAACCTTCTGAGAGAAGCGATGTAATCCTCCACCTTCTCACCAGGTTCTTGTTTGCGGTGGTAAAAATTAAACCTGTGCACAGCCTTACAAACAGTGGGTGCAAAATACGCATTAAGATCCGAAATGGCTTGGGAGAACACATTACCTTCACCCTCAGCAACAGTTTTCTTTTGAATTCTATTATACACTCTCAAACCCCTGGGGCCTAAACAATGTAGCAAATCTTTTTTCTTCCTTTCAGGTGGTAATTCTTTGCTCTCAAATGTATCAAGGTAATTGATGAGGTCATCCCTCCATTCCTCCCATCTCTAACTTGAAACTTCACAGTCCTTCACCATGAATTGTTGTGGAGCAGGTAAGTTCATGGTTGCCATTGCCATGTTACTAGAAACGCACAAAAAATAAAAGCAAAGTATAAAATATAGCAAAGTGTACAGATAAAGAGTACCTTAGTTGACACACAGTACTTGTGTGCGTGTCACAGTAGTATAAGACGAGACTGGATGACACACAATGTGTGTGTGTGTCACAGTAGTTGAAGACAAATTTCCAAAATGACACACGTGTGTGTGTCACAGTAGTTGAAGACAATTTTCCAAACCGGATGGTAATTAAATGCGCCGCGAGTGTGTTTAAATAAACACGAAAACACCGCTGTGAATCTGCTGGTGAAAGAAATAGAATCGGTAAAATTCTTCGAAGGCCAATCCAAAATGGCCGCACGTAACGTGACCTTTACGTGACCCTGCGTGCATGGACGTGAAGACGTTTGTGTAGCGTCAGGCAAGTAGAATCTCTCCGACGTCAGTCAGAGAGACAGCGTAGCAACCAGTAATGCAGGAGTGTGGAATACCGCTGCCGCTCGAAAAATGGGGCCGAGAGGCGGTTACACCAACAGTCAACCCGAACACTTCCAGAGACGGTAATAAATGAATCACAATAAATGTCACATTTAGCACACCAAGGTATTTTTAACTGAAAGTTGGGGGGAGGACTCTGTCTTACAGTATCTTGCCTCAACCCCTTTATACAAAGTCACTAAAACTGAAGTCCCAAAACATGCAGGAACTCTTAACATGCGGGTTGAACAATACCTTGGAAGCTGAGTTTTCAGAATCGCACTTGTAGCGAATGCGAATATCCTTCCTTTCTCCCACTGCAGTCGCATTTAGGTGTACATCAGAAAAATGAATTCCTGTTTCGTAAATGGATGCTGAAGGATTTCTTATCTTGATCCAGTGTGCGTGGGTTCACGGGGTTTAAGCATCAATCGTCGCCATTGTTGAGTTCAAATAAAGGCCAGACGTGAAGTAGATCTGAACTCCTTTATTGCAATCTTAAACCCCCAGACAGCAGAGGAGTGCGGGCACAGCCGCCAGCAACAGTCTCTCCCAGAGCTCAGTACCACACTCTAGAACCCCCCAACCATCATCAAGGTTAGCGCATGCACAAGCCTTGCATAGAACATTACAGGGTGACTCGAGCAAGCACGAGCACCAACACAACAAGGGGCTATGGAGAGATGAAGGGCAATGTTGGATGGTTGTAGGAGAAAATCAGTGGGGAAGGAGGTCATTGGGGACAAGGGGCGCTGAAAAGGATTGTTGCACGGGGCGCCACCAGCTCTAAAGCCCGTCCTGGCATTGGAATAAGTTGCATAAACAAGGGACAGAAAAAAAGAGAATCACCCCTTTTAAAGTGTTTAATTTGAACTTTTTTTCCTTTTATGACGCAGTGATAGGAGCATTTCTTCAGGGGGTGTATGGGGTGGAACACCCCCTGAATCATTTCTCAAAGTCGGGTTACAGAGACCTCATTGGATTTGTATGACGAGGATCAGGTCCTTTCCTTACCATTACTACAATCCCGAAAACAGGCTTTGGGAGGGTGAACGCTTGTCAGATAACGAGAGTATGACTACGTTCAGGTACTGGATTGGTCAGGGATAGGTACACTTTTGCTTTATAATTGTGTGCCCGCAACGCAAACCACTGCTTGTAACTTGCTCTGTAGGGATGTCTTCAGTGTGACCTGATGCGCAAGGGCTAATAGCAGTGCAGGCGCTGTGTGTCAGGTTCTTATTTCAGGCCAATCCTGTGCGTAGCAGCCGCCTGTGAGGTAATATCTGATTTCACTCTGTGCCCTCTGCAACCGCTTTGATTTCCCTCAAAACTGCTGGGGCTACGTGTCAGTGCCAAGTGGGTCTAATGGGTCTATGTGCCATGAATCATTGGGTCTACTGGGTCTACATTCCATGAATCATTGGGTCTACTGGGTCTACATTACATGAATCATTGCGTCTACTGGGTCTACATTCCATGAGTCATTGGGTCTACTGGGTCTACATTCCATGAATCATTGGGTCTACTGGGTCTACATTCCATGAATCATTGGGTCTACTGGGTCTACATTCCATGAATCTTTGGGTCTATATGCCATTGTTCATTGGCTCTACTGAGTCTATGTGTCATGGATCATTGGGTTTACCGGATCTACGTGCCAGGGATCATTGGATCTACTGGGTCTATGTGCCTGGGATCATTAGGTCTACTGGGTCTACGTGTCAGTGATAATTGGGTCTAATGGGTCTAGGTGCCAGGGATCATTGGTTCTACTGGGTCTAGGTGCTGGGGATCATTGGATCTACTGGGTCTAGGTGCCAGGGATCATTGGCTCTACTGGATCTACGTGCCAGGGATCATTGGGTCTACTGGAACTATGTGCCAGGGATCATTGGATTTACTGGGTCTATGTGCCTGGGATCATTGGGTCTGTCGTGTAGTTCCTAGGAATCCCCAGGACCTGCACGTTTTGGATGACCTAAACTGAGGGCTTGGTGTCTGAACCGATTTGGACACCCCCACAGGATATGTCAGCCATTAGACCAGCTAACTCTACAGTGCCACTACCACCTCCCTGGATCCTACAGTGATGTAGGTAGTTTCTGCCAACCACTGAACATGACAACTAAGGGTGGGCGGAGCAGGAATAGTGCCTCTATGCAGAGTTTCACGGAGTTGGAAAGAAACTTGTAGCACTCCGCTCCGCTCCCTCCCCCCTCTCAAAGTAATTATAATGTAAAAAAAAGGCACTTACCTGCCGTGGCTGCCTCCTCCTCGCCATGGCCGTTCTCCTTCATCGTCCTCGCCGACCTTCTTCTTTGATAACCCCTAAGTTGTACGTCTTGCGCATGCCCAAGACGTACAATGTAGGGGTTATCAAAGAAGAAGGACGGCAAGGACGAGGAAGGAGACAGAAGCATACAAAAGAGATTGCAAGTACCAATAGTAGATACATTTCTACCATAGTGCTAATAAGATGAACATGAGTAGTTTAGATAGAAACAGGTAGCACCTGCATATTCCTAAAATGCCTAAATGTACCTAGCCTGGATGTGTATGTGTAGCATGTATATGCGTATATGTATGTATCTAGCCAAGAATCCCCTAGGGAAGAACCAGCCCCCTCACCTGATGGTTGAGAATGAAGGACCCCGTCTCTGCTCCGAGGATGACAGCCCGCAAGGGATGTCAGACCGCTGCGTGTCGAAAATTCAGCATGCAGGACCCCATGTCAGCTTGGAGGGAATTCTCCTCTGATTTGTAGGGGGGAGTGAGGGCCTTCTATACTACAGTGGTCACTACAGGGTTCCTTCTAGAATAGATATATTTTTAAAACAATCACGAATGTTTTGAAAACAATCATCAATGCTTTGAAAACAATCACGAATGTTTTGAAAACAATCATATATGTTTTTCCAAAGAATCGTGATCATGCTCAGCTGGCTGTTGGCCAAGGATGAAAAAAAGCGGTGACCCTTATACAGAGTAAGCTGCCGTGCCTAAGGACATGTTTATGTACGTTAGCTACAGGGATTAGGATATAATACTAAGAGCCTGGAGTCGAAGAGACAGGAGCAAGCCTCTAGGTGAAAGGTCACCTGTTTCAGAACCGTTATTGTCGTGTGGATGGGACAATGTAATGTAAAAAGGTGTATACATGACACGACTAGCCTAAAGGACATGACAGGTCTACTGGGTCTACGTGCCAGTGTTCATTGGCTCTACTGGGTCTACGTGCCAGGGATAATTGGGTCTACTGGGTTTATGTGCCAGGGATCATTGGGTCTGCTGGATCTACTTGCCAGGGATAATTAGATCTACTGGGTCTACATGCCGAGGATCATTGGTCTACTGGGTCTAGATGCCAGGGATCATTGGGTTTACGTGCCAGGGATCATTGGGTCTACGTGCCAGGGATCATTGGGTCTACCTGGTCTACGTGCCAGGGATCATTGGGTCTACATGCCAGAGATCATTGTGTCTACCAGGTCTACATGCCAGTGATCATTGGTCTACTGGGTCTACATGCCAGGGATCATTGGGTCTACTGGGTCTACATGCCCGGGATCATTGGTCTACTGGGTCTACATGCCGGGGATCATTGGGTTTACGTACCAGGGTTCATTGGGTCTAGGTGCCAGGGATCATTGGGTCTACCGGGTCTACGTGCCAGGGATATTTGGGTCTACTGTGTCTACATGCCAGAGATCATTGGGTCTACCAGGTTTACATGCCAGTGATCATTGGTCTACTGGGTCTACATGCCAGGGACCATTGAGTCTACTGGGTTCAAATGCAAGGGATCATTGGCTCTACTGGGTCTACGTGCCAGGGATCATTGGTTCTACTTCGTCTACGTGCCAGGGATCATTGGGTCTACTGGGTTTATGTACCAGGGATCATTGGGTCTACTGGGTCTACTTGCCAGGGATAATTAGATCTACTGGGTCTACATGCCGGGGATCATTGGTCTACTGGGTCTACATGCCGGGGATCATTGGGTTTATGTGCCAGGGATCATTGGGTCTAGGTGCCAGGGATCATTGGGTCTACTGGGTCTACATTCCATAAATCATTGGGTCTACTGAGTCTACATGCCAGGGATCATTGGGTCTACTGGGTCTACATGCCGGGGATCATTGGGTTTACGTGCCAGGGATCATTGGGTCTAGGTGCCAGGGATCATTGGGTCTACCGGGTCTACATGCCAGGGATCATTGGGTCTACTGGGTCTACATGCCAGAGATCATTGGGCCTACTGGGTCTACATGCCGGGGATCATTGGGTTTACGTGCCAGGGATCATTGGGTCTAGGTGCCAGGGATCATTGGCTCTACCGGGTCTACGTGCCAGGGATCATTGGGTCTACTGGGTCTACAAGCCAGAGATCATTGGGTCTACCAGGTCAACATGCCAGTGATCATTGGTCTACTGGGTCTACATGCCAGGGATCATTGGTCTACTGGGTCTACATGCCAGTGATCATTGGTCTACTGGGTCTACATGCCAGTGTTCATTGGCTCTACTGGGTCTACGTGCCAGGGATCATTGGGTCTACTGGGTCTACATGCCAGGGATCATTGGGTCTACTGGGTTTATGTGCCAGGGATCATTGGGTCTACTGGGTCTACTTGCCAGGGATAATTAGATCTACTGGGTCTACATGCCGGGGATAATTGGTCTACTGGGTCTACATGCCGGGGATCATTGGGTTTATGTGCCAGGGATCATTGGGTCTAGGTGCCAGGGATCATTGGGTCTACTGGGTCTACATTCCATGAATCATTGGGTCTACTGGGTCTACATGCCAGGGATCATTGGGTCTACTGGGTCTACATGCCGGGGATCATTGGGTTTACGTGCCAGGGATCATTGGGTCTAGGTGCCAGGGATCATTGGGTCTACCGGGTCTACATACTAGGGATCATTGGCTCTACTGGGTCTACATGCCAGAGATCATTGGGCCTACTGGGTCTACATGCCGGGGATCATTGGGTTTATGTGCCAGGGATCATTGGGTCTAGATGCCAGGGATCATTGGGTCTACCGGGTCTACATGCCAGGGATCATTGGGTCTACTGGGTCTACATGCCAGAGATCATTGGGTCTACCAGGTCTACATGCCAGTGATCATTGGTGACACCTCAGGTCGGAACATAGTCAGTGAGTCACAAAGCACCTCTGCTCTGGGCTTTCAGGCATTTACGCAGCATGCCATCTGCATCCTTCCTGTATATGAGGATGATACAGGGGCTCAACACAGTCTATTCCATAAATCACTTTCACCCTATCTAGTGAAAGGTATTTTGTAATCCTAAATCACTACTCTATGAATACTTAATTTAGATAGTAATCTCTAGCTAGTGGAGATTTCTCATGCTTGCCATATCTCAGCTAGTTAACGTGCCTCCTACCAGTGCTTGTGTATTGCATATAAAGTTAGGTCAGACATCTGTATTCTTGGTTGGTTATTGCTTTTGTTGCTGAACGATAACTTGTTGGTAACAAGTTAAAGTCCAGTTAAAATGGCTCCATGAGTTATGCACTCTCTACAAGCAGCTGCATTCAATATGCAAGACAGAAGTTTGTATCCTTGCAGTTTTTTACTGACTTTGTTCAGTTGGGTACCAACAAACACCATATAGGCACTGTATACAAGTCTCCCAAAGCAGTACCTCGGGGGTACCACTCTGGGCAATTACAGAATTTTCCATGTCTCAGTCTCGAATTTTACCTGCAAATACCGGACCCAGTAATCTTAAGCCCTTAGAAACTGGACCCGGTCCTGATAGAGGAGTTATGGAGGCTGTGGGCAACTGCATCTCCTTGCCCTCTTACTGCAGCAAGAGGGAGCACAAAAGGGTTCCCCAGCTCTCTCCTCTACTCATGATTTTCCCTCCACCCCATACTATCTGCTACCTCCACCATGAGTCAAAGCAAACCCCACATCCATTTATCACCTGTTTAAAACTGGTGGTAAATGGAAGCAGATGCGGGCTCGTTATTTTCTATGGAATGGGGAAAACATACACAGAATAGGACCCGGTATTCCTGGGTCTTTGCGTTATTCCCAAATTCTGGGGAAATTAGCGCCTAATCCTGCATTTTAGTGCAGGATACTGAACAGAGTTGGCCATTCCAGTTCCCAGTATGCCTCCAACAAAATACGAGGAACTCAAAATAAGGGCATAAGTTCCAAAAAGTCAGTGTGTATTGTGCTATATAAAGCATGTTTCTACTGACTGTGTCAGGTTCCTCGCCCCACCTGCCTCCTCGATTTGCATGTGTTCCCTTAGTGAACTCCATCTGATGTCTACACTTTGGGAGTAGGAGGTGAGACTGATCACACTGCCACAGGTTGGCCTGCTCCTTCTTTAACCGGCTGTTGCTTATATGTTCGAGCAGCAGGGTGGGGATCTGTGGTCTAGCTCTTGTCTGGCCTATCCTGCTGGAGGTAGCATGAATGGCTGTTTCTCCTGCCCTGTGGCACAGACTGAACTGAAGTTCCTTTCCTTAGTTCTGACCTCTTCCTCCACTTGCTCTCTGTTTTTCAGTCTTCCTTGGGACCCCTTATCCTGTGCTGCTCAAGGGGTGGGATTCTCACCTCAGCCCAGTATCATCTACGCTTCCTACCATTATCGTCCTCAAAAGCATGCTCTTATGAATAGCACATCGAGGCTGCCTCAGCCCAGTACCATCTATGCTTCCTATCATTATCACCCTCGTACACATGCTCTTGTGAATAGCACATCCAGGCTGCCTCAGCCCAGTATCATCTATGCTTCCTATCATTATCAACCTCAGAAGCATGCTCTTGTGAATAGCACATCGAGGCTGCCTCAGCCCAGTATCATCTGCGATTCCTATCATTATCACCCTCGGACGCAGGCTCTTGTGAATAGCACATCCAGGCTGCCTCAGCCTAGTATCATCTATGCTTCCTATCATTATCAACCTCAGAAGCATGCTCTTGTGAATAGCACACCGAGGCTGCCTCAGCCCAGTATCATCTACGATTCCTATCATTATCACCCTTGGACGCAGGCTCTTGTGAATAGCACATCCAGGCTGCCTCAGCCTACTATCATCTAGGCTTCCTATCATTATTGGCCTCAGAAGCATGCTCTTGTGAATAGCACATCGAGGCTGTCTCAGCCTACTATCATCTAGGCTTCCTATCATTATTGGCCTCAGAAGCATGCTCTTGTGAATAGCACATCGAGGCTGTCTCAGCCCAGTATCATCTTCGTTTCCTATCATTATCGTCCTCAAAAGCATGCTCTTATGAATAGCACATCGAGGCTGCCTCAGCCCAGTATCATCTACGCTTCCTATCATTGTCGCCCTCGGACACATGCTCTTATGAATAGCACACCGAGGCTGCCTCAGTCCAGTATTATCTATGCTTCCTCTTGTTATCGCCCTCGAAGGCAAGGTCTCCTGAACAGCACACCGAGACTACTTCAGCACAGTATCATCTACGTTTCCTATCGTTATCGCCCTCGAACGCATGCTCTCATGAATAGTACATCGAGGCTGCCTCAGCCCAGTACCATCTAAGCTTCCTATCATTATCACCCTCGGATGCATGCTCTTGTGAATAGCACATCGAGGCTGCCTCAGCCCAGTACCATCTACGCTTCCTATCATTATCACCCTCGGATGCATGCTCTTGTGAATAGCACATCCAGGCTGCCTCAGCCCAGTATCATCAATGCTTCCTATCATTATTGGCCTCAGAAGCATGCTCTTGTGAATAGCACATCGAGGCTGCCTCAGCCCAGTATCATCTACACTTCCTATCATTGTCGCCCTCGGACATATGCTCTTATGAATAGCACATCGAACCTGCCTCAGCCCAGTAACATCCACACTTCCTATCATTATCGGCCTTGAAGGCATGCTCTTATGAATAGTACACCGAGGCTGCCTCAGTCCAGTATTATCTATGCTTCCTCTTCTTATCGCCCTCGAAGGCAAGGTCTCCTGAACAGCACATCGAGACTACTTCAGCACAGTATCATCTACGTTTCCTATCGTTATCGCCCTCGAAGGCATGCTCTCATGAATAGTACATCGAGGCTGCCTCAGCCCAGTACCATCTAAGCTTCCTATCATTATCACTCTCGGACGCATGCTCTTGTGAATAGCACTTCCAGGCTGCCTCAGCCCAGTATCATCTATGCTTCCTATCATTATTGGCCTCAGAAGCATGCTCTTGTGAATAGCACATCGAGGCTGTCTCAGCCCAGTATCATCTTCGCTTCCTATCATTATCGTCCTCAAAAGCATGCTCTTATGAATAGCACATCGAGGCTGCCTCAGCCCAGTATCATCTACACTTCCTATCATTGTCGCCCTCGGACACATGCTCTTATGAATAGCACATCGAGCCTGCCTCAGCCCAGTATCATCCACACTTCCTAGCATTATCGGCCTTGAAGGCATGCTCTTATGAATAGCACATCGAGGCTGCCTCAGTCCAGTACTATCTATGCTTCCCCTTGTTATCGCCCTCGAAGGCATGGTCTCCTGAACAGCACATCGAGACTACTTCAGCACAGTATCATCTACGCTTCCTATCGTTATCGCCCTCGAAGGCATGCTCTCATGAATAGCACATCGAGGCTGCCTCAGCCCAGTACCATCTAAGCTTCCTATCGTTATCACCCTCAGACGCATGCTCTTATGAATAGCACATCAAGGCTGCCTCAGCCCAATATCATCTACGCTTCCTATCATTATCGGCCTCTGACGTATGCTCTTATGAATAGCACATTGAGGCTGCCTCCGCCCAGTATCATCAATGCTTCCTATCATTATCTGCTTCGAAAGCATGCTCTTGTGAATAGCACATCAAGGCTGCCTCAGCCCAGTATCATCTACGCTTCCTATCATTATCGGCCTTGAAGGCATGCTCTTATGAATAGCACATCGAGGCTGCCTCAGTCCAGTATCATCTAAGCTTCCTATCGTTATCACCCTCAGATGCATGCTCTTATGAATAGCACTTCCAGGCTGCCTCAGCCCAGTATCATCTAAGCTTCCTATCGTTATCACCCTCAGATGCATGCTCTTATGAATAGCTCATCCAGGCTGCCTCAGCCCAGTATCATCTAAGCTTCCTATCGTTATCGCCCTCGGACGCATGCTCTTATGAATAGCACTTCCAGGCTGCCTCAGTCCAGTATCATCTAAGCTTCCTATCGTTATCACCCTCAGATGCATGCTCTTATGAATAGCTCATCCAGGCTGCCTCAGCCCAGTATCATCTAAGCTTCCTATCGTTATCATCCTCAGATGCATGCTCTTATGAATAGCACATCGAGGCTGCCTCAGTCCAGTATCATCTATGTTTCCTATCATTATCACCCTCGGACACATGCTCTTATGAATAGCTCATCCAGGCTGCCTCAGCCCAGTATCATCTAAGCTTCCTATCGTTATCACCCTCAGATGCATGCTCTTATGAATAGCACATCGAGGCTGCCTCAGCCCAGTATCATCTAAGCTTCCTATCGTTATCGCCCTCGGACGCATGCTCTTATGAATAGCACTTCCAGGCTGCCTCAGTCCAGTATCATCTATGTTTCCTATCATTATCACCCTCGGACACATGCTCTTATGAATAGCTCATCCAGGCTGCCTCAGCCCAGTATCATCTAAGCTTCCTATCGTTATCGCCCTCGGACACATGCTCTTATGAATAGCTCATCCAGGCTGCCTCAGCCCAGTATCATCTAAGCTTCCTATCGTTATCACCCTCAGATGCATGCTCTTATGAATAGCACATCGAGGCTGCCTCAGTCCAGTATCATCTATGTTTCCTATCATTATCACCCTCGGACACATGCTCTTATGAATAGCTCATCCAGGCTGCCTCAGCCCAGTATCATCTAAGCTTCCTATCGTTATCACCCTCAGATGCATGCTCTTATGAATAGCACATCGAGGTTTCCCATCAGTTTTCAAAACGTAAAAAAATAACAAACCTGTTGAGGGAGGGTTGGAGCCTGACGGGGTGGAGTCATGAGGGAGTGCACCACGAGGAGCTGAATCAGTGACAGGCGATGGTCTTTCAGAACATATGCATTAATGCACGCACTCTGCCTTGGAATAAATTGAGGAGGTAAATGTGATAGTTAATCTGTTTTGCTTTGCTCAATGAATGCAAACTCAATTTTAAGATACCTCAGTGGGTTAAAGATTTTACTGCAGATACCTATGTGTAGCCAGACGTTTCAAATTATAATAGTGGTAAGATAGTTCATGTGCCTAATGCACTGAACAGTGAGGTCACCGTGTACACAGAATAAATATAGTTGTTGTGTCTACTGTAGAGTATTGATGCAACGTACAGATCACAGATTTAAACGAGGCATAATAGTTCAGTGGATTAATGTGGTTGTTGCGGAGATCCTTGTGCAACCCACAGGAGACAAGTTACAAAAGTAGTAAAGCAGCTCAGGGTGGTTTACACTATCAGCAAATTATTGTATATAATATTCAAGATAATGTAATGTTTTGTAATTATAAGATTGTTAAAATGAGTTCTGTTATGTGGTATTAACTTACTACAGTTTGTAAGCTGGTGTCTTGGTTCGAGCAGCTGAACACTTGCTCAAGAAACATGTAGTGATCTGCAGGTCACACTTTCAAAGACATTTGGGGGCATATTAGCAAGACCCACGTTAAAATTATCGCCGTTTTAGCGGAAGGAAACTGCCGCTAAAACGGCGATAATGGGCTTGCTAATATGCGTTATGGAATTCCAATAGAAGCCCAGGTTAGATGTGCAGGACGTCTAACCTGGGCTTCTATTGGAATTCCATAACGCATATTAGCAAGCCCATTATCGCCGTTTTAGCGGCAGTTTCCTGCCGCTAAAACGGCGATAATTTTAACGTGGGTCTTGCTAATATGCCCCTTCATCCTTCTAGGATCGAGTCTGTTTTACTGTCATCTAATGTTTGGTGCAATCATTAGCCCATCGACTGGATAATTATGACAACTCTCATTTATAGTGGTCAGAAATGCAACAGGTATGTGATATTAAAAAACTAAAGTTCAGAACTATGTCTCTTGCAATGTATGACATGACAGTGTATCTTTGCCCAGTCTGGAGGAATTGTGAGAATCCAGTTGGACTCTCAGTTCCACCTCTAAGTCTTGCTGCCAGTCCAGGAACACCCTCGATGAAGAGAATTGATTGCCCATGAACCTGGGAATTTGCAGCTTTGTTATGAGTGAGAGGTAAAAATGGACCATCTCCTCCCTGCAGGATGCTTCTCCACACACTACACACACATTCTATGTGTGGGCGCTGCCAGTCCTGGAACACCCTCGATTGATTGCCCATGAACCTGGGAATTTGCAGCTTTGTTATGAGTTAGAGGTAAAAATGGACCATCTCCTCCCTGCAGGATGCTTCTCCACACACTACACACACATTCTGTGTGTGGGCGCATGGCACTCTCCAACTACATAGATTCGCTGGGGCTGGCTTGACTTCAGCTAAAAATAGCTCTCTGAACCAGAATCTGGACTGCCTCCCCTCTTCTCCAACACTGCTTCCTGTCACATGCTCACCCCCTATCCTTCTGAGTTGGGTATGCCATAGTGCTTGTTGGGAAATCTTAGACTCACAACCCTCCAACAATATTGGCTAAGCTGCGCCCCTGAGGAGGTTTGGGGGTATCATATCACCTCCTGTTTGCTGGTAGAAGACAATCATATCTGCAGACGTCTTTTTACCTTTCCGCCCTCTAGCTCCCATCTCATCTTACACTTGGAGCTGAACCTACCCTATGTTCCCGACAAGGCGCGGTTGGCTCCGCTTTTGGTCGCGTTAGTGTGTGGTCTAACGCAGAGGCAAGTTTTAACAGGGAGGTAATCCTAGACTGTCTAAATTCTGATAGCGGTCTTGCTATCCCATGGCTGTATGTACATAACTTAGCATGCATTCCCCGCACCCACCGGTCACTTTAACTGAGTCTGATAAAATGTTAGTAAAGTCACACTTTTCCGAATTCTGTCCTGCCCGTAGATTGGATTTGGTATTTAGTAAAATCTCCTCTAGAGATTATTTCACGTCTTTAGTGTGAGTGGGGCCTGCTGTTAGACCTGGCATCTTTGGCATGTTTTTCCCCTGTCTTTTTCGCCTCTGACCTCCTGCTTTTGACTGTGTGCTGCATTTCGTTTTTGCAGATTTTACATCACAAAATAAAATGATGGACAGTGTTGAAACTTTTCAAACACTCGCCACGAGTCATAGATCTGGGTTTAATCCATTGTTATTTTGATCGCCACGTCACCCCAGTTTGCAAATCAGTCTGACCCTGTGCCTCATGGGAACAGTCCAACCCGAACTGCCAAGCCATGTCTTCCCTGGACCGGAAACAAGCATCCTGGGACCGGTTTCGGAGTATCGCCCCTCATCGGCCAGGATAGCTTGAATCCAGTGGTGCAGTGAGCAAGGGATCCACATCTGGGCATACCCTTCCCACTCAGGGCGCACATAGCAGCATCACTAAATAAAATGAAAGACGGAGTGTTGAAACTTTTCAAACACCCACCCCCAATCCTAGATCTGGATATAATCCATCGGCATTGTGCTCACCACGTCACCACCGTTTGGACCAAGCCATATACAAATCAGTCTTCACCCCGCTCCCATTGGGAACAGTCCAGCCCAAACTGCCAGATCCGGTCCTCTCTGAACCGGATACAGCTCCTGGAACCGGTTTCGGGGTATAACCCTATACAGCCTACAATGCACATAAGCAAATCTCCGAGGATTTTGCAGATCCTAAGGTAGTATTAAAACTGTTGCGAGTGGGAACACTTGGCAGTGCACCAAAGAACTTCTATATAAAGAAGTAAAAAAAAACAGGGGTGGGCGGTCAACTCTGCTCTGCTGGAGGAGTTCACAGAGTTCCGCTCAGAGCGTTGGGTATGACAAAAACTCCGACAAGCGCTGCATAGCGGAGTTTACCAATGCACACCATACAAAGTGCACGTGTGTTTACGTATAATTGCAGCTCTTGGCCCTGGCAGGCATCAACTCCCACAGTTGCGAACACTCACCGTTGACAACAATCAGCCAATCAGAGCAAGGGCGGCGGTTGAACTGGGGCTGACTGGCGTGAGTGCTGTTGGCGCTGCTGCTTCAAATCAACAACATCTGTATTGCATAACAAGGGGACGCCAACTTTTGAACCTGGAGTAATAGATAGTTTTTAGAAAACAATGGTTCATTAAAGGTCAATAGATCCTGGTAGCAATATATTTCCTTAACATGCAAAGAAGACAGTAGGACCTGTATCTTTTGATTTGAGAATTTTTTTTTTTGGACAAGTATATGGAGGGACACATGTAGACATTATAAAGTAATTAATTTATTCATTGTACAATATTCATAACATTATTCCCAAAGGGGATTGAAGAGCCAGTGCTCACAGATAGTAAAGAAAACGTGATGTGGTGAGTGAAGGAACACTTTAAAAACATACATCAAATTGACAACAAGAAGAAACTCCTTATGAACACTTTTTTATATAATATAGAAGGAGTTTAGTTGTAATGAGGTCGACGGCGTTTCGATCTCAGTGATTTGAGATCTTCATCAGGACAGGTGTGTGAGCACCTGGTATCTACAATGTAAAGACAAAAGAAGGTTTCAGGGAGGGTCACGGTTAAAACCTGCATGTTGTCGCTGTGATTTATTAATTATTGTTATTCAATTATAATTAATAGTTAGGGGCTAGCCCTATGCGAAGGACCGAAAATGGAGCATAGGGAGGAAGTGAAACAACTGAGTGAATCATGAGGAAGAGTGGATAAGAAATAAGAGGTCTAGCAATGAAACACTGTGTCTAGATATCGAAGACTATGGAGATTAGGTGAAAGCTCACTTGTCCCGGGGTGCAGCGCGGTGGTAGTGCACTTAATGCCGGATTGTGGTAGACAGCCGAGAGAGGGATGCCTGTAGAGAATGGGCACTTACTGGTAGTCCCAGGGTAGGAATGAAGAAGGGATGCGTTGCAATGAGCGCTCGCGTCCCCGATGGGAATAGGTCCAGGAGTTAGACTGTGGTGATGTACCGATCTGTATTAAAAGAGGATATTAGGTTTTTGATCGTAGCAGATGCATGAGGTGGGTCACAATGAAACCGTACTTACTAGGGGTGTGAACCCACCTAGGAACTTGTGGCAATGGCTAGAGGGAAACAATCGCTCCAGGGGAGTGAATCGTGGCTCCGGGGGGACACAAGTGGATGGTTGAATCAATCGAGCCAAGGGAGGGGAATGAAACCCCTCAACGTCGAGTCTGCAAGAGAAGGAGGAAGGGTCACCAAGAGTCACGGTGCTCGGGGTCGGATAGACGGTTCATGGAATTCAACTTACTTGTTTGGAATTAATCCAACTTGTCGTTCAAAGAAGGCCGGGCTGCAGCTCCGTGATCCTTGGTGCGAGATCACTGTGCCGCGAGGGATACTCGTGGTTTGAATAAATACCGGAAGTGAGGTGCGAAGTGGAGTGCGAGGACAACCACTAGCGCACTAACCGGAGGGCTGAGGGAGCATGCGTGCGCAATGACATGGGCGCTCGTATGCATGAGACTGGTCCGGGCGTTGCCTAAGGGGATCCGATTGAAAAGAGTGAATCTGGTCAGTCGTGCGTGACTTGATGAGAGGGCATAGAGGCTTGGGCTTCCAGAGTAAATCACTGGGAAAATTAAGATGGGCATACGCATGAATTAATCACGTGCGCAGCAGGACCCACACTAGAACTCTTGTCAACTGGGTTACAAGGGTACTGTGGAGGATACAAAATAAAAGACAGTGTCCTAAGTATAGGGGGATACCAAGAGGAAGGACACAAGTACTCTTGTTAATTGGATTATAAGGGTACTGCGGTGGATACGAATAAAAGACAGTGTCCTAAGTATTGGAGGATACCAAGACGAAGGACACAGGGACTCTTGGTAATTGGATTATAAGGGCACTGTGGTGGATACGAATAAAAGACAGTGTCCTAAGTATAGGAGCATACCAAGATGAAGGACACAAGTACTCTTGGTAATTGGATTATAAGGGCACTGTGGAGGATACGAATAAAAGACAGTGTCCTAAGGATAGGAGGATACCAAGACGAAGGACACAGGGACTCTTGGTAATTGGATTATAAGGGCACTGTGGAGGATGCGAATAAAAGACAGTGTCCTAACGATAGGACGATACCAAGACGAAGGACACAGGGACTCTTGGTAATTGGATTATAAGGTGTTAGACCTGGCACCATTGGCGTGGGTCTCCCTTCCTTTTTTCGCTGTTGTCTCCTCTGTTTTTGCTGGTGTTAGATGCTCTGGGCGCTGTGCCACTGCCATTCAGTGCCACAGCGCAAATGCTCCCTGTGTAAATATAAAGCGATACCAAAGGGGATGATGGACGGAGCGTTAGAGCAAATCAAACACTCACCCCCAGTCAACTGATCTGGGTTTAATCCATCATCATTCTTTAGCTCACTCTACCACCCCAGTTCAGACATGGCCATATGCAAATCAGTCTGACCCTGTGCCTCATGGGAACAGTCCAGCCCGAACTGCCAAGCCATGTCTTTCCTGGACCGGAAACAAGCATCCTGGGACCGGTTTCGGGTTCAAAACCCTCATCAGCCAGGCTATCTTGAATCCAGTGGCAAAGTGAGCAAGGGACCCACGTCTGGGCATACCCTGCCAACTTAGGGCGAACAAAGCGATACCAAAGGGGATGATGGACGGAGCGTTAGAGCAAATCAAACACTCACCCCCAGTCAACTGATCTGGGTTTAATCCATCATCATTCTTTAGCTCACTCTACCACCCCAGTTCAGACATGGCCATATGCAAATCAGTCTGACCCTGTGCCTCATGGGAACAGTCCAGCCCGAACTGCCAAGCCATGTCTTTCCTGGACCGGAAACAAGCATCCTGGGACCGGTTTCGGGTTCAAAACCCTCATCAGCCAGGCTATCTTGAATCCAGTGGCAAAGTGAGCAAGGGACCCACGTCTGGGCATACCCTGCCAACTTAGGGCGAACAAAGCGATACCAAACGAGATGATGGACGGAGCGTTAGAGCAAATCAAACACTCACCCCCAGTCAACTGATCTGGGTTTAATCCATCATCATTCTTTAGCTCACTCTACCACCCCAGTTCAGACATGGCCATATGCAAATCAGTCTGACCCTGTGCCTCATGGGAACAGTCCAGCCCGAACTGCCAAGCCATGTCTTTCCTGGACCGGAAACAAGCATCCTGGGACCGGTTTCGGGTTCAAAACCCTCATCAGCCAGGCTATCTTGAATCCAGTGGCAAAGTGAGCAAGGGACCCACGTCTGGGCATACCCTGCCAACTTAGGGCGAACAAAGCGATACCAAAGGGGATGATGGACGGAGCGTTAGAGCAAATCAAACACTCACCCCCAGTCAACTGATCTGGGTTTAATCCATCATCATTCTTTAGCTCACTCTACCACCCCAGTTCAGACATGGCCATATGCAAATCAGTCTGACCCTGTGCCTCATGGGAACAGTCCAGCCCGAACTGCCAAGCCATGTCTTTCCTGGACCGGAAACAAGCATCCTGGGACCGGTTTCGGGTTCAAAACCCTCATCAGCCAGGCTATCTTGAATCCAGTGGCAAAGTGAGCAAGGGACCCACGTCTGGGCATACCCTGCCAACTTAGGGCGAACAAAGCGATACCAAACGAGATGATGGACGGAGCGTTAGAGCAAATCAAACACTCACCCCCAGTCAACTGATCTGGGTTTAATCCATCATCATTCTTTAGCTCACTCTACCACCCCAGTTCAGACATGGCCATATGCAAATCAGTCTGACCCTGTGCCTCATGGGAACAGTCCAGCCCGAACTGCCAAGCCATGTCTTTCCTGGACCGGAAACAAGCATCCTGGGACCGGTTTCGGGTTCAAAACCCTCATCAGCCAGGCTATCTTGAATCCAGTGGCAAAGTGAGCAAGGGACCCACGTCTGGGCATACCCTGCCAACTTAGGGCGAACAAAGCGATACCAAAGGGGATGATGGACGGAGCGTTAGAGCAAATCAAACACTCACCCCCAGTCAACTGATCTGGGTTTAATCCATCATCATTCTTTAGCTCACTCTACCACCCCAGTTCAGACATGGCCATATGCAAATCAGTCTGACCCTGTGCCTCATGGGAACAGTCCAGCCCGAACTGCCAAGCCATGTCTTTCCTGGACCGGAAACAAGCATCCTGGGACCGGTTTCGGCTTCAAAACCCTCATCAGCCAGGCTATCTTGAATCCAGTGGCAAAGTGAGCAAGGGACCCACGTCTGGGCATACCCTGCCAACTTAGGGCGAACAAAGCGATACCAAAGGGGATGATGGACGGAGCGTTAGAGCAAATCAAACACTCACCCCCAGTCAACTGATCTGGGTTTAATCCATCATCATTCTTTAGCTCACTCTACCACCCCAGTTCAGACATGGCCATATGCAAATCAGTCTGACCCTGTGCCTCATGGGAACAGTCCAGCCCGAACTGCCAAGCCATGTCTTTCCTGGACCGGAAACAAGCATCCTGGGACCGGTTTCGGGTTCAAAACCCTCATCAGCCAGGCTATCTTGAATCCAGTGGCAAAGTGAGCAAGGGACCCACGTCTGGGCATACCCTGCCAACTTAGGGCGAACAAAGCGATACCAAAGGGGATGATGGACGGAGCGTTAGAGCAAATCAAACACTCACCCCCAGTCAACTGATCTGGGTTTAATCCATCATCATTCTTTAGCTCACTCTACCACCCCAGTTCAGACATGGCCATATGCAAATCAGTCTGACCCTGTGCCTCATGGGAACAGTCCAGCCCGAACTGCCAAGCCATGTCTTTCCTGGACCGGAAACAAGCATCCTGGGACCGGTTTCGGGTTCAAAACCCTCATCAGCCAGGCTATCTTGAATCCAGTGGCAAAGTGAGCAAGGGACCCACGTCTGGGCATACCCTGCCAACTTAGGGCGAACAAAGCGATACCAAAGGGGATGATGGACGGAGCGTTAGAGCAAATCAAACACTCACCCCCAGTCAACTGATCTGGGTTTAATCCATCATCATTCTTTAGCTCACTCTACCACCCCAGTTCAGACATGGCCATATGCAAATCAGTCTGACCCTGTGCCTCATGGGAACAGTCCAGCCCGAACTGCCAAGCCATGTCTTTCCTGGACCGGAAACAAGCATCCTGGGACCGGTTTCGGGTTCAAAACCCTCATCAGCCAGGCTATCTTGAATCCAGTGGCAAAGTGAGCAAGGGACCCACGTCTGGGCATACCCTGCCAACTTAGGGCGAACAAAGCGATACCAAAGGGGATGATGGACGGAGCGTTAGAGCAAATCAAACACTCACCCCCAGTTAACTGATCTGGGTTTAATCCATCATCATTCTTTAGCTCACTCTACCACCCCAGTTCAGACATGGCCATATGCAAATCAGTCTGACCCTGTGCCTCATGGGAACAGTCCAGCCCGAACTGCCAAGCCATGTCTTTCCTGGACCGGAAACAAGCATCCTGGGACCGGTTTCGGGTTCAAAACCCTCATCAGCCAGGCTATCTTGAATCCAGTGGCAAAGTGAGCAACAACGTGGGTCCCTTGCTCACTTTGCCACTGGATTCAAGATAGCCTGGCTGATGAGGGTTTTGAACCAGAAACCGGTCCCAGGATGCTTGTTTCCGGTCCAGGGAAGACATGGCTTGGCAGTTCGGGCTGGACTGTTCCCATGAGGCACAGGGTCAGACTGATTTGCATATGGCCATGTCTGAACTGGGGTGGTGGAGTGAGCTAAAGAATGATGATGGATTAAACCCAGATCAGTTGACTGGGGGTGAGTGTTTGATTTGCTCTAACGCTCCGTCCATCATCCCCTTTGGTATCGCCCTGTGTAAATATGACATGTGAATTGGTATATCCATGATTGGCTTATTTGGTTTACCTGTTAGTCCCTAGTAGTGTGGCCTGTGTGTGCCCAGGGCTGGTAAACCAAATGCTGCTGGTGGGCCTGCAGCGCTGGGTTGCGCCACCCACAGAAGCAGCTTGTAAAGTGTGTCTCAGACCTGCCACTGCAGAGTCTGTGTGCAGTCCAGAACTGCCATCTTGGCTGTGAAGTGCACCCACTTCCCAGCCCCTGAACCTTCCCTTGGCATCATGGAAGTCACCCCTATGGTAGGGTGCATTGTGTGTGTAAGGTAGGACATGCCTTGGTGTGTGTAGCATGTCCTGGAAGTGAATTACACCCAATTTCGTTTTTCACTACTGTAAGGCTACCTGTTCCCCATAGGCTAGAATGGGCAGTTTGACTATTACATTCTATAGTCCTAACTGACCCCAGGAACATGGTAGAAAAACGAATTTAGTATGCCTGAGCTCAGAATATTAAAATACATCTTTTAGTGAAGTTTATTTTTATATTCTGTGTTTGAAAATACCACTTTTAGAAAGTAGGTATTTTCTTGCCTAAGCCTTCCAGTGTGCTCTGCTGTTATGTGTATTGGCTGTCTGGTTTTGGAGGGACAGGGCAGGCTGAGTCAGACCTGGGTTGAATAGAGAGATCTGCATTTAGAGTACGGGGAGGGGTAGCTCCTTGACCTGAATAGGGCTGTACCTGGCAAGGTGAATGCTGGCTCCACCTCCTACTGTGTGTCTGATAGCAGACCCCCTCTTTCTGAAAGGAAGGATGCAGCCTGGTAAACAAAGTGCTCCAGGACTGAACAGAACTGGTTCTGGCTAGGCTCAGTGACTTGTAGCTTTTGAGAACAAAGACTTTTGGGGTATAAATATCTGTGCTGAAACCCCTACATGGGGTATTGCTCCTGGATGTCAAGACGAACCTCTGTCCGTGTAACTGAAGGAATCTGCAGGAGGTGACTATCCTTGTGCTTGTGTGCTGTTTCTTGGATTGGCCTGCAGTGGTTACCATTGGACTTGGAAGAAGAGGGAAAAGGACTTTTGAGAGAACTTTTATCAATCTTGCTAAAGCAATCACCCAAGGGCTAGGAGAGAGCTAGCCTCCTGTTGAAGTCTCAGGCACATCAGACTTCACCACCAGCCTCCTGATTCCCCCCAGTGAGGATTTCTATCTGCAGGTGAGGCTCCTGTGAGTTCCAGGGCCTCTAGTTCTACTACAGAGAAGAGAGTGCTGAAATCGTCGCTAACGCACGTTTGCGAGCCGCCGCAGCCGAGAGCGTCCGAAAAATCATCGCGCTGCCGCCGCCGGGTGCTCGCAACCAAAGATCGAGTCATCGCACCGAGATCATCGCTTCACGACATCGCAGCGCGGACGCCGAGCGTCCGCCATTTTCATCGCATCGCATCAGGATTGTCGCTCCCTCACGGAGCGCCATTTCTTCGCATCGCAACTCGATCGCACACGCAACAGGATCGTCGCCTCGTCTCCTCCCTTGCGGTAGGGAGTCATCGCATCAACGGCCTATCGTGCAGAAGTTTGTCGCATCGTCTCCACACGCATCAGCAGATCGGCGCATCATCCTCCCTCGCGGCAAGGATTTAACGCATCGCCGGCCTCGCGTGCAGAAATTCATCACTACAGCTTCTTTGCGACACTTTGTTGACTTTGCTACGAAATCCAGGTACTTTGTAAGTAAAAGGGTCGCAGAGACCACTGCTTTGAACTGAACTCCTCCTTGCGCACTTGAACTATTTTTGCAGCATTCCAAGAGTGATCCTATTTGACAGTATTGTGGCTTTTTATCGTTATTGGTCTTGTGTTAAGCCTATATATAAAGATACTTATTTTTTATAACTCCTTGTGTGGTGTCCCTTTGTAGTGTTCCTCACTGTGTTACTGTGTATGGTCATAAATGCTTCATACACTGCCTCTGAGATAAGCCTAGCTGCTCGTGCTACGTTACCACAGGGTTGAGCAGGGGTTATCAAAGGGTGTGGCTCTCTTACCCTGACTTAGGAAGAAGGGTCCCTACTTGGACAGTGGCCAGCCATTGCCAACTAGAGACCCCCATTTCTAACATTGGTGGGCAGCGGTGAGGATCTGGACTTGCATTTATGATCGCATACAGTAATTATAGTGTACACTACTAGTGAGTGCAGACCATAACGCAACCACATACGTTTTTGAGGTTTTTTGATTCTATTTTTGATTAATATTGCTAGTTATTGCTACAATGGGCAAGCCCAGATCCAATGCCTCGGAGGATCTCTCCTGGGAAGAAGAGAAATTAGAAACCTACAATGCCAAGCAGCTCAAATATTTTTGCAAACAATTCACAGTCCCTATCACAGGTCTCACTAGAAGAGAGGAGTATTACAAGGCGCTGAAGGCCTGGCTAGAAGCCAGGGATGCCCCTAAGAATATGGGAGAGCTTGTGGAGGGGGAAGAGAATGCAGGAGAGCAGCAGGGCGAAGTAGTAGACTTAGTAGGAGATAAAGCAATTTCCAGCCCGGGCACTAGTGTGTCCGCTAAAGGTCTGTCCCCAGAAGAGATGGAAGACAGGGACAGAGATAGGCGGCATAATATGGAGATGGCTAAGCTTAAAATGGATGGTCACAGGGACCTAGAGAACAAGAAGTTAGAATTTGAGATTATGAAAATGAAACTTGAGCATGAGAGAATATTGAGGGAGTTGGAGATTAAAGCAAAGAGTATAGAGATCTCCCCTCTGGTGGCAGCATACCTGTAGTGCATCCTGAGAGTAGGGTGTATATACCCAAGGAGGTTATTAAGGATTTCCACAAAAGTGAAGATATTGGGCAATGGTTTGCCGCTTATGAATTAGCCATGGTGTCCCACCGGGTCCCTGAGAAGGATTGGGGAGCGGGGTTGTGGGGACGCTTTGTGAGTGAGGGGAGGGATACCTTGTTGGACCTGCCCCCAGAAAGTAGGATGGTTTATGCCCACATGAAGGAAGCATTGATGACCCGCTATGGTTTGACCCCTGAGATGTATAGGCAGAGGTTTAGGACCTGCAAGAAGCTAGAGGGTACCACGTGGGTTGAATATGTGTCTTTTTTGCAGCGCTATGGAACGCTGGGTAAAAGGTAGCAAAGTAGAAACTTTTGAGCAGCTTTATGATTTGATTGCATGGGAGCATTTATCTAGTAACTGTTTTCCTGAGCTACGCCAGCACCTGATTGATTGCAAGCTGACTAACCCTAGGAAGCTTGCTGAGGAGGCGGACCGCTGGGTGAGCACCCGGGTTCGCAAGGGTCCAGTGGGAGACTTCGCCAAAAGTGGGCAGGGTCCCCAGCAGAGAAGTGGGGGGGGACAGGGGTAAACCGAGGGAGTTCCAAAGAGGGCCCCAAAGTAATTCCCAAGGGAACCAAGCAGTGGTGTCCCAGCCTCCCCAAGAGAAGAAGCCAGTGCCCCCGACAGGTAGGCCTGTTCAGAGGGGGCCCCTTACTTGTTTTAAGTGTGGTCAAGTGGGCCACAGATACTTTGATCACCAGTGTCCTCAGAGGGATACCAATGCACCACCCCGTGCACCACCCCGCCAGCTTGCTAGTGTAGCCATGGGAGGGGAGGGGAGGAGATGGGTGCCCAAGGTGGGTGGGATCCCGTAGAGTTGACCCTTGTCTCATTAGGAGACTTTGAGATGGTCCCTAAGCCTGCACTGCCTGATAACACTAAAAAGTACAGGCAGTGGGTGACCATCAATGGCCATAGAGTGGAGGGTCTAAGAGACACAGGAGCCAGTGTAACTGCTGTCAGCTCCCGGTTGGTGTCCAAAGAGCAGGTTGTCCCCCATGCATTCTACCCAGTAGTGTCCGCAGACAACTCAGAGAGCCAATGTGAGGTGGCTCAGGTTCCCTTTGAGTGGGGGGGGTCTCAGGAACTCTTCAGGTGGCTGTGAGGCCCGCCATGCCTGTAGACTGTCTGTTGGGCAATGATTTAGAGAACTCCCCGTGGGCTACGGTGGAGGGGAAATCTCACTTAGAGATGTTGGGTCTGCCTGAGTGGGCGTGTGCCACCACTCGGTCCATGGCAGCCAAGGAGGGTGTTGTGAAGGACCTGGAGCCTGAGAGTATGGCCCAGATCCCTGCCTTAGAGAGAAGGGGCAGGGGGCGCGGGGAGCCGGCCCCCTTGGTTCCCACGGCCCATGAGGGAGCAGACCCTGAGGGGGATGCCCTGGAGCCTACCGGGGAGCAGATCGCCGAACTGGGGGACCTGCCTGAGCTGACCCATTGGCAGCAGGAAGGGGGACCCACCAGGGAGGAATTTTGTGAGCAGCAGAGAGTTTGCCCCTCTCTTGAGGGTATGCGGTGACAGGCTGCAGCCCAGGCAGAAGGTGACATGTCTGGTTCACATCTGATTTATTGGGAGAACAGTCTCCTGTATAGCGAGCCTAAGGCTGCTGAGCCGGGGTCAGCCCGTGTGCTGGTGGTACCTGAGTGCTTCAGAGCCTTCCTACTGGGGTTGGCTCACGACATTCCATTGGCAGGACATCTGGGGCAGACCAAGACCTTTGAAAGGCTGGCCACCCACTTTTATTGGCCCCAGATGCGCAAGAGTTCAGACACTCATTGCAGGACATGTGAGACTTGCCAGGCAAGTGGGAAGAGTGGGGGAAGATCAAGGCCCCACTCCAGCCCTTTCCAGTTGTTAGTACCCCATTCGAGCGAGTGGGCATTGACATTGTGGGGCCTCTGGACCCCAAGACAGCCATGGGCAACAGGTTCATCCTGGTCTTGGTGGACCATGCCACCCGGTACCCTGAAGCCATCCCGCTCAGGACAGTGACGGCCCCCGTGGTGGGACGTGCACTGATGGGGATTTTCTCCCATGTGGGGTTCCCCAGAGAGGTGGGATCTGACAGGGGGACCAACTTCATCTCCCAGTACATGAAGTCTCTGTGGAAGGAGTGTGGGGTAACTTATAAGTTCACCACTCCTTACCACCCCCAGGGTAATGGTCTGGTTGAAAGGTTCAACCGGACCTTGAAGGGCATGATCATGAGCCTGAGGCGTAAGTGGGACGTCCTCTTGCCATGCCTGTTGTTTGCCTACCGTGAGGTGCCACAGAAGTCCTTAGGGTTCAGTCCCTTTGAACTGCTCTATGGCCATCCGGTTAGAGGACCTCTGAGTCTGGTCAAGGAAGGCTGGGAGCAATCTCCCAGGAAACCTCCCCAAGATGTATTTAGCTACATGTTGGCCTTCAGGAACCAGACTCGGCGTTTCAGAAAGATTGCTGAGGCAAATCTGGAAGCCAGCCAGGAGGAAATGAAACGTTGGCACGACCAGAATGCCACTCTGGTCGAATTTCAACCTGGTCAGAAGGTTTGGGTACTGGCCCCAGTGGAGCCTTGTGCGCTCCAAGATAAGTGGACCGGTCCATTTGAGGTGGTGGAGCGCAAAAGTCCAGTTACCTACTTGGTGGACTTTCAGTCTCCCAGGAACCCCTTGCGGGTCCTGCATGTGAACCGCCTGAAGCCCCACTTTGAGAGGTCTGAAGTGGGCATGCTTCTTGCCACAGATGATGGGATGGAGGAGGAGAGTGAGCCTCTTCCTGACCTCCTGTGTGCAGGAGAGAAGGATGGGTCAGTGGAGGGTGTGATCCTCTCCACCACACTGACCCCTGAGCAGCAGAGAGATTGTCACCAACTGTTGGGGCAATTTTCTGATTTGTTCTCCCTGGTGCCTGGTGTCACTGATTGGTGCGTCCATGAGGTGGATACCGGGGACAGTCCTCCTGTCAAGCACAAGGCTTACAGAGTGACTGACAGGGTCAGGGCTTGCATTAAGGAGGAGGTCTCCAAAATGTTTGCCCTAGGGGTGATTGAGTCCTCTAGCAGCCCCTGGTCCAGCCCCGTGGTCTTGGTACCAAAAGCTGCGACGCCTGGTGCCACTCCTGAACTTAGGTTCTGTGTGGACTACCGAGGTCTCAATTCGGTCACGAAGACCGATGCGCACCCCATCCCCAGAGCTGATGAGCTCATAGATCGGTTAGGGGCTGCCCGGTACCTCAGCACGTTTGATCTGACGTCACGGTACTGGCAGATCGCCTTAACTGATGGGGCAAAGGAGAGGTCAGCATTCTCCACACCAGATGGGCACTACCAGTTCCGTGTGATGCCCTTTGGGATGAAGAATGCCCCTGCCACCTTTCAGAGGTTGGTCAACCAGGTGTTGGTTGGGCTGGAGGATTTCAGTGCCGCCTACCTGGATGACATTGCAGTGTTTAGTTCCTCCTGGGAGGACCACTTGCGCCACCTCTGGGAAGTGTTGATGGCGCTGCGCAGAGCAGGCCTCACAATCAAGGCCAGTAAGTGCCAGATTGGGTAGGGTTCTGTGGTGTACTTGGGACACCAGGTGGGGAGTGGCCAGGTGGCACCCCTGCAGCCCAAGATTGAAACCATCCTGGCTTGGGAGCCCCCAAGGACCCAGACCCGGGTGAGGGCCTTCTTAGGACTCACGGGTTACTACAGGAGGTTTGTCAAGGGGTATGGCAACATTGTTGCACCCTTGACTGAGCTGACTTCCAAGAAGCGGCCAAAAGATTGTGAACTGGACTGACACCTGTCAGAAAGCCTTTGATGCCCTCAAAACTGCCATATGTACAACCCCCGTACTCCAGTCGCCCAATTTTGCTAAGGAATTTGTTGTCCAGACAGACGCTTCACAGCATGGGGTGGGGGCCGTTCTGTCACAGATAAATGAGGAGGGACTAGACCAACCTGTAGCCTTCATCAGTAGGAGGTTACTTCCACGGGAACAGAGGTGGAGTGCAATTGAGCGTGAGGCATTTGTTGTGGTCTGGGCACTGAAGAAGCTGAGACCATACCTGTTTGGGACTCACTTCTGGGTTCAGACAGACCACAGGCCCCTCAGATGGTTGATGCAGATGAGGGGTGAGAATCCCAAGTTGTTGAGGTGGTCCATTTCCCTACAGGGTATGGACTTCACGGTGGAACACCGCCCTGGTACAGAACACGCCAATGCTTATGGTCTGTCCAGATTTTTCCGCCTTAGTGATGAGAACTTCCAAGGGGATGGGTAGTTCTCCCCACATTTCAGCTGGAGGGGACACGTGTTAGACCTGGCACCATTGGTGTGGGTCTCCCTTCCTTTTTCGCTGTTGTCTCCTCTGTTTTTGCTGGTGTTAGATGCTCTGGGCGCTGTGCCACTGCCATTCAGTGCCACAGCGCGAATGCTCCCTGTGTAAATATGACATGTGAATTGGTATATCCATGATTGGCTTATTTGGTTTACCTGTTAGTCCCTAGTAGTGTGGCCTGTGTGTGCCCAGGGCTGGTAAACCAAATGCTGCTGGTGGGCCTGCAGCGCTGGGTTGCGCCACCCACAGAAGCAGCTTGTAAAGTGTGTCTCAGACCTGCCACTGCAGAGTCTGTGTGCAGTCCAGAACTGCCATCTTGGCTGTGAAGTGCACCCACTTCCCAGCCCCTGAACCTTCCCTTGGCATCATGTAAGTCACCCCTATGGTAGGGTGCATTGTGTGTGTAAGGTAGGACATGCATTGGTGTGTGTAGCATGTCCTGGTAGTGAATTACACCCAATTTCGTTTTTCACTACTGTAAGGCTACCTGTTCCCCATAGGCTAGAATGGGAAGTTTGACTATTACATTCTATAGTCCTAACTGACCCCAGGAACATGGTAGAAAAACGAATTTAGTATGCCTGAGCTCAGAATATGAATATTAAAATACATCTTTTAGTGAAGTTTATTTTTATATTCTGTGTTTGAAAATACCACTTTTAGAAAGTAGGTATTTTCTTGCCTAAGCCTTCCGGTGTGCTCTGCTGTTATGTGTATTGGCTGTCTGGTTTTGGAGGGACAGGGCAGGCTGAGTCAGACCTGGGTTGAATAGAGAGATCTGCATTTAGAGTACGGGGAGGGGTAGCTCCTTGACCTGAATAGGGCTGTGCCTGGCAAGGTGAATGCTGGCTCCACCTCCTACTGTGCGTCTGATGGCAGACCCCCTCTTTCTGAAAGGAAGGATGCAGCCTGGTAAACAAAGTGCTCCAGGACTGAACAGAACTGGTTCTGGCTAGGCTCAGTGACTTGTAGCTTTTGAGAACAAAGACTTTTGGGGTATAAATATCTGTGCTGAAACCCCAACAAGGGATATTGCTCCTGGATGTCAAGACGAACCTCTGTCCGTGTAACTGAAGGAATCTGCAGGAGGTGACTATCCTTGTGCTTGTGTGCTGTTTCTTGGATTGGCCTGCAGTGGTTACCATTGGACTTGGAAGAAGAGGGAAAAGGACTTTTGAGAGAACTTTTATCAATCTTGCTAAAGCAATCACCCAAGGGCTAGGAGAGAGCTAGCCTCCTGTTGAAGTCTCAGGCACATCAGACTTCACCACCAGCCTCCTGATTCCCCCCAGCGAGGATGTCTATCTGCAGGTGAGGCTCCTGTGAGTTCCAGGGCCTCTAGTTCTACTACAGAGAAGAGAGTGCTGAAATCGTCGCTAACGCACGTTTGCGAGCCGCCGCAGCCGAGAGCGTCCGAAAAATCATCGCGCTGCTGCCGCCGGGTGCTCGCAACCAAAGATCGAGTCATCGCACCGAGAGCATCGCTTCACGACATCGCAGCGCGGACGCCGAGCGTCCGCCATTTTCATCGCATCGCATCAGGATCGTCGCTCCCTCGCGGAGCGCCATTTCCTCGCATCGCAACTCGATCGCACACGCAACAGGATCGTCGCCTCGTCTCCTCCCTTGCGGTAGGGAGTCATCGCATCAACGGCCTAGCGTGCAGAAGTTTGTCTCATCGTCTCCACACGCATCAGCAGATCGGCGCATCATCCTACCTCGCGGCAAGGATTTAACGCATCGCCGGCCTCGCGTGCAGAAATTCATCGCTACAGCTTCTTTGCGACACTTTGTTGACTTTGCTACGAAAACCAGGTACTTTGTAAGTAAAAGGGTCGCAGAGACCACTGCTTTGACCTGAACTCCTCCTTGCGCACTTGAACTATTTGTGCAGCATTCCAAGAGTGATCCTATTTGACAGTATTGTGGCTTTTTATCGTTATTGGTCTTGTGTTAAGCCTATATATAAAGATACTTATTTTTTATAACTCCTTGTGTGGTGTCCCTTTGTAGTGTTCCTCACTGTGTTACTGTGTATGGTCATAAATGCTCACACACTGCCTCTGAGATAAGCCTAGCTGCTCGTGCTACGTTACCACAGGGTTGAGCAGGGGTTATCAAAGGGTGTGGCTCTCTTACCCTGACTTAGGAAGAAGGGTCCCTACTTGGACAGTGGCCAGCCACTGCCAACGAGAGACCCCTATTTCTAACATAAGGGTACTGTGGTGGATACGAATAAAAGACAGTGTCCTAAGGATAGGAGGATACCAAGACGAAGGACGCAGGGACTCTTGGTAATTGGATTATAAGGGCACTGTGGAGGATGCGAATAAAAGACAGTGTCCTAAGGATAGGACGATACCAAGACGAAGGACACGGGGACTCTTGGTAATTGGATTATAAGGGCACTGTGGAGGATGCGAATAAAAGACAGTGTCCTAAGGATAGGAGGATACCTAGACGAAGGATGCAGGGACTTTTGTTAATTGGATTATATGGGCACTGTGGTGGATGTGAATAAAAGACAGTGTCCAAAGGATAGGAGGATACCAAGATGAAGGACACAAGTACTCTGGGTAATTGGATTATAAGGGTACTGTGGTGGATACGAATAAAAGACAGTGTCCTAAGTATAGGAGGATACCAAGATGAAGGACACAAGTACTCTGGGTAATTGGATTATAAGGGTACTGTGGTGGATACGAATAAAAGACAGTGTCCTAAGTATAGGAGGATACCAAGATGAAGGACACAAGTACTCTGGGTAATTGGATTATAAGGGTACTGTGGTGGATACGAATAAAAGACAGTGTCCTAAGGATAGGAGGATACCAAGACGAAGGACGCAGGGACTCTTGGTAATTGGATTATAAGGGCACTGTGGAGGATGCGAATAAAAGACAGTGTCCTAAGGATAGGACGATACCAAGACGAAGGACACGGGGACTCTTGGTAATTGGATTATAAGGGCACTGTGGAGGATGCGAATAAAAGACAGTGTCCTAAGGATAGGAGGATACCTAGACGAAGGATGCAGGGACTTTTGTTAATTGGATTATATGGGCACTGTGGTGGATGTGAATAAAAGACAGTGTCCAAAGGATAGGAGGATACCAAGATGAAGGACACAAGTACTCTGGGTAATTGGATTATAAGGGTACTGTGGTGGATACGAATAAAAGACAGCGTCCTAAGTATAGGAGGATACCAAGACGAAGGACACAGGGACTCTTGGTAATTGGATTATAAGGGCACTGTGGAGGATACGAATAAAAGACAGTGTCCTAAGGATAGGAGGATACCAAGATGAAGGACAGAAGTACTCTGGGTAATTGGATTATAAGGGTACTGTGGTGGATACGAATAAAAGACAGCGTCCTAAGTATAGGAGGATACCAAGACGAAGGACACAGGGACTCTTGGTAATTGGATTATAAGGGCACTGTGGAGGATACGAATAAAAGACAGTGTCCTAAGGATAGGAGGATACCAAGATGAAGGACACAAGTACTCTGGGTAAATGGATTATAAGGGTACTGTGGTGTATACGAATAAAAGACAGCATCCTAAGTATAGGAGGATACCAAGATGAAGGACACAGGGACTCTTGGTAATTGGATTATAAGGGCACTGTGGAGGATACGAATAAAAGACAGTGTCCTAAGGATAGGACGATACCAAGACGAAGGACACAGGGACTCTTGGTAATTGGATTATAAGGGCACTGTGGAGGATACAAATAAAAGACAGTGTCCTAAGGATAGGAGGATACCAAGATGAAGGACACAAGTACTCTTGGTAATTGAATCACTCTTTTCAATCGGATCCCCTTAGGCAACGCCCGGACCAGTCTCATGCATACGAGCGCCCATGTCATTGCGCACGCATTCTCCCTCGGCACTCCGGTTAGTGCGCTAGTGGTTGTCCTCGCACTCCACTTCGCGCCTCACTTCTGGTATTTATTCAAACCACGAGTATCTCTCGCGGCACAGTGATCTCGCACCAAGGATCACGGAGCTGCAGCCCGGCCTTCTTTGAACGACAAGTTGAATTAATTCCAAACAAGTAAGTCGAATTCCATGAACCGTCGATCCTATGGGTGCAGCTCAGAGCACCACGACTCTTGGGGACCCTTCCTCCTTCTCTTGCAGACTCGACGTTGAGGGGTTTCATTCCCCTCCCTTCGCTCGATTGATTCAACCATCCACTTGGGTCCCTCAGGAGCCCCGATTCACTCCCCTGGAGCGATTGTTTCCTCTAGCCATTGCCACAAGTTCCTACGTGGGTTCACACCCCTAGTAAGTACAGTTTCATTGTGACCCACCTCATGCATCTGCTTTGATCAAAAACCGTATATCCCTTCTAATACAGATCGGTACATCACCACAGTCTAACTCCTGGACCTATTCCCATCGGGCATGCGAGCGCTCAGTGCTGCGCATCCCTTCTCCATTCCTACCCTGGGACTACCAGTAAGTGCCCATTCTCTACAGGCATCCCTCTCTCAGCTGTCTACCACCAGCCGGCATTAAGTGCACTACCACCGCGCTGCACCCCGAGACACGTGAGCTTTCACCTAATCTCCATAGTCTTCGATATCTAGACACGGTGTTTCATTGCTAGACCTCTTTTTTCTTATCCACTCTTCCTCGTGATTCACTCAGTTGTTTCACCTTCTCCCTATGCTCCATTTTCGGTCCTTCGCATAGGGCTAGCTTCTAACTATTAAATATAATTGAATAACAATAATTGATTAATCACAGTGGCACCATGCAGGTTTTAACCGGGACCCTCCCTGAAACCTTCTTTTGTCTTTATATTGTAGATACCAGGTGCTCACACACCTGTCCTGATGAAGATCTCAAATCACTGAGATCGAAACGCCGTCGACCTCATTATAACTAAACTCCTTGTTTATTATATTAAAAAAGTGTTCATAAGGAGTGTCTTCTTGTTGTCAATTTGATGTATGTCTTTAAAGTCTTCCTTCACTCACCACATCACGTTTATTTCACTATCTGTGAGCACTGGATCTTCAATCCCCTTTGGGAATAATGTTATGAATATTGTGCAATGAATAAATTAATTGCTTTATGTCTACATCTGTCCCTCCATATACTTTTCAAAAAAAAATTCTCATTTCAAAAGATACAGGTCCCACTATCTTCTCTGCATGTTAAGAAAATATATTGCTACCAGGATCTATTGACCTTAAATGAACCATTGTTTTCTAAAAACTATCAAATCAACAACAGCCGCCTTTGTGAGGCCGTCAAGTGTGTACGCAGAGGTCAGTTGCAAGGGGGCAGGTAGGACAGCTGTCCCTATGGCGCCTGGAACTTGTGCGCGCCCCGGCTGCGCTTCCCTCCCTGCCTGCTGCAAAATTTGCTGCTGCTGAGGGCGGCAGAGGGAAAAGAAATGAGCAGGGTGGCCAGGCTGTGAGTGGTCCGAGAGCGAGTTGAGGCACACTGACAGTGCTTGCCCGGCCGAGGGCTTGTGGAATGGCTGAGTTACATTTTATCAGACTGCTGAGGACCGACCCACGGTGCTGCTGTTGCTCTTCGCAAGCTTGGCCTGTCTGCAGTCCGTCACCGATCTGGGCTCCCTGTCTCCTGCTGCCCGCCCCCTCTGCACCCTTCTGGCCAGGCTGGTGGGCTCCTTCCTGTCCCTCAGCTTGGATCACTTTGGCCAGCTCTGGGAGGCCGTCCCAGGAAGGGAGGTTGAAGAGAAGGTGTCCGGGCATGATCTGGCCCCGCAGGAGGTCCAGTTGCGTGTCCCTGTGGGAGACTTCCAGCACCTACCGTAGCTCTGGGGAAATGCTCCAGAGACCGTCTCTGCCCCGCATCTCGGGAGAAGGTAGGTGCGAAAAGGCCAAAAACTTCTGCATGATTATTGCTTATTATTGCTAAAGTATTACTGCTTATTATTGCAAAATATTTTCTATTGTGTTGGTGCGGCGGTGACAATCCCAGCTCATCTGGTCTGCACCTAGTATTTTATATGGCTTCTTTGTGTTGTTGTGTGTCCCATGTTCATTCAGTCCAAATTTTGCATTACCATAACCTGAGTGTCCTCCTGACACGTGTAACTCAAACACCATATATTCAGCTTTTAGAAGTGTATCCCATTCCCCTGCTGTCTGGCTATGCTTGTCTTAGTATCCGTTATGCTGGGTTTCCTTCTAAAAAGATTTTATGAGATTTCAATTATTATGGTTGAGGTAAAGACTTTAATAGCTCTTGGAACCAGTTTACCTTCATGTTATGCAATAGAACAGAAAGATTAGGGTCAGACAGGTCCTGGAAAAAAGTGGCCTTCTGCATTAAATGTTTACTTTGGGAGCCCGAGTTTCCTCTGTTGGGAATGAAATGAATAATTAAGAAGCGAGCTGAAGGTGAGGAGAGGTTTCTGACTGCTGAAATGTAATGTTGCTGCGTTTCAAGGACATGCCAGCGGTGTGCCCTGTGCCGGCTTGCCTGATGAATGAATGAATTTGGCAGTTAAGCGCGAGTTCGGCGAGAAGAGTCAACTCCTGCAAGCCAGTCACAGCCTTAATTACACTCCGCATGCTCGCTGAACTCTGTGGAATCTCGCAGAGTTTCCCGGTAACTCTGTGGAATTCCACTGAGTGAAACTCCGCGAGCTCCGCACCCACATTGTTATTGAAGTAACAGATTGCTGTGGAGAGCTGTCTCCATGTGTGTTGTAAAAAATGAAGGGTGACCTACTAAGCACACCCACTCGGTAAGCGGGGTTGGTGGTAAGTAAAGTACTAACTCCTAGCTATGGTGCACAGCAGCACGTTGTGGTGTGATTACGCTGGCTGCATCATAGCACTTTTTTCGTTACTTCCAGCCATGCAGCACTGCAGCTGCGCTTCTGTACAATAATGCTAAACAAAACAATGACAAAGCCAATACGCCTTGTGTAGGTAAGGCCTATTGGCTTTGCCAATGCTTGTTCATTGTTATCATTTAATTTGTATTTATTGTTTATTAATACCCACCTATTACCAGAAGCACCATGGTGCTATGATGTCACTCGCCACAATGGCAGACAACAGAGAGGCACAGCAGAGAGTTAGAATAAACCAGCATTAGAAATGCAGTAGGTATCGCATTTTTTTGAGTTAGAGCTATTGGCATAGCTCAACAGCTACGGGACAGAAATTGCCACTTTACAGGTGCTGAACAGAGCATTGCTCCTTGAAACGGCCTGAAAGCCTAAAACGATGTTGATAGCCTACAAAATAAAAAGGCAGATCAAGATGACCAGGAGGATCCGCGGACGTATTGGGATGGCCAACGCAAGAAAACAATGAGTGAAATCGCCTGGGCGTGACCCAAGCATGCAAAGGCGGGAGAATCTGACCCAATTCACCCCAAAAAATGTTTTATTTCTAAATGGCACATCATCGAACAAATGGCAATTCATGGGCATGCCAAAAGTGGATAGAGGAGATAACAACAGGTCTTGCAGACAGCGCATGCGCGCTGCCCAGGCTCGACCTAATAAGGGGATTTACACTTTTCTAAAAGAGAATCACCCAGAATGTGTCCAAGCTGAAAAGGGAGAGCTTTCACAGCTGAGGGGCGAGGACTATATGGGATCTCCTCCTCCCCTTAGTGACCTTGTGTGAAGCGAAGGATCTCCAACAGATCTAAGAGCTCTGCTCTTAGGGTCTCGCAGGATTGTATGCCGCAGGGGTCTCCAACGAGTAGCTCGGGAGCTACTGGTAGCTCACCAGCGCCCTTAAAGTAGCTCTCAGAGGTGAAGCCAAACCAAGCCGATCTCAGAGAGTCTCTGTATATTAAAGAAGGCAGCACTGCTTGTTTCATTACCCTTAAGAGTTACAGCGAACCAAACCAATGGCAGGGGCTCATGATAACACTCAAACACACAATGTGTTGGTCTATGGGTCTGCCACAGGAACCATCTTTATCCACTTTAAATCTACCTAAGAAGGAGACTGGCCATGTTATACGCCCTATTATATTAGTCGCACAGCACCGTGTGTGACATCAAAAAATAGTGACATCAGTAGCCAGTGCTGACCCACCAAAGTATGTGACTGCAAGAACTAGATTGAAAATGTGTTAGTTGGGAGCACGATAAACCCAAGAGCTGAGGAGAAGAGAGTATGCATCCAGGGCAGAGAAAATTAGAATCACCGCATTCATTTATGTGTGGGTGTGTAACAGTGTGTCCTTCTCTAATAAACTGTATTGAGTCTTTGAAGCTACTCCTAGGGCTTAAATACGATGTCGGGCGAACTTAAGACCGTCCAACATTGTTTTGGTCTTGGGACCGCCCGACCTCCTGTAGGCAGTCCCGACCGACCAATTAGTATGCGACCGAACAGTGTTTCGTCGCACTCCTATTCTTTACAATGGGAGCATGCATTCCAACCGGAATGCATGCTCTCATTGTAAAATGAAAAGGTTCAGTTTATCCCTGCACCCCGTGGCAGGCACCTCAAGGTGCCTGCCACGGGGTGCAGGGGATCAACAGGGGGGCCCCCTTGGAAACCAAACTGAGGCCATGCACCCATGGGGGCCCTGCTGGGGGGGCCCCCAAAGTTGACTTCTGATAGCCTTTCTGTGTCGGAAAGGCCAGCACAGAAAGGCTGTCGGAATCCGACATTGGAATCCCTCAGGCAGAAAGCCGCCCTGGGGATTACTGAAGTAATTCTGACTGTCGGATGGGCTCTCCGAGCCTGTCGGATGGCAGTCGGAATGACTGGTCGGAATGATCAGTTGGATTCCTTTTAGACCAACACCATCCAAATGGGTCGGTCGGAAAGGAATTGACCAGCGATTACGATGCAGTAGAATTGGCTTCGACCGACGGTCGGAGCCGTATCCTACCGCATCGTAATCGGCCCCTTAGTGCCAATGACTGCCAAATATCTATGCTGGTCCCCATCATAACAGTTTTATCTCTGATGCAATTGTGCCAGTTCATGGTATAATTGTGCTTAAGCCATAATATTTTCATCCTTGACTATTTGGGCATTTTGATCTAGTAACAGTTGTTCTGTACCGGATGCCATCATTGACATATTAAGAGCATGACTGACCTGCTTTTAGCCACCCCTGTCAGAATGGCAACTGCTTCTCCCATAATAGTGGCCATAAATTATATATAGTGGGCATCCAGTCCTGACACAGTGGTAGCCCTGATTTAATTGTATTAGCATAACACAGGAATTTTTAGTGTTATGGTCAGCATGCATGGCCTATGATTGAAATACCTTGGTAATTGAAGCACAATCCGTCCATGGGAGGCATTTCTACAAGGCGGTACTCAATGAAAATGACAAGCTGATGTTTGGGGACTCTGTATTTTCTAACAATGAAAACTGATTTGATTTTTAAAGGAATTAAATATTCTTTTTCAGAAAAGGTTTTTTTTCTGGAAAATTGAGTTTGATTGCTCAAAGTAGAAAGTGGTATTTGATAGAAACATATGTGTATTTTCAAAAAATAATATGCTAATGAAGACAAAATATTGCAATTCTAAAACACATTTAAAGTTGTTAGCCGAATGATAGTTCAGTTTGAGTTGGGGAGACTTACTGCTGTGGTTATGCCCTTTGTGGCACACGGCATGCGGTGATTTGAATGTTACTTCATTACTCAGGCAAAGGCATTTAATATTGATAAACATTTTCCTAGCATTCTGCTGATAATTTTACCTGGAATGTTTGGGTGGTTACTACTGATACTCGTGCTTAGGGTGGTCATAGTGTAATGTTAATACATTTCATCAGCATTTTACAGTGATAAAATATGCTAGTAGCTCAGCAGGACTTTCATTGAGCAGAAGTAGCTCTCACTACAGAAAAGGTTGGAGACCCCACTATGGGGTGATAGGAGCAGGCAAACATTCGGGCCTCTTAAACAGAAAGGCCCTCTGGGCAAAGCACACAGCACTTAAAAGTTGATTCGCTCCTTGATGGGGATCCAGTGAAGGGAGCCTGTTTATGTAGGAGAATGAAATGAGTCTAAGCGCTATATTCTCTGTTCTCTGCTGCTCCCCAATCTGTACCCCTGTGAGTCTGAGATATGCGGCATGACCATAGTTTTGGGGAGTTAGAATCATTGATCCGATGACTGGGACTCCCTTCTCCTGGGGGACAAAGACTAGATTGGCTTTTAACCCTGGTGACGGGGATGGGAGGAACCAGCGCCAGACAGGACACAGACTGTACCGGGCACTACCCCGGTCGGCCGTGACCTTTGTAGCAATCGGCTTGTGAGAGCAGGGGGCGTGCGGGGAAATCTTGTCCCTGTGTCCAGCAGCAAAAACTGGCCCCTGTCAATGTCTTTCACTCCAGCCCCCACCCTGGGGCAGCTGGGAGTGTGTGCTGGGAGGGGCAAGCTCACTGGCAAGGCCTCTGTGGTTATTTGTCTGTGCCTTGAAGGGGAAGGAAGAGAGAGAGAAAGAACTAAAGGAAGAAAGGGGACTGGAGGAGATTGAAGATAAAGAGGACGTAGGGTGGGAAAAGAGAGGAGATAAAAGGGAGGAGGAAGAAAGAAGGTAGCAAGAAAAGAAGGAGGGAGAGCAAGGATGTGAGAGGAGGAGCGTAGAATACACAGGGCACCAGAAGAGGAAAGAAGGCGAGGGGAGCATCGAAAGGAGATTGGGAGAGAAGGGAGGGAAGGGAGGGAAGGAAGAAGACACATGGGAATGAGGTTAAAGCAGAAGAGAACAAGAAGAAAGCAGAAGAAACGAGGGTTGAGGAAGAAGACATGAGATGCTCCTGTTACACAAAAAAAGAACAAAAAAAGAACAGATGTATTGAGAGAAAGGACAAGGAAGCAGAAAAAGGAGGCTTGAGGGGAACTGAGCTGAGGAGAAAAGTTAATATATGATGGAAATGTGGTGTAAACACCATTTTCCTCCATTCAGCCCCCCCCCCCCCCCCAAAAAAAACCAAACCTCAGCTCTCCTTGGGGTAGTCAGGCATGTTCACTATGATCACTCAACCCAGTATGAGCCTTTTGAAATAATCCCATCCTGTGGCTCATCCTTCCACTCCGCCATAGGATTTACTTTTGGTTGTATGGGTCCTACAGGCTCCCACTTTGAGCACACAGCTTCTGTAGATCCAAATGTTTCTACTATGAAGTTTGGGTTTATTTATGGAATTTTGCTGCGCTACCCTACCCCAAAGTAAAAAGTCAGGAATGCACTGTATTTAAGCAAAACGGTGCATTCCTGTCCTTCCTCAGACAACCTTGCACCATGGTGCAAGGGTGCCTCCGTTGCATGCAGGATTGATTTTAGGAAGGAAGGTGCACCTTCCTGCACACAAACAATCCTGGGGGGTGTTTTTCTCTTTCTTTGTGTGCTGCACAATTGAGCACACATAGAAAGAGGAAAATACGAGGAGAAATAAACATATTTCTCCTCGTTACACTTCACCTCGGAAGGCGTACAGATTTGGCACTTCCGCATGTTTACATGACTTTGTAATTCTGAGGCAGCGTTAGACTCCATGGGTGTTGCATGGAAACACCCACCACAACACCCATGGAATGCCTCCCGGGTGCAGAGTTCAGTGATGCATCGATTTGTGCTGCGTTGCCTAACTCAATTATGAGGCCACACAAAGCCATGCAGGGTGGTTTTGCGTGGTTTCATAAATCAAATTCAGAGCCCTGCACCACTTTACGTGGTGCAAAAGTGACACAGGGCTCTCGTAAATAAGCCTCTTTGTTTTTTTGTGGCAACTCCTTCAGCTTGTGGTGTTGGCGAGCTGGGCACTTGAGTGTGCAGACCTCCTCTCAGGATTCTTTCAGATGGGGTCCTGCTGTTGGTTTACACTCTCCTCTGCACTTTGTTGTTTCATAGCTGCCTCACTTTCAATATGCTTACGTGTGACATCTACATGTCCTCATGTGTGACATGTCCAGGGTATTTGTGTGACACTTCCGGTAACGTGAAGCAAACTTAATCACAATCTCAACAGAGAAAATGTCTGAGAACTTTAATCTCTCCTTTGTACAAATTATCAGAGGAAAGTGTATTCTCCGCTACGGCCACGCGATGGCAGTGTCGTCCGAGACATGAGCGTCTCGCTGGCAGTTTAGGTGGAGGTTGAAGGACGTCCACATGTGGAAGAGTGAATTCAAGGTGTGCCTGAGAAGAAATGGCTCTGGTTAACCTTTTAAATAATTTCTTCAGTCCAGAATGCTTTTACATTTAGCATTTTCTTTTAAAAAAATGACACTATTGTTACTAGTTTTCTGTGATTTCTAGACTGAACCTTTATGAGTGCTCTTAAATGTTCATTCACCGGCTCGCTGGGCCCTCCTGCTCCCCGCTTAACAGTTATCACACAGTGGAAGGGAATAATAGAAGGATCCTGACACTTTAAGAGACCACGGGCATATTTATTATTTTTGGCGCAAATCAGCCCTGCAAGCAAAGTTGCTGCGCTGCGTTGTGCAAGGGGAAGAAGGCGCCCAGAGGCATGTTTACTAAGATGGCCTGCTGCTGTTGTCGTCTCCTGCGCTGGTGCACAGGTGTCCAGGTCTATGCACAGCCTTTACATGCACTTCAAATACCTTGGCCCAGATTCACTACATTATCACGCAGCGCAGTGTAACAGCCGCAAATGCTGCGCTGCGTTGTGCAAAGGGAAGAAGGCGCCCAGAGGCATGTTTACTAAGATGGCCTGCTGCTGTTGTCGTCTCCTGCGCTGGTGCACAGGCGTCCAGTGCTATGCACAGCCTTTACATGCACTTTAAATACCTTGACCCAGATTCACTACATTATCACGCAGCGCAGTGTAACAGCCGCAAATGCTGCGCTGCGTTGTGCAAAGGGAAGAAGGCGCCCAGAGGCATGTTTACTGAGATGGCCTGCTGCTGTTGTCCTCTGCGCTGGTGCACAGGCGTCCAGTGCTATGCACAGCCTTTACATGCACTTCAAATACCTTGGCCCAGATTCACTACATTATCACGCAGCGCAGTGTAACAGCCGCAAATGCTGCGCTGCGTTGTGCAAAGGGAAGAAGGCGCCCAGAACCATATTTACTGAGATGGCCTGCTGCTGTTGTCGTCTCCTGCGCTGGTGCACAGGTGTCCAGGTCTATGGACAGCCTTTACATGCACTTCAAATACCTTGGCCCAGATTCACTACATTATCACGCAGCGCAGTGTAACAGCCGCAAATGCTGCGCTGTGTGAGAAGGAGAGAGCCATATTTACGGAAATATTGCACTCTCCTCCCCTCTCCCTAACACCGGCACAAAAATGTGTGGACGTGCACCACGGACACACCTTTGCACCATAGTGCAAGGGTGTCTCCATGAGTCTAGCACAGGTTTTGTACTGAAAGGGTGCCCTTCCAGTACAAAATACTATGCTAAGACTAACTTTAAACTTTTACCCACTTTGCATGTGTGCTGTACAGTGCAGCACACATGGAAAGTTGGAAAAGAAAGGAGAAATGAAAGCATTTCTCCTTCATAGCGCCTATTTTTGGAATGGGTGCAGTGTCTTGGCACAAAACCTTGTCTACTTTTTTAAAGTAAATAGGGTTTTACGTCAAAACCTTGGGTGGTTACATGGGCACGCTAAGGTACCACCCAGAGAACGCCTCCTCGGTGCTAAGTGACGCAAAGCAGCACTATGCACTATGCCCTGCTTTGTGTTACTTTCAGGTGATTTTCCACGGTAAAACTGGTTTTGCGCTGGAAAGTAAATAGGTAAAAAAAGATTTTGAGTCAATTTGTGTCACTTTTGTACACAGCATAAAATTTTAATGAATATTCCCCAGGGGGCTGATTTCTTATTATTTCATGCAGTGCAGCAAGCAAGCCACCTTGCTGCACTGCATGAAAGGGCAGGAATGCGTCATATTTAAAATGATACTGCCCATTCCTGTCCTTTCCTTGCACCGGCGCACAATGTGCGTCCTTGCTCCAATGCAGGCACTCTTGCACCATGGTGCAAGGGTGCCTGCGTTGCACCCTGGTGCAAGAGTGGGAGGGATTTCCCTCTTTCTAAGTGTGCTGTGGAATGCAGTGCACTTAGAAAGAGGAAACAATGAGGAGAATTAAATATATTTCTCCTTGTTGTACCTCCCTGGGAAGACCTAGCATTTTGACGCATTGCCAAGTTTACTAGTCTTTGCAAATCATGGAAATGTGCTAAAATCCAGGGGTGTATGCGAGGGAACAACCATGCTCCACCCATGGAACTCTTTCCGAATGGAGAGTAAGGCAAGGCATTGATTTGCACTGCCTTGTGTTACTCCAGATGTATTATCCCACACACGGCCAAGCAAGGCGGCCTTGCGTGGCTTGATAAACCTAACTTCGCTTTTGTGTCGCCTTTGCGCCCCCTTGCAAGGGCGAGGCAACTTGCAGGCAGCGAGGGGGCTTTTATATTTTCTCTTCCAGCTGGGTCTCAAACAAAGGTCTGATTTACAGGGCCATCAGCCCTCCTTTTGTTCGGGTATATCTCAGATGGGAGCCATCTGGAGCCTAACACGTAGATGCCAATGCCCACAGCTTGTTATCAATTCACAAGTACTTAAGAGAAACTATGATCTGGAGGCAGGTTTTTAGATCATTTCATCTCCTGTGTGTAAGAGATGTGTTTGCACTTTAAGAATGCCAGATGTATCTATGTCTGTGAGTAATTACACAAAGAATTGAAATGGTATTTACTAATTTATTTTGTAATTATTTTACAGTGCTACTCATCATAATTTAGGGCGTGGGAGTGCTTTACATCACACGCACCGAGAGAAAATAAATCATACAAGTGTGAAAACCAGTGTATAAGAAGCGTGACATTAGCCAATGAGGGTTACAAGGTGGAGGAGCCACATATCGCTCATATGTGTAGACATTATGGGGCATGTTTATCAAAGTTTATGTCACCCTTGTACCACGCAAGGTAGCACAAGGGCGACGCAAAACCTAGAATGATGTTTACCAAACCAGGCAAGGCCACCTTGTGTGACCCTGCGTGGCTCGGTAAATCTGCAGTAAAGCAACGCAGCGCAAGTCGATGCGTTGCGTTACTCTGCCCCAGGGAGGCGTTCCGTGGGTGGAGCGTGGGTGCTCCCATGCACCAACACATGGATTTTGTTGCATTCCAAGATTTATCAAGACTGGTAAACCTGGGAATGTGTCAAAACACTACGCGTTCCCAAGAGAGGCATAACGAGGAGAAATAGCATTATTTTCCCTCGTTCTTCCTCTATCTACGTTTGATGAATTCTGCAGCACACGTGCAAAACGGAAAAAGCCTCAGAGGATTGTGTTTGTGCAGGAAGGAGTCCCTTCAATCACGCCTGTAACACAGACACTCTTGCACAAAGGTGCAAGGGTTCCTGCATTGGCGCTAGACAGCGGTTTGTGCGCCAGCGCAGACAGAGAGGATGAATGCGCCCTATAATGTTAAATACGTTCCAGTCCTGCACTCTCCCTTTCACGCAGCGCAGCATGGTGGCTTGTGGCGTTGCGTGAACTAATGATGAATATGGCCTTCTATGTTGAGTGCATGGTCGGGAGGAACAATGAGTCTGGATTTAAAGTTCAACGCAGGGTTTGGTGTTTATTGTACTAACAAGACTTTATTAGCACTGTAAGGCACCTGTCTTTGCAAGCCTAGAATAATAGCATATTAAGGCAATAAGGATTTAACCCCAAGACTTACAGGGGCAGATTTACGTTGAACTAACGCAGCGGGGTACAGCAAGTCATTTTGCTGCGCCGCGCTGCGTTAGTTTTGAAGCACAGGGATGCAACATATTTACAAGAATATGTCGCATCCTTGTGCTTCCCCCTGCGCTGGTGCACAAACTGCAGCCATGCGCAGGCACCCTTGCACCATGGTGCAAGGATGCCTGCGTCGTGGGGAGATTGTTTTTGTGCAGGAAGGGGCTCCTTCCTGCACAAAAACAATCACTACAGGCATTTTCCTCTGTCAATGCGTGCTGTAGAATGTGTCTTGTTCCATGAGTGTTGCGTGGGAACACCCACGGCAACACCCATGGAACGCCCCTTCCCCGCAATGTGCTGCGTGTGAAGGGGCCGTATTTACAAGGAGAGGAAAAGTCACGCAGGGTGGCTTTTCCTCTCCTTGTAAATATGGAGCAGCCCCCTGCGCCGCCAGTACGTCACGAAAAGTGACGTACTGGTGGCGCAGGGGGCTCGTAAATCTGCCCCACAGTGTGCATATAGCTCCTAACAATAGAGTCTCTGTGACAAAAACAGTAACCCACTGAGCTATCTACATAAAATACAAACCTGTCCTCTGCATGTTACACAGTGTGCTTTGCAGCAGGCCTATCAGATTTTATATGCTGCTTTATGAGTCAAAAGTGTGATTAGACAAAACACAGATCCCTCTAGCAAGTGCAAATTTGCTAGGCACACAAAGATCTGTGCCTTAACCCATAAGATTTTTCAAAACGGAGCCTCTTTGTGACCAATCATGTAAGCAGAATATATTAACTGCCACATTTGACCTTGCTGCCAATTTCTTTGCAGCGTATTTAAAAAAAAATGTGTACCTTGATTGTCACTCTCTGCTTTTCATGACTCTGCCTCTCGTGACTCCACTCCCTTTCCTCTGCCACACTTTGACCCCCAGTTTATGGATTCTCATAGTATGTTTTTTGTTCCCAGTTCCTCCTCCGATTGCTCCTAATATTTTCGTGAGGTTTTTGAAACTGAGATGCGAAGCTTGAGAAAGAGGTTTATCGGCGGGCTCGTGGCGCCACCTAGTGGACTCTGTGCTAATGTCAGGATGGATTAGTCTAAAACTTGAAGTCATTCGGGGCAGGTGAGCCGTCAGGATGGGGGTCAAATCTAGACGTGGGAGTGAGGGGCGAGAGAGGCTTGTCAGCCAGCCAGGGCTTTAAGTGGGCCGGGTCTCACCAGTGCTGAGCACCGGCAGTTTTTTAAAGGAGGCCTCGAAACGGGTCCCTATCGGGCTCTGTTTTGTACCCTGGCACAGGCGGTCCGTTTTTTTCCGGACTGCAGTGACAGCAGGCACATCACTGCTCACACTGCTCACTTCTCACTAGTGGAGAAGTTACAGCATGAGGTCATGCCAGGGGAGTGTTGTGTGGGAAGGGAAATCCTTAAAGGGGTCATTTTCTCTCTGGATTTCCCATCTCTTTTTGAAACTCGGGAGCAGCAACATTGTCGTGGTATCACCAGGGCTTTAAGTGGAAGCTTTTTCAATATTATATGCACGCCATAGTTGCTGATTATTTATCTTAAGCAACTAACAACCATTGACAAAGCCAATAGCCCTGACTTGTTGTAGGTATGATGTTACTTGTTGTATCATATATATGGATGCAATGACAGAAACAGCAAAATACAAGACGGGCGGCACACTATGGTAAGCACAGACTTTTAGCTTACGTGTTTTTAAGCCACGCCCTTAATTACATTAGCCACACCCCTTTGAGAGACCCCCCAGTTTTTTCATCCCACTTAAAGCCCTGCAGCCAGCCTCATACATTAAATGCCCAACCTGGCACAGAACGCGGAAGATGCATAGACATTCACAGACAGCTCACCACACGCAAGAGTTCAAGCAAACATGCACACCACAAGCACAGTGTAAGCACACATGCTCACCACACGCAGTCCAAGCACACGTGCTCACCACATACACAGTACAACACATAGTCCAAGGACACGTGCTCTCCACACACACAGTCCAAGCACACGTGCTCACCACACGCACAGTCTAAGCACACGTGCTCACCACACGCACAGTTCAAGCACACATGCTCACCACACGCACAGTTCAAGCACACGTGCTCACCACACGCACAGTCCAAGCACACATGTGCACCACACGCACAATTCAAGCACACGTGCTCTCCACACACACACAGTCCAAGCACACGTGCTCACCACACATACAGTCCAAGCACAAGTGCTCACCACATGCACAGTTCAAGCACACATGCTCACCACACACACAGTCCAAGCACATGTGCTCACCACATGCACAGTCCAAGCACACATGCTCACCACACACACAGTCCAAGCACACATGCTCACCACACACACACAGTCCAAGCACACATGTACACCACACACACAGTGCAAGCACACATGCTCACCACACACACAGTCCAAGCACACGTGCTCACCACACACACAACCACACACACACTGTCCAAGCACATGTGCTCACCAGACACAGTCCCAGCACACGTGCTCACCAAATGCACAGTCCAAGCACACGTGCCCACCACGCACAGATAGTTCATGCATAGATGCTCACCACACACACAGTCCAGACACACATGCTCACAGCACACACAGTCCAAGCACACGTGCTCACCACATGCACAGTCCAGGCACATGTGCTCACCACATACACAGTCCAAGCACACATTCTCACAGCATGCACAGTCCCAGCACACGTGCTCACCACATGCACAGTCCAAGTACACATGTGTACCACACACACAGTCCAAGCACACGTGTTCACCACACACAGTCCAAGCACACATGCTCACCCCACACAACCCCCAAGCACACGTGCTCACCACACGTACAGTCCAAGCACACATGCTCACCACACACACACAGTCCAAGCACACAGGCTTGCCACACACACAGTTCAAGCACACATGCTCACCACACACACACAGTCCAAGCAGACATGCTCATCACATGCACAGTCAAAGCACACATGCCCACCATGCACACACACAGTTCAATGCTCACCACACTCACTGTCCAAGCAGACATGCTCACCACACACACAGTCCAGGCACACATGCGCAACACACAAAGACAATCAAGGCACATGTGCTCACCACACGCACAGTTAAAGCACACGTGCTCACCTCACACACACGGTTCAAGCACACATGCTCACCACACACACAGTCCAAGCACACATGCTCACCACACACAGTCCAAGAACACGTGCTCACCACACACACAGTCCAAGAAGACATGCTCATCAAACACACAGTCCAAGCACACATGCTCACCACACACACAGTTCAAACACACATGCTCACCACACACACTGTCCAAGCACACATGCTCACCACACTCACAGTCCAAGCACACGTGCTCACCACATGCACTGTCCAAGCAGACATGCTCACCACATGCACAGTCCAAGTACACCTGCTCACCACACACACACAGTTCAAGCACACATGTTCACCTCACACACAGTCCAAGCACACATGCTCACCACACACACAGTCCAAGCACACATGCTCACCACATACACAGTGATCAAGCACACATGCTCACCACACGCACAGCCAAGCACACGTGATCACCACACACACAGTCAAAGCACACATGCTCACCACACACAGTTCAAGTAGACGTGCTCACCATATGCACAGTCCAAGCACACGTTCTCACCACACGCACAGTCCAAGCACACGTGCTCACCACACGCACAGTCCAAGCACACCTGCTCACCACGCACAGAGTCCAAACACACATGCTCACCATGTACACAAAGTCCAAGCACACATGTTCACTATGCACACAGTCGTGCACAGGTCAATGTTCCCTACACATGAGTTTCAAGGCCACATCTAGGAGCTAGCATTATCCAGAACTAATAAACATTAGCCCTGAATAAAAACACACCAGATGCCTGCTGAAGTAAGGATTACTTATAAATATCAGGTATTTCATACATGTACACACCTCCGAGGTGGTCAGGATCACCCTCAACATGTTCCTCATGGGGTTATGTCACTCTGCATAATACAACAAAAGCAAAGTGCACTGAATGTTGGAAGCTGTCACCACTTGCCTTGAGGCCAGGGAAGCTACGGTAGTGTCTGTAAAGGCTGTGCATTAGTATGGGAATTCTAACCCTGTGCGTGAGTTCATGCATCTGGGCAGAGTGGAGAATGGTGCTCCGAAGGCTGAGCATTAATAAATGAATCTAGACCTGTGGGTGAGTTAAGGGGTCTCACTGAACTGTGCATTAATGTAGGAATCTAGACCCCTGGGTGAGTTAATGCACCTGGGCAGAGTGGAGAATGGTGCTCCGAAGGCTGAGCATTAGTATGGGAATTCTAACCCTGTGCGTGAGTTCATGCATCAGGGCAGAGTGGAGAATGGGCCTTTCAGGACTGTGCATCAATATGGGAAGTGCAGCTCTGGGTGAGTTAAGGGGTCTCTCTGAACTGTGCATTAATGTAGGAATCTAGACCCCTGGGTGAGTTAATGCACCTGGGCAGAGTGGAGAATGGTGCTCCAAAGGCTGAGCATTAATAAATGAATCTAGACCTGTGGGTGAGTTAAGGGGTCTCTCTGAACTGTGCATTAATGTAGGAATCTAGACCCCTGGGTGAGTTAATGCACCTGGGCAGAGTGGAGAATGGTGCTCCAAAGGCTGAGCATTAATAAATGAATCTAGACCTGTGGGTGAGTTAAGGGGTCTCTCTGAACTGTGCATTAATGTAGGAATCTAGACCCCTGGGTGAGTTCATGCATCTGGGCAGAGTGGAGAATGGTGCTCCAAAGGCTGAGCATTAATAAATGAATCTAGACCTGTGGGTGAGTTAAGGGGTCTCTCTGAACTGTGCATTAATGTGGGAATCTAGACCCCTGGGTGAGTTAATGCACCTGGGCAGAGTGGAGAATGGGCCTTTCAGGACTGTGCATCAATATGGGAAGTGCAGCTCTGGGTGAGTTAAGGGGTCTCTCTGAACTGTGCATTAATGTAGGAATCTAGACCCCTGGGTGAGTTAATGCACCTGGGCAGAGTGGAGAATGGGCCTTTCAGGACTGTGCATCAATATGGGAAGTGCAGCTCTGGGTGAGTTCATGCACCTGGGCAGAGTGGAGAATGGTGCTCCGAAGGCTGAGCATTAATAAATGAATCTCGACCTGTGGGTGAGTTAAGGGGTCTCTCTGAACTGTGCATTAATGTGGGAATCTAGACCCCTGGGTGAGTTAATGCACCTGGGCAGAGTGGAGAATGGTGCTCCGAAGGCTGAGCATTAGTATGGGAATTCTAACCCTGTGCATGAGTTCATGCATCAGGGCAGAGTGGAGAATGGGCCTTTCAGGACCGTGCATCAATATGGGAAGTGCAGCTCTGGGTGAGTTCATGCATCTGGGCAGAGTGGAGAATGGTGCTCCGAAGGCTGAGCATTAATAAATGAATCTAGACCTGTGGGTGAGTTAATGCACCTGGGCAGAGTGGAGAATGGGCCTTTCAGGACCGTGCATCAATATGGGAAGTGCAGCTCTGGGTGAGTTAATGCACCTGGGCAGAGTGGAGAATGGTGCTCCGAAGGCTGAGCATTAATAAATGAATCTAGACCTGTGGGTGAGTTAATGCACCTGGGCAGAGTGGAGAATGGGCCTTTCAGGACTGTGCATCAATATGGGAAGTGCAGCTCTGGGTGAGTTCATGCACCTGGGCAGAGTGGAGAATGGGCCTTTCAGGACTGTGCATCAATATGGGAAGTGCAGCTCTGGGTGAGTTCATGCACCTGGGCAGAGTGGAGAATGGGCCTTTCAGGACTGTGCATCAATATGGGAAGTGCAGCTCTGGGTGAGTTCATGCACCTGGGCAGAGTGGAGAATGGGCCTTTCAGGACTGTGCATCAATATGGGAAGTGCAGCTCTGGGTGAGTTCATGCATCTGGGCAGAGTGGAGAATGGGCCTTTCAGGACTGTGCATCAATATGGGAAGTGCAGCTCTGGGTGAGTTCATGCATCTGGGCAGAGTGGAGAATGGTGCTCCGAAGGCTGAGCATTAATAAATGAATCTAGACCTGTGGGTGAGTTAATGCACCTGGGCAGAGTGGAGAATGGGCCTTTCAGGACCGTGCATCAATATGGGAAGTGCAGCTCTGGGTGAGTTAATGCACCTGGGCAGAGTGGAGAATGGTGCTCCGAAGGCTGAGCATTAATAAATGAATCTAGACCTGTGGGTGAGTTAATGCACCTGGGCAGAGTGGAGAATGGGCCTTTCAGGACTGTGCATCAATATGGGAAGTGCAGCTCTGGGTGAGTTCATGCACCTGGGCAGAGTGGAGAATGGGCCTTTCAGGACTGTGCATCAATATGGGAAGTGCAGCTCTGGGTGAGTTCATGCACCTGGGCAGAGTGGAGAATGGGCCTTTCAGGACTGTGCATCAATATGGGAAGTGCAGCTCTGGGTGAGTTCATGCACCTGGGCAGAGTGGAGAATGGGCCTTTCAGGACTGTGCATCAATATGGGAAGTGCAGCTCTGGGTGAGTTCATGCATCTGGGCAGAGTGGAGAATGGGCCTTTCAGGACTGTGCATCAATATGGGAAGTGCAGCTCTGGGTGAGTTCATGCATCTGGGCAGAGTGGAGAATGGTGCTCCGAAGGCTGAGCATTAATAAATGAATCTAGACCTGTGGGTGAGTTAATGCACCTGGGCAGAGTGGAGAATGGGCCTTTCAGGACTGTGCATCAATATGGGAAGTGCAGCTCTGGGTGAGTTCATGCACCTGGGCAGAGTGGAGAATGGTGCTCCGAAGGCTGAGCATTAATAAATGAATCTAGACCTGTGGGTGAGTTAATGCACCTGGGCAGAGTGGAGAATGGGCCTTTCAGGACTGTGCATCAATATGGGAAGTGCAGCTCTGGGTGAGTTAAGGGGTCTCTCTGAACTGTGCATTAATGTGGGAATCTAGACCCCTGGGTGAGTTAATGCACCTGGGCAGAGTGGAGAATGGGCCTTTCAGGACTGTGCATCAATATGGGAAGTGCAGCTCTGGGTGAGTTCATGCATCTGGGCAGAGTGGAGAATGGGCCTTTCAGGACTGTGCATCAATATGGGAAGTGCAGCTCTGGGTGAGTTCATGCATCTGGGCAGAGTGGAGAATGGTGCTCCGAAGGCTGAGCATTAATAAATGAATCTAGACCTGTGGGTGAGTTAATGCACCTGGGCAGAGTGGAGAATGGGCCTTTCAGGACTGTGCATCAATATGGGAAGTGCAGCTCTGGGTGAGTTCATGCACCTGGGCAGAGTGGAGAATGGGCCTTTCAGGACTGTGCATCAATATGGGAAGTGCAGCTCTGGGTGAGTTCATGCACCTGGGCAGAGTGGAGAATGGGCCTTTCAGGACTGTGCATCAATATGGGAAGTGCAGCTCTGGGTGAGTTCATGCACCTGGGCAGAGTGGAGAATGGGCCTTTCAGGACTGTGCATCAATATGGGAAGTGCAGCTCTGGGTGAGTTCATGCACCTGGGCAGAGTGGAGAATGGGCCTTTCAGGACTGTGCATCAATATGGGAAGTGCAGCTCTGGGTGAGTTCATGCACCTGGGCAGAGTGGAGAATGGGCCTTTCAGGACTGTGCATCAATATGGGAAGTGCAGCTCTGGGTGAGTTCATGCACCTGGGCAGAGTGGAGAATGGGCCTTTCAGGACTGTGCATCAATATGGGAAGTGCAGCTCTGGGTGAGTTCATGCACCTGGGCAGAGTGGAGAATGGGCCTTTCAGGACTGTGCATCAATATGGGAAGTGCAGCTCTGGGTGAGTTCATGCACCTGGGCAGAGTGGAGAATGGGCCTTTCAGGACTGTGCATCAATATGGGAAGTGCAGCTCTGGGTGAGTTCATGCACCTGGGCAGAGTGGAGAATGGGCCTTTCAGGACTGTGCATCAATATGGGAAGTGCAGCTCTGGGTGAGTTCATGCACCTGGGCAGAGTGGAGAATGGGCCTTTCAGGACTGTGCATCAATATGGGAAGTGCAGCTCTGGGTGAGTTCATGCACCTGGGCAGAGTGGAGAATGGGCCTTTCAGGACTGTGCATCAATATGGGAAGTGCAGCTCTGGGTGAGTTCATGCACCTGGGCAGAGTGGAGAATGGGCCTTTCAGGACTGTGCATCAATATGGGAAGTGCAGCTCTGGGTGAGTTCATGCACCTGGGCAGAGTGGAGAATGGGCCTTTCAGGACTGTGCATCAATATGGGAAGTGCAGCTCTGGGTGAGTTCATGCACCTGGGCAGAGTGGAGAATGGGCCTTTCAGGACCGTGCATCAATATGGGAAGTGCAGCTCTGGGTGAGTTCATGCACCTGGGCAGAGTGGAGAATGGGCCTTTCAGGACCGTGCATCAATATGGGAAGTGCAGCTCTGGGTGAGTTCATGCACCTGGGCAGAGTGGAGAATGGGCCTTTCAGGACTGTGCATCAATATGGGAAGTGCAGCTCTGGGTGAGTTCATGCACCTGGGCAGAGTGGAGAATGGGCCTTTCAGGACTGTGCATCAATATGGGAAGTGCAGCTCTGGGTGAGTTAAGGGGTCTCTCTGAACTGTGCATTAATGTGGGAATCTAGACCCCTGGGTGAGTTAATGCACCTGGGCAGAGTGGAGAATGGGCCTTTCAGGACTGTGCATCAATTTGGGAAGTGCAGCTCTGGGTGAGTTCATGCACCTGGGCAGAGTGGAGAATGGGCCTTTCAGGACTGTGCATCAATATGGGAAGTGCAGCTCTGGGTGAGTTCATGCACCTGGGCAGAGTGGAGAATGGGCCTTTCAGGACTGTGCATCAATATGGGAAGTGCAGCTCTGGGTGAGTTCATGCACCTGGGCAGAGTGGAGAATGGGCCTTTCAGGACCGTGCATCAATATGGGAAGTGCAGCTCTGGGTGAGTTCATGCACCTGGGCAGAGTGGAGAATGGGCCTTTCAGGACCGTGCATCAATATGGGAAGTGCAGCTCTGGGTGAGTTCATGCACCTGGGCAGAGTGGAGAATGGGCCTTTCAGGACCGTGCATCAATATGGGAAGTGCAGCTCTGGGTGAGTTCATGCATCTGGGCAGAGTGGAGAATGGTGCTCCGAAGGCTGAGCATTAATAAATGAATCTAGACCTGTGGGTGAGTTAATGCACCTGGGCAGAGTGGAGAATGGGCCTTTCAGGACTGTGCATCAATATGGGAAGTGCAGCTCTGGGTGAGTTCATGCACCTGGGCAGAGTGGAGAATGGGCCTTTCAGGACAGTGCATCAATATGGGAAGTGCAGCTCTGGGTGAGTTCATGCACCTGGGCAGAGTGGAGAATGGTGCTCCGAAGGCTGAGCATTAATAAATGAATCTAGACCTGTGGGTGAGTTAATGCACCTGGGCAGAGTGGAGAATGGGCCTTTCAGGACCGTGCATCAATATGGGAAGTGCAGCTCTGGGTGAGTTCATGCACCTGGAGAGTGGAGAATGGGCCTTTCAGGACTGTGCATCAATATGGGAAGTGCAGCTCTGGGTGAGTTCATGCACCTGGGCAGAGTGGAGAATGGGCCTTTCAGGACTGTGCATCAATATGGGAAGTGCAGCTCTGGGTGAGTTCATGCACCTGGGCAGAGTGGAGAATGGGCCTTTCAGGACCGTGCATCAATATGGGAAGTGCAGCTCTGGGTGAGTTCATGCATCTGGGCAGAGTGGAGAATGGTGCTCCGAAGGCTGAGCATTAATAAATGAATCTAGACCTGTGGGTGAGTTAATGCACCTGGGCAGAGTGGAGAATGGGCCTTTCAGGACTGTGCATCAATATGGGAAGTGCAGCTCTGGGTGAGTTCATGCACCTGGGCAGAGTGGAGAATGGGCCTTTCAGGACTGTGCATCAATATGGGAAGTGCAGCTCTGGGTGAGTTCATGCACCTGGGCAGAGTGGAGAATGGGCCTTTCAGGACTGTGCATCAATATGGGAAGTGCAGCTCTGGGTGAGTTCATGCACCTGGGCAGAGTGGAGAATGGGCCTTTCAGGACTGTGCATCAATATGGGAAGTGCAGCTCTGGGTGAGTTCATGCACCTGGGCAGAGTGGAGAATGGGCCTTTCAGGACTGTGCATCAATATGGGAAGTGCAGCTCTGGGTGAGTTCATGCACCTGGGCAGAGTGGAGAATGGGCCTTTCAGGACCGTGCATCAATATGGGAAGTGCAGCTCTGGGTGAGTTCATGCACCTGGGCAGAGTGGAGAATGGGCCTTTCAGGACCGTGCATCAATATGGGAAGTGCAGCTCTGGGTGAGTTCATGCACCTGGGCAGAGTGGAGAATGGGCCTTTCAGGACCGTGCATCAATATGGGAAGTGCAGCTCTGGGTGAGTTCATGCACCTGGGCAGAGTGGAGAATGGGCCTTTCAGGACTGTGCATCAATATTGGAAGTGCAGCTCTGGGTGAGTTCATGCACCTGGGCAGAGTGGAGATTGGGCCTTTCAGGACCGTGCATCAATATGGGAAGTGCAGCTCTGGGTGAGTTAATGCACCTGGGCAGAGTGGAGAATGGGCCTTTCAGGACCGTGCATCAATATGGGAAGTGCAGCTCTGGGTGAGTTCATGCACCTGGGCAGAGTGGAGAATGGGCCTTTCAGGACTGTGCATCAATATGGGAAGTGCAGCTCTGGGTGAGTTCATGCATCTGGGCAGAGTGGAGAATGGGCCTTTCAGGACTGTGCATCAATATGGGAAGTACAGCTCTGGGTGAGTTCATGCACCTGGGCAGAGTGGAGAATGGGCCTTTCAGGACTGTGCATCAATATGGGAAGTGCAGCTCTGGGTGAGTTCATGCATCTGGGCAGAGTGGAGAATGGGCCTTTCAGGACTGTGCATCAATATGGGAAGTGCAGCTCTGGGTGAGTTAAGGGGTCTCTCTGAACTGTGCATTAATGTAGGAATCTAGACCCCTGGGTGAGTTAATGCACCTGGGCAGAGTGGAGAATGGGCCTTTCAGGACCGTGCATCAATATAGGAAGTGCAGCTCTGGGTGAGTTCATGCACCTGGGCAGAGTGGAGAATGGGCCTTTCAGGACTGTGCATCAATATGGGAAGTGCAGCTCTGGGTGAGTTCATGCATCAGGGCAGAGTGGAGAATGGGCCTTTCAGGACCGTGCATCAATATGGGAAGTGCAGCTCTGGGTGAGTTCATGCATCTGGGCAGAGTGGAGAATGGGCCTTTCAGGACCGTGCATCAATATGGGAAGTGCAGCTCTGGGTGAGTTCATGCACCTGGGCAGAGTGGAGAATGGGCCTTTCAGGACTGTGCATCAATATGGGAAGTGCAGCTCTGGGTGAGTTCATGCACCTGGGCAGAGTGGAGAATGGGCCTTTCAGGACTGTGCATCAATATGGGAAGTGCAGCTCTGGGTGAGTTCATGCACCTGGGCAGAGTGGAGAATGGGCCTTTCAGGACTGTGCATCAATATGGGAAGTGCAGCTCTGGGTGAGTTCATGCACCTGGGCAGAGTGGAGAATGGGCCTTTCAGGACTGTGCATCAATATGGGAAGTGCAGCTCTGGGTGAGTTCATGCATCTGGGCAGAGTGGAGAATGGGCCTTTCAGGACTGTGCATCAATATGGGAAGTGCAGCTCTGGGTGAGTTCATGCATCTGGGCAGAGTGGAGAATGGGCCTTTCAGGACTGTGCATCAATATGGGAAGTGCAGCTCTGGGTGAGTTCATGCACCTGGGCAGAGTGGAGAATGGGCCTTTCAGGACTGTGCATCAATATGGGAAGTGCAGCTCTGGGTGAGTTCATGCACCTGGGCAGAGTGGAGAATGGGCCTTTCAGGACTGTGCATCAATATGGGAAGTGCAGCTCTGGGTGAGTTCATGCATCTGGGCAGAGTGGAGAATGGGCCTTTCAGGACTGTGCATCAATATGGGAAGTGCAGCTCTGGGTGAGTTCATGCACCTGGGCAGAGTGGAGAATGGGCCTTTCAGGACTGTGCATCAATATGGGAAGTGCAGCTCTGGGTGAGTTCATGCACCTGGGCAGAGTGGAGAATGGGCCTTTCAGGACTGTGCATCAATATGGGAAGTGCAGCTCTGGGTGAGTTCATCCAGGACAGCACCAGGGCAGAGTGGAGAATGGGCCTTTCAGGACTGTGCATCAATATGGGAAGTGCAGCTCTGGGTGAGTTCATGCATCTGGGCAGAGTGGAGAATGGGCCTTTCAGGACTGTGCATCAATATGGGAAGTGCAGCTCTGGGTGAGTTCATGCACCTGGGCAGAGTGGAGAATGGGCCTTTCAGGACTGTGCATCAATATGGGAAGTGCAGCTCTGGGTGAGTTCATGCACCTGGGCAGAGTGGAGAATGGGCCTTTCAGGACTGTGCATCAATATGGGAAGTGCAGCTCTGGGTGAGTTCATGCACCTGGGCAGAGTGGAGAATGGGCCTTTCAGGACTGTGCATCAATATGGGAAGTGCAGCTCTGGGTGAGTTCATCCAGGACAGCACCAGGCTGCAGACTGATTTAGAAGAATAAAAAAAGTAAAAAAACAAGACAGCGGGTATTTTCCATCTGTGTACCCAGAATCCAGAACAGCACCCTGTGTCCATCAGGGCCACCCAAACGCTGCTCCCATTCAGGAAGGAGTGGAAGATGCACACATTTAAATTACACTACACCAGAGAGCACTGTCTACAAGTCGGTTACCCCTCCTATCACTCATTGACATGTATGGGAAGACAAACATGGTTTACTAATACAATTACGTGTATGTGGTTTTCCTTAATAGAAACTAAAAAGGTCTCATTTTACTGAACAAGCCGCATTAGCAGAGTTAAGCTGTATTCTCAAAGTAGAGAGTTATGAAAAGGAGTCAAGCTCTCTTCGGTCAGACACAATCTGGTTGGCAGTTCTATGTCCGGCCAGCCTCAAGTGCCCCCTAGACCTCCACAGATTCTCACCATTTGCAATGAGGTCACACCCATGCTTAGCCTAAAGCACCTCGCCAGATTTATCAAGGTTGTGCATCGCCCTTGCGCCATGCAAGGGGGCGCTGGGGTGATGCAAAACCTAAGTGAGATTTATCAAGTCACGCAATGCCACCTTGCGGGCCCCCGCATGGTTTGATAAATCTAGAGTAACACAACGCAGCGCAAATCACTGCCTTGCAGTACTCTGCCCCGGGGAGGCGTTCCATGGGTGGAGCGGGGGTGGAGCGTGGGTGGAGCGTGGGTGGAGAGGTTGTGGAGCGTGGGTGGAGCGTGGGTGGAGCGTGGGTGGAGCGGGTGTGGAGCGTGTGTGGAGCGTGGGTGGAGTGTGGGTGGAGCGGGTGTGGAGCGGGGGTGGAGCGGGTGTGGAGCGGGTGTGGAGCGTGGGTGGAGCGTGGGTGGAGCGTGGGTGGAGCGGGTGTGGAGCGTGGGTGAAGCGTGGGTGGAGCGTGGGTGGAGCGGGTGTGGAGCGTGGGTGGAGCGGGTGTGGAGCGTGGGTGGAGCGGGTGTGGAGCGTGGGTGGAGCATGGATGGAGCGTGGGTGGAGCGGGTGTAGCGGGGGTGGAGCGGGTGTGGAGCGTGGGTGGAGCGTGGGTGGAGCGGGTGTGGAGCGTGGGTGGAGCGTGGGTGGAGCGTGGGTGGAGCGGGTGTAGAGCGTGGGTGGAGTGTGGGTGGAGCGGGTGTGGAGCGTGGGTGGAGCGGGTGTGGAGCGTGGGTGGAGCGGGTGTGGAGCGTGGGTGGAGCGTGGGTGGAGCGTGGGTGGAGCGGGTGTGGAGCGTGGGTGGAGCGGGTGTGGAGCGTGGGTGGAGCGGGTGTGGAGCGTGGGTGGAGCGTGGGTGGAGCGTGGGTGTTCCCACGCACCACCAATGGATTTTGGCGCATTCCCAGATTTACCATTAGTGGTAGCAGACAAAGGAAAGCGTCAAAATGCTACACGGTCTCCTTGTTTTTCCTCTTTCTATGTGTGCGGCACACATACATAGAGGAAAATACCTCTCAGGACTGTTTTTCTGCAGAAATGTGCCCCTCCCTGCACAAAAACAATCCTGCCTACGACGCAGGCATCCCTGTACAATGCGCAAGGGTGCCTGTTTTGGCGCTAGGCAACCAAAAGTGTGCTAGCGCTAGGAAAGGACAGGAACATGCTGTATTATGGTAAATATAGCGCAATCCTGCCCTTTCACGCAGCGCAGCAAGGGGGCTTGCTGTGTTGCACAAAAAATGATAAATATGGACCCTCATTTCTTTTGGAAGACATCACTTATCGCACCAATCAGACCTCAAATACCACAATGATTGCAGTTGAATCTTTCACTGTGGAAGGCATTTTAACTGTCGGTCAGGCATTAACAGAGGCAGACTCCTGGCAATATTAATAACCACAAAGCTCCCTAAAGTAACTGAGATGACCCAATCCTTCCCTGACACTGATTTAAGTCTTGAGAACTGATTTCCGGGTTGGAGGGGCGCCTCCCTTTTCTGCCCCTTGGCTTCCCATGTGAGATTGTAAAGCTTGGGCTGTCCAGTAACTATCCTAGAAGTTATTTGTGCCAAACATTACTTTTTACTTAATCTCAGACAGGCTCACGTTCTGTCTCCTTCCTCCCGGAAGTGAGTGGTTTTATCAGAGCACACACACACTGGCAAACAGGAAGTGAACCCTCTTCAGCAGCAGTCACCCATCTCCTTCCTGGGGTTTAGTGGAGTAACACGTCAACAGCCCTGCCACAAATCAGAGATCAAATCTGTGTACCACAACATCTCGACAAAAACGTCTTCTTTGCTTCAGTTTCTTCTCTACTCAGCGCCCAGCCCCCTGCGGGTCATTGAACCGGAAGCTCTCTTTAAAAAGCCTTCTCTTGGCTCCCGATGCTGTCATTCCCTTATCTAGTCAGCCTGATCTTCTTTCTTTTCTGCTTCCCTTTCTTCTAGGTTTTTCAGATTTAAACTTGCAGCGCCAGGATGCACCTTGGGTGTGGCAGCGCGCTTTATAAGTGTATCATTCATTCATTCAACTGAACGTGTCCATCACTATTTGTCATCTATGCATGACCTTTTCCTTATCACAGCACGACTCAGGGCTGCATCTTACTGCACGTTTTTCGACCGTCTGGATATGAAAAATGTCCAGAAAAGCTGTTAGCCCTGGCTCCACATTTGGTAGCCAGCGTCACTCATTCTACCCCTGGTCTTAGTTCCCCAGGCTGCTAAAGTACAAATGTGCACATGTGTGACGTTTCCATGTTTTCAGCATTCTCATGGATGACATTTTAAAGTACCTTGGGGCAGATTTACGTTGAACTAACGCAGCGGGGTACAGCAAGTCATTTTGCTGCGCCGCGCTGCGTTAGTTTTGAAGCACAGGAATGCGACATATTTACAAGAATATGTCGCATCCTTGTGCTTCCCCCTGCGCTGGCGCACAAACTGCAGCCATGCGCCGGCGCAGGCACCCATGCACCATGGTGCAAGGATGCCTGCGTCGTGGGGAGATTGTTTTTGTGCAGGAAGGGGAACCATCCTGCACAAAAACAATCACTGCAACCATTTTCCTCTTTCAATGCGTGCTGCAGAATGCAGCACGCATTGAAAGAGGAAAAAACGAGGAGAAATGAAAACATTTCTCCTCGGTGCGCCTCCCTCCGCCTCCCCTGGGGAGGCGTAGCTTTCAAACGCATCTCCAGAGTTACGATTTCTCGTAATTCTGGAGTTGTGTCTTGTTCCATGAGTGTTGCGTGGGAACACCCACAGCAACACCCATGGAACGCCCCTTCACCGCAAAGTGCTGCGTGTGAAGGGGCCGTATTTACAAGGAGAGGAAAAGTCACGCAGGGTGGCTTTTCCTCTCCTTGTAAATATGGAGCAGCCCCCTGCGCCACCAGTACGTCACGAAAAGTGACGTACTGGTGGCGCAGGGGGCTCGTAAATCTGCCCCCTTGTGTGTCACTTTATCACGTGTAGAAGAGAACTGTTCTGTGCATTCATGACAGAAAGTGTGCACTTTGTGCATTGCACTGACATTCACTCAGCCTCTGGACAGCTGCAGCGCCTTTGAAGTGCTTGTGCCAGCCCAGAAACGCCACTTGCCCCATCACTCCCTCCGCCCCAGGGTGTGCAGGGCCTGTGCTGTGTGATGTCTTGGTACCCTGGGACTCTTTGCACCAGGATCAGAGGCTGGGTGTAAAAAACTGTTCAAAATGTGATAAAAACTGAGGATGGAAGGATGTGCAATGTGAGTAGGATACTGAGATGCAATATTAATAATAGATGTGTTCTTGACAATAAAGGTAGAATCTGTCATACACAAGTCCCTCTGAGGGTAAATACAGAACTGAGGAGGAGCATTTTATGCAATTCAGATCTTGGAGACTTTGAGACCAATTGAAAAAGGCATTTAGGATTACTCTGACCCTACTCCTAAATGCCTATGTAAATTGGCCCTGAAATGTCTAACTCCCAGTTAGTAAAAGTGCAAAGAGGGCACAGTCCTTTCTGTTCGTACTAACGATTCCCTGTATATTCCCATTTCAGATGTTTTGTGAGCACTTCACAAAGCCTTTAGAAGTAGACAAAGTAGCACTGCTGGTTTACTGCTTCCCACACTCATTCGACCTATTAGCAGGGCCACTGGAATTATGCGGCCAGGTAGCACCAAACTGCATGGCAGAGTTGACTAAGTTATGTGGCATGAAAAGGAGAATTATGTGGCATAATGCAGCACTTTTTGATAGTATTACTTCATCATTTTCTCATTTTTATACACATTAATACTGTATGGGTAGAGATTTCACCTCATTAGTACCAGTTTAACAACATCTACAGGAATAAGCAACTCAAAGATGACTAGTTAACATTTGGAAAGGGCCTTCTACTGCGCCCGAATACGTTGCAGTGTTTTTAGTAACTTTTGATCCATTTAAGCTAGAAACAAAATGTGTTTTGTTCTAATCTACTGATTATGCAGCAGATGATGGATTATGTGGCAAATGCAGGAAATCCAAAATTATGCACAAAAAAAAGCTACAATGAAGAATCACATAATTCCAGTGGCCCATCCTATTAATGACATTGTGAACTTTCAATATTTATTTACACTGGTTTCCAGTGCTCTATTCCATTCCACGTTTCAGCCCGGTTTCTGATCGCCAACCTTATGTCGTAGGCATAAGGTGATATAATATGCAGTGTCTCCTTGACTACTATTCATCTCTTCTTTGTCTAGATTTAATTGTTTGTGCTAATGGTTCAACCGATAAGGCGTTGACTACAAGAGACACCACAGTCTTGTCCCTTTGGATATCGTCCAACCGTCAGATATTTGCAGTGCTTAATTTGTAAAAAAAAAATAAGTGCCTGGCACTCATCAGGAGGCCACTGCAGTTTGCACCACACATTGCCACTGTACTTACAAAACTACTAACCTTCACACTGCTACAAGTGTGACAATTCAGACTGCTCGAGGTCTCCAAAGCTTTAACAAGCATTTGCAATGCAATAGGTCTCGCATTTGCGAGAGTTTGAGCTATTGACATTGTAAATGACACTGCCTTTTATTTATGTGTTTTGAAAACCTGCAAGCGGTGTGTAAACACGCACTTTGTACTTTGCAAGTTTTCTTAACACATACATAAAACTCATTGACATTTACAATGCCATATTGCATTGTAAATGCTTTTCGCAGTGTTGTTTATTCTATAAACTATCCCTTCTGTGCCTTCCCTCTCACGCATTTTTACGTCATTCTCTCCTTTTCCACCGTTCTTCCCCCGCATTACTTATACAGTTTAAACAGCAATGTAGTTAAAATAAAGCAAATCAATGCAGCTATACATACGCTTCTTGGCGTTTGAATCTTTCACAGAAACAATAGGATGCAGCTAGTGAATAAATAATTCACGGTCCTGGAAAGCACTTTTGAGTGTGACATCGCAGATATCGTCGTGGATAAGCATGTTGAAGTTAGCAGCTGGCTGGGCTGCAGTACATGAAGAGGGAATGTCCTGAAAGGAATATCCTTAGATAGGACAGGCCTGCTCATTTACCAGCTACATAATGTTCTCGTCCGGCGTATTTCAATATAAAAAGTGGTCAAAGCTGGTGAAAGAAGTTCAGGGGCCTGTCTTGAAGTAGCAGTGATCCCCAGATCACACAGCGAGGAGTCCAACAAAATAATTGACTTGGCTCAGCCGACCAGGGCTAGCGCTTCCTGCAGGTCAACGCGGTGTGAAGAGAAATCCCAGGCCTCCACGGGGCTCAGGGCTCTGACGCCGCACTGTGTTATTAGCGGCACCACGGCCAGCTAACCGCTGTGACTAAATGGAGATTAGGAAGTCCCGGGGCGGGGGATGAAACGCCAGGCCTTCCCGGAGCAGCGGGCTGAGAGGCGGGATTGGCCGACACGCCACAGCTTTACAGACAGCGCAGCAGAAGTCACCGGCGCATCCCGCCTGGCCATGCGTTACCTGCGGCACAACGTGTGAGGGTAGAGGGGGCGATAATGAAGCACCGAGCTAAATCAGTACCGCCTGCTGACTGAGCCCGATGGGGTGCAGAGCAGGAAAGCCAATGTTGTCCAGGTCCGCAGAGCCAAAACAAAGAATGCAAGTGAAAAACAAGGATTGGCATAGCCAATATGTCTCGCCTTTGGGACCTTATAAGTGTTTAGCCATGCAGCACATTATCACCCACCGGGCAGATTTCTGTAATGGAACTAGTACTTATGTAAAGTGTTTTGATACCTTCATTCCGCTACATAATGCAAAAAATAAAAAGGAATGAAAGGAGAAGTGCTTGCAGATTTCTGAGGTGGGGGAGCGAAAAGATAAGTTAAGATTGCATTATATAATGCCAGTACCAAATCAGAAAGCGAGCACAGTAGAGAAAATCAGGAGCCGAATTGAAAGGAGGCGAAAGTGAGTTATCCCAGTGTGCAAGTGAAGGCGGGGCTGGAGTATGCTGCATCTTGGTGCCCAGTAACAGATGTTTATTGCCAACCAAATGAATGTTAATTAGTTCGTCGGCCTCTAGTAGGATGAAAGGCTGAGCAGACGCGCTGGGGTTCGAACCTGCGGTTGTGAGGTCAAACATAAGATTAATAGGGTGCTTGCTTTAAAGTTAAGATTGCATTATATAATGCCAGTACCAAATCAGAAAGCGAGCACAGTAGAGAAAATCAGGAGCCGAATTGAAAGGAGGTGAAAGTGAGTTATCCCAGTGTGCAAGTGAAGGCGGGGCTGGAGTATGCTGCATCTTGGTGCCCAGTAACAGATGTTTATTGCCAACCAAATGAATGTTAATTAGTTCGTCGGCCTCTAGTAGGATGAAAGGCTGAGCAGACGCGCTGGGGTTCGAACCTGCGGTTGTGAGGTCAAACATAAGATTAATAGGGTGCTTGCCTTAAAGTTAAGATTGCATTATATAATGCCAGTACCAAATCAGAAAGCGAGCACAGTAGAGAAAATCAGGAGCCGAATTGAAAGGAGGCGAAAGTGAGTTATCCCAGTGTGCAAGTGAAGGCGGGGCTGGAGTATGCTGCATCTTGGTGCCGAGTAACAGATGTTTATTGCCAACCAAATGAATGTTAATTAGTTCGTCGGCCTCTAGTACGATGAAAGGCTGAGCAGACGCGCTGGGGTTCGAACCTGCGGTTGTGAGGTCAAACATAAGATTAATAGGGTGGAAGCGTCAGCCCACTGAGCCAACAGAATCGGCTTGGACCAGAGCGGACCGGGCAGGCTAACTGAGTCTGGCTTATTGTCGGTATTTTCGTGCTGCTGGTGTTTCTAGAGAAGCAGCGGCTGAAATGCAAGGTTTTCACGTTCAACCGGACACTGCAGTCTGGAGTCATTTGAAAGTAGTGTGGATGGACATAATAAGCTTATTTGTAATTTCCCGTGAGGCTCTGGCCAAGGCCCGCTCATTAGACGGTGCTGACGATTCCACTGAAAAGTAAGATGTCACCGTAATTGATTTCGTTTCTGTTCCTTTGTGTATTAGAGAAAATGAAAGCGCACTCTTGTGGAGGTGGGGTGGAGGGGACGCGCCTTCTAATGAAAGCGGCAAGGTCTGGAAATGAAACCTGACCCAAAACAGATGGCTGCCTGCGCGCCGCTGCTACTGGCGCCGGAGAGCATAACGCTCTGGGAGTAAACATTTCCCGAAAAGCAAAGAATGGCGCGAGAGAGAAGCGGGGGCGAGTGAGCACGGCAGCGCGGCGAACGTGCTAATTAAAAACAGATGGTGACATGACCCCGAACAGATGGCGCCCCTGCTCGTAACCGCAAGCCGTAGGCCGTGGGCGGATACATTCCCTGGGAAAGGTGGGACATGCACCCGCCTTTGCCCAATTGCGTGCTGTCTTTTTATAAAGACGCACGCAAAGCCCAATAGAAAAAATGGTAAAAAAAAAAATACACGCACGAGCGTGTGAAAAGTCCAGAGTGATTCCAAGAGGTCGTTTTCCTAGAGCAACGCATGCGCGCTGCGCTAGGCTCGACCTAAAAATGAACACTATTCAACACTCAAATAAAACAAGGAGTTATCCAATAAGTGACCGCGAAAGGACAGCGATCTCGGAGGAGGGTGGGGAGACAAAAATAAAAAAAACACAACACAAGTGGGGGGAGCGAGACAGATAAATAAAAAAAACATGTTCAAATGTAGCAAATGAAACAAATGGTGCAGAGAATCAAAGGGAGGAGGTGGCTCAAAATATAACGCTGCCGACTTTGGAGCTGGAGAACAGGGTTCGAGCCTCGGCGTGGGCTGTATTAATACAAAATAAACGGAGATCTCGGAGGGGGGTGGTGAGAAACAGATAAACTACCTCTCCGTGTGCCTAGCTCCAGCCGCTTGTTTATATTTGCATCGCACTTTCACTTTAAGTGAAAGCGCGATGCAAAAATAAACACGCGGCCGCCCTTGCCAAAGGCGACTGAAACAAGCTGTCGCCATTACGCGAATAATAAAAAAAGTGCTTACCCACTAATTAAAGGAGACTGGATAACGCCGCAAGTAAAAGATCCAGTCCAGATGGGCCGTCCCAAAAGGAGACAGGACGGTAACAAAGAAGCCTCATTTTCAACCACAAGCCAAAGTTTAACATAAACGATGATGCCAGCCAATAAGAATGATGGGCGGGGCTTCAACTCCACTTCTGAAATGTCCTCGATTACAATATGCCTCGCAGAGCGGGCAGCGCATGCGTGCTGCAACGCTAGGTCTGCGAGACCTAAAAATGGCTTGGGTAAAAAAAAAATATATGTAAATCCAGTATTTGTAAAGCGCAAACAGCTACCCGAAGGCATCCCAGCGCTGGGGGCCGTCAGGAAGATTAAGCAAGCTATTGCCCAGAGTCACATGGTGCTGGGCTGACCTGCCGCCTGTGCCGGGGATCGAACCATGAGCCCCAGATTCCAGCGTCAGTCGCCCTGGCCGCGGCGCCACACCTCTTCCCTATGGGTGGTAGGTATTAGTTGTTTTTAATGTATATTGGATTAACAAACAACTGTTTTTCTGCTCATCTTTAATTGTGCAAACAGCGCCACCAAGTGGCAGCTGTCATAAGTGCAGGTTCTGGCAATTAAGTGCCGGTGCGGGGAATTAAGCACCGGTGCTGAGCACCAGAAACCACCAGCTCAAATTAAGCACTGGATATTTGCCTTCCTGTTTTCACTCGGGCCTCACCGAAGTGTAGGACTACCCATCTGAGAAATGAGTCAGGAAACATGACTTCGCACCCACCAACTATCATAGAAAATGCAAAAGAAAATTAAATGCAGTTATATTGTTACGTCACACTAGGATAACATAATGCACAGACTCCATCTTGGCTTTTCTTAAAGATATTTCTTTATTCAAGATCTTCGTTTTTTTAAAACCTTTCTTCTTTAATTTTTGACGTAGCTACGTCAAAAATAAAAGTAGAAAGGTTTGGAAGGTGCGAAAGATTAAGTCACTGGTCTTCCAGACTCGTGCACCACCATTCTCCATCCTCAAAACCCACTACAGAGATAAGTGCGTTTCTATTGCCTCCGTCTCTTCTTGTGAATCACCCATATGAGAAATGCGTCTCCCAGGTCAAACCTCTGAAGGATGTTAGACATAAATTGGCAGTCTACCATTTCAAAGGCATTATGGGCATATAAGTTGACTAAAGTGCATGTTTCTTGGGTTCTCCCCACGTGTCCGATCAGTAGAAATACACTTCTGGTGTTCATGCTCTTGTTTTGGCCTTCTACGTGGCCTAAAACCCATTCTGGGGTTCTTTGATGCCCCTACCCGCCAATTGATTGATCAATCTGTAGTCGAATCACGCCTGGATTATTGTAATGGACTCCGGCTTGGCGTGAATGAAACAGTTATTCAAAGACTACAGTGGGCACAGAATGCGGCAGCACGCATTCTTTTTGTCCTACCCAAGTACTGCCACACCTCCAATCTTCTCCGTCGTCTTCACTGGCTGCCAATTAAACAGAGGGTTCAGTTTAAAACCCTCTGCACCACACATAAGATTCTACACGGCCAGGGTCCCCAAATTTTACAGGGGCTGTGCACTTCATATGCTCCATCGCGAGCACTGCGCTCCGCTGACCTACATCTGGTTTCACTCCCCGGGTGCGCAGGCGTAGAGCAGGGGACATTCTTTCAAGGCCCAGGCCCCTGCTCTATGGAACTCTATTCCATTGGCTGCCCGCAGTACACAGGATCATTGGGCATTCAGGAAACTGATTAAAACCTGGCTTTTCTCTTCCATCTAGCTTTTCTCCCTCTAGCTACCTGTCTGCTAGCGCTGGGACGCCCTGTTGCTGGGGCAGCCATGCGCTCTACGAATGTGTATAACATAACATAACATAACATGCTGCTGCTTCGTCCGCCCACGTATCCCGCCGAGTCTGCATCTATCTGTTCTTCAGCTGCCTTTGACAGTTGTCTTGACAGTTTTTCCGCCAATATTTTGCTGTGCACATTTAACATTCACAGTGGTCTATAAGGCTAGCAGTCAAGAGGGTCTCCTTCTGCCTTCGCGGGGCCTTTGGGAGCAGCACCCCCATTGCCTCCCTCGACAACTCTGGGAACTTCTCTCTCCTCGTACAAGTCCAACAGTGCAAGTGGTTCTGCACATTTCCCATAGAATTCAGTTGGCAAGCCATCATTCCAGGATGATTTACCAGTCCTCCTTTGTCTGATGGCCCTTTTTATGTCATCTTTCTCTCTTGGTGATTTAAGTCTGCATGGATTCAAACCAACCCTTTCTCATTGAAATGCATAGGGCTTAATTTCCTCCGATGATACTCAAACTGACAGCAATAACATCTTCGCATTTACACAGTGCCAGCACTACAAACCCTGTCCCTTAAGCAACATTGGAAAAAAGTGGCATATTGCGAAAGAGACTTCAGGGGGTCCACAGACAGCTTCCACTTTGCAAGCGCTTGTGAACGGAAAAGGGCAGCAGGTAGCATCTCAATGCTTACCCCCAGAGTACAAACTGGCATTAGTGCAGTTCCAAATAAGTAACCTGTCCTCCTACTTCTGATCCTGCTAAGCACCCCCATTGGCCCCCCCTAACCTGCTGTTCCCTCTTTGTCCTAATTAAACTGCTCTCCTCCTTCCTCAGTGGACACTGGTTTCTAAGGTTCCTCAGTGCTTACAAGAATCTTCAGGTCTTAATTGCACACTTTTATACCCTTGGGGTGGCTCAGACCATATAACATGCTTTATAATATGCTTAAATATACATTAAAAAAACCTTATGGTGGTTATCGCCAAAATCGTTTGTGATTCATGTACTGCACTGGGCTTAATTTGACTCCTTTTTGGTCAAAACTATTGGGAGCCCATCCTCACCAGCCCCACTTGCCTCAAGCATGTCTTCCGTTATGGCCAGCTCGGCCAAGATTCCTTATGTTCTGTTGCTTCTTTTACGTACAAAGAGTATTTCGTGACATTTCATAACAAGTGGTTCCATGGCTGGGTTTGGTGAACACAAAACAGATATTTTCAAACATTCTCAGATTTTCAAAACCACTATTTAGAATAATGATGACATCACCAAACATTACACCACATGACATTAGGCTCAATGATGACATCACAGGAAATCAAATCACATGATTCTTGATGCGGAACTCAAATCAGAAGAAATGACAGTGTGAATTTAGACCTAGATGACATCATGATATCTAAATGACTTAATGAGTGCCTTTTGAGCAATGTGGCCAGCATTAACCACACTAGCACTGCACTGAACTACCAGATACCAATAGAGATCTCATCCAGGGTTAACCACAAAACAAAGGATTAAAAACATTAAAAAAAAAGGAAAACACAACTCAACGTACTACAACGCAAGTGGAGAAAATCAAAAGAGGAAAAAGACTAAGGGGCCGATTCCGATTCGGGCCGGAAATCTCTCCGACCGAGCCGGACCCGGAGAGATTTCCGACCGAATCGGACTCTAGCAGTCCGACCGAATGAGTACGATGCGCACGTATGCCATCGGACTCGATTCGGTCGGACTCCCATTGAAGTCAATGGGAGCCAGTCGTACGACGCGTACACGGGCTCCCATTGACTCAATGGGCACGACGCGAACAAGGGCGCCCCCTACAGCGTGTTTGCGTCGGTGCGGGTCGCGCCGTACATGCACGTGTAAGGGGGACCCATGGGTCCCCCCTGTGTGCGACTCGCATGCCTACGCTTCCAGGGGGATCCGACACGGACCCCCAAAGTGCGGCTCCGACAGCTCCTTGGAGCCGGACTGCGCGAGTCGGTCGGAGCGGTCGCGATGCGCATCGTACTTACCCGGCCGGGGAACCTCTCCATTGCGCGGTGCGAGTCGTCCCCGTGCGAGTCGGTCGGAGCGGTCGGGTCCTGCGAACGAGTCGGTCGGAGATTTCGCGAGCGCACGCATCGTACTCGCTCCCCCGGACGCACGTACGATTCGGTCGGGAAATAGGGCTCCGAATCGGATCCGGTAAAGCCGAATCCGATTCGGAGCCCTACCGGCCGAGATTGGAATCGGCCCCTTAATCATGCATTGCCAGTATAACAGAGCCTACAGAAGAGCCATGAGAACCACAAAAAGGCAAAACTATTCCATACATACGCGAAGCTCCTTCTGAGGAACTCCATAAGTTTCTAGCAGAATTAAACAATCCGGAGTGCCAAAACACCACCATTGTAAGCCTTCTGGGACTAAATCTCCATGGAATTGATCTAAAAAATTAGAAAACTAGAAAATGGCCTCAAAGAAAACACAGCTAAAGCCATCCCAACGCATGACACAAATGCCTTAGAAAGAGACAAAAGCAATCTTCCACACTAAATACTTTAAATAACACCCAGAAAAGATTTCCTCAATATTATCATTGCAAACAAACCATCAGGGTCGACATCAGACCCAGCACCTTCAAAAGTTTTTGAAGATATCCTTTGCACAACTTGTGCAGGGGAGGTAATTAGAAGCTTAATCATCAATTGTTTGGAACAAGGTTCATTCCCACCTGCACTGAAACACTCCTACATTAGACCATCCCTCAAAAAGACAAACCTCGACCTATCTGACTCAGCAAACTACATACAAATATCTACTGGCCCATTCCCAGGAAAAATATTTGAAAGAACAAGTTTACGGAGGAACATGACTTAAAATCAGGACAACATTCAGATTTGAGACCAGGTGGAAGCATGGAGTTCGCCATCATATCCATTTGGGTTGACCTAAAACTTACATTGGACAAGAATAGATTGACTGCCTGATTGCATTTAGTCCTATGGCCTTTGACACTGTTCACTACCATACGCAACAGCAAACTCGACACGACCGCCCAAGTCAACACAGTGAATGCTTCATGCTTTCTGCCTATTGAACGAACGACTTCGGGAACTACATTACCGTCGATACCAGGTACTCCGTCATTGAACCTTTTTTGCTGGAACCATGAGTCCATTCGTCTTCATTAACGATGATTGTCGAAGACCTAGAGTATAACCCCTATATACCCCTGGACTACTCACGCCATTAAGCCTCCACGTTGGAGATAAGCTCTCTTGAATATATCATTACCCATACATTGAGGACATTGCTGGCTAGACCCAATATTGATACCCTCTCATGAAGCGACGTTAATCCAAGTACCTATACATAAGAAGTATTCTTCTTCTGAGTTGCTATACAGACGAAAAGGTCCTACCTGTAGGTCTTGGACCCCAAGAAGCAAAGACCTTAAATCTCAGAATTAAGACTACTGTTTACTGCATCTGTATTAGAAAAAGTTGAGACGGTTTTTCCTGACGAAGGCGTACACGCCGAAACACACGTAGTGTTTCCATCTACCGCCAGCCTTTGAACTGCTTTATAGTTTATCCACTTTTTCTCGCATTTTAACTCTATGTACAGTTTTGTTATTTATAGTTTTTGTCATATTCATGTGTGTATGTATTTGTTCTCTATAGACATATGATTATGTATATGTATATGTTCTCCACAGACCTGTGATTGTATATTGTTATGCTGTAAATATGAATTAATGAGGATCTAGAACATCAACAAAATATAATATATATATATATATATATATATATATATATATATATATATATATATATATATATATATATATATATATATATAAAAATACATATCTGATATCCCCCACCAAAAAAAAAAAAATTCACAATTGAGAAACCTTGAATAAAAACATCTTTCTTTAAAAAGATATACATTTTCTGGTCATGTGTATATGTCTACTATAGTGCACTTTATTCTGTTTTTTGAAAGATACTATATGTGAATATATAGCCTGAAATGCTTTACTTGACTCTATAACTTGCACCTAGCTTTTTGCCTTTACCCCATATACTTCATGCTTCCAAGCCTTGAAAACGCTGAGGCAGATTTTCAAATGGCTTCCAATCAGCACACAGAAAACCATCATGCACGCCCTGGTCACCAGCAAGCTGGACTACAGGAACACCTTCTATGCTGGCGTTAACAAAAAACTTGACCACTCAGAAGTTGGTGTCCAGAATCGCTCTCAACTTCCCAGGCCACACCCACATCACACCTGAAGGAGCTCCACTGGCTCCCCATACACAAACAAGCACAATTCAAACTCTTCACCCACACTTCCAAGACACTACATAACACTGGGCCAGCATACCTCTACAATGGCATTTGCTTTCACTAACCTTCCAGACACCTTCGCTCATCCGGACTCCTACTTACACACATCCCACACATATGGAAAACCAGATCTGACTGTCAAGCCTTCTCCTACATCTCTCCTAAAGCATACAATGACCTGACGATACACATAAGAACATTCTCCTCACTTCTTGAATTCTGCAAGAAGCTGAAGACCGGGCTTTTCGAGTAGTACCGCTAGGCCATAGGTTTGACTAGACTCACTCCTGCTCAGCACCAGGATAACCTCCCAAGTAATAGTGCACACTACAGATCTGCATAACATAAAACATAACATACACTACTACAAAGACTCCTGCATCTCAGAATGTGTGAAACTGCTCTAAAGTGGATCGCTTCGTGCTTCAGACAGACAATTATAATATACTTACCATTTTTCACATCAGGGGCCATATGTAGGTAATTTCTATTTACCGATTCCTAAATACCGAATTTTACCGATTCGGTATTTAAGAATCGGTAAATAGAATGTAGGTAAACATTCGGTAAATTTTACCGATTCGGTAATATTCGTTATTACCTATTCGGTATTTACCGAATCGGTAATAAGGAATACCTTCCCATTCATTCCTATGGGCCTGGAGGCCCATAGGAATGAATGGGAAGCCATTCACTATTACCGATTCGGTAAATACCGAATCGGTAATAGGGGAGCATATTCAAGGGTGGTAGGGTGTCAAATTGACACCCTGTTGCACCCTGAATCGTGCATGTGTGCACATGTGGCGCACATACATGCCCTAAGGGCATGTATGTCTGCCACATGGCACTTTTAAAAAGCACAAAATTGCTTTTTAAAAGGTATTCAGTATTTACCACCAACTTGTAGTTGGTGGTAAATAACGAATCCTGAAACCAAAAATGCACTCACTTGAGTGCTCCCTACATAGGATTTAAGGAATCGGTAATTTACCGATTCCTTAAAATAACGAATCGGTAAATTACCGATTCCTTAAATCCGGCCTCCTACATCTCAATTGCCTAAATACCGGTCGGTAACGGGAGATTTACCGAATTTCGGCCGTTACCGACCGGTATTTAGCTACCTACATATGGCCCCAGATCTTTACACCCAGTGTTGTGGTGTACCTCATGGATCCACCAAATCTCCTCTATTATTCAACGTCTACCTGGTACCCTTACTAGATCTGATTACCTGATTACATCTTTCAACCTCACCTGCTGCATCCATGCAGATTGTAGCATCCTCCCCAACCCAGGAACTCGCCAATGACTACGCCACACACAGAGCTTATTATAACACGTCTTTATTCTGTGCATGTAACTGCGAACTCAGCATTTTGTAGTGAGCATTCATGTTGTAGTTTACAGAAATCAGTCCCATTTCAGCAGCTGCGCTGAAACTGAGTAGACAGGCACTTGACGCTGTGCCTGGAAGTACATGGATGCGTGCTTGTACCTTCGTTTTCTTGTGTTTCATCGTTGCTACAAATGTGCCTTGACTTTTTAATAGCGTTGATCCAGCCCTGGTATACACTTTGGTTTTCGATGGCGGAACTTGCTGTACTGGAGACAATTCATTATATTACTCCTCAGGCATAATGTTTATCGACGCACCACTGTTGATGATGAAAGGTATCAAACAACCATTTACTTTCAGTGGATCCTTCGGACAATGTTTGACAATTCGAACAATGTTTGAATGACTTTGGTGCTTTGGCATGCCGATTTTTCTTTGACTGGTGTTTTTCTTCACATGCGGCCAATCCAACATGCGCATGCTTTTCTAAGGCAAACATCGACATGGCACAACCATCTTCTTCACTTTCACTTGATACGGATGTAGCAGAACTATTTGATGATGATTTAGATGACAATCAACTTTGTTCAGTGTTGATTTGTCTCAACTGATGATGCCACTTGGCCTTGTAGGTGTTCATTTTGTTTTCGCATCGTGACGCACTAGATTTTTCTTTTGCTTTGCAAACCATCACAAGATGGTTCTCCTTCCCACAGCCTTTGCATATCTGTCCAATGGTGGGACATTTACCTTTGTGTGGAAACGAAAATCCACATCTAAAACACAACTTCTTTTTGCATGTAGACATCACTTTGTGTCCTACAATCTATTGCTTTGGCTTACTTTTCACACTCATGACTGATTCATTCTGGGTACCTCCTGCCTCCATGTCAGCAGCTTGTCGATCAGCACGCTCTTCAGCTCTGTCAGCCATTAACACTTGCTCCAGGCTAAGAGTTTCTCTCAGCATTCATCGTCTGAATGAATCTGACAAGCATCCATCAATCACTCTAGACTTACAGCTTCTTCGTCATTAAATTAATTAAACTTACAGTGTTTGATGAGCGTATAGAGTCTTTCCACAAATTCACTGATGGTTTCACCAACTTTCTGTCATTCTTGACTGAAAATGTATCTTTCGTAATGTACATTGGGCATTGGATTGAACTTGAGGTTTAAAGTCTCTTTAATCTGACGATATGTGATTTCTGCGTCAGTTTGCGGCATCTTCCTTATGACTTCTTTTACACCATCACTAGCAAGAATTTTGAGGTATTTGATAATCTTTTTTTTTATAAATCTTTTTATTAACAAACATCGGCATCATAAATTCAGTACAGAGGAAGTATCACAGTCTCGTATCAGGCAACAATGGGTGAGAACAACAATAACATGGCATTATTAGGAAAGTCTAGGGGGAGGGGGGATCTTCAGGAGCGACGATGCGGGCGGCTGACATATGTCCCCACGGTAGGAGTTCCACAGGCCCCAGATGCGGGTCCATTTCTTGGGGCAGCCACAAACACTGTCTTTTCCCTGTGCATGCACCAGTCCAGGTCTTTTTCCAAGGCCTCCACTGTGGGTACGTGTGACGCACCCCATAGCTGTGCGATATTCCTTTTAGCTAGCGTAAGGCCCAAAGTGACCCATTGCGTTAAAGACGCACTTAAGTCTGTCGGCTCCCAAATATTCAGGAGGCACCTACGGGCCTCTGGGTGGAGGCGTGTGGTCAGTACTGCATTAAAGGTGTCGTGTATTTTCCGCCAATAGGGTCAAATGAGGTCGCATTCCCAGATTATGTGCATAAACGTGCCCACTTGACCACATCCCCTTCTACACTCCCCCCCTCCACTTTTCCCATCTGCACCAAACGGGGTCCTGTCATGTATATCCTGTGGAGGACTCTGAGTCGCGCTGGTATGGCAACGACTCTCGGTGAAGATACTGCATCCTGCCATTCTTCATCATCCATTTTGACCCCATCTCCCGCCCATTTCTCCCGCAATGTTTGGAGAGGATCTGCCATGTTGTTTACGAGCTTCCTGTAGGTCAGGGAAATAGCTTTTTCAGGAAGATGTCCATCTAATATCCTGTCTTCCAATGGGGAGGATTCGGGAAGGGTGGTGCCCTGCGGCAGGTGGGACCGCAGTGCATGTCGGGCCTGTATATAGCAAAAGTGTTCTGTGTCAGCGAGATCAAATTGCTGTTGTAGGGAGGTGAATGATTTAATATCTGTCTTATCCGAAAGGTCTTTAATGTGTGAAATTCCTATGAGGTCCCACCTGTCGAACCCTTTTGATTTCCATAAGTTACCCAGCTGCTCTGAGTCCCACAGTGGAGTCGCCAGCGTCAATCGGTTGGCCCAGCCGAGGCACCTGGTTGCGGCATGCCATACGTGGACTGAGTGTTTAGTTGGGCCAGTCAGCTTAGTGCCTCCAGGCTTGGAATAGAGAGCTCTCTTATAGTTTCCACCAGGAAGGAGCCAGCTGTCCATGGCATAGCCAGGGTCGTCCGGCCGGGCATAGGTGCCGTGATTGATAGCTGCTAAGTGTGCCGCCCAATAATAGCGTTTGATATCTGGGAGGCTGATGCCTCCGTCATACCAATCCAGAGTCAGTTTATGTAGGGCAATACGCGGTTTGCCGTCCCACAACAAGTCCCGTTGCAGACCTTCGATCTCTTTAAAATAGGACATCGGAACAGAATCTAGAGAATTCTGCAGGGCATATAAAAAGCGGGGCAAGGACATCATTTTAAAAAGGGCCGATTTACCCACTAGTGAAAGAGGGAGAGACTTCCAGCTAGTTATGTCTCTCCTCAGCCTGGTCAGGGGCGGAAGAAGATTCCGAGCATACCGAAGCGATGGGTCCAGGGAGAGGAAAATGCCCAGATACTTAAAGCCCTCCGCGCTAATTTGTATAGGGCAGCCCTTCGGCGGCACAGGTGGGTCCCCGGTCAGGACGAATAACAGAGACTTGCGCCAGTTGACGGAGTATCCAGAGTATTTACCAAAGATTGCAAGGATATCCAGAACTGCTATCAAGGACCTTCTTGGGGAGGCTAGATAAAGTAGGATGTCGTCCGCATAGAGTGAGATACGGTCTTCCCACTCCGGGGACCACCGCAGTCCCCGTATCACTGGGTTGCTGCGCACCCATGCTGCCAATGGCTCCAGGGCCAAGGCAAACAGGAGAGGGGACAGTGGGCACCCCTGGCGTGTCCCGCGGCTAAGTGCGAAAGTGGCTGACATTTTGTTATTGACTACCACCTGTGCCAGAGGCTTGGCATATAGAAGTTGCACCCATTGAATATAGTTCGGGCCAAACCCCAGTTTCTCCAGCACGGCCCAAAGATAGGGCCATTCGATGGTATCAAAGGCCATGGTGGCATCCAGGGAGACTATTATGGCCGGTTCTTGGATCATGGCCACTCTTCCCAGTACTCCGTGGACTCTGCGCAGATTGAGAGCTGTATTCCGATGTGGGATAAAACCAGATTGGTCTGGGTGAACCAGGTTTCCGATTACTGTAATCAGGCGTTTGGCCAGAAGCTTGGCCAAAATCTTGGGCTCGGCATTTAAGAGCGAGATAGGTCTATACGATGCACATTCGGTTTTGGGTTTCCCTTCCTTGTGGATAGTGACAATGGTTGCAATCCTTTGATCTCTGGGCAGCTTCCCCTTCTCCCTGGATTCCTCAAACATGGTCCTCAGATGTGGGGCCAGTTTGTCAGGCCGTAGTTTATATAGCTCAATGGGAAGCCCGTTAGTGCCGGAGGCCTTCCCTGATTTTAACGACCGGATCGCTTTCGCTATCTCGTCGTTTGAGATTGTGCTCTCTAGGAAATCTCGTTCCTCCGCCGATATTCTGGGAAGTTGAACATCCGTTAACAATTCACGGGAATCCTCCACAGTATAAGGGGCAACGGCAGAGTAGACTGTCTTGAAGTGATCGGCAAATTTATCCACTATATCTTGTGGATCTGTGAGGGGGGGTGTCGCCTCCTCTATGGAGTTCGGGCACCAGTCTGCTTACCCATTCTTTTTTGTCAAGCCAGGCTAACAGCTTACCAGCCTTGTCCCCTAGGTCGTATATCCTTCCCATTTTATCTCTTGCTAAAGTTTTGGCCTTGTTGGTCACTAGCGCTCTGTACTCGTGCTGACGGAGTCTCAGAGTGTGAAGTTTGTCTGGTGACACTCCTGACTCGAGGTCAGTCTCCAGGCGGCCAATCTCTGTCTCAATACTATCAATATCTTTTTGGTTTTCCTTTTGTGATCCAGAGATTAGGGACAGGGCATGTCCCCGAATCACTGCCTTAAAGGCTTCCCACAACGTCTGAAAGGAGGACACCGTGCCGGCATTATCTATAAAATAGTTCTCCATGGCTTTGGTGAGTTCCTTGCGGATATTAGGGTCCCGCAGATACCATGGATTAATAGGGGCCACCCTTCCTACCTGCCTATAGTTAAGAACTAGGTTAAGCCAAACCGGAGAGTGGTCCGAAATACCTCTGGCTAGATGTTTAATCTCATGAACATGGGCGATATGGGATGCGGGTAATAACATGTAGTCTATTCGAGAGAGGCTCCCGTGTGCCCCCGAATGGAAGGTGTACTGTTTTGCGCCTAGATGGTAGGTCCGCCACCCATCCACCAATCCCATGGTTGCAAGGAAGTCTGGAAGACAGCGTGTTGCCGGCCTCACCTCCCGAGAGGGGTGTCGGTCAAGTTCGCCGGAAACCACTGAGTTAAAGTCTCCCCCCAGAATTAGTAGGCCATCTGGCTGAGCCAGCAGGATGGTTCCGAGATCTTTAAATGTGGTGGCCTGTAGGCCCGGTGGGACATAGATTGACATAAGTGTGATGATGTGTCCCTCCCACGCGCCCGAAATCCCGACATATCTACCCCGATCGTTCACCCAGGTGGCATGCACTGCAAGCGGGAAGGACTTCCTCATCATGATACCGACTCCCCGTGAGCTGGAAGTAAACCCTCCGTGCGCCAGCATAGTGTACCCCCATCTGTGCATTGCCTTACACACATTACCGATCAGGTGGGTTTCTTTGAGCATGACAATATCTGGGGCCTGGCGTTTAATGTACTGTAGAACCACGCTGCGTTTGATCTTATCCCATAGCCCGTTGACATTCCAGCTCAGTATCTTAATACTCTTGTCCCATTGTGTACCCATATAAACTTGTAAAGGGTTTTGCCTCCTCTGTAAACGTTGTCATACATTCTGCCGATGCAAAAACTACAACAAAAACCAAACAATGTTCCCCCTCCCAACAACCCCCCACCCCGCTGCCCTGCACTCTGGGCGTAGAACTGCCCATCAAGAACCTTGCAGAGTGCCTGTCGCCCTAGTGAAAAACTAAAAGTAGCAAGAAAGGGGGGGGGGGGGTGAATGGAGCGCTCCGCTCCTTTTACCCCCATCTAGGCTTATGTCTATAGTCCCTGTTGAGAGTGATTCACCGATTTCTTAGGAGTCAATGGTGATGGGAAAGGGTTCCTCTTTTTTAGGGGGTCATCAATGGTAATACCGCCTACCACCTCTCCCGGTCTCACCCGTGGTCCAATTCACTCAATCCAGTCCCGGCTGGTGACGCGGCCTCGTCAGCCGGGAGACTGCGACGCCTCCCCGTTCTCGCACCCGCGATCTCTGGGGCTGCGGTCCTTTCTGTTCTCAACCCAGTCTGCAGCTGCCTCCGGATGCTCGAAGAACCAGGTCCTCCCCTCTGCTTCAACTCGAAGACGTGCAGGAAACAGAATGGAGTATTTCAGGCCCATGTCTCTGAGGTCTTTTTTTACTGCCAGGAACCTTCGCCTCTGGTTTTGCACCCTCTGTGTGAAGTCTGGAAAGAAGGTTATGTCTGCATTTTCATAACGAAGGGGGGCCCCTCTTCTGGAGTTTTGAAGGATCATGTCCCTGTCCCGAAAGTTTAATACCTTTGCCAGCATCGGGCGCGGGGGAGCCCCGGGCTTTGGACGACCTCCCGGGACCCTGTGGGCCCTCTCAATAACAAAGAATTTGCTAAGACCTTTGGATTGCAGGTGCCTTAGGACAAGGTCTTCAACGAAGAGGTCCGGGGACTGCCCCTCAGCCCGCTCCGGAACCCCCAGAATTCGCAGGTTATTGCGGCGAAGGCGCCCTTCGTAGTCGTCCAACTTAAGTTCCGTTGACTTGCGAAAATTCTGTAGCTCCTGGACCTCTCCCTGGAGCTGCGTGACATCTCCCGTCAGACTGGTTGCGGTGATTTCCACCTGCTTGACCTTCTCATTTAGTTTGGTCAGATCCGCTTTAATCAGGTTCACATCTATTGCTATTGTGTCCATTTTATGCTCAAGGGAGGTTATGACACTGGCAATAGCGTCCATAACGTCCTTCAATGACAAAGCTTGGTCGTCTTCCCCCTGTTCGCTCGGGGAGGCACCTCTGGATTGGCGGCTCTGCAGCATGTCCTTGGGCAGGGTATAGCGATCCAGTTTGTTGGACTGTACTGTTTTAGGCCCCCGGGACCCTGTGCTCTTGGTTTTGTCCATTGCATCGATGATTATCTGTGCCCAACTCGGGCGGGGCGGCATGGGGGGGAGAAAAAGGTCTTGCTCTGTGACTCTCTTTTGCCTTCAGCCAATACAACGCCAGGCGGGGCGGAGGGGCCGTCGTTTCGGGGGATGGCAGCTGGTGAGTCCGTGTAGCACCCCCACTCCACCCAGCGAGGGTCTCAGCATCCACTGGGTTTAGGCGATCGGCGCTGCCACCTCGTAGAGACTGGATCTCATCATCCCCTGGGCTTTGGCGATCGTTACTGTTCCCTCGTGTAGCCTGGGGGGAGGGGCGGCGCCGGAGCGCACTGCTCTCATGTCCCGTTTAAATTCTTCCCCCAGCTTAATTCAATGGCCGTACTTCGGGGCTCCCCCCACTCCTTACCGCTCCGGCAGGCAAGCGATATCGGGCCACTGCTGTGTGGTGGTACACTGGGCGGGCACCTCCGCGCAACCACGGCTGTCTCCTCGGGCGCCCGCGGGCACCAGGTCCCGACATCAGCCGATGGCGTCCAATGGCGCTCCAGCCGTCTCGATGTGGTCGCGGCACCCGCCTAGAGAGCTCGAGGGTGTCCAGTCTCGACGTCCGCTGACCCCCACTGGACGACCGCAGCCGCTCCCCTCCGCACCGGACGCTGCCGGCACCCGAATACGGAAGGCGGGCAGCTCTCCTCCGTCACGGCGTCCGGCGGCACTGTGCTCCCCGGCGTTTGTGCTATCGCCAGGCCCTTTCACCTAGGCTCCCACGGCCCCGGCAATAATTGTCCGTTTGACCTGGGAGTTGCTGGATTCGCCACCGCCGAGCCTCCGGTTCACTTTGCTGGCTTCAGGGGACTCGGATCTAGGTGTCGGATAGACGTGGGGGTGTCAGGGTTACGGAGCTTCTGTTCTAAGCAGCCATCTCAGTACGGCGCTTAGCCACGCCCCCTTGATAATCTTTTTGTTATCAGTCTATTCAAGTGCATCAATGAAATCTTCAAATGTCTCTATCCAAACAATCCATCTATCTCCAATATTTTGTATTTTTTCAGTATCGAATGGTGGTGGTGGTGGGGTTTTCAGGAACGCAGCAGCGATGTAGACCAGTTTGGAACTTACTGACACTGCTGGTGGATCACTGTAACTTGGTGCATGTAACTCCTTGGTGAGACCTCGCAACATGCTGGCCTCTCGATCATCTTTAATTATAGCTGGAAACGTGACTTTCTTTGCTGCCATCTTAAACATTTCCCTATTTTGAGAGTGGCTCTTAGCTTTTTTTTTTTTCGAAGACCTGTGAAGTTGTTCTGAGCCCCACTCAGCAATTTTGGTGACTGGCCACTTCGGGTATGGACGGCTTTGTAAGCACAACCTTGAACACATCTCCTTGAGCCACCTCACCAAGTGCAGCGGTACAATGACTCTTTTTAATAAGTTTGGTAACTCACATTTCTTTCTTGTTCAACGTCACTTTACCCCTTCTGACACCTGATTGATCTAAGCATTGGAGAGCTTCGGTTTGCAGCATTATTTTGCAAATTCTGATTATCAACGGCCACTTTTTGATGACCTGGTTGTATTTGCCTTCAGCGCTAACACTCCGTATAAAATATGACTTTATCTGGTGTGGAAGACCCTCACCTTTCTGTATGGCCTGACCAGCAGGTTCTCGACCACTGACATGTAGATTCTCGGTACTGCTTTCACTATCTTCAACTGCTTCACAGCAGCTGGAGCTGGGCTTGGACTCCACATGTGTTAAGCGTCGATTCCGTAATAACACGACAGCACATGTGGCATGCACAAGCAGCTTGCTTGCGACCAGAGCAAACCCCCTAGGAAGAGCAATTTTGATCTTCGGGCTACTCATCCACTATCCCGTCAGCTTTTTTTTGCGTCCAATCAAGCCCACCTACTAGCCAATGACTACACCACACATGGAGCTTAGTATAACACGTCTTTATTCGTGTGTGTGTAACTCTGAACTCCACATTCTAAATCCGCCTTCATTGCATTCCGCTCTAACACCTACATCACAGCTCTACAGAGTCCATCAGGAGCCAAAAGGGTTGTGTGATTGCTAACTCGCAAGACACTATACAGATGCAGATGCAAATCATTCTAAAAATGAATGGCTCAGAAGACCTCCCCAAATGACAACGTGACTACTGCATTCATGTATTAAATGCATCAATGACTAGTAATCATTTAAAGCTCAACACCATAAAGACAGAGCTTATGACCTACAGGCACTGGCAAAAAAACTAGCCTATATCTATATGGCCGAAAGAACTCAAGGTGCATCCAACAATATCAAGAGAAGTAAGAAACCTTGGGGTAACCATGGATACAGACCTGTCCTTTATATTGCATGTCAAGCAACTGCAGTGCACCAACTTTTCAGGGTAGCACATCACCTATCAACACAGAATCTTCAACCAAGACCAGCGCTGTATGCCCCTTAGCAGATATCAATCATATATTATCCTATCTGCAACAGCACTCTAATTCAAAACCTCCACCGTCACCTCCACCACACTCGAGAGTCTGAAACAGTTCAGTCCTAGCCCTGGTGCAGCCAGAACACATTCTGATGACTTGACTGATCGTAACATTTTGCAGCCATAAGCTTAAAAGCACCTCGGTCACTAGACCAACCTCATCACTCTGCAAGTACTAAACCCACACATTAAGGTGAGACTATTGTAAAGGATGTTTGTGCATTTATATTTTGTGTGCATCATTAACAATGTGCAGAATGTATTTTCACACTCAATTACACAAATATACGAGGTAATAATGTTTTCTCTAAAACAAATTTTCTATGATGTGTAGAGGTGTATTTTCAATTTAGGCCTAGTCGACATCTTTTCCAAAATTGATGTCACTCTTTTCACCTGTGTCCTTCCCTGCGCATCTCACTGCCCGACGCTTCTGCAGCACATAGCCAAGCAGAATAATATTTGTTTATTTCCAGTGTTATCGTTCATGCTGTCTTAGATTTACTTTCTCCATCTCAGTCACACAATTGCAACTATTTCTTCAAGGTCTTTCAACTAGATCACTGTTCTCTATTTATTCATATAACACGCCGTTGTTTATGTATCTAGTTTCTTCTACCTTCTCCAAAAGACATTAACATAGAGTGGGCAGAATATTTATTCATGTAGTGTGTGAGAAGTTGGCCTGGTATATGCTGTCCACTACTTATAGTGGGCACCTTGCACCAGTCCGAACAACCCCTTATTGGAGATAGGTTAAAGACAACCTTTATTGAAAGCTATCCTAGTGGTAGCTATGGAGAGCAGCCTTCAGGCTAAGTCTTGAAGGAATGTAAAGCAGCTTGTTTTACCAGTCTATAATCTCTTGAGTGACCAAATGAAAGAGCACCACACCAGGTATATATATAAAATATATGTATTTATTGCTAAACACACCCCTCTAGTCTCTTTATGAGGCTAGAGTTCGAAGTACATAAGTTATAAGTCAGTTATCAACAGTAATAGCACAAATACACGTTTGAGCCCTAGGGGCGTACCAAACCATATACCAATAAAGTGGTATAAGATCCACGACTGAGCTAGACACAAGGCCTAGAGCCTGTAGAAGTGCTTGGACCACAAGGAACCACCCAAGGTAGTGACACAGGGGACCCACGGGGGACGCGTGCAGTGTGAGAACACAGCCGCGAATCGCCGTTGACTTCTATGGGGAAAGTCGCGGTTGGAATTTTAAAGAAAAGGGACACTTAGAGGAGGACTTGGAGCAAACCCCTTTAGAACTGGGTTGTTCTAGAGTCTATACCCACGGGAGCACCGGAGTACTCGAGTTACCTCACCCAGGGAAGCCGGGTGCATAGGTGTCTTTCGGGGTCGGGTTTCGTCGTCGTTTTCAATGGCGATCTGCTGCAAAGTGCTGCTGGCGGCCAAGTCGAAAGTGTTCGGGTGGATCCAAAGGTGGATCGAAGATCTGAAGAACCTGAAAGCAGAGGGGACAGAGTCTGGGTCACTAGCCTGTGACCAGGAAGGCGATGAGCAGATGCCCACCGATGTCGGGTGCTTCAGGTAGGTTGACGGTCGTCTTGACTCTTCAGCCACGAGGTCCAGGAGGCGTTGACGACGACCAGGAGCTGGATTCGAGCTGTCCCACGACGTCTGTCGATTGCAGGGGTGTCGGCGACCGGATTTGACCCAACAAGCCTTGGCAACGGCAAGTCTCGTGGAAATAGAAGAAGGACGGTGGTGCAGACCAGCAAGGTCTGAGGGACTCACCCAGCAAGGGTAAGTCAGGGCACGCCTGGAGCAACCAGGGAAGCCCAAGCAGAAGAAGATTGACCTTCGGGTGGGCCCACTAGCTAACGGACTAGCGACCGCGAAGGAGCCTCGAGTGGACGCACTTAGAGCTGGCTCACGGGACACTCGTGGAGTGGAGGCCAGTGATCTTTGGTGCAGTCGGTGCTGGAGGCAGGGGCTACTCGGAGCCCAAAGCACGACTTCATGGGAGACCAGGAAGAAGATGCACTTGCAAATGCGCTCGGTGTCCAGGGGTCACGGTTCCACGTTACCCACGACAGCTACGGGCCTCAGCTTTGCTGGGGACTCAGGGCAGCCTCGGGGAAGTCTGGAAATCCACCTCTGGTGATGCAAAGACTTCGGCGTCCGGCGGTAGCTTCAGCGATGCAGACCGGACAATTGCTTTGTTGGTGCCTGCCAAGCAGGGGAGTCACTCCTTGACCCCAAGGGAGATTCTTCAGTCCTCTAATCTTAAAGTAGAGCGTCGAAGGTCCAGGATTCTGTGTCAGAGTTTCGTCCAGGTAAATCTAAAGTCCTAAGGACTGGGTTCCCCTACTTATACTAAGTTAGGGGGTTGGACATACTCTGGGGACCCACCTATGGGAGGGTCAGGGAAGAGGGGTGGTTACACCCATTCCCTTTGTCCAGTTTCACGCCAGAGCAGGGGCTAGAAGCCCCTGAACCAGTTTGAACTGGGGTATGCACAGGGACACAAAGTGTGCCCCCAGTGCAGGACTTCAAAGCACCAGAGAGTGCTCCCGCCCAGCCCCAATACACATTATCCTGTCTGGGGAGGTGGTCACACCTCCCTGGGACAGGAAACCTATTGTCCAGGCCTCTCCTGCCGGAGTTTCAGTCAGCAGCAGGAGGCCAGACCCGTGTCTGTGGCAGCGGCATCCATTTTGTGATGCCAGGGCTTGGAAAGAAGTTACCGGGCAGGCCGGTGTGTACATGTCTCTCCCTCTAGAAGGGTGGAATGCTACCCCCGCCGCCAGAACTGGCGGGGGGGTAGTATTCCAAGATGTTTGACACGAAACACGACATGTTTCCGTGCAGCCATCCCAAAGTTAGCATTTAACGCGAGGTTATAATGCGCTTAAGAGTATATGGTCAGGCTGCACTACAAACAGCATCAGAGAAGGGTCTCCGAATGCTGCAGAGGGGCTCTGCTCATGCAGGGCACCCTCTCACATAGGAACCAAGCACTCTGCCTTCAGGATTGACAAGGCCTGCCATAGGAGTGACTTATAGGTTTATATGTGTGTATGTATGTAGTGATATAGGTAACCTATATCACAGTAAGGGGTGCTTGCACCACCTTACCCAGGCTGCAGTAGCAGACCTGTGGTGTCCTTTTGGCTGGCCTTCAAGGGGTGGCACAATACATGCTTCAGCCCCTGGCAGGCCTCTGAGGTACCTATGCCCTGGGTACATAGTATACCATATACTAGGGACTTACAAGGGCACTCCAGATTCCAATCAGAGATGTGCCTAAGGCACATGGAAACCATTTTAGAGAGGAAGCAGCTAGGCTGGGGTTCTGATTAGCAGGGCCCCAGCCAGACTAAAGTCGAAAAACAGTGAAGCATCAGCAAAAAGTGGGGGTACCCATGTGAAGCAGATCCTACTCTCCTACACAGTGGGATGGTGCTTTGGTGCTAAGGCAATATGAGGTCTTATACTTACTTCATACTTACACATAAACTAAACGTACTGATCCTAACTGAAACTTGGCTCAATGACTCCTCACCAATTTTGGACATCTTAGTTCCCCCCGAATATGACCTCATCAGACTGGATAGACCAGTTAAAGTAGGGGGTGGCATTGCATGCATCTTTTGCTCCGCTCTCGCCCTGAGACGTATACAAACGGCACTGATGTCTTCCTGTGAACACTTGGGTTTTGAAATCTCGGACAATGACAAAACAGTCTGCACACTCCACAAGATTTATCACCCGCCAGGTGATAATCTTCTTTTTATCGAACAAATAATAAAGACCATTTCCTCTAACTCTGAACAACACCTTTGCCATATCTTCCTTGGGGATTTCAACTTACACTGGAATGATACAAATGACTCTCTGCTCAGCACTTTCAAGGCTTTCCTCTCCGACCTAAACTTCACCCAGACCTGCAATAAACCCGCCCCAACAAGGGCGCCACCTTTGACTTAATCATCGCCAAAGACAACGTTACACAACTAGATGGCATATCACCTTGTGACTGGTCAGACCACTACCTTATCTCCTTTCTCATCTTGGAAAGGATGCTGATCAGACAGGGTCAACCCTGTAAAAGCAAACAACGGGCAAGAGATCTAAGGAATATAAACCTTAATGATCTTATCCACACTAGCAATAATCTCCTTTTTCCATCCCTTAATATGACTAACCTTGACAACCTTACCGAACTTTGCATCCACTCCATGATGAATCTGCCTGATGAAATCACTCCAAAACAGCTCAAAAAGATTCCCAGCAAACAATCCAATCCCTGGTTTATTTGCTTCCTTAACAATGAAAGACGCAAACTACGGGTAGCAGAGAGATCATGGAGAAACTCTCCCTCCATAACGAACCTCAGGCAATTGAGCAAAGACAAGAAGTGCGTATCACAAGCACATCCGTTGAGCCAAAGACGATCACTTTAAATTACAACTTTACAATGGCAAAAACAGACCAAAAAAACTCTTTGAAATCAGTCATCAAACAACAAGCAATCCACTAAAACAACCATCTCTCTTCACCTAACAACTCACTCCCCAGCGGTGAGGAGTTCTCTACACACTTCAGAGACAAAACAAGAAAAATTGAGCTAGAACTAGAACTCACCATACCAAATACATATTTCCCAACCCAACCGACTCCCTCTCCATGTTTACCTTTGGTGAGTTCCCCTCTCTCAGAATACAGGGGTTATGCTCCAAAAAATAAAGCGTTGTGGAACACCTTCTCACTACCAGATGATGATGAACTAGTCAAAATTATAACCTTCCTGGAACCTTCAAATCATTTCAATGATCCACTGCCCCCACAAGTGCTTCAAAGAGCTTAGATCCTCCGTTCTCCCACTCTGGTCTAAGATTGTCCATGAATCTCTCGTGCAGAGCCTGATTCCTGCCGGCCTCAAAATAGGACAAGTCACCCCATCCCAAACAAGCCTAATGCAGCATTATCTGATCCTAACAACTTCTGGCCAATCTCTAATAGCATTGTCGTGTAGTTCCTATAGTACCCATGCAGGACCTGCACGTTTGTATAACATAAGCTGTGGGCTTGGTGGCAGACTGACTCTGTGCACCCTCACCGCGTATGTTAGATTGTTTTGCATTAGCTAGCTCACAGTGCCACTAGAATCTCCTCTTATCGGGGAGAGATTAGTTTCTGGCAATCTTAGATCATGACAACCCAAATTCCTCAGAATCGTGGAAACAATGTACTACCTTTCGCTCAGTCACTCGTGCTTACTTATTCGGTTTTGTCTCAGAGAGTTACACAGAATAAACAGTCTGGGCGTTTCAATAAGTATTTATTGAACAGTTGTTATTCTAGTGTAAAATATATGGGCTGCGGTAACCAGCAGACAATAGCAGAGATATATTATCAGCAGTACGATAAAAGCAAAGGGATAGAACAGTTCTACCATATTGCAATAATCATGAATACATGCATGAGTATAAAAAGCATTATGCAAAGTGCGCGTACTCCTACGATGCCTAACTAGATGTACCTGAGTGTACCTAGCATATGTGTATAGGTCTAAAAGCCTAAGAGCCAAGAATCCTTCTAGGATTTAGTCGAACCCCCATACCTGAATAGAGAGAGTGTGGGACCCCGTTCTGGTCTCGAGTTGGACACCCCGCAAGGGCTGTGTCAGACCGCTGTCAGCTGGAGCGACTGCATGCAGGAGCCTCAGCATCTCTGGTCAGTGTGTCAGCATGGAAGTCTCGGTTCCCTCTCTCTTACCGGGGTAAGATGTGGTGTATTTATACCCTGGAGACTCTCATCCCTTTGTGTGGTTTGCATTGGGCCTGGTCTGTCTTGAGGAAGACGTCAGGGGTGAACTTTGTACAGACATATTATGCAGGTGCTGTATTCCTAGAGAATCATGCATAATTAATGAGTACAGTGTGGGCCTGTGTTTGGGAAAAACCCTGCTGTATTCAAAACCACAGAATAGATAACGTTCAGCCCTCAGAGCTCATTGTGTACTAGCGGGACTAATGTGGGTGAAAGATCATGCATATATAAGGAATCATACTATAATAGGACATGTTCAGTTATGACCGTGATAGGGCATATGTGGCATTGACCATAATAGGGCAAGTACGAATATGACCATATTAGGGCAAATACGAATACGTCCATTTTAGGGCATGTATGAACGGGTCTACATTAGGGCCTCTATACGGGACATAACAGCATGACCTTAGCCAAGCTACTTGAAAATGCATTCCCAAACAACTCTGTAATCACAAAGAACAGTTTCAACTCCTGGACCAATTCCAATCGGGTTTCACATCCGGACACAGTACTGAAACTGCCCTAACACACATCGTCGATGACGCCTTGAGATTACTTGACCAGAACGAACTCTGCCTTCTCATACTACTCGGTCTCTCATCAGTATTCGACAAGGTCAAACATGATAACTTAATTTATCTCCTCGACAAAACAATGGGGTTATCCAGCCCCGTTTTAACTTGGTTTGCCTCATTCCTTCACAACAGAATGCAAAGAATCAAAATAAACCACTCTCTATCTAACAGTACGCCGGTGTCAATCGGAGTGCCCCAAGGATCCGCACTCTCACCTTTTAACCTACTCATGGAACCTCTCACCGAAATTCTGAACTGCGCAAACATTCAATACCACATGTATGCAGATGACACTCAATTATACCTAAAAATCTCGTCACCTGATGACATCAAAACTCTTAACTCTGCCCTGCTGAAAACCCAACACTGGCTAACTCATAATCACCTCATGCTGAATACGCTCAAGACGGAATTCCTCCTGATTGCTCCCCAAAATCACTCTGCCCCCATTCAAGACTGGTTCAAACTACTAATGGCGCTGAACTGCGCTACTCATGTTGTGGATTCCACCAAATCATTATGCATAACTCTGGACAAACACCTGAATATGCAAAACCACATCAGTGCAACCACAAGAGGAGCCAATTATCAACTCAACACATTAAGGAAACTCAAACCTGTCCTGCAGATGAATGACATGCATTTAGCAGTCCAATCCCTTGTCATCTCCTGCCTCAACTACGGAATTTTAACACTGGCGGGGCTACCTAAAGCTCGACTGGCCCCTCTTAGAGCTACGTTGAACTCAGTGGCCAGACTCATCACGGGATCATGAAAACGAGATCACATCACACCAGATCTAACTCAGCTTAATTGGCTCACTCTTGAAGCAAGGATCCAGTTCAAGATAGCCTGCCTGACGCACAAAGCGCTTCATTATAACACTCCAATTTACCTGGAAAAAAACTTGAACTATCTGGCCTGAACCGGACCCTGAGAAACTCAGACACTCTACTCCTGAAAAAACATAAATTCAAAAAGAAGAAAACTTACAACTGCGCCTTCTCCGGCTTCGCTCCAAGAATATGGAATGCTCATCCCACGGAAATCAGAACCAACGCCTCTATCGCCTCATTCAAACAAGCATTGGCATAGCCAATAGGTCTCGCCTTTGGGACCTTATAAGTGTTTAGCCAGAGATATTGGCTTTGCCTATGTCTTTAAGCTGTGTTGTACAGAAGTCTGCAGCATGCTGAAAAGTTATAATAAAGAAGTGTCAGAAGCATTTTTGTTACCTTATATGACCAAGAAAGCATTATATACAACTGAACGACCATATTAAAGAAGTATTAACAATAAATAATGTCTTGAGTTTTTTTTGTCCTTTCAATGCTGGCAACTTCTATCTGCCTGTCCCAATGGTTGCTTGTTATGGTTTTTTTTGTTATGGGGTGGGGGGCATAAATAACAGGAGGGTGAAGGTTGGGACATAGTACCTGTATAACAGTCAGTGAGAGAGTCAGTCAGTTAGTCAGCCAGTCAGTGAGAGAGTCAGTTAGTTAGTCAGTGAGAGAGTCAGTCAGTCAGAGAGTCAGTCAGTCAGTCAGTGAGAGAGTGAGAGAGTCAGTCAGTTAGTCAGTCAGTGAGAGAGAGAGTGAGAGAGTCAGTCAGTCAGTGAGAGAGTTAGTCAGTCAGTCAGTGAGAGAGAGTGAGAGAGTCAGTCAGTGAGAGAGAGTGAGAGAGTCAGTCAGTGAGAGAGAGAGTCAGTTAGTGAGAGAGAGAGCGTCAGAGAGTCAGTGAGAGAGAGTGAGAGAGTCAGTCAGTGAGAGAGAGAGTCAGAGTCAGTGAGAGAGAGTGAGAGTCAGTCAGTCAGTCAGTGAGAGTCAGTCAGTCAGTGAGAGAGAGTGAGAGAGTCAGTCAGTTAGTCAGTCAGTCAGTCAGTGAGAGAGAGAGTGAGAGTCAGTCAGTCGGTGAGAGAGTGAGTGAGTCAGTCAGTGAGAGTCAGTCAGTCAGTGAGTCAGTTAGTGAGAGAGTCAGTCAGTCAGTGAGAGAGAGTCAGTCAGTGAGAGAGAGTCAGTCAGTGAGAGAGAGAGTGAGAGAGTCAGTCAGTCAGTGAGTCAGTCAGTGAGAGAGTCAGTCAGTGAGAGAGTCAGTCAGTCAGTGATAAAGTGAGAGAGTCAGTCAGTCAGTGAGAGTCAGTCAGTCAGTGAGAGAGTCAGTCAGTGAGAGAGAGAGTGAGAGAGTCAGTCAGTCAGTCTGAGAGTCAGTGAGAGTCAGGGGAATTGCTGCTTTCCTGTTAAAACATTAATTTATAGTTCAAAACCCCAAAACCCATGCATCTAAATTCTAGAACCTTGTAATTAGACAAGGTTTACAAGAACATTTAATATAGGTCTTGCAAACGTTTTGCCAGTACGGATTTGTAAGCTAAGGCTGAACGGTTTGTTGGGCCTGTAGATAAAAATTTTTTTTTTTATGTAGTGCTTCTTAACGGCAGCTCTGCAGCTTCTAAGCACTGTGGGAAGCCGGCACGGGTTTACCCAACTTAAAAGGCTGAGTTAGTCTTGGTATGATTTGAACTTGTGCCCTGCAGATCACCACAGATGTTAGTAGCGGGGGATAACTCGCTGAGTTATCTTGAAATCCCGAAAACGGGGTTAGGACAATAAGTCAATACCTAGACCAGCTAGGCTGACTTTTAAACACCGAGGCTAGCGGAATGCATGCTAGTCCATCACACAGACCTAGGGCATGAACTGTGATTTTAGCGAAGCAAAACAGGCGCATAAGTGCCCCTGTTTTAGATATAGGCACTGATGGAAAATCGTCCACTGTTTTCAGGACGTGCTAAATTCAGAGGAGAATCCACGAGCATGGATCCTCGCTTTCCTTCCATTACCACCCAACTCCAATTCAGGCCACAGTTTGCCCAAAGAGTTCCACTGGTAGCCACGTGGATACGAGTGTCAAGGCTGGCGCGGAGCATGGTGCGTGTGATGGAGCAGAGTAAAAGAAAAAATGTAACCCCTAACAAATTTTATAAATAATTAATAAATATGTTCGTTTAAATGTATTAATCAACAATGTACGTGAGGGAAGGGTAACACGCAAGTGTATGTGCTGAATAATCTATTAACGAATGTCTGTGTGTCTAATTATAACATAAAAATAAATGTGTACTAATTTATAATAAATGCATGATTTGTGCTTCATAGAAAAGAAACGTGTCGTTGCAAAAACAATAGTGATGGTAAGTAAGGAACAGCTTAAATGTTGCTTTCTGCTAGGTAATAACTAATTGGGGTACGTAGATGACGGGAGGGAAACGAAAAGGCTATGTTTCTCTATTTTAATTATGTTTTGTTTATTTCTAAATAGTGCTTCTAAGTCTAATCGAGTGGCGATATAAAATGGCTGCCGTTTATTAGAGTACGCATGCGCTGAGAAACGCATGACAAGGGAGAAAAGTTGGAGAAAGACTGACCACGTGATGGTGCTGAAAGGCTAGGATGCAAGAATGGTCAAGGCTGATGTGACCTATTTGAACTGATAGTGTGCCGTGGTGATCAGCAGAGAATCGTGGGAAACAGTTTTAAGAGAAAGGACAATGCCTGCAGAGTTCTCGAATGTATCGAAAGAAGTTACAAATGTACTGATCGAAGCCGATGGAAACATGTCTTGAACTGTGAGAAAGGAAATGAACATATGCATTCCAGAAGAACAAGCTGGATCCGGGAGAATTTGATTAAAACTGAATAAATGAACTGAGTGGACCAATGAAAGAAAAGCGCGTTATTAATGTTGCAACAATTTAGTTAGCAAAGTTAGAATTAGGGTATAAGAAGGCCTACTCTTAGTGGGAGGGGTAGTTGGTGGCTTCCAGTGCTTGGGGTTCCAGATCGATCCATTTTACTGCTCGGGAGATGCTGAAAGACTGTTAGATGAGACGGGTTGCGGTAGCTGATGCTGACGAGCTGAAGTTTCTGTTGCTGTCTTATTTTTCCAGTTGAGTATGAGAATCAGGTTATTTTTCAACTTTAAACTTAGGTTAGAAATCATTAGGCTAAATTAGGAAGATAGGCAGGTTAATTAGGATTTTTCTTCATGACAAAATTTCTTTTCTGCAATAAAATTGATTTTGCTTAATAAATATTTGATTTAATAATGTATGAATAATTGAATAAAAAAGTCTAAATTCTTTTCCATGCCTTTAAAATTATATAAAATTTGAGATTCTTAAATCAAACGACTCAGTGATTATTTACTAAATGGTTGTGAAATTAGTAATTAGTTATTGTGATTTAGCTGGTCTTGATCACTATCAACTGATTTTCACTAGATGATCCATCGACAAAACAATGAGCAGGAATATCTTAAGAAATAACTAAGAAAGCGATAGGTTAAGGTAAATAAGGTATTTCCGGCTCCTTCCAGCGGTACATCATGATGATTTTCATTTAGTTTTTCTTTCTCCTAGGAGTATAGATTCGTAAAGGTGTAGAGGAAATCCAGGTGTGTGTGTGTGATTGTTAGGCGATGTCATGGGCCCCATCGTCATGTGGATGTGAGAAAATATAAGTTGCGCCTGGATGACCGATAAGTGACCTAGGAGAAATAGTTTTCATTGTATCCGCTGCATCAGATTTCTTGGTAGCCGAGTTATGGTTTCTATAGATTAGTTTGGTGATTATTGATTATTGATTATTTTGATGACTAATACTATATGTTGAGTTGCGTTATGTTATATGTGAGTTTTTACGCTTCTGGGATGTAGGAAGTGGAACACGTGTGGCAAGAGAAGTCACATGGAATTTGGTACATGGTCTGAATTCATTTTTTGGTAATAACACAGGTTGTGTTATGTTAGGGATTTTCTGTACGAAAGGTGTGTAACTGAGATAGCAAATCACGTTTTCTGGTGAAACTCTGGCCTTAATTCTCAGGAGCATAGTCTCCACATGTGTTTTATCCCCAGAGAAACGGGTTTACTGTTTGCTTGAAAGAAGGGTAAGGTAGAGGAAAGTGCTACTTTATCGGCGAAAGTTAATAATTCTGTGGTAGGGTAGAGGTAAGCGCTGCCTACTGGAAATACAGGATTCTTGCGTAAAAGGACAAAGCTGTCACTTTTGTTTAGCGAATCAGACTATAGAATTGTTTTAAATGTTGTAACTAACGAAGAAACATTGAAAAGAAAAATTGCCGATAATTTTTGTAAAGGAGGGGTAAAAGAGCAAGAGTGACATAGACAGTGCCGCGCTAGGATTGGATAGTGCGCTAGTCACGTGAACGCAAAGACAGGAGTGACGTAGAAAAGTGCCACGCTAGGATTGGTTGGTCCGCGGAAGAAGGAAATCGTTCTGATTGGTGTGTTGGTGTGAATCTCGCTGTGATTGGTTGAAGTTCCGTACACGGAACAGTGCTGGTTTTGAAGAGAAAAACCAATCGAAAACATGCCGTATTATGAGTATGAAAGGGAGAGAACGTCATGGACGACAAAAATTAAGAATTTCTTTAAGAAAGACAAAAAGGTTGTGACTAGAGAGGGACAAGTAATTCCTCCGCCGAAATCAGCAGCTTCACATATGATGCTGAAATATGGATATCATACATGCATATGATTAGAAAATTGGGCAAAGTATACGAAGAATGATGGAGCATTAGCTTTCCCTGAGAATGGTTCATTTAGTGTAGCGGTTTTGCGGAATTTGAGAGAAAAGATGACAAATTTAGAACCTAGACCTAGACCGACACAGTTTGAAGCGTTGACGGAATGGGAAGATGAGATGTATGAGCGAGAGAGATTCAGAGGTTTAAGGGATCATGAGTTTATGCCTGGAAGAATGTGGGGAATAAATCATGAGGATAGAATAAAACGATGGAGATGTGCTAACATGACAGGAGGTTTGTTTCCGGCTTTTACAGTTGAGGAAGAGACTAAGAGAAAACGTACTGAGAAAAAGAAACATATGGAGAGGGAAAAATATATGCATGAGAGTGAAACGGATGATGAATTGCTGGAAGATATTCTAAATAGAAATCCCCCTCCGTATCAGCAGAGTTCTACAGTGGTGACACCTAATGCGCCGCAAATAGAGACTGTGCGAAATAAAACTCCTGTAAAAGAATTGAAATAAATAGGTCACAAGATCAAATAAGAACTTCACAAAATGAAGGAGTAGAAAGTGACAATGCAACTGAATTAGCAAGAACAACAAAAGAGCTGACTGAGAAAATTAGGGAATTAACGAAAAACATGGAAGCTGTAACTGTACCCGTAACAATAGGTCCAGTAATACCTAGACCTGTCAGCCCTAGGGTGGTCTTTCCCTGTTTTTTTCCTTTTTCGCCTCCTTTTTGCCACCATATTTTTACTGGACCTAGGTCTCTGGGCACCTTGCCACTGCTAGCCAGTGCTGAGGTGCAGGTGCTCTCTCTCACTCAAGATGGCTGCCACAGGCCCCTGCTACTGCAGAGGGGCCTGACACGCATACACACTAGTAGCCAGGGTCAGGCGGGGGTAGAGGGATACAGTATCCATTCCATCCCCGCCTCTGCGCCACATAGCCAGGCATGTAGAAGGTTCTAGAACCTTCCGGGCTGTGGGAGGAGTTATGTTTTGCCGCCTTTGGGAGAGTCACCTGACCTAGGAGTATAAAAGGCTTGGAGGGAAAACTTTCTAGTCAGTTGATGAGGCACCACTGAACCTGGGAGAACCTCCGCCGGAGTATAGGCTTTAGGGCCTAGGGGGAGACCTACACTACTGCTGCTGACAGGACTGAGGCCCTGCTGTAGTAAGATAGCTGAGGAACGCCCACCACCCACTGACCTTGCCCAGTGTGAGGGGACCCAGGGAACCACCTTCAGCGTGCGGGGAGGAACATCAAGCACTCCCAGACCACCAACTCATTCCCCCTCATGACAAGAAACTTCTGACAAGGAACTCTGACAAGAAACTTATACTAAGGAACTTCTGACAAGAAACTCATCACCAGAAGCGCCTAAGAAGCAACCAAGCTGGAGCAGTCGCAAGACACCTTAACTTGAGGAGGCCTGACCGTCCTGCCAGGCCTGAAGCCTAAACTGCCCAACTGGGGATCACCAGGTAAAGCGCCGTACCCTGTAGCGCTAGACCTTCACCCCCTCACTATTCCTGCCTACTACTGGGCTGCCCCCAAGTACTTTCCCAGTCAGCCCTGCCCACAGGCTGCTGGTGCGTCCTGCTTTCTGGCACCCCCAGGTCACTGACCTTGTGTAGAGATCACCGCCGCGGCCGTCGCCGCCTGAGGAGAAGTGCCGTGAGGTGCGCCGTCGCGCCCTCACCGAGGGGAGCGCTGAGGTGAGGGAAGCCCCTCGAGTTTCTGTGGTGAGGTGCGCCGTCCGCGCCCTCACCGAAGCCTCTGCTTAGTGCCCCTGCCGCCGTCGCGGCCGAAGAAGTGCCCCTGCCGCCGTCGCGGCCGAAGAAGTGCCCCTGCCGCCGTCGCGGCCGAAGAGATTGCCCCCGCCGCCGTTGCGGCCCAAGAAATCGCCAGCGCGATCAACGCGGCCTCCCGGCCCCGCCGACGCCGTCTCCAGGCAACCGGGGATGCCGGGCGTGACCCCAGGAAGGCCCGGGAAGAGCCGGCAGTGCAGAGGGAGACGGAGAGCCGGCCGGAGAGGACTGCCGGCTCCCTCTCCCTTCCCCAAGACCCCGAGCCTGCGCACAAGCACTTACCTGATCCCGGGGGCTGGAGGAGTGAGATCCCAGCCCCCGCAACGTGCCGCAGCTGCATCCCCTTGATCCCGGGGGCCGGAGGAAGGTGATCCCGGCCCCCGCAACGACCCGTCATTCCGGCCAGAAGGCCGAGGTATCCCGACCGGGCCCCGCCCTCCAGAATACGGGCCGGGCCTGGAGTTAGCCAGTCGCTAAGAAGCGCGACCAACGACCGAGCACAAGGTGAGCCCAGGAGGTCCCTAGGGCCCACAAAACGCCACTGGGGGCCGGGGCCACCGTTAACCCCTAAATGAACCGTGTATCTTTCCCCATGAGGCGAGGCCCCGGAGAGGAGTGGGCCTAGCCTAGAATTAACCCCTGAGGGACACAAAAGCCCCAGAATACGGGACATGTTGAGGGGTTCCCCACAGTGTTTAGTAATTTAATGCAGATGCCTATTGTAATTACTACCTAGGCCTATGTTGATAACTGCCAAGTCTTTACCACAGGGGAAAGTGATTAATTGAAGTAAGCTGAAGTGTACACCGCCAAGAGTTGCAGTGTTTTATGTTGCAGGTGTACTGGAATTGCGACGCCCACTGTACTGAATGTGGGCACACCTAGATTAATGCAGGCCTATTTCAATGTAAAGTGAAAAGCCTTCTTTTAAGTAAATTGAATATGCTAAAGTGAACTGCATGTCTAGGCCCCTGTTTTATTAACGTACCTTGAGATCATTATTAAGTGCTACGTGTAGGAGATAATTCCTGCGGCCTCTTAGTGGCCTTCACTGTTGATGAGCTATGCAGCTTTATTTAAAATGTGCACCAGTTGAATAATTTAATGAATTTGAATGTAGATCTGAATTAACCTGCCTTAACTGATGCCAACTTAATTTATTTATAAAAGATCTTGATTTTAAATACAAAAGCCTGGTGTGGTGTCCTGTTATTGCGTTCGCATTTGTGAGTCAAAGTGAGAGTGTGCTGCACAACTGCCTTACACATTGCCTTCGCGTGCCTTTCCCGCTTCACGCCATGCTACCGTGTCGGACTCGGTAACCCCGGTTCCAACAGTCCAGTAATACCAGTTTTTGAGAATCAGAAAATTGATGAACGATCTTTAGTGATTCCTATGAATTCACAATTTCAGAGAGAAAAAGAAAGGATGGAACCAAGTGCAAGTACAAGTAATTTGGCTAGTACTTACAGACCAAGTCCACCTATAAATTTGACAGTGAATGAGTGTAATGGTAGGAAAATGCATATGGTAACAGAATCTGCAACAGAGACTCCTGAAAAGAGTGGTAATTAGATGGAACTAAATAATACACCCATAGGTCCGACTCCTGATGAGTTAAATGAGTGGATGAAGGCATTTAAAATAAAAGAACCTGAAGAAAAACCATTAGATGTAATTAGGTTAAAGATTGACATGGAAGAATTAATTTTAGGGACGATTGGTACAGAAAAACTGAAAAATTACCAGGATGATGAGATTATGTTTCTGTGCAAAAGAATTACATGGAGAGCTAAAAATTTACATGACAAACTGAAAGAGATAGCAAGTGAAATTGGAGTAGATTTTGCGAAAGTGAAAACATTGCAGAAACCGTACAGAGTAGACTTTTGTGAGAAAGACATTGAAAATTTGAACACAGCAGGAAGGCTGACACAGATAAAAGAGTTAATTGTTTTACTGAGAAAATGGGGTGATGTGGACAGATGGAAAGTCAGATGGACAAAAAAGAATGAGAAAACTGCAGACAAAGCTTCTTTGGCTTTTATGATAACTGAAAAGGAACCTGTTGCAAGAGAATACCCTATGAGAGAAACTCCAGGTGGTAGTTATGTGCATGTTCCCTGGACTAGACAGGATATACTGTCATTTACAAATGAATTTCCGAAGCTGAGAGAGAAACCAGTTGAATGGTACCGACAAGTGGAGAGGTTTGTGAAGGTTTCAAAGGTGTTGTGGATAGATTTAGATGGATTGTTTGACATAGTGGTGCCAACTGATTTGTGGTCTGAATGTAAAATTACAGTTGACTGGCCAACTACAGAATATCCAAGAGATCCTAAGACAGGAGCTCCAGGTCCCGAGGTGATGAGGAAATATGATAAGGTGATTACCTTTTTGAAAAATAAGATTCCTCCTAAAGAAACAGATTGGGTAAAAATAGACAGAACTACACAGGAAAGTAAGGAGTCCGTGCATGCCTATTATGAAAGATTGTTGTTGGTTTTCAAGCAGTATAGTGGATATGAAGAGTTGAGTGAAAAGGATATGAGTCATTTTGTATATAGATTTGTGTTTGGACTGAAACCAGAGATTAGTGAAACGATTAAACAACATATGATTAACTGGCAAAACGGCACTGTAGATGAGGTACTGAGGTATGCTAAGTATTGTAGTGATGATATTGAGAGTAGACAGCGTAAATTGAAAGAGAAGGCAATGTGGGCACAGGTGAAAGTGGCAGAGAAACAAGAAGCTCAATTGGATAATAGTGGGAATGAAACAGGACAGAATAAATCCCGACCTAACATAGGTAAAGGGAAAGGTCAAATGAGTCTAGAAGAGGCAAAGAAAAAATGGCCATGTCATAATTACGGAAAACTAGGGTATTGGAGAAACGAGTGTAAGTTCCCACCTAAACCTAATCCGGAAAATCAATCATTAAATCCACAGGTGCAGAATGAGGTAGTTGTTCAACAAGGTCAGGTGCCACAACCACCACTTCCCAACAATGTTAACCAGCAAAGATACAGTACAGAAACAGGATTCTACGGAGGAGAGCAGGTAACACAGTTGCCGCGAGCAGCTAACATTTCTCAGTATTGGTTGCGTCAGAGTGAGGATGAGTCGGATGAAAGTTTCTGACGGTGCCTAGGAGAGGGAAAGAGTGCGTACTTGGCGCAACTCTAGAGGTAGATCAGTCTGGTCCCTTTGTGGATGGAGAAGTGAATGGTGCAAATGTAACATTCCTTGTCGATACTGGAGCTACCCGTTCTACTGTTAGGTCAGTGGAAATTCCAAACCTTCCTCTCTCAGGTGAATATATCCAAGTAGTTGGAGTAGCGAATCAGCAGATTAAAACACCACTTACTGAATTAGTGGAAGTAAAAATTGGTTCTTTTAGCAAAATGCATAGATTCGTAGTGTGCGATTGTAGTCCCGTAAATCTTTTAGGTCGTGACCTTTTGTGCAAGATGAATTGCACAATTTATTGTACGCCAGATGGAATTGGATTTCAGACCCCAGATGAAGATGTATTGTATAAAGTGACATTGATGAATCAAGAACCTGAAATGAATGGTTTGTTTCCTGCATTTGATGCAGAAAAACTTCCGTAAGAACTGAAAGAGACAGTGAAAGAGAATGTGTGGGATTTTACAGGAGAAGATATTGGATTGATTAAAGAAGTAGATCCCGTAAAAGTAACAGTAAAAGAAGGAACAACTTACCCAAATACGCCACAGTATAAATTGACTCCAGAAATAATTGAAGGAATAACTCCTGTAATAAATAAAATGATTGAACAGGGAATTCTAAAAGAAATAATGAGCAGTCCATGTAATTCACCTATAATGGGACTGAAAAAGCCAAACGGAACATATAGTATAGTACAGGATTTGAGAAAGATCAATAAATTAGTTGTGCCTTGTTGTCCAATAGTACCAAACCCTGCAGTAATTCTATACCAAATTCCACATGAAGCTGAGTGGTACACCGTGATAGATTTGTGTCACGCATTTTTCTCTATTCCTTTACATCCAGATAGCCAGCCATTATTTGCGTTCCGGTTCGGAGAGCGTATTTTGGCATGGTGCCGTATTCCTCAGGGGTATACAGAAAGCCCCTCAATCTTTAATCAGATTTTAAAGAAGTCCCTGGAAGATTTGAAAATGCCAGAAAAGTCAGTGATGGTGCAGTATATCGATGACCTGTTGGTGGCATCGAAAACAAAAGAAGCATGTGTAAGCGATACAATTGCTTTACTGAACCATCTAGAGAAAAGAGGACATAAAGTGTCCCCTTCGAAATTGCAGTTTTGTCAAAAGAAGTCCAATATTTAGGGCATAAAATTGAGAAAGGAGTGCGAAAAATAACGACTGAGAGAATAAAAATGATTCAAGGAATGAGAGCACCAATGACGCAAAGAGAGGTAAGAATGTTTCTGGGAATGGTTGGATATTGCCGACAATGGATAAGTGGTTTTTCCTTGATTGCTAAGCCATTACAAAAACTGACTAAGAAGGATGTAAGAGATCCTTTTGAATTGAATGATGAAGAAATGAAATCTTTCAAAGAGTTGAAAAAGAAATTGTGTGAGGCCCCTGCTTTAGGAATGCCTGACTATGAAAAGGATTTTGAATTGTACTGCAGTGAAAGAGATGGATGTGCATTTTCAGTACTGGTACAAAAACATGGAACAATGAAGAGACCAATTGCTTATTTTTCAGCTGTTTTAGATCCTATAGCAAAAGCGTTGCCTGGATGTCTGAAAGCTGTTGCTGCTACTTGTGTAAGTCTGGAACAAAGTGAAGGTATAGTGATGGGGTATCCACTGAGAGTATATGTTCCCCATTCAGTAGAGATTCTTTTGACAAGAACAAAAACACAGTACATGACACATAGTCGGCTGACTAAGTACGAAAAAGTAATCTTGAGTGCAGAAAATGTGACCATAGATAGATGTATGAATGTGAATCCTTCGACATCATTGCCAGATGAAGAGAGTATAATTGAACAAGATGAAGTAGATCATGATTGTCTGAATGTGCTGGAATATTGCACAAAACCAAGAGCTGACATAAAAGATGAGCCTTTAAAAGAATCAGATTATGTTATGTTTGTGGATGGCTCATGCTTGAGAACGAAAGAAGGAGTTTTAAGCGCAGCTTACGCAGTGTGCACAGTGGCGACTGATGGAAGCGTCTGGTCTGAAAGGAATAAGGTCTGCCCAAGTTGCAGAACTGATTGCTTTGATTCAAGCATGTAAGTTGGGAAGAAATGTACGAGTTACGATTGTGACCGATAGCCAGTACGTTTCGGTATAGTGCATGATTTCGGTCAGATTTGGTCACAAAGAGGTTTCTTGACGTCTGCAGGAACACCTATCAGAAATGGAGATTTTGTAAAGAAACTGCTTGAGGCGATACAGCTGCCTAGGCAGATAGCTGTAGTGAAATGCAAAGCACATAAGAAAAATGAAGATTACATAACTGTCGGAAATAATTACGCCGACGAGATAGCCAAATATTGTGCAGAGAACATGGTATCCCTGAATAAGAATAGCGAAAGGGAGCATATCTCTTCTCCTTTGCTTTTTACTAACACTGTCGAGACATGGGATGAGGTGAGACAGTTACAGGAAGTTGCAAATGATGAGGAAAAAGATTACTGGATAAAAGCAGGATGTAGAAGACAAGAAAACAATGGTGTGTGGGTTTACAGAGATGAAAGACCAGTTATGCCTGATAGCATGATTTCAGACATGGCACGGATGTACCATGGACAAGCTCATATTGGGAGAGATGCAATGATCAGACTTTTTAGACAAACATGGTATAACCCAAAATTCAGAGCCATAGCTGAAAGTCTTTGTCAAAGATGTCTTATTTGTCAACAGTTTAATCCAGGAAGAAAGACAATAGTGAGTCTAGGAACAATAGGACGAGAAGGAGGTCCGTTCACTAGAATGCAATTGGATTTCATTGAAATGCCCCCTTGTAACAGACTAAAATATGTTTTAGTGGTCGTCTGTTTGTTTTCTCGTTGGGTGGAGGCATACCCAACTAGAAGGAATGATGGAATAACGGTAGCAAAACTTATGCTGCGAGAGTTCATTCCAAGGTATGGTTTTCCAGTCACGGTTGAGACAGATAGAGGAACACATTTTCAAAATGAGTTGATTCAATTAATTTGTGAAGCATTAAGTATTAAACAAAAACTGCATTGTGCATACAGACCAGAGGCTTCTGGGGTAGTAGAGCAAATAAATGGAACAATTAAGAACAGGTTAGGAAAAATGTGTCAAGCTACAGGACTCAAATGGCCCGATGCACTGCCCCTTGTCCTGATGACCATCAGAAGTATTCCTGAAAAGAAAACTGGACTTAGTCCTCATGAAGTGATCATGGGACGAGCAATGAGACAAGCACAAGTACCTGTCAACAAGTTACTGACTATAACTGATGATCTAGTACTGGATTATTGCAAAGGACTGGCTGATGTGGTGCGTTCTGTGTTTCATCAGGTTGGACCGGATGCGACCACTCTTGAAAGAAAACCAGCCCACGACTTGAATCCAGGAGACTGGGTCCGCATAAAAGTCCACAGGAGAAGAAACTGTCTAGTTCCTCGCTGGGACGAGCCACGACAGGTAATCCTAGTGACAACGACTGCAGTCAAGTGTGCAGGAGTGAAAAACTGGGTCCATGCCAGTCACACAATCAGAGTTCAAGAACCTGAAGATCGACATCTGAGTCGACATCTGGAAGTGTGTGATGAGAGTTCAGCGTCTGAGACAGAAAGAAGCAGAAAAAGGGTGCCAGAACTTGAAGATCGACCTGAAAGTCGACATCTGGAAACCCCAACTGCAAGTACCTCTATAGAGAAAGTACAAGAAGAAGAAGAAGAAATTGCAGAAATTCCAGAACTTGAAGATCGACCTGTAAGTCGACATCTGGAAATATCTGACACGAGTTCAGGATCTGATGATTCAGTTGAAAACTGTGAAGAATTTCGAAGGAGAACTTGGAGATTTGAACAAATTAGAGAAGAGAATGAACAAGAAAATGATCTAAATGAGCAACCAAGTACAAGTTATGGTGGAAATCCTTCAAAAGTAATATTAATAGACAAAGAAGGGAAAGAGACAATTAAAAAGTTAGAAAATCGAGAAGAACCCCGAGGAGCAATAGGGACAGATAGTGAAACAAAAGAACAGGGAAAATTAGAAGCAGAGAGTGAGATAAATACCAATTCGGAAGAACATCGAGGAGGGACAGTAATAGGTGAACACAAGAAGGAAAAAATAGAACCACCAGTAAAAGAAAATGAGATCATAAGTTTCAAAATAAGAGACAATTGTGAGAAAATTGAAATAGAATCTGAAGAAAGCGGAGAAGAAGAGAAAACAAGAACTGAATCAAGAAAAAGAAACTGGAAATCAGAAAGAGGAGAAAAGGAAGGTGAAGCCAAAAGGCCAAGAAAAGGAGACAATTGGCCCAGCAACTATATAAGAAAATTGAGATACAGAATAATCAGAACAGGAGAAAAAAGTGCTGAACAGGTGAATGAAATAACAAGTCAAAAAGAACAAGAAAAGCCAAGTGGGAAACGATTGCAAAAGTCTAAAAGAATAAAGAAAGTGAATTCGAAATACAAGTCACCTGATGGCTGTACATCGCTCTAACTGATTACAAAGAAGAAAGAAACACTCACGAGAACCCGAGACTGAGAAACCGAATGGGTAAAGGTGAAGTGCAACAAACCTGAAGTGAAGACTTAAAGTGCTTCTGCCGGATGTGACAATTCTACTGGATGTGACAATTTTACTGGATATGACAAATCACCGGATGTGACAACGAAAGAATTCTGAAAAGAATTAAAAGAAAGTACCAAGCAAAGACTTTTGAATGCAGAGTGGCATCTGAGTAATTTCTGAGGTGTAGTGACGCAATTTTCTGAGATTTAACAAAAGATAAAAACAAAAATGGAGAATACTAGAGATAGGAGAGATAAATGTGAGTTTTTAAAAAAATGGTGTAAAATGTGCTGCTTTTGAACAGGTTTATTAATGACAGTATGGATAGTTTTAGCAATCACAATTCCTATTAGTATAGCTGTAGTAGAAGCAAAGAATGATACTAAACCAGAAAAAGAAACTAATATTAAAGAACCAGTTATTTTAAGAAGTAGTGCAGAGTTACATAAGGATAAGTCAGTAGCAGATTTTTCTAAAAATGTTTTTACCAAATTGTTGTACGAATATGTAGAGACAATGGATGTGAGAGATTGTTATGTTTGTATGCAGTTGCCTGCATCAGTGTCAGAAGGTGTGACTTATCATCACCTACCTCTAACTTATGGAATAACATGTAGTGTCGTAGCAAGTTTATTTTATAAAACAGGTAGATTAGAATTTTATTACACTGATGTAGATAAGATTTTTGCAAATGTTCCTGTAGTTCCAGAACTTAACAAAGTAAAACAAGCAAAAGTTTTAGGAGAATTCTTTTTAGAGCATAGAATTTTAACATTAGAAGAAATAGCTAAAAACAACCTTACCTGTGAGTTAAAGAAAGAAGAAAAGGTATTTTTAGAAATGGTTGAAGAAAGAAGAATGAAATTTCAAAGAGAAGCAATAAAAGAGAAAAGAACACATCTATGGACGTTTGAGGAAGAAAATCATGAAGGGAAAAAGATAAATGCAGCAATGACATTAGATTGGCCGCAAACAGGAAAGTTGTGTATTAGGAGAAATAAGACAGTCTATGACAATTATTTTGTAGGTTCCAGTATCTGCCATGACAATTATCAAATTTTGGGAGGTTGGGGATTCAAAGGTGGAAAAGATCCAATATTTCCAGGCATCTATTATATTTGTGGGAATAGAGCTTATTACAGGTTACCGGACCATTGGTATGGAACTTGTTATGTAGGCCTGGTCTTTCCAAAAATCTTTCATATGGACAGAGAAGAAAAAGGAACATACAAGATGATTAATAGCTTTACACGTAGAAAGAGGGAAAGTTTTTCAGAAATTGTAGGTGATATTTTTGGAGCATTAATACCAGCAGTGGGAATATCTTTAAATGCATTTAAAATTCGGAAATTATCCACAGTAGTAGATCGTTTGTCTACAGATACTGCGGGAGGGTTCTTGATGGTAAATACCGAAATGGTTGCCATGAGAGCTATGGTGATGCAAAATCGGCTTGCCCTTGATATTCTTTTGGTGAAAGAGGGTGGAGTTTGTGGAATGTTGAAAGTCCAACATTGTTGCACTTACATTCCTGATAAAAGTGAAAATATACAAAAGTATATTACAAATATTACAAATTTGCACAAAGAACTAGTTCCACTGGAGGTTGAAAGTGTCCTTGGAAAACTTGGTAGAGGGTTTTCTTCAGTAGCAAATTGGTTAACAAGAATGAGTAGACTAATGATAGGGAAGGTTATAATAATAGCAACTGTAGCAATATTGTTAGCCATGGTGTTGAAAATTGTAATAACGTGTATAAAAAGAAAAATAAGACAAAATAAGATAAAAAGAAATAACAGAATAATGAAAGAGAGAGAGAGAGAAATGGGTGAAATTGAGTTAGAGAAAATGAAAGAAAGTATGTATAAAGAGACAAGAAGACAAGATGAAATGGAAACAGATGTATAACTAACAAAAAGCAAAAGGATGAAAGATATATGCTGCCTGAAAAAGAAGTATAACTTGGGTTTTATGTGGTGATTTAAAAATCACCAAAGGGGGAGTTGATGGAGCAGAGTAACAGAAAAAATTTAACCCCTAACAAATTTGATAAATAATTAATAAATATGTTCGTTTAAATGTATTAATCAACAATGTATGTGAGGGAAGGGTAACACGCAAGTATGTGTGCTGAATAATCTATTAACAAATGTCTGTGTGTCTAATTATAACATAAAATTAATTGCGTACTAAATAAATAATAAATGCATGATCCGTGCTTCATAGAATATAAAACGTGACGTTGCAAAAACAATAGTGATGGTAAGTAAGGAACAGCTTAAATGTTGCTTTCTGCTAGGTAATAACTAATTGGGGTACGTAGATGACGGGAGGGAAACGAAAAGGCTATGTTTCTCTATTTTAATTACGTTTTGTTTATTTCTAAATAGTGCTTCTAAGTCTAATCGAGTGGCGATATAAAATGGCTGCCATTTATTAGAGTACGCATGCGCTGAGAAAACACATGACAAGGGAGAAAAAGTTGGAGAAAGACTGACCACGTGATGGTGCTGAAAGGCTAGGATGCAAGAATGGTCAAGGCTGATGTGACCTATTTGAACTGATAGTGTGCCGTGGTGATCAGCAGAGAATCGTGGGAAACAGTTTTAAGAGAAAGGACAATGCCTGCAGAGTTCTCGAATGTATCGAAAGAAGTTACAAATGTACTGATCGAAGCGGATGGAAACATGTCTTGAACTGTGAGAAAGGAAATGAACATATGCATTCCAGAAGAACAAGCTGGATCCGGGAGAATTTGATTAAAACTGAATAAATGAACTGAGTGGACCAATGAAAGAAAAGCGCGTTATTAATGTTGCAACAATTTAGTTAGCAAAGTTAGAATTAGGGTATAAGAAGGCCTACTCTTAGTGGGAGGGTTAGTTGGTGGCTTCCAGTGCTTGGGGTTCCAGATCGATCCATTTTACTGAGCGGGAGATGCTGAAAGACTGTTAGATGAGACGGGTTGCGGTAGCTGATGCTGACGAGCTGAAGTTTCTGTGGCTGTCTTATTTTTCCAGTTGAGTATGAGAATCAGGTTATTTTTCAACTTTAAACTTAGGTTAGAAATCATTAGGCTAAATTAGGAAGATAGGCAGGTTAATTAGGATTTTTCTTCATGACAAAATTTCTTTTCTGCAATAAAATTGATTTTGCTTAATAAATATTTGATTTAATAATGTATGAATAATTGAATAAAAAGTCTAAATTCTTTTCCATGCCTTTAAAATTATATAAAATTTGAGATTCTTAAATCAAACGACTCAGTGATTATTTACTAAATGGTTGTGAAATTAGTAATTAGTTATTGTGATTTAGCTGGTCTTGATCACTATCAACTGATTTTCACTAGATGATCCATCGACAAAACAATGAGCAGGAAAATCTTAAGAAATAACTAAGAAAGCGATAGGTTAAGGTAATAAGGTATCCCGGCTCCTTCCAGCGGTACATCATGATGATTTTTATTTAGTTGTCTTTTTTCTCCTAGGAGTATAGATTCGTAAAGGTGTAGAGGAAATCCAGGTGTGTGTGTGTGTGTGTTTGTTAGGCGATGTCATGGGCCCCATCGTCATGTGGATGTGAGAAAATATAAGTCGCGCCTGGATGACCGATAAGTGACCTAGGAGAAATAGTTTTCATTGTATCTGCTGCATCACGTGTCTGTGACACCTCAACCAGAAATCAAAGAGGGAAGGGGGCATTAATTAGAGTGGACACCCCTCTGCTTTATTGAGCGTCTAGTGCGACAATTATTTTTCCTAAGCGCTCTAACATTGACATAGGAAACTGCTGCAAGTTTAGGAAACCGCCACATAAAGAGAACGACCCTGTCTGACGTGGGTTAATGTCCTCGCTGCAGAAATCCGAGTGAAACCCCCCTCCCAGTTCCAGGACTTCGTATGCCAGCTAAGTCTGTTATCATTTTGGGCTTGTTAAATGAGTACTGTCCACGGGGGAACTATGGACGCCAGTGAGTTGCAGCAGAAGGACGTCACAATATTGGGAAAGTATAGGGTGCAAGCTTCTTTTACTTTACTAAAAAGTTTAAACTTCTAAAATGCCACGCGATTTGTTTACCCGTTAAAGAATTGAACACATTTTCACCCCCTCTGTTGGAAATGGCCCTTTTTGCAGGGTTATCCCCAAACTTTTTGCTTCTTCCTCCTACTTTTTCCTGACCTGGTTGTGTTGGTTTTAGGACTCTGGGCACTTTACCACTGCTAATCAGTGCTAAAGTGCATATGCTCTCTGTGTAAATTGTGTTATGGATTGGTGTTTTCATGATTGGATATTTGATTTACTTGTTAGTCCCTAGTAAAGTGCACTGAGTGTGCCAGGGCCTGTAAATCAAATGCTACTAGTGGGCCTGCAGCACTGATTGTGCCACCCACGTGAGTAGCCCTGAAAAGGTAACTCAGACCTGCCATTGCAGAGTCTGCGCGCAGTTTGTAACTGCCACGTCGACTTGGCCAGTGCACACACTTGCCAGTCTCTAACCTTCCCTTTTCTTACATGTCAGCCACCCCTAAGGTAGGCCCAAGGTACCCCTGTGGGCAGGGTGCAGTGTATGTGAAAGGTAGGACATGCCCTGGTGTGTGTGGCATGTCCTGATAGTGAATTACTGCCAATTTAGTTTTTCACTATTGCAAGGCTACCTGTTCCCCATAGGACAGAATGGGAAGTTTGTTTATAACATTTTATAAATATAACTGGCCCTGGGAACTAGGTAGGAAAATAAAGTTTAGTATGCCTGAACTCAGAATCTAAAGATGCATCTTTTAGTGAAGGTGATTTTTACATTCTGTGTTTGAAAATACCACTTTTAGAAAGCAGGTATTTTCTTGCTCAGTCATCCCGTGTGCCTCTGCTGGAATGTGGATTGCCTGTCTGGGTTTTGGATGACAGAAGGCTGGGGAGCAGGAGGGGCTCCAGATAGTCTAGGTGGGTCAGGAAAGGGCTGAATAGACCTGGGCTGCAATTGGGGAAGGGGGAGGAGATTTCCTTGCACCTCAAAGGGCCTGGTCTGCCTCTGACAATGCCGTCTCCACCTCCTGCCAGGAAGTCACACCAGAGGAGGCAGAACTGGTTCTGGCTGGGCACAGACACTCTCTGCCTAAAGGATCAAATGATTTTGGGATATAAATATTGGGGCCCAGACCCCTGAACTGTAGAACTCATCTGGAACAAGAAGACTGCCAAGAAGAAGAGCCGGAGAAGCTGCGAAAAGGAACGACTGCTTTGCTGGGTGCTTTGCTGGGCTGACCTGCAGTGGTTGCTTCTGTCTTGGGCAGTGAAAGGCCTGGACTGGACTTTCTGCAACCTAATTTGTGAGTCTCTCCAAGGGCTTGAGGTAGAGCTTGCCCCCTGTTCACGAAGTCTCAGGAACAGCAAAGACTTCAAGTTCTTCGACCCGCAGCACTGGGGACTGTGTGTTTTGTGCTGCCACCCGAAGAACACCAACTCGACGACGTCTACGACGCCACTGCCGACTCCGTGTCCTGAAGGCACCGCAGAGAGCACCGCCGCAACGCCGCACCGCAACCCTGGTCTCACCGACGACGCCTGTTGACGCCGCCACCGAGCCGCTGCTCGCACCGCGACCTGAGGGCACCGCATGCCGCACCACTGCCCTTCGCACCGCAGCACCCGACGCCTGCCGACGCCAGCGCTCCTGACTCCATCAGAGAGGAGATCGACCTGCAACGCGTGTGACTTCGAGGGCCCCGACGACTCCTGCACCGACCTCCGGAACCGACGCCTGCGGACGCCGTGTTTTCGGAAGCTCAACGAGAGGTCATCGACGCCCTGCATTTCTAAAAGGTACTGTTTGCGGGTCTTCCCGACACCGTAGCTGGCCCGCGACGCCGCTGTCAGCCAGAACTGTTTGGATTTGTTTGCTCACGACGGCGTGATAGCCCCGGATGGAGCTATCGACATCAAGGAACTGTGTTTCAAGCGTATTTTGATAATTGAAGATTTTTGAGTACTGTATTGTGGATTTTTATCGTTTTTGGTCTTGTCTTAAGTATATAAAAATATTGGGTATTTTTCTAAACTGGTGTGGTGTCCTTTTGTAGTGCTTACACTGTATTACTGTTGGTTATGTGCAAATGCTTTACACACTGCCTCTAAGATAAGCCTGACTGCTCGTGCCAAGCTACCAAGGGGGTGAGCAGGGGTTATTTTAGGAGTGCAACTCCCTTATCCTGACTAAAGTGGTGATTTCTGCCTGGCTTTGGCACATGCCCTAGCCTGCCAAAAATTCCATTTCTAACACCCTCTTTAATTTTTTTTTCTTTGAGTGCCTAGTAATTCGTTGACATATGGCTATAGCCGGTGACAGTCGGTGGGCCACTTGGCCACAGAGCAGTTACTTTGACTGTTCTTTAGCCTCTGGGATAAACTTTAATGAGCAGTCTGTCCCGAAGAACCATTATCTTGTGTAGGGTGGCGATGACGGGTTGGAGAAACACCGTGTCTAGAGCTGAGATTGGGAAAACTTGCAAGTGACGCTGCCAGCGAGTTGTAGGTAAACATGAAGTATGCATGTCTAAAACAGGGAACTTCTGAGTTTAATGGCATTTTCGAATGATTTGTGTCGATTCTTAAGCACAGGTAGGCACAGAACAGCGTCATTGATCCACAGTGCCTGCAGCCTGTCTGCGTGTGGCATTTGTCTACTCCTGCTAAGCCAACGGTCGCCTTCTGTGAGCGTTAGTGCACACTGACCAGGCTGTCGCGTTGTCACCATAATGCATTAACTGTTTAAAACCAATGCGTACAACTATTTAAAACACACGTGCACATACTCTTTTAAAGCAGAAAACCTGGGTGCTTTTAAACCCAACAAAGGTTTGTCTCCGCCTCCACTGCCCGGACACCTCCAAGCACAGGAGTGAGAACAGGGGAGGCGACAGGAGGGAGGAGCCATTAGCAGGACGAAGCAAAGAGCCGGCAAGAAAGTGAAAGCACTCGTGCATGTAAGGCATCTACCTTGCAGCGCCATATGTTTCCAATTAACAAGCGCGGGCGCGATAATTGGAAACAGATGGCGCAGCTGCTCGCTCCCGCAAGGTGGATGCCTTTACATGCACGAGTACTCATTGGAAACAGTGCAGTACATGCACAAGTTTTCCAAAAAGTACAGACCGATTCCAAAAGGTCAGATCCTAAGCAGTGCTTGCGCGCTGATTAGGCTCGACCTAAAAAGAACTCAAAGGGCTGTTCCTGAAAAGCTGCCTGCAACGATAGACTTGAAATCACCAAACTAACTTATAGCTCATGCTTTACATGTTTTGCTTTGTTTCCTTATATCTATGATGCTCACCCTATGTTCACTTAGATTCTTTTATGGTCTGCTTACATGTACAGCGCTCTGATACCCTGTCGGATTATGTTCGCGCTCTATAAAACTTTTCAAATAAAATTAAATTATAAGACTGGGCACTGATTTTCTATGAATGTAACATTTTCCCTCATCCCACAATGATTATGCAGTTCTGTTAATTTCACAGGTGAAAATAATATATAAAACCCCTTGATTTGACACTGAGCTAGAGACTTTTCTGTTCTACTAGGGATGCTGTCCATTCCTTTCCTGACTTTGCTGTCCACTTGGGACTTAAAGACTAATTTTTGATTTTGCATTTTCTGTATTGCCTTATTTCCCGAGAGCCTTCATGGCACTAACTCCGTACAACCTGACCTTTGACTTCTGTAAAAAAAACCTTTACCTGTTCCATTGATCTAGAACAGTTATTGAGTGGGTCATTTTACTTAATTGACTGTATTTTCTGATCTTTGATGTGTTGGGAGGTGCCGTACGTCCGGGACACATTGACTCATGAAATTAAGGTTTAATACCAAGCCTGAAACTATGAGCGTACTGTTGAGGTACATTTTGGGGTATCAAAATTGTGGGGTCCCCTGTGCCAACACTATCAATACTCATCTGGTCTAAAAACACACCCTTGGCAGCCTGGATTTAATCACCAAATGCACAAGCCATATAGTAAAGTGTGGCTCGTAAACAGATCTCCAACGAGACGTAGCCATCAAATTATTTAATTATTCATAGAAATAGAAAAGCCAGGAAATGTGGTGGGAGATCCCCAATTAACACAACAGAGCTGATACCCAAAGGCTCTCCCCAAAATGGGGGAGAGCCGACATTATGGAGGGCATGACGGGGCCAGACTGTAGGGTAAGATGGCGGGCCAGCAGGTGATGGCCCTTCATAGGGCCTGGTAGACCACCTTCTCCTGCAGGGACCTAATACCATGGGAAGTTCTCGCAGTGGCTGTTGGTGGTGGGAGGGCGTGGCCTCGGGCCACCTCACTTAAAAAGTACAGCGAGATAGAGCTCGGACTCTTTGTCCTGTCCTCTTCACTGTGACCACCACCTCCAGCTGCTGTGGCCACCGGAAGCCGCTGCGGGCTAGGGGATTTTCCTTTCCCCACCCACCCATCCCTTAAGTCAGTGGAGATGATGAGGCATAGATGTGCCATGTTACTTTACTTCTCATGATGTTGTTCTTCAAGGGCTGAAAGGCTATGTCATATTTATTTTTTGAATTATGTTTTCTATTGCAGATAAGTGCTAAATTATATGTTTGCCTGTTGCTGCTTTGGGGCGTGGTGAATTCATGGCTGGCGGGGACACTTCAGGTACCCTGGGCATCTCACATGGATTAAGGCACAGAGAACACCAGTGTCACATGGACCTTAAAGGGGGTGCTTGCAGCAACTGGTAAAGAAGCTGTAACTTTGCGGGGGTTGGGTCGATTGCGGCCCTTACCCACCATCCCACACATGCGCAGTTGCCCTGAGGGACAGTGGCCCTTTGTAGTGATTGGAGGATGCTATCTCCACCAGGGGGCCAATCCATGGCCCGGTTGCTCAGGCTAGCTCTCTGGTGGGTGCCGGGGGGTACCCCAGGTAAGGTTTTGCTTTGGGGTGAGCGGGCGTCCGGCACAAGTAAAGAGAGCAGGGATTCGCATAGGAGCGGTTGTCCATTTCCTGGTTTGTTGATAGGGCCTTAGAGGGCCTAGAAATGTCAGAGGTGCCAATGGGGACCTGGTCGAAGGGCAAACCATGAGTTCACAAAAATTATTGTTTATTCACAGGGAGGTTTGGGGTTGTAGGCAGTTTGATGTCTAGCTGACTATATATGCGAAAATAACCTGTTATTACAGCCTTGTAAAGGCAAGTGATGTGTATTTTTATTAAAAGTGTTGATTATGTAATAAAACGCGGACTGTGATTTTGATGTCTCTTACCAAACAACAAAACTGGGCCTGAGGCCGTCTCTTTCGAGTTTGAAAAGTTATGGCTAAAGGGGGTTTGTGTCATAGGGCGGTCATCGGTGTGTGCCCTCGATGTGAATATATAGATACCTAGCAGTTGTCATCCTACCTCTCAGTTCGTGGCAGCCTGCTGCACCATCCCTTCCAACGCCTCCTTCATCACCGCAGTGAAGTACCATCCTCAGGAATACAAGTCCCTCTTCTCGGATGAACTCCTTCACCTTTCCCGGAACCCGCAACCTGCAGAGGCGTTTTAAGGCATGGGCAAAGTGGGCGACTGCCCAGGGCCCCCGCTTCCAAGGGACTCCTGGCAAATTTAACTTTCTCTGACTACTGTTTACATTTTTATCTAAACCTTTCTCCTCTTGCCTGTGCAACTTTGCTGTAACTCTGTCTGTTTACTCAGGATCATCCTAAGGATTTTTGGGACCCCCCTGCAAGACATATTTTATTTTTGAGAACACTTTTTATTGGTTTTAACGTATTGGCTATAAAAACACTAAACATTTTCGTCCTTATAAGGGCAAGGCATTTTAAAGCTGTTTTCGACTAACTCCATTTCAGAAACTTTGCTCGGCACATGTGGGCTCGAATTATCTGAAACTGCAGAAAACTCCAAGTTGTTCAAGAAACTCTGGGCCTTATTTATGAGATGCGTCGCATCGCTGGGACAAAGCAGCGCATCGCTGAGACAAAGCAGCGTATCGCTGAGACAAAGCAGCACATCGCTGAGACAAAGCAGCGCATCGATGCGACAAAGCAGCGCATCGCTGAGACAAAGCAGCGATGCGACGCGTCTCAGTGCGCCCTCCTCTAGACACCATGGATGCGCGGTATTTACAGTATGGCGCATCATGTCGCAAGGAGTCACAGATACGGCAGTGTTACTGGCGTATCTGTAGGCGCAAAAGTGACGCATTGCTGGGGTGTGTCTGAAAACAGACGCAACTCCAGCAATGTGTCCTTTCACATGGGGCAAGTGCCATGTGAAAGGGCCTGCGTCACCCTTACGCCTGTCATGAGGCAGGCGTAAGGTTTTGATGCAATGGCATCCTAGAAGTGGCGCACTGAAATCTTATAGATTTCAATGCACCGCTTATACAAGGCTTTGATGCGGGGGAACGCCCACCCTGCATACATTACACCTGACGCAGGTATAAGGTAGCGCAGGGTTTTACGAAGTGACGCATCTGCCTAGATGCGTCACTTCGTAAATATGGAGACACGCGACGCATTATTTACGCTGCTGCAGCATCACAAAAAGTGACGCAATGGCGGCGTAAATGTGATGCAGGGCTTCATAAATAAGGCCCTATGTCTTGCCGGGGGCCCCAAAATAGCTTACGACAGCACTGGCGGCCAGCAGTAATTGCACTGAAAATGGGACAAGCTTCCCAGTTGGGGCCTCAGGGGGCAGCCCAGCGCTTCCACACTAAAGTGGCTTCAACATGCACTGACATCTCTTTATAAATCATAGTAAATAAATATAGTGAAATACATATTTAGTTGCTGTGTCGATCGTGTAACGTGTCGGCCACCTCAGGAAGTCATCGTTTATAAAGCAAAGCTATCACCAGCATTACGAAGAATTGGAAAAACGAGAGGATAATAAATGAATCAGAGCTGGAATCAAACAGAAGGCATGGATAATGATGGAGTAGGTTTAGGACACGCAGAGATAGGCGCGCATGCACGCGCTAGCACACTTCCGGCGGCGGTGGTGACGTGCCCGGAATGACCCGGAAGCACCCACAGCGTCCTAATTACAGTAAAAACAATTCTAGCTTACGCGTCAAGAATTTTCAATTCTATTAAGGACACGGAGGCGAGGATTATGCTACTCCTTCTTTACTGAAGCAAATACAGCAGCCAATTAACTTTAAACTACATAACCCGGAAGGGCAACCCCCTTCCTACGTATGCACCAATCATCATACCCCCCCCACAGGTATAAATGTCTCTGACACTGATGTCCGTCCTCTTTCTTTGCGAAAACCAACAAAGTCTTTTAACTCGAACCCATGAACTTGAACTCCATCGATTAACTTCATCGACTCGAACCGGAATTTCCACGAAGATGTTTCTTCACATAACTTCGCCAGTGACGCTCCTTAAGCCTTCAGGTCGCTTTATTTTGATCTCCTGAAAAGAGAATACAAGCCGTAATACACTATTCCTAGTGTAAAATATCCAATAATATAAACATGGGCGGGTAAACCAAACAATATCTTATACATATATACCATTCAAAATGCATATTAATCATAATTTCATTAACACATTTTAGCCATATCAAACCAAGGGCGGGATAATCCTTGCCTCCGTGTCCTTAATAGAATTGAAAATTCTTGACGCGTAAGCTAGAATTTTTTTTATTCTATGGCAGTCCACGGAGGCTTCGTATTATGCTAGTTTAAAGTTGAGATACTACCGTTGTTGCTACATCCACAATTGGTTTATGATAAAACGTTTTGAAAGTTGAATCAGACGACCAATCTGCCGCAGTCATAATGTCCTCTAAGCGAGAACCAGTAGAGAAAGCTTTAGAAGCCATCGCTCCCTTACCGAATGGGCGCCAAATGCCCCAGTATCAATACCTGCTTGATTCAACAACCAAGTAACCCATTTGGCTAAAGTAGCTGACGTGACTGGGCGGAATGGTCTCTGTAAAGAAATGAACAATTGACCTGCTACATCCCTCCTAAATTCCCTGGTACAATCCTCATACCATTTCAAACACTGCACTACACATAACTTGCTATGGTGTGGAAATGCCGGACGAAATACATTTAGAATTTGTCTTAGTCCTTTTTGAGATTTTGAAAGAAACTCCCGAAGGAGTAAATACTCTACCTGCAAGGTCCAATGCTCGCACGTCTGACACCCGTCTACAGGATATTAAACACAACAGTAATGTAAGCTTGGCCGATAACTGCTTGCGAGACAATCCGTCATTCGCCGGCCAATTCCTAAGAAATCGTAAAACCACATCAACGTCCCACAGAGTGGAATATCTGGGTTTTGGAGGGTTCACCAATCTAATGCCCCTTAAAACTTTACAGACCAATGGATATTCCCCCACTGGTTTACCATCCACGTGGGGGTGTCCAGCAGAGATTGCCGAACGGAAATTGTTCACCGTCCGATAGGCCATACCTGATTTTGCCAATTCTGATAGAAAATTAACGATCATATGTACTCCGGATCCCACGGGATCCCCCTGCCGTTCACCACACCAACTAACCCATCTACGCCAAGCTGATTCATATCGCTTATGCGTAGCGGGTGCCCATGACTGTGATAAGAAAAACAATGTTTCTTGCGAAACTCCCGGCATTTGCCAGCATCTCCTGAAAGTCTCCATGCCATGAGTGATAACTGCTCCTGTACCACTAGTGGATGAGGAAGACCCAGCGGATCCACCAGAATCTCTGGAAATGACATTAATCATATTGGTGGAGCGCAAGACAAGACTAGAGTCACTGGGAACCAAGCTTGTGCTTTCCAACATGGTGATATCAGTATCACCTCCGCTGTTTGCCTGCGGATCTGCGCTAATACTCTCGGTATCATGGTGAACGGGGGAAAGGCATATAGCGTACCCGTCGTCCATGATTTAAGAAATGCGTCCGAGTTGATCGCTATCAGATCTGGTCGCCAATTGTAAAATTGAGGAAGTTGAGAGTTTAATCTGGACGCAAACCGGTCTATTGCACAAGGACCCCATTTGTGGTCCAGGGCTCTGAACAGTCTGGGATGTAAGCTCCAATCGCTGGAGTCCCTCAGAAACCGGGAGTTCCAGTCTGCCACCACATTGGATTCGCCCGGAATATACTCTGCTGTCCACGATATGTGGTGAAGGAGACAATAATGCCAAAAGTCTTTGGCTATCTCCACTAATAGTCGAGATCTCGTGCCACCCAGACGATTGATGTATCTCACTGCCGACACATTGTCCATCCTCAGGAGAATACAGTAACTCGCCTTCCGCGGGGAAAGTGTCCGAATCGCAAATGACCCCGCTAGTAACTCCAGACAATTGATGTGGAGCTTCAGTTCCTCCGAGGACCATCTGCCCCCTGTTTCCACTGACCCGCAATGGGCTCTCCAGCCCCATCGGCTGGCATCCGATTCGATTACTACCTCTGGTATTGACGCGAAAATGGCCTTGCCATTCCAAGCGTCCATGTGTTCCAACCACCAGGTGATCTCCGTCTTGGCCTCCGAACAGAGCGGAATCTGTTCCGCATAGCTCAGACCCCTGCGCAAATGCAAGATTTTCAGTCTCTGAAGTGCCTGATAATGAAGCAGTCCCGGAAATATCGCCTGGATTGAGGAGGCTAACAGACCAACCAAACGAGCTAAAGTCCTCAAGGATATAGTCGGAGAGGCAAGCGCTCTCCTCAACTTTTTCTTGATCGCTGTCCGTTTTTTGAGTGGAAGAAGTAACTGTGCTGCAATCGAGTTCGCCTGAAAACCCAGAAATTCCATCGACTGTGCTGGTATTAGGATAGATTTGTCTGTATTGATGACGAATCCCAACTCCTGTAGGAGTCGGATCGTCCAAGCTAGATGAAGACAAACTGTATCCGCACTCTGTGCCATGATAAGTATATCGTCGAGGTAAATAATGAGTCTGACCCCTCTCTCTCTTAGGTACTGAACCACAGGTTTGAGCAACTTGGTGAAACACCAAGGGGCGGACGAGAGCCCGAATGGCATGGCCGAAAATTCGAACCATCGGTTTCTCCATTGAAATTGTAGGAACCTCCGATGTGGAGGGAAAATGGGCACCGCCAGAGAAGCGTCCTTTAAGTCTAGATGCACCATCCAGTCTCTCTCTAAGAGAAGGTCTCTCAATAAATGTATGCCCTCCATCTTGAAGTGGCGATACACTACCCAAGAGTTGAATTCTCTGAGGTTTAACACCAGTCTGAAACCTTGATCTTTCTTCGGCACGAGAAAAATCGTGCTGACGAAGCCGCCAGGGTGTGGTGCTGTTTCCACTATTGCTCCTTTTGTTAAAAGTGCGTGCGCCCCTTTGTCTATGAAAGACATTTCTACATGGGAAAAACAGAGAGGAGACGGGGTGTGTGTCTGTTGAGGGGAGGTGTAAAACTCTATCTGAAAACCCTGTACTGTCTGAAGTACCCAAGGGTCGTGTGTCAGAGTCTCCCACTTGTGCAGAAATAACGCAATCCGACCTCCCACCATAACATCTCTTGCTTGCATCAGAGTTACCTGAATAGGAGTTATCTCCTGTGTTGTTCTGTCCCTTGTATCCTCCTCTGTTCTGTCTTCCTCTGCCCCCTCATTGGCGATTGGGATAGAAGTTGGAGCGCTGTGCTCCACCTCGACCACGCTGTTCAAGTCCTCTAGAGGTCTGTTGAAAACCTCGGCCGGTCGCTCGACCCCTAAAGCGTCCGGCCCTGTTAAAAAGGCCAGAATGAAAGACTTTCTTAATGTTGGCCTGAGCTTTGTCCAAAGCCGAGAAGGTTGCCACATACTTTCCTAACTCCTTCACGAATTTATCTCCAAATAAAAGGCCATTCGCTAAAGTTCCGGCCTCTGTCGTGGCCATGTCCGCCAGCTGCGGATCTATGCGCATCAAAAATTATCTCCTCCTTTCTGTCGAGAGGGCACAGTTTGCGTTGCTGAGAAAGCATAGAGTCCTCTGATCCCATTCTAGAATTTCTGTGGGATCTAGTGGAGTATTAGTATCCTTGGCCGTCACTGCTGTGTCAAGGATCTTGGTGAGTGGTCCTGAAATGTCAAGCAGCTTGTCCTGACAACCCCTCCACGCTCTATCTAGGCCCTTCTTGGGTCCTTTGTAAACTTCTTCATAAAAGTGGCCATGTTAGGGTCCAACTCTGGCGTATCCGCTACCTTGCCCAGGAGCGAAGGTCGGGGGCATTCTGATCTTAGAGTAGAACGCACCTTGCGTTCGAAACCCTGCCTAAGGTTTTCTTGCACATAATGAGCCACCTCAACACACGGAACCCATTCTGTGGATCTTGGGTGCATTATATTCTTGGGGTCGAACAATAAATTCTTATTGGCTTGTTTGTCCTCTATATTATGGGACTTGCGTTTCCGCTTTGTCGCTTTTTTCGGGACCTCCGACTCTTGGTCGGACTCGGACGTGTCCGGTGCGGCCGGCGAGGAATCCTCCGCCTCCCCTGGCGTAATGAGTGAGGTATCCCCAGAAGGGAGGGAGCCGCCATAACCATGGTCTCTCATGACTGACGATGTCATACGTGAGAGCACCTCTGCCGAGGAGTGCCACGATGACTCGCCCAATGAGGAATGAAAATTACGCTTGCCATAGTTTTTCAGGGGTTTAGTAAAAGGTTGCAAGGCTATAATTAACGCCCTGTTCACCAAGCCCTGGACATGGGTATCCAGGGCTTCCACCAGTTGCTCCTCCATTTGGTGCTCGTAAGGCACCTCTTCATATTCTGCGTACTCATCAAATTCAGCCCAACGGTCAACCTCCCCGGCGTAGTGCGCCATCGTGTTAATGGAGGTGATGGAGGAGCTTCAGGGGTGGGGGGAGAGCCCAGGGGTGACAGTCTTGACTGGCAGAGACAACAACTCACCCTAACTAACCTGGCCCTATCAATATATAGGTAGACTCTAGCCCTACAACTAACTTATGTAGCCTGCAGACTGTTAGAACTGCTGCAAGTGGAGGGAGCAACCCCTAACTCCCCGTCGGGCGTTTTGGGGACCGAGGATTGAGCAGTAATACTCACACATGCCAGAGCAGCCGATCGGTATTAAAAACTCCGATCCTGTTGTTCGCGCATGCGCGAGAACAAAGGCAATCAAAAGAGGACTGCTCCTCGAGCGCGCAGTGCGCGTCTGTCTCGCTCCCGCTCCACACCAAATTGCCTCAGTGAGCGTCGGAGCGCCTAATTAACCAAACAACATTATGCAAATACCACAAATATCAGCGGAAGCAAAGCGCTACGCACACCATGTAAATACACACAAAATTACTGTACAACTCAATAAGAACACTTCGTAAAGGTAAAACGTCACTTAACTCGCTATTGCAGCAGCAAAGAAAGAGGACGGACATCAGTGTCAGAGACATTTATACCTGTGGGGGGTATGATGATTGGTGCATACGTAGGAAGGGGGTTGCCCTTCCGGGTTATGTAGTTTAAAGTTAATTGGCTGCTGTATTTGCTTCAGTAAAGAAGGAGAAGCATAATCCTCGCCTCCCTGGACTGCCATAGAATTGTAGACAGCACAGCGGGTTTCACACCTTCACTCCTCATACCTTCACTTCCTGCTGAGTGAACCCCAAAAATCACTTCATCCCATCACTGACGGGGTGTGACAGGCAAGGCTGAAGGCCAGCGCCAGCCCGTCCTCACTCCTCTGTAGTTGAGAAATTTTACTATTTAACTGCTCGTCCCCCGGCTAGATACTACATTTATTACTCTTGGATAAGTAGTAAACCTCTGCAAAGAGAGCAGCAGGTTTGATAGATCCATCCAATGCTTTGGGGGGGGGGGCAGCCAGTTGCCCCCTGCCCTCCCCCCCAGTTACCTGAGCAGAATGAAAATTAACAAAACTAGAGAGAAGCTGTACTGAAACATATGCCGTGCCTTGTTGCAGATACATAGCATGCTACCCCTTAATCTGGTGAGTATTAGAACATGAACCATGGTTATGCTGCATGGGCTCTTTAATATTTGGAACAAACACTTCGGTCCTGGAAAGATTACATGCAAAGTTTATTCATGACACAGGTTCAGAGGTGGGTCTGAGTGAAACCGCAGCCCACCATCATGAGAAAGCGTGCGCTGCTCCACTGGTAACCCATGCTGACGGCAAAAGAGGTATGATCCCTCCTGGTGCCTCTTTAAATACCCTATTAACTGATATTAACATGTTTGCGGGTCATGAGATTGAGTTGTGTTGCATGTCAGCATTTATATTGTGCTCACTTCACCTATGGGGACACTGACCCTTGGGTGGCACACTACACCATTTGGAGTGTGTGGTTGGAAGGGAGTTTTCTCTGTTTTGATCCTATGTGGAAAGGATTTCCATGTTATGCGTGATGACCACCGACGTGCAGTTGTCGTGTTATGAGTTGTGCTTGGGAGTGTGTTGGATGAAGTAATGTGAGACAGGCACATAGTTTTTGGTTTCCTGTAATGGCCACTTTGAGCAGCTCTACATGTCTCTTTTTGGCATACATGCCAACAGCCCTGATTCAGGCGGGAGACTGGAATTTTGTAAGCCAAAAACAGCTTTATTTTGGAGTCTCCCATCTGAAATTGCCTCTGCTTCAATGGAAGTCTATTGAGAAAATAAAGTCCCCCATTTGTTTTCAAAATCTCCCTCTGTGTTATTCCAAAATGTTGACATGTATGTTATGGAGGCCTTATGGTCACAATCCACTTAGGAGGTCAGTGCAGTTGGATGTCCAATCATTTAAAGTTAATGGTCCTGAGGCCGGAGGAAGAAATGATGGAGAGATCAGCCAGTATGGACTTTGGTAATGTCATCGCTTATCTCATTGCTATTGTGCGATGTCAAAAATCGATTATAGATTGTTGCTAGTTGGGACCTGCAGTGGAGGGCTAAATTAGAGCCCTCCGTTGGCCAGTGGCATGTGGCAGATCTCTTCAGTTATTCCCAGGGCCACTAGAATGATGCGCTTGTGCGGCTGCGGCGATTTTCACATTAATGATAGATTTGCAACATTTACCACATAATCCATCATCTGCCAGATAATCTGCAGATTTTAACAAAAAGAATGTTGTTTCTGACTCAAACGGTTCAAAAGTTACTAAAAATGCAGCGACTCTTTGTGCCGCTGGACTGCACTGGTCCCCTTTTTGTTGCTTATTGCTATACTTTGGTGTCAAACTGGTACTAATGATGTGCAACCAATGTCCAGACAGTGTTACCTAGTTTAATAATGATGAATTAATGAAGTAATACTTTACAAAATGTGCCGTATATTTTGCCTTTTCTTGCCTCATAATTTACTCAACTCTGCCACATAATTTGGCCCGCTCCTGCCGCAAAATTCCAGTGGCCCCGGTTATTCCATGCCTGTTCAGTTGGTGATGGATGGTTTATTGCTGTGGACTGGTACACTACTAGGTGTTGGATAGGACCCATAGCAATTTCATCTTATATGAGTGTAAGGGAGTCAAGCGGTATATGGCAATTATTACGCAACCTGTATGAACTACAATCAGCTGCCCGATTGCTGGGTGTTATGGTATAAGTATAAGTGCGGGTCAGTTTATATATGAATTGACATTACTATATACCACCCAGGCTAGACGTAGGTCAGCCTTTCATAACTTACCTGGACATACAAAGTAGTGTGCTAGTTGGGTTGTTTCATATCTGTGGACTGTAAATTTTACCTTAAACTTGAAGGTGCAATTATTATTATTCTGGGTTCTATGCCAGGGTTGTGGGATCATGTAGTTATATTGGAAATAGCTGCATTTTCAACTCTCTTCTGAAGTGTAAATGCTTCATATGCGTCAAATCTTGGCTGATAGTGAGTTCCAGAGCTTGGCAGCTTGTAATGAGAAAGCAATGCCTCCTACAGATTTCTTATGGTAAGATGGTGTGATGATCTGTGGTGCAAGTCTGGAGCACAGTGTTCTGTTTGGTTTGTATTGCTTGAATTTAACTTGTAGGTACAGTGGACCGTTTCCTTGGGAGGCTCTGTGGACAATGCGAGGTGCCTTGAACATTGTCCTTCAAGCTACAGGTAGTCAGTTGAGTGCAACACTTGGACTCTTGTGGCAGTATGATCAGGGCCACTGGAAATATGCGATTGTGCAGCGATTTTTGCATACTTATGGATTTGCCGCATTTGACACATAATCCATCATCTGCTGCATAATCTGCAGATTTTAACAAAAAAAAAGTTGTTTCTAACTCAAATGGTTCAAAAGTTACTAAAAATGCAGCGACACGTGTTGCCGCGCCGAAGCTGGACTGGTCATCTTTCTGTTGCTTATTGCTGCATCTTGGTGTTAAACTGGTACTAAGGACGTGCAACAAAGCTCAGACAGTGTTACTAAGTTTAGAATGTATGACGTTTCAACGCATACATTCACAACGCATGACTTTACAACGCGGTCGTTACAACGACCGCGTTGTTACCACGCGTGCCATTACAACGCAAGTCGTATCAACGACTTGCTGTAGAGGGCGCGCTGGACTTAGGAATAGTATTAATTACTATTCCTACTCCAGTTTGTGCAACAGCAGGGAAGGTGTTGGAGTTAAAATCCAACACATTCCCTGGTGTTGCACGCCCTCTACAGCAAGTCGTTGATACGACTTGCAATGTAATGGCACGCGTGGTAACAACACAGTCATTGTTACGACCGCATTGTAAAGCCATGCGTTGTGGAAACAGCATTGTAAACGCTGTTTCCCCTAAGTTTAACAAACATTGGCAATGCAATGGGTCTTGCATTTGCGAGAGTTTAAGCTATTAGCATTGTAAATGACAATGCCTTTTATTTATGTTTTAAAACCAAAACATAAATATAAGGCATTGTCATTTACAATGCCAATAGTTCAATCTTGCCAATCTTGCCATAAATGCGAGACCTATTGCATTGCAGTGGCTCAGGCTGTAAATATTTATTATAGTTAAATATTCTCAACAATAATCCCTTCACACAGACCTGAGGCGAGCTGGCTGCGGAGTTTTGCAGCATCATGCTAGCTGCCATGGCATACTGCGTGCCCCCACCACAGGCTAAGGCTGCAAATAAATTATTATAGGTATTATTCTCAACAATAGAATAATCACTTCACACAGGTCCGAGTGTGGCGAGCCGCTGCGGAGACTCTTGCAGCATCATGGTGGCTGCACGGCACAGACCACCACAGAGGTAGACAGAGAGGATCCAGGGAGTAAGTTATTTGAATCATGATCCTGTGCTGAAGCCTTCGCGCAGCAAATGGATGAATGTGCAACCTCTGGTCACCTGAATGGTCACCGGCGAGGCTAGTACGGTTGTGGCACCAACTAAACTGGCGGGGCGGCCCGCTGGCGAACACAGCAAACTAAAGAAACATAACTGCCCGCCTCTCTCTGAGACACTGACTTTCTGACAACAGGCTGTCAGCAATTGGACACAAGAGTTTGTCATTATTGTTGCTGCTGTGGCCGGCCCGGGAGTCTCAGCAACAGCTGTGTAAATTATGCAGCCAGCGCAGCTGAGCCCCAGGTCCGCTCGACCCACTCGCCTGGCATATAATTCTGCTATGAACTACTGTCTTCTCAAAGTGTACAGGGCAGCACTGCACAGCCATACTAATGCAGACACACACCCGGGAGACAGCCAAAATAAAGCCATTTCAGCTTCAAAAATCGGGGGTCTCCCGCTTGAATTGGGTCTACTGGCATGTATGATATGCCCATTTAAAACACTGGACGTGCTCACTCTGATGCCACCGCTTCTTGGGAAGGGTGTGTCTGATTTCAGGTGCACTGATCCCTTCTGATCATCCTCAGAGAACAACATCTGACAGACCATCAAAGTTTAAAGATATCAGTGGTTCACCTTCACCAGACTCCTTGCTTGTCTCACTGGAACGAGTTCATCTGCTGAGCTGTCATGAGAGAATGTTTCATCTCATTGCAAACATAAGATAATTGGAGCAAAGTAACAAGAAACACCAGAATTATTCAGGGCATTTTTAAACTACCAGTTCTGTGAATATAACCCGTAAGATAGAGCACCTGAGAACATGAGCCCATATTGATGGGTGTTCGTGGAGAAGTACCAGAGTGCGGCCACTCCTAACTACAGTCTTTCCTTCTGATCCAGCGCTAACAATAAAAATTCTTCTCCTATATGACTCGGTCATTCAGGTACAACTATCTCTCCAATACACAGACTATATCCATATGACGGTGGGGCCCATTAACACCGCATATACATTCACTTACTCATTTATTCCCTGGATTACCTCCGTCCTTAACCTAGGAGGAAAATAAAACAGTAAAACGATTCGCTGGAAGGAGACGGGATACCTCTTTTTAACATGACATAATGTTTCTCATTGCTTTTAAGGTATTCCGCTCATTGGTCGATGGACCAACTAGTAGGAATCAGTTGATGGTGATTAAGACCAGCTCAATCACAATAAACTCTTTAACATTTTACCTTAATTATTGAGCTAAAGAATCACTGAGTCATTTATTTAAAGATAATAAAGTTTATATAAAGTTTTAGAAACAATGCATAAGTTTTAAGTTTATCACTCAGATTATTACATTTATCATCATTAAAAAGAATAAATTGAAATTACAATGCATACCTATTAGATGGAAGATAAAGTTTGTCACAGCAAGAACTCCAAAAAGATCTATCTATCTGTCTTGGAAAATCTAATAACTCTAAATGAAAAATCTATCAGGAGTAACAAGGTTCTTCAAAAATAGCATCTTATACCTAATGAAAATAGCAGCAGCAGCTTCGATCATCCGTAACAGCAACTCAGCACCCGCAACTCATCTATCAGCAATCTCAGCTCTCTCTTCTCCTAACCGTACGCTCGCTCATCATCATCAATAAAAATATAATAGTACTAATCCCTCCCACCCGGAGTAGGTCTTCTTAGACCCTAATTCTCGCTTACTAAATAAAATGTTGCCTCTTTATGGCGTGATTCTCTCTTATTGGTCCATTCGAGTCCACATACATTTTTATCAAACTTCCTTGCCTTAACCAGTTCTTTGTGGAATGTCCATGCTTGCATCGTTTCCCACAGTTCATGACATTATTCATCAGTTTTGATCAGTCAAATTTGTATCATTTTCTGATACTTTTTAGGTTCAACAGTTCCGTTTGTCCATTTATTCATTTTGACTTCTCACGCTTCTTGCTGATCATCTTGGCACACATTTGCTCAGTAATGTCACAATAGCCTTGACCATACTTCCATCCTAGGCTCTCAGCACGAACACGTGGTCATTCTTGTTCACAGCCTTTCTCCTTTTCCACACGGCTTCTCGCACATGCGTACTCTAGCTCATGGCGGCCATTTTATATCGCTGCTCAACAGGCCTAAGCGCACTATTTTCAAAGATAAACAAAATATTGTTAAAATAAAGAATATAAACCCTTTCGTTTCCCTCCCGTCTTTCTACGTACCCCAATTAAGTATTACCTAGCAAAAAGCAACATATAAAGCCATCCCTTACTTACCATCGCTTTATTTTGCCACTACACGTTTTATTTTCAAAGCACAAATCATGCGTTTATTATTTTATTAGTACGCAAATATTACGTTTATGTTAGCCACGTCAACAATTATAAGTAGATTAATTTGCACACAAAATAGCGTGTTACCTTTAACCCTTCACATGTAACATACATTTGTTGGTTATTTACTTAAACGAACATGTTTATTAATTATTTTACGGAAATTATTAGGAGGTTAACATTTTTCATTTATCCTGCTCCATCAACTCCCCCCTTTGGTGATTTTTAATATCACCACAAAACCCAAGTTATACAATTCTCTCAGACAGCATATTTCTTTCATCCGTTTGCTTTTGTTAGTTTACACAACTGTATCCCTTTCAACTTGTCTCTTGGTCTTCTTGTACATGTTCTCTTTTATCTCTTCTAGCTCTATTTCACCCATTTCACTCTCTCTCTCCTTGTTTATCTTGTTTTCTTTTTCTATTTTATTCTGTCTTCTTCTTCTCTTTATACATGTAATTACAAGCTTCAGCACTAAAATTATTATTATTATCATGGTTGCTATTATTATAACTTTCCTATTATTAATCCACTCATTCTAGTAAACCAATTTATTACTGAAGAAAACCCTTTACCAAGTTTTCCAAATGCACTTTCAACCTCCAGTGGAACAAGTTCTTTGTGCAAACTTGTAATATTCTTTATATACTTTTGTATATTTTCACTTTTATCTGGAATGTAAGTGCAACAATGTTGGACTTTCAGTATTCCACAGACTCCACCCTCTTTTGCCAAAAGAATGTCAAGGGCAAGTCGATTTTGCATTACCATAGCTCTCATGGCAACCATCTCGGTATTTACCATCAAGAACCCTCCAGCAGTATCTGTAGATAAACGATCTACCACTGTGGATAATTTCCGAATTCTAAATGCATTCAAAGATATTCCCACTGCTGGTATCAATGCGCCAAAAATATCACCTACTATTTCTGAAAAACTTTCCCTTTTTCTACGTGTAAAGGTATTTATCATTTTGTGTGTTCCTTTTTCTTTTCTATCCATATGAAAAATCTTTGGAAAGACCAGGCCTAAATAACATGACCCATACCAATGGTCCGGCAACCTGTAATAAGCCCTATTACCGCAAACATAATAGATCCCTGGAAATATTGGATCTTTTCCCCCTTTGAATCCCCATCCGCCTAAAATTTGATAATTGTCATGGCAAATATTGGAACCCACAAAATAATTGTCATATCTTGTTCTATTTCTTCTAATGCACAACCTTCCCTGTTGGGGCCAATCCAGAGTCATAGCTGCATTTGTCTTTTTCTTGTCATGATTGTCTTCCTCAAACGCCCAAAGAGGTGTTTTTGTCTCTTCTATCACTTTTCTTTGAAATTTCACTCTTCTTTCTTCAACCATCTCTAAAAATACTTTTTCTTCCTTCTTTAACTCACAGGTAAGGTTGTTTTTAACTATATTATCTAATGTTAAAATCTTATCTTCTATGAAATATTCACCAAACGTTTTTCCCTCTTTTATTTTGTTTAGTTCGGGAACTACAGGAATTTTCGCAAAAATCTTATCTATGTCAGTGTAATAATATTCTAATCTACCTGTTTTATAAAATAAACTTGCTAAAACACTACATGTTATTCCATACGTCAAAGGAAGGTGATGATAAGTCACACCCTCTGCTACAGACGCAGGCAATTGCATACAAACATAGCAATCTCTTACATCCATTGTTTCTACATACTCATATAATAATTTAGTAAAAACATTCTTTGAAAAATCTGTTATTGATTTGTCCTTATGTAATTCTGCACTACTTCTTAATATAACTGTTTCTTGAGTGTTAGCTCCTTTTTCTTTCTCTGTGTGATTAGACGTTTCTACTACAGCTAAACTAATTGGAATAGTGATTGCTAAAACCACCCATACTGTCATTAATAATCCTGTACAAAAGAAGCACATCTTACACCATCTACTTAAAAATTCACATCTACATTTTCTATCCTTAGTATCCTCCATTTTGTTTTATAACCTATTTATTTATTTTCAAGAAAATTGTGTCACTACACCTCAGAAATGACTTATTAGCCACTCTGCACTCCAATGTTTTTGTCTTCGTTTGGTACTTTCTTTTAATTCTTTTCAGAATTCTTTCTTTGTCAAATCCAGTAGAAATTCGTCAGATCCAGTATTTTGTCAAGTCCGGTAGAAATTTGTTTAAATTTCTTCAAGTTTGTTGCACTTCACCTTCACCCATTAGGTTTCTTTGTTCTGGGTTCTCGTGAGTGTTCTTTTCCTCTTTGGTATCAGTTAAAGCAAGGTACAACCATTCAGGTGATCTATACTTCGGATTTACCTTCTTTACTCTTTTCGTTTTCTGCAAGTGTTTTCCACCTTGTTTTTCTTGCTCTTTCTGACTTGTTATTTCATTCACTTGTTCAGCACTTTTTCCATCTAACCTTATGATTCTGTATCTTAATTTTCTTACTTCGTTGGGCCAATTGTCTCCTTTTCTTGGCCTTTTTGCCTCACTTCCTTTTTCCTCTCTTTCTGTTTTCCAATTCCTTTTTCTTGACTCTAGTTTTTGGTTTCTTTCTTCTCCACTTTCTTCAGACTCTGTTTCAGTTTTCTCTTTATTGTCTCTTATTTTGAATCTTATAATTTCATTTTCTTCCTCTACTTGTGGCTCTTTTCTTATCTTCCTTCGTTCACCTATTTCTGTCCCTCCTCGAGGTTCTTCCGAATTTATGTCAATCTCTCTATCTGCTTCTAAATTTCCCTGTTCTTTTGTTTTGCTATCTGTCCCTATTGCTCCTCGGGGATCTTCCGATTTTTCTAACTTTCTGTTTGAAACTCTCCCTTCTTCATCTATTAATATTATCTCCGAAGGATTTTTACCACAACTTGTACTTGGTTGCTCACTGTTACTATCTTCATGCTCAGTTTCTTCTCTTATGCTTTCAAATTTCCAATTTCTTTTCAGAATTTCCTCACAATCCGAATGATCTGTATCAGATTCTGAACTGGTATCTGATATTTCAAGATGTCGACTCACATGTCGATCTTCAAGTTCTGGAACATCAGCTATTTCCTCTACTTCTTCTGTCGTTGCACTTGTAGTTGGGTCTTCCAGATGTCGACTTACAGGTCGATCTTCAGATTCTGGCACCCTGTTTGTTTCTTCTTCTGCTTCTGATGCTGAACTGTTATCCAACACTTCCAGATGTCGACTTACATGCCGATCTTCAGGTTCTGGAACTCTGATGGTGTGACTGGCATGCACCCAGTGTTTCACTCCTGCACATTTGACTGCAGTGGTTGTCACCAGGATCACCTGTCGTGGTTCGTCCCAGCGAGGAACCAAACAGTTTCTTCTCCTGTGGACTTTTATGCGGACCCAATCTCCTGGATTCAAGTCGTGAGCTGGTTTTCTTTCAAGAGTGGTCGCATCCGGTCCAACCTGATGAAACACAGAACGCACCACATCAGCCAATCCTTTGCAATAATCCAGCACCAGATCATCAGTTATAGTCAGTAGTTTGTTGACAGGTACATGTGCTTGTCTCATTGCTCGTCCCATAATTATCTCATGGGGACTGAGTCCAGTTTTTCTTTCTGGAATACTTCTGATTGTCATTAAAACTAATGGCAAGGCATCTGGCCATTTGAGTCCTGTGGCTTGACACATTTTTCCTAACCTGTTCTTAATTGTTCCATTCACTTGCTCTACTATTCCAGAAGCCTCTGGTCTGTATGCACAATGCAGTTTCTGTTTAATACTAAGTGCTTCACAAATCAGTTTAATTAATTCGTTTTGGAAATGTGTTCCTCTATCTGTTTCAATCGTGACTGGAAAACCATACCTCGGAATGAATTCCATCATTCCTTCTGGTTGGGTATGCTTCCACCCAACGGGAAAACAAACAGACGACTACGAGGACATACCTTAGTCTGTTGCTCGGGGGCATTTCTATAAAATCCATTTGCATTCTAGTGAACGGACCTCCTTCTCGTCCTATTGTTCCTAGACTCACTACTGTCTTCCTTCCTGGATTTAATTGTTGACAAATAAGACATCTTTGACAAAGACTCTCAGCTATGGCTCTGAATTTTGGATTATACCATGTTTGTCTAAAAAGTCTGATCATTGAATCTCTCCCAATATGGGCTTGTCCATGGTACATCCGTGCCATGTCAGAAATCATGCTATCAGGCATAACTGGTCTTTCATCTCTGTAAACCCAAATATCATTTTCCTCATGTTTTCTACATCCTGCTTTTATCCATGTATCTTTTTCCTCATCATCTGCTGCTTCCTGTAACTGTCTCACCTCATCCCATGTTTCAACAGGGTTAGTAAAAAGCAAAGGACAAGAAATATGCTCTCTTTCTCAGTTCCTGTTCAAAGAGACCACATTCTTTGCACAGTACTGTGCAATCTCGTCAGCATACTTATTGCCGACAGTTATGTAGTCTTCCCCATTTTTATGTGCATTGCACTTCACAACAGCAATCTGTTTAGGCAGCTGTATCGCCTCAAGCAACTTTTTCACAAAATCTCCATTTCTAATTGGCGTTCCTGCAGACGTCAAGAAACCTCTTTGTGACCAAATCTGACCAAAATCATGCACCACTCCAAAACCGTATTGGCTATCTGTCACAATCGTAACCCGTACATTTCTTCCCAACTTGCAGGCTTGAATCAGAGCTACTAGTTCTGCGACTTGGGCAGACCGTATCCCTTTCAGACAAGATGCTTCCATTACAGTTGCTACTGTGCAAACTGCATATGCTGCACTTAGAACTCCATCATTCGTCCTCAAACATGAGCCATCCACGAACAGAATATAATCTGATTCCTTTAAGGGTTCATCTCGTATATCTGGTCTTGGTTTTGTACAATATTCAAGCACATTCAGACAATCGTGATCTACTTCATCCATTTCAATCACACTCTCTTCATCTGGCAATGATGTCGAAGGATTCACATTCATACATCTGTCAATGGTCACATTATCTGCACTCAAAATTACTTTTTCATACCTAGTCAGCCGACTATGTGTCATGTATTGTGTTTTCGTTCTTGTCAAGAGAATTTCCACAGAACAGAACATATACAGAACACAGAACAGAACATATACTCTCAGTGGATATCCCATCACTATGCCTTCGCTCTGTTCCAGACTCACACAAGTAGCAGCAACTGCTTTCAAACATCCAGGCAACGCTTTTGCTACAGGGTCTAAAACAGCTGAAAAATATGCAATGGGTCTTTTCATGGTTCCATGTCTCTGTACCAAAACTGAAAATGCACATCCATCTCTTTCACTGCAATACAACTCTTACAAGTCTTTCTCATAGTCAGGCATTCCCAATGCTGGGGCTTCACACAATTTCTTCTTCAGCTCTCTGAATGCTTTCATTTCCTCATCATTCATTTCAAAAGGATCTTTAACATCCTTTTTTGTCAGTTTTTGCAACGGTTTGGCGATCAACGAAAATCCGCTTATCCATTGTCGACAATATCCAACCATTCCCAAAAACATTCTTACCTCTCTTAGCGTCATTGGAACTCTCATTCCTTGAATCATCTTTATTCTTTCAGTTGTTACCTTTCGCACTCCTTTCTCAATTTTATGCCCTAAATATTGGGCTTCTTGTTGACAAAACTGCAATTTTGATGGGGACACTTTATGTCCTCTTTTGGCTAAATGATTCAGCAAAGCAATTGTATCATTGACACATGCTTCCTTCGTTTTTGATGCCACCAGTAGGTCATCAATATACTGAACCATCACTGACTTTTCTGGCATTTTTAAATCTTCCAAGAATTTCTTTAGAATCTGATTAAAGATCGAGGGGCTTTCTGTGTACCCTTGAGGAATTCGGCACCATGCCAAAATACGCTCTCCAAACCTGAACGCAAATAATGGCTGGCTATCTGGATGCAATGGAATAGAGAAAAATGCATGACATAAATCAATTACTGTGTACCATTCTGCTTCACGTGGAATCTGGTATAGAATCACAGCAGGGTTCGGTACTATGGGGCAACAAGGCACTACAATTTTGTTTACCTTCCTCAAATCCTGTACAATTCTATATGTTCCGTTTGGCTTTTTCAGTCCCAATATTGGGGAATTACATGGACTGCTCATGATTTCTTTTAGAATCCCTTGTTCAACCATTTTATTTATTACTGGCGTTATTCCTTCAATTATTTCTGGTGTCAATTTATACTGGGGCGTATTTGGGTAACTCGTTCCCTCTTTTACGGAGATTTTAACGGGATCTACTTCTTTCATTAGTCCTACATCTTCTCCTGTAAAGTCCCACACTTCCTCTTTCACTGTCTCTTTCAGTTCAATTGGGATTTTCTCTGCATCAAATACAGGAAACAAATCATTTACTTCTGGTTCTAAATTTACCAGTGTCATTTTATACAATACATCTTCATCTGGGGTCTGAAATGCAATTCCATCTGGAGTACAATAGATAGTGCAATTCATTTTGCACAATAGATCGCGTCCTAATAGGTTCACAGGACTACAATCACATACCACAAATCGGTGCATTTCACTAAATGGACCAATCTTTACCTCCACTAATTTAGTAAGAGGCGCCTTAATTTGCTGATTCGATACTCCAACTACTTGGATATGTTCACCTGAGAGAGGAAGGTTTGGAATTTCCACTGACCTAACAGTAGAACGGGTAGCTCCAGTGTCCACAAGGAATGTTACATTTGCACCATTCACTTCTCCATCCACAAATGGCCAGACTGATCTACCTCTAGAGTTGTGCCAAGCACGCACTCTTCCCCCTCTCCTAGGCACCGTCAGAAGCTTTCATTCGTTTCATCCTCATCCTGTCGTAACCAATATTGAGAAATGGCAGCTGCACGCGGCAACTGTGTTACCTGCTCTCCTCCGTAGAATCCTGTTTCTGCACTGAATTTCTGTTGGTTAACACTCTTGGGAAGTGGTGGTTGTGGCACCTGACTCTGTTGAGTAACTACCTCACTCTGCACCTGTGAATTTAATGATTGATTTTCCACATTAAGTTTTGGAGGAAATTTACACTTGTTTCTCCAATGCCCTAGCTTTCCGCAGTTGTGGCATGGCCACTTTTTCTTTGCCTCATCTATGCTCATTTGTCCTTTTCCTTTACCTATATTTGGTCGAAATCTAGCCTGTCCTGCTTCATTACCTGTATTACTCAATTGAGCTTCTTGTTTCTCTGCAACTTTCACCTGTGCCCACATGGCTTTTTCTTTCAATTTATGCTGTCTACTCTCAATATCATCACTGCAATACTTAGCATATCTCAAAACTTCATCGACTGTGCTATTCTGCCAACAAATCATATGCTGTTTAATCATCTCACTTATCTCTGGTTTCAACCCATATACAAATCTATATACAAAATGACTCATATCCTTCTCATTTAGTGTTTCATAACCACTATACTGTTTGAAAACTAACAACAGTCTCTCATAGTAAGCATGCACTGATTCTTTACTTTCCTGCGTGGTTCTGTCTATTTTTACCCAATCCGTTTCTTTAGGTGGAATCTTATTCTTCAAAAAGGTAATTACTTGATCGTACTTTCTCATCACTTCTGGTCCTGGCGCTCCTGTTTTAGCATCCCTTGGATATTCTACAGTTGGCCAATCAATAGTAATCTTACATTCTGTCCACAAATCAGCTGGCACTACTATATCAAACAATCCATCCAAGCCTATCCACAACACCTTTGAAACTTTAACAAATCTCTCCACTTGTCTGTACCATTCTACTGGCTTCTCTCTCAACTTTGGGAAATCATTTGTAAATGACAGTATATCCTGTCTAGACCATGGAACATGCACATAACTACCTCCTAGAGTTTCTCTCATCGGGTACTCCCTTACAATTGGTTCCTTATCTGTCACTGCAAAAGCCAAAGTTGCTTTATCTGTTACTTTCTCATTCTTTTTCATCCATCCACTTCTCCATCTATCCACATCACCCCATTTTCTCAGCAAAACAATTAATTCTTTTATTTGGGTCAATCTTCCTGATGTGTTCAGATTCTCTATATCTTTCTCACAAAAATCTACTCTATATGGTTTCTGCAACGTTCTCACTTTTACAAATTCTACTCCTAGTTCAATCGCTGTTTCTTCTAATTTGTCATGTAAATTTCTAGCTCACCATGTAAGACTTTTGCACAAGAACATAATCTCATCATCCTGATAATTTTTTAATTTTTCTGTACCAATCGTTCCTAAAATTAATTCTTCCAAGTCTATTTTTAACCTAATTACATCTAATGGTTTTACTTCTGTCTCTTTCGTTTTTAGCGTTTTCATCCATTCATTTAACTCATCTGGAGTCGGACCTACAGGCGTACTATTTAATTCTATCCAATTGTTACTTCTTTCTGGTGTCCCTGATGCAGACTCCGTTACCATAGGTATTCTCCTGAACTCATTCTCATTTATCGTCAAATTAGTAGGTGGGCTTGGTCTATAGGTACTAACCAAATGGTGTGCACCTTCATTGTCCAGTTCCATCCCTTCTCTTTTTCTTTGCAAATGTGAATTCATAGGAATCACTAAAGAACGTTCATCAATTTTCTGATTCTCAAAAATTGGCCTTACTGGACCTATCGTTACTGGTACAGTTACAGCTTCCATATTCTTTGTCAATTCTCTTATTTTCTCAGTCAATTCTCTTGTGGTTTTTGCTAATTCAGTTGCATTGTCACTTTCTATCTCTTCATTTTGTGAAGTTTTTAATTGATCTTGTGACCTATTTATCTCATCTCTTCGTCGGGAATTTTATTCCTCCCAGTTTCCATTGGCGGTGCATTAGGTGTCACCACCGCAGAAGTCTGTTGGTATGGAGGTGGGTTTTTGTTTAAAATATCTTCCAGCAATTCATCTTCCGTTTCACTACCACCATACCCATACTTTTCTATAACTACATGTTTCTTTTTCTCTGTACACTTTCTCTTTGCTTCTTCCTCAACTGTAAAAGCTGGAAACAAACCTCCTGTCATATTAGCACATCTCCAACGCTTTATTCTGTCCTCATGATTTACTCCCCATAACCTTCCAGGCACAAACTCATGATTCTTTAATCCTCTGAATCTCTCTCGTTCATACATCTCATCTTCCCATTCACTTAAAGCTTCAAACTGTGTCGGTCTAGGTTCTAACATTGCCATCTTCTCTCTCAAATTCCGAAGTACTGCTACACTAAATGAACCATTCTCAGGGAAAGCCAATGCTCCATCATTCTTGGTATATTTTGTCCAATTTTCTAACCATATGCATGTATGATATCCATATTTCAGCATCATGTGCGAAGCTGGTGATTTCGGCGGAGGAATTACTTGTCCCTCTCTAGTCACTACCTTTTTGTCTTTCTTAAAAAGTTCTTAACTTTCGACATCCATGACGTTTTCTCTCTACCATACTCATAATAAGATATGATTCACAATCGCTTTCTCTCCTCAAATGATCCGCAATTCAACACTGTTCTCTATGCGTTATTCCAACCAATACTAGCGCGACTCACACCAACACTCCAATCAGAGCGGTTTCTGTCTACAGCGGACTGTCCAATCCCAGCGCGGCTTTTGTCTACGTCAGCTCTGCTCCTGTCTCTGTATGACTAGCGCACTGTCCAATCCCAGCGCGGCTTTTGTCTACGTCAGTTCTGCTCTTGACCCCTCCTTTACAAAATTTATCGGCAATTTCTTTTTCAACAATTCTTCGTTAGTTACAACATTTAAAACACATTTCCATTGTCTGATTCACTAAACCAAAGAGATAGCTTTGTCCATTTACACAAGAATTCTGTATTTTCCAGTAGGCAGCGCTTACCTCTACCCTACCACAGAATTTTCCCGTTTAGCCGATAAAGTAGCACTTCCCTCTATCTTACCCTCCTTTCAAGCAAGCGGTAAACCCGTTTCGCTGGGGATAAGACACATGTGGAGACTACACTGCTCCTGAGAATTAAGGCCAGAGTTTCACAAGAAAACCGGTCACTATTTCACTTACACACCTTTTATCCGGAAAATGTCCCTATCATAACACAACCTGTGTTATCACCAATATGAACTAAGACAATGCACTATTCCATGTGACTTCTCTTGCCACACGTGTTCCACTTCCTACTTCCCGGAAGCGTGAAAACTTACATATAACATAACGCGACTCAACATAAAGTGTTAGACATGAACTTATCAATAATCAATAATCAATAATCACCAAACTAATCTATAGTAACCATAACTCTGCTACCAAGAAATCTGATCCAGCGCTATCAATAAAAATTCTTCTCCTATATGACTCGGTCATCCAGGTACAACTATCTCTCCAATACACAGACTATATCCATATGACGGTGGGGCCCATTAACACCGCATATACATTCACTTACTCATTTATTCCCTGGATTACCTCCGTCCTTAACCTAGGAGGAAAATAAAACAGTAAAACGATTCGCTGGAAGGAGACGGGATACCTCTTTTTAACATGACATAATGTTTCTCATTGCTTTTAAGGTATTCCGCTCATTGGTCGATGGACCAACTAGTAGGAATCAGTTGATGGTGATTAAGACCAGCTCAATCACAATAAACTCTTTAACATTTTACCTTAATTATTGAGCTAAAGAATCACTGAGTCATTTATTTAAAGATAATAAAGTTTATATAAAGTTTTAGAAACAATGCATAAGTTTTAAGTTTATCACTCAGATTATTACATTTAACATCATTATAAGAATAAATTGAAATTACAATGCATACCTATTAGATGGAAGATAAAGTTTGTCACAGCAAGAACTCCAAAAAGATCTATCTATCTGTCTTGGAAAATCTAATAACTCTAAATGAAAAATCTATCAGGAGTAAAAAGGTTCTTCAAAAATAGCATCTTATACCTAATGAAAATAGCAGCAGCAGCTTCGATCATCCGTAACAGCAACTCAGCACCCGCAACTCATCTATCAGCAATCTCAGCTCTCTCTTCTCCTAACCGTACGCTCGCTCATCATCATCAATAAAAATATAATAGTACTAATCCCTCCCACCCGGAGTAGGTCTTCTTATACCCTAATTCTCGCTTACTAAATAAAATGTTGCCTCTTTATGGCGTGATTCTCTCTCATTGGTCCATTCGAGTCCACATACATTTTTATCAAACTTCCTTGTCTTAACCAGTTCTTTGTGGAATGTCCATGCTTGCATCGTTTCCCACAGTTCATGACATTATTCATCAGTTTCGATCAGTCAAATTTGTATCATTTTCTGATACTTTTTAGGTTCAACAGTTCCGTTTGTCCATTTATTCATTTTGACTTCTCACGCTTCTTGCTGATCATCTTGGCACACATTTGCTCAGTAAGGTCACAATAGCCTTGACCATACTTCCATCCTAGGCTCTCAGCACGAACACGTGGTCATTCTTGTTCACAGCCTTTCTCCTTTTCCACACGGCTTCTCGCACATGCGTACTCTAGCTCATGGCGGCCATTTTATATCGCTGCTCAACAGGCCTAAGCGCACTATTTTCAAAGATAAACAAAATATTGTTAAAATAAAGAATATAAACCCTTTCGTTTCCCTCCCGTCTTTCTACGTACCCCAATTAAGTATTACCTAGCAAAAAGCAACATATAAAGCCACCCCTTACTTACCATCGCTTTATTTTGCCACTACACGTTTTATTTTCAAAGCACAAATCATGCGTTTATTATTTTATTAGTACGCAAATATTACGTTTATGTTAGCCACGTCAACAATTATAAGTAGATTAATTTGCACACAAAATAGCGTGTTACCTTTAACCCTTCACATGTAACATACATTTGTTGGTTATTTACTTAAACGAACATGTTTATTAATTATTTTACGGAAATTATTAGGAGGTTAAAATTTTTCATTTATCCTGCTCCATCACTTCGTATCCGGTTCCTCTTATCTATGTGCATTAAGGGGCCACCATTTCACACCCGGTAAAGTGACAATATTACAGCATCTCACCCTATATACGTATCACTGGAGTAAGAAGACTTCTTTAGACGCCTGGTGTTACAAACATAGAAGTAATAATATAGATTGACAGAAGCCTCCCATTACAAAGTAACTAGAATACTAAACCATACGTGTTTTTTTTTGTGGTGTTGATCGGGCGGCGTCAAAATAAAGCTTGCTCTTCCTCCAGTCAATAAAACTGTGTAAAATGTAGGGGGAGAGAGAAAGAAAAATAGGTTTTCCGGCCAAATAGAAAAAAGTCTTCGTCAAATTTATTCTACCTGACTTCAAGATGGCCACCGCCTTAGATTTAACCCTTTTTCAATGTACTGTCCCCCTGTGGTGGCCATTCGGGAGTCAGGCAATTCGTCGTTACGTCATAACCACTACACCAACCTATGTGACTATATTTTGCCTGGCGTCAAAATGGCCACATGAGCCCAATTGAATACAGCCATGTTCGTGACTCGTCATACGTGAAAAGTAGCAGCACGTCACTACATATTAACGCTATAAATTCGAGCACGACGCGTTCGAGGCACTTCTCAACAGTCGAGTTTGTTTCCTTATTCACAGTTTTAGAACCGTACACACCGCCACAAACGTACCTGTGTGTTTGAGCTAAACGGGCCTAAAATCACACACATTCAATAAGAGCCTGTTTCTCCAGCCTGTCAGCAAAGACAGTCAGTCGTGTCTTCCTCTAAACTCTGGATCGCCAACGGCTGTCTAAATGTACGCAAAGAACGTCGTCCCGCCTAATGGAGAAACTCAATAAAGGAAATAGTACATGCCCCGTGTAACAACCAAGAAAAGGGGCCAGTAGCCATGGGAGGATACAAATAACGACATGGCTGTACTAAGGAGGGCCTAACAAGCCTCATAAGGAATCAGAAGACAGCATTTACAAAGGACAAACACACAAGCCAATCAAAAATAAGGGCGGGGAGTGGGCGAAGCTTCTCTCCGTACTGAACTACCACAGCTCTTCGCAGAGCAGCGCTTGCGCGCTGGCTCAGGCTCGACCTAAAAATGATGAAATGAAAAAGAATGAAAATGATTTTACAGAGCACATTAAACCCGAGGGTATCTAAGCACGATGCCTGAAAACAGAGCTCATAATCACAGAAAAACCAGAGAGCCTACAATGAGAATAGCCATGTTTTTAACAATTTCTTAATTGAGACAAAGGAGTCAAGTCTAGCAATGTGGGTGGGCAGGGAATTCCATAAACCGGCAGAAGCCGCGGAGATGGACTGACCACCCCATCTGACTTTCTGGAACCTGGGCATGGAGACTTTCCTAGCTGAAGAGGATCTGAGTGACCTGCCTGTAGTGTACCAGCTGAAGAGGGAGAAGAGGTGTTTGGACCCTTTGTGATGGAGAACGAGGAAGAGTAGGCAAATAGCCTTAAAAACAATGCGCTTCCTCACAGGGAGCCAATGCAGCGCTCTAATGCCATCTCTGACACACTCGTTTGGGAGCGTTAAGAATAATGTGCGCAGCCGCGTTTTGCACCACTTTCAGCTTGTTCAGTGAGGAGGCATTAATGTTTAAATAGAGCTCACTGCAATAATCAAGTCTGGAGGAGGCTAAAGCAATGGCCACTGAGTGACGCAATTCAACTGGAATAAAAGGAAAGACCTTCCTAAGATCCTGATAATGTGAAAGCAGGCACTCGTGATACGATTGACCTGTGAGTCAAAGTTCAGGGAAGTGTCGAAGATTACGCCAAGATTTTTGGCCACTTTAACAGGCATAGGTAAAGGACCACATTCCTTAGACCTTCAACAGCAAGACCAGATGGATTCTTGTGTGCCAAACACAAGAACCTCAGTTTTATCCATGTTCATCTTAAGAAAGTTTTCTTTCATTCAGATGTTAATGTTGGTCATGCAAAGATTAAACTTGTTATCTACCAAGGGCAAGTTGTCAGAGATGGATACGATAAGCTGTGTGTTGTCAGCATATGAGAGTGCTTGAAAGCCGCATGAACGTATCAGTTCAGCGAGAGGGGCAACGTACAAATTAAAAAGAGTGGGGCTCAACGAAGATGCCTGAAGGACCCCGCAGGGAAGACTAGAGGCCTTAGCTTTAAAGCCCCCACACCTGACAACCTGCACCCAGTTGGTGAGGAAGGAATGGCAGCGATAAAAGGCTTTCCCTCTGACACCTGCCTGATGAAGGCGTGGAACCAGGTGCACGGGTGAGATGGTGTCAAAGGCTGCCGACAAATACAGCAGCACCAAGACAGCCGCCCCACCCTGATCCACCTGGTGCCTGATACTCTCCTTAGCGGCCACCAGTGCGGTTTCTGTGCTGTAACCGCTTGTGAAGCCATTCTGTGAAGGGTCCAGAATGTCACTTGTCTCAATGAGCTTCACTAATTCCTGATTAAACTATTTCTCCAAGTTTTTGGCAGTTGTAGGCAGACGTGAGGTAGGACGACAGTTCTTCATATCATCAGGATCAACATTAGGCATTTTTTGAAGAGGGATTACTGTAGCCTCCTTCCAGGCTTGGGGGAAAATCCCTAAATTAAGGGCATGATTAAGTACATGCTTTAAAGTTTTGACAACACAATCAGGTGCCAGCTGCAGGTGGACAGGGGACCAAAGGGGACCCTGATTGAAGGCTCATGAGAAGCTCCTTTGTTTTCTGCCTGGAAATAGGAGGGAAGACAGAGAGCTTGGAGGGCTCAGTGGAGATGGCTAGTGATTCCATCAAAAACTGGGTTCAACAGATGGAGGGAATTCAGAGTAGACCTTAACCATTTTGCCTCTGAAGTAGGTGGCCACTCTTTCACAAACATCTTGCGAAGGATCAGTGAGGCCAGAATTAGAAGGCTGAGACATTTCTTTAACAACTCTAAAGAGTTCTTTAGAGGAGTTACCTGCCATTCTAATTTTGTCTGTGTAGTAGGTGGATTTAGCACGTTCATATCGATGAATAAGAACTCCGTGACTTATTTTGTCAGTAGGGTCGCGATTCAATTGGCATTTCCGTTATTGTCTCTGACAAGTTTCCCGCAGCTTTTTGAGATCATCAGTAAACCAGGGCATGGAAGGTGTGTATCTAGTGTGACACCTACTTGTCATAGGGGCAACAATGTCAAGGAAGACTGCGGCTGCCCGCGGCCCCCGCAGGGGGCCACCCTAAACGGGCGGCCCCTTTAGTGTGGGTGGGGTGTGTTGCCAATAATGGTACTATGCTATCCAGTTTCAAAATCCCTCAGCCAAGAAAACAGGCAAGGTACCTACCGGGCTGTGAACCGTGTTGAGCGCGTGTTCAAGGCCTTCTGATGTAATTCTACTCCAGTTTCTTCCCAGAACTTCCTTAGGTTTAGACAGTCTCAATCCCGCCCCCTAAGGCAATAGTACAGGGCAGCTCACATTAAAGGTAACTCTATAATGATCCACCCAACTGAGCGGGATGGCTTCATTAAATGTCAGGGTGGGAGAATTTGAAAAGATACCATTTAAAGTGTGCCCCGCAGAGTGAGTGGGGGCTTTCACCAACGGCCACAATTCTGCATAGATTCAATTAGAGATAAAGAGTCCTTGTTGGATAGATCTTCTAGATGAAAATTGAAATCGCCAAGTGCTGCAAAATTCGGATGGACCAGAAGGGGCTCTAACGCTTGAAGCCAGGCTTCAAGGAAATCAGTGCCCGGGCCCGGAGGGCGATAAAGAAGGACCCCTGTGAAAACGGGAAGAGCAGCACGTTTCAATCTAAACAAGCATTGGCATAGCCAATAGGTCTCGCCTTTGGGTCCTTATCTGTTCAGCTAGAGCTATTGGCTTTGACAATGTCTTTAAGCTATCTTGCAGAGCAGCGTGGCTGCTGTGCAGCATGTTGAAAAGTTATAATAAAAAAGTGTTATAAGCATTTTTGTTACCTTATATATAACCAAGACATTAGGTACAACTTGAACTACCCTATTAAAAAAAGAATTAACAACAAATTTCTTATAGTTTGTTTTGTCCTTGCAATGCTGGCAACTTCTTTTTGCCTGTTATAGCCTTTTTTTGTTATGGGGCGTGGACATAAACAACGGGTGGGAGGGTGTAGGTTGGGAAATAGTACCTGAATTACAACAGGAGCAGTGGACGGACACTAGTGAAAAATCCACAGACGCCAGATTCCGATGGCAGACTGCACTTAAGGCAATGGAGCTCATTAGAAACTGTGTGGACAGCGTCAGAAATCAGTATAATATATATAGAAGCATTGAAGTCAGAGAAAGAGAATGAAACATGGAGGTAAGAGGGTGTGTGTAGGGGGTAGAAATAAACTTGTGAGAAAGACAGACTGAGTTAGTTAGTATGAGAGGACAGCAATAGAATAGAAAGAATGATACCCAGAGGAAGGACAAAGGGTGATAGAGAAACAAGAGAGAGAAATTGTGTATGTGCTTGAGAGAGAAATAGAGGAAGCGAGAGAGAGAATGAGTGAAACAGAGAGGGGGAACAGATAGTGCGTGTCAGAATGAGACTGACCACAGGAGAGGTTTAAAAAAACATAGAGGATGAGTGCCTGGGTGATGGTCAGACAGAGAAAGAGCTCAGCAATTATGTACATAATGCTTGTGATGCAAAGTGTTCCAGGGCCTGTGTTATTGCTCTTTTAATGCAAACCTCCCATCAAACAAATAGAAACCGTTTTAAACTGTAGTGCTGTTATATATTTTGAAAATCTTTACATTGCGACAGTCCCTGTAACCTATGAAATTTTACTTTCTGAAATTCTGCCTCAATTACCTGCCCCCTTCAATCCCCCAATGCAGACACAGACTACAGTTCCTTACTGGCCAGAGGCCCAGGCTAGCGCTCTAAAGGCACAGGCACCACGACTGCGTCTCACCTCGCCACTCGTGCTGCCAGGTGTGAAATCCAAAACACTCACACGCACACTCCCCCTTGAAAAGAAGTCCAAAACAAGCGCAAACCCTACCAAAAGAAATACAAAACAAACAAACCAAACCAGCCCACAAAAATCACAAAAAGGCTTAAATGAGGATAGAGAACGTTAAAGTCTGATAAAACAAAAAACAATGTCTTGCTATTTTATCACAAAGACTCTTGAAACTATACTTAGAAAGCATTAAAAGCTCAAACATTCTCCATTCTTTGTTAAATGTGATGAATTGGCAGCAGCAAAGGAAAAAGCATATGCGTACACATTGATATTATAAGCAAGTGTGGCAGGAGATGAGGGAGGAACAGGTACCTGAGTAGGGGGAGTACTAAAGGGTAGAGCAGGACTTGGGTAGAAGGAGGAGCGTCATGTGCCTTAACAGGATGTGGAAGGTACAAACAGTATGGCGAAAGAGGGGCAGCCTGCAGTGACTTAACTGCTGTGTGGATAAACAAGTGATATGGAGTGGAGAGGCAGAGTGTGAGTTGGCAAGAAGGCCCGAATATCTGGGAAAGCCAGACAGATGGTAATGCGAAGTAAAATAAGTTCGGCAGGGGGCAGAAATGGACAGGGATGCTGGGCGGTGGAGCATAGTTTCTTTGGGTGCAGACTCTTTGCTGGGTAGTGGAGTGAACTATCTAAGGGAAGGGAGTAGAGATTTCAAGTGGAGGACGGTGTCTAAGAGACACAGTGATTGGGTTGCTAGCAGTGTCTGGAGGAGGGACAGTAAAGGTTGGAGAGGCAAAGGAGACAAGTGGTTTGGAGTTCTAAGGAGGTACAACAGGTCAGGTTGGTGTGCCACAGTGTGTGGCTGAGGGAAAATCAGATTTCACTGGTTGCGAGCACATCTTAAGGTGGAAGACTGACTGCCCCAGTTACAGGGGCCCAGAGTGGGAGCAGTGAGTGTGGATGAGGTGGAATTAATTTCCGTATCTGGTTGATGGTCATCAGTGACCTGAAGGCTCGCAGAGTAGGGGGCAGTGTCTAGAGTGCAGGGCACACTGCTTTGGGAGAGACAAGCCCGGGTAAAGTGGGTCAAGGAGAGCAGAGGCCGCGGTGCAGGGACTTAGCAGCTGGGTGAAGGACAGTTTGCAGCCGGTGTGAGGAGGGCGGGCATAGATGAGCTGTGCATGCCATACATAGTGCGCCCACCTGGATAAACTGAATGGCAAGTGCAGACTTGGCAACGTTGCCACCTCCTACAACCACTAGCCAGTACTTCTCCTTCACTGAGCCATCCTTCCAGTCTGCCATGGAGTAGGGACGCCATCCTGGCGCTGCCACAGGGGCTACAGTGCAGAGGGATAGAGGGACAATTCCCGAAGCCAAATCGGGCTTGTTTCTGGGCTGGCTCCGCCTGTGTTTGGCAGGCTAGGACTTGGTGTCTGGACCCACACACTCAGCCCCCCACCGCACACCTTCAATCCCGGCGCTGCTCTCGTCACTGCAGAGATAGCAGTGCAGTGAAGAGCCAGTGGTTCTATCTCAGCGGAAACCGAAAGTAGTGAATCACACAGTAGAAAATGCTGTCCGTGGGGAGGTGGAAACCCTGCAATTTGCTAATACACCTAGACATCGAGAACTACATATAAAACATCAATAGACGAAGTCACTGTTGAAAAGTTTACCTTAAATAAGCACTGTTACTTCGGGTTCGTGCAGCAACTCATACTAAAATTGGAAATTGGTGCTTAATTAAACGGCGAGCAGCCATGAGAGTGCGGCGGTTGAAATGAAAACTAGCAACAATTTTGCAGTGAGGCTGGAAGCACACACTGGTGTTTGCAGTAGGAAAGGCGTGGGGATAGTGTGGGAAGGCAGATTCACACGGGATTAGTGGGTGCTTCAACTATACGAAGAGAAGTACAGTAATTAAACAGTAGCTGTAGTAACAAGCATTGGCCGCGCGACGCGGGAAGCTTGTAATAAGAGAAGCTGACGAGGAGGGATTGGGAGAAGGGAGGGGGTAGGGGAGTGGATTCGCGCTGTAAGGCTTAATGAGCCTTGACAGAAACCCACATGGCGGCGGCGCGCGTGCACGCTCGCGTGAACGCAAGCTTGAGGCCATCAAAAGCCTCTGGTAGCACTTTGAAAACCCCCTTACTAAATGTCTCGCAGAGCACCGCATGCGCTGGCTCAGGCGAGACCTAAATACGTCACCTCCATGACTTCTGACCCATGCAGCGCAACTGCTTCAAGAGAGCGATTAAATGAGTCCTTACAAATGATCGCTAGGCCGCCTCCTCTGTGACCAAGATGACCTTGCCGAGATATAGCATAGCCGAATGGAATAGCGGCTACCAAATCAGGGTTTGAGACCTCCGAAGCCCAGGTTCCGTAACAAAAAGGCAGTCAAGATGGCAGGATGTAATGAGCTCATGAATTTCAATGTTGAGTTTACACAAAGCAAACACAAGGAGATGATGGACGGAGCGCTGAAACTTTTCAGACACTCACCCCCAGTCACAGATCTGGGTTGAATCCATCATCGTTCTTTAGCTCACTCCGCCACCCCAGTTCAGACACAGCTATATGCAAATCAGTCTTGACCCTGTGCCTCATGGGAACAGTCCAGCCCGAACTGCCAAGCCATGTCTTCCCTAGACTGGAAACAAGCATCCTGGGACCGGTTTCGGGCTTTCAGCCCTCATCAGCCAGGATAGCTTGACTCCAGTGGCGTAGTGAGCACGGGACCCACGTCTGGGCATACCCTTCCCACTTAGGGCGAAATGCAAAACACACAAGATGATGGACGGAATGTTGCACATTGGCAAACATTCACCCCCAGTCACAGATATGTCTGAACTGGGGTGGCGTGGTGAAGCAAAATAACGATGGATTAAACCCAGATCTGTGACTGGGGGTGAGTGTTTGATTTGCTCAAGCGCTCCGTCCATCATCCCCTTTGGTATCGCTTTGTTCGCCCTAAGTTGGCAGGGTATGCCCAGACGTGGGTCCCTTGCTCACTTTGCCACTGGATTCAAGCTACCCTGGCTGATGACGGCTGAATAGCCAGAAACCGGTCCCAGGATGCTTGTTTCCGGTCCAGGGAAGACATGGCTTGGCAGTTCGGGCTGGACTGTTCCCATGAGGCACAGGGTCAGACTGATTTGCATATGGCCATGTCTGAACTGGGGTGGTGGAGTGAGCTAAAGAATGATGATGGATTAAACCCAGATCAGTTGACTGGGGGTGAGTGTTTGATTTGCTCAAGCGCTCCGTCCATCATCCCCTTTGGTATTGAGTTTACACAAAGAGCATGCATTAAGAGATGCAAAGATAATTTGGGGACCGATAGTAGGTTTAATTTCTCTCTCTCTCTAGAGTTTCCTATAAAGCAGGGCTGAGGAGGGATGCCTACCGGTAGGCTAAACCTAAAATTACAGCTGGTGCAGCTAAACAGTTTGTCATTGGTTAAGTCAGCCCTCATGCATTTAATATCCTTCCCTGGGGGACAGAACTCGAAGAGCTGCATCCGAGAATAGCCCACTCAGGCGGTTTTGGGTTAATCTGAGCTGGAACTGGCAGCATCCTTGGCCCCTGGCACGATGCAGGCGCGGACGGGCGCAGACGGGCTTTGGAGTGCCAGCAGCGCATTCACACTGGCATGTGCCCTAAATAGGTGAGGTTGGCCAGGAAACTAGCCCGCCAACCTCGCAAGATGGCACCTGAATCAGAGCAGCCAGGAAGTGAGGAAAACAGAGTGCCTTTTCCACACAATCAGCCAGAGGCTGCGATGGACTGAAAGGCAAACAGAGAGAAAAGCAGCACAACAGAAGAGTAAAGCCCCCCCCCCCCAACACAGCCCCACATGATAAAATGTGGCACCAATTAAAATGACTAAAAATTACTGAGTAGTGCAGAGATCCCGTGTCCGGCTGATGAAGTAATACTATTACAAAATGTGCCGCATTATGCAGCATAATTTGTCTTTTCTTGCTGCATAATTTACTCAACCTTGCTGCATAATTTGGCCGCTCCTGCTGCATAATTCCAGTGGCCCTGAGCATGACAGATTAGTTGTATTTTGCGTATGATGAATCTGGTGTGTCAAGGTATATGATGTTCACATAGTCAACCTTGGAGATTACGAGCGCGAGGGTTGCTTATAGCATTTGTTGGTATCCAAGGTATGGTAAGATGTGACACAGTGCTGTCATTGTGTAGGAGGTGCTGCTGCTGTTGGCATGGAGGTGCCACTGGGCATGTTGGTGGCATAGTGTTCATCTTGATACACCTAAGGGTGAGGAAGATCGCTTTGGGGGCGCTCAGATTTCTGCCTTTTAACTGACACACACCCCGCACAGCAGATACAGTAAAAGTATAGTAAAGTGCGTGAGTGAAGCTTGAACTCCAGTTCAAGCTTCACTCAGGTACAGATACACTGAGTGTACCCACAGTGCATGTTTCTATAACACAGGCTGGCTACTGTACAGACCTCAAAAGTACACATTTACTCATACACAGAGCAGATACACTAGAGACATCAACAGCGTAGGCTTCCAAACTACTAAGAGAAGACACAGTAGCATGTTTCTCTCACACACAACAGGTACAAGATGTGGACGTCCGTCCTGAGGACAATCATTGACAGTGGACAGTGCAAGCTTCCATCACACACAGAACAGGTACAGTACACAACAACACTACAAGATTGCCCTCACATAAAGAGCAGGTACAGTTCAAGAATCGCAGTAAACGTTTCCTAAGGCTCACACAAAGCATATGCACAACAAGAGCAGCAATGCAAGCTTCCATTACACAGACAGGGTACAGCACTGGCAAGAGAACGACAAACTTCACTTGCACAAAGCTAGGACAATATAGGCCTCTGTGGTGCAAGCTTCCCTCACACACAGAGCAGGTACAGTATGGTCAGCAACTGTGCAAGCTTCCTAAGCTCACAGCAGGTACCACAGCAACAAGGTTCTCTGTCACACACAACAAATACACAATGCTGATGCTTGTCCAGAGCCCAGGAGTCTGCAGAAGAATCGTCCCTCCCACACACAGCATGCGCAGTACAAGCATTAGGAGTGCAAACTTTCCACAGTTCACACAAGGGAACGCTAGGTACAGCACTGGAAGGGGACGACAAGCTTCACTTACATAGAGTAGGCATGATGCATCCATCTGTAGTCCATGCTTCTCTCACATGCAGGTATTCATAATACAAGCTTCCCTAACATACAGCAGGTACAGTAGAAAGTCTCTCATACACACAACAGGCACAGCAGGTACAATAGCAATCTTCTCAAACGCAACAAGCACCGTACACACGTGCATTGCAAGCTTCTTTCATAGAGAGAACAGGTAGAGTATGTGGATGCTTGTCCTTCACGAGGACAAGTACGGCAAGATAAACATCTAGTTCTTAGACACCATTGAACATCGCAGAAAGGAGCGCAAGCCTCCCTAACACACAAAACAGGTACAGTGCAAACATTGCAGTGGAAGCTTCTCTCAGCTCACACACAGAGCATAGACAGCAAGGGCAGTAGTGCAAGCTTCCATTACACAGACTGACTGGGTACAAAACTAGTAACAGAAGGGCAAGCCTCACTCACACACTGACCATTTTCAAAAACAGTATTGTCTTTCTGCTCAAACATTTGCCAACAATTGCCTACATTTCATCTCCCTAAGTTCCACCCATTCTGTGTTCTTGGATCTGAGACTCATGTGGCCGGAAGAGATCACCAGGTTCATATATTTTGCCAATTACTCAGCCTGGTGCAGCACCCAGAACCTTTACAAAGTCATTTCCACTTCACGTCATTCTGTGAGTAACAGGTTTATTGTAATTAACTTTCTTTATTGCTCACTGCATTTGTAATGTAGTTTCTACAAAACCTATATAGGATATTCACGTTTGGACAACATACACTGTAGGATTGGTGCCAGACTGATTCTAGACACCCCACCGGGTATGTCGGCCTGTGTACCAGCTAGCTCACAGTGCCACTAGAAACTCTTATCAGGGAGAGAATAGTTCTTGGCAACTATCGAACATGACAACCCTGATCCCTCAGGACCGTGGAAACAGTGCAATACTTTTTGCTCAGTCACTTGTGCTCACTCAGTCTCAGAGAGTTAGACAGAATAAACGGTATGGACATTTTTCAATAAGTATTTATTGAACAGTCGTTATTCTAGTGTAATATAGGTGTGCGGAAACAACCACTAGACAATAACAGATATAAATGATTAGAAGCACTAGGAAAGTAAAAGGATGGTAGAATTCTACCATTTTGCTATAACCATGAATAGAGGCAAGTATATAAAATACATGACAATACAATGCGTGCTCCTACGATGCTACCCTAACTAGATGTACCTAAGTGTACCTAGCATGTATGTAGGTGTTAAGCCAAGAATCCCTCTAGGATAAAGTTAACTGCATTACCTGAAGTGAGAGACTGTGGGACCCCGTCTGGGTCTCGAGTTGGACACACCGCGAGGGATGTTAGACCACTGCGAGCTGGAGTATCTGCATCTGCATACAGGAACCTCAGCGTCTCGCGTCAGTGTGTCGGCCGGGAAGTCCTGCTCTCCTCTGTTTGTCTCAGCAAGATGTGATGTTTATATATCCAAAGGTCTCCCCGGAGGTTCTACCTTGCTGTGCCACTTGTCAGACTTAGGATGACGTCGGGAATGAACTTTATACATAGATATTATACAGGAGATGGTAGTCCTGCTGAGTTTCCAAGAATCCTCATGCATAATGGATGAGGCTTTTACCAGGGAAAATCCCGCATTTTGTGTGCCTTGTCGTATCTAGGTAAAAGGTCAGTCCCCAAGAGCCGTTATGTGTGTAATGTAGGGGAGAGTATAGGTGAAAGGTTACGATGTTACCTGAGCCTATATTGGGGTACCTATATGGAATATAACATCTAGTTCTTAGACACCATTGAACATCGCAGAAAGGAGTGCAAGCCTCCCTCACACACAAAGCAGGTACAGTGCAAACATTGCAGAGGAAGCTTCTCTCAGCTCACACACAGAGCATAGACAGCAAGGACAGTAGTGCAAGCTTCCATCACACAGACTGACTGGGTACAAAACTAGTACCAGAAGGGCAAGCCTCACTCACACACTGACCATTTTCAAAAACAGTATTGTCTTTCTGCTCAAACATTTGCCAACAGCTGCCTACATTTCATCTCCCTAAGTTCCACCCATTCTGTGTTCTTGGATCTGTAGACTCATGTGGCCGGAAGAGATCACCAGGTTCATATATTTTGCCAGTTACTCAGCCTGGTGCAGCACCCAGAACCTTTACAAAGTCATTTCCACTTCATGTCATACTGTTTTCTGTGAGTAACAGGTTTATTGTAATAATCTTTCTTTATTGCTCACTGCATTCAGCTGCAAAGGCTTGGTGACTTCTGTAATCTGTATTGAAATCTTTCTTTCATCCAAGGTTCAGCCGTTACAAGAAAAGAACATTCACCTAAAGTAGCTCCGGCCTATTGGCTTTGATAATTCTTGTTTCCACAGAGTGCCGCCTACAGTGCCTTAAGGGTCCAATACAACAGGTGTAGATTCTGGATACTAACTACAGAATATTGTGGGACGCTAATATCATGAACAGGCTATCGAGAGACAGATATTGAAAGGAAAGTATCTATAGATTTTCTAAACCTAACTCTACATATATGCTCCTCAACGATATAAATGTAACTTCAAGGTGCGTAGATGTTGAGTTAAGAACAGTAAATCTATACCACCCTATATGCACTTATCTTTTCATATTTTGTCCGTGGTATGGGTGTGCCAAGATATTGTGGTATTCGATATTCCCGAGGACAATCTTTCCAACAGACCCTTGTTAGAGGCTGGTTAGTGGCTGGTTTACTCACAAGAGCCCCAGGCCTCTTTGCACCAGGGCTCCACTGACCTTCAAACACACCCTGAAAACACACAATAAACACAGGCTGCTTGAGTTAAAAAGATGGTTTCTCTGCAAAAACTGTGATGTTTTCACTAATGGAAGAGAAACTGTAAACCATGAGAAGGGTCAATCAATCGATTAGGATTTATAAAGCGCGGCAAATCACCTGTGAGGGTCTCAAGGCGCTGGAGTTGCTGCTTGCTTCGCGGTGCTCTGTTCAATTGAATAGCCAGGTCTTGAGTCCTTTTCTGAATTCCCAGAGCGATGTGGCATTCCTGAGGTGCTCGGCAAGGTCGTTCCAGGCTTTGTCTGCCAGGTGAGAGAAGGTGCGCTCTCTGCTGTTGGATCGGCGGATCTGGAGCTGTCTGCGAGGAACAGGGAGGCGGATCGGAGGTGTCTGGTCTACTGAAGGGCAGCCTTTAGTAGATATAGTGCCTTAAGGCAGGTGGGGGGTTTGTTTCTCGAGCTGGAAACACCTTTTGGGCATCAGTGCTCTACAATTCCTCCTTCTCTGTTTGCTTAGTGGACGGCTGAACTTCGAAGTTGGTCGTGATTTATAAAGCCACTTTTTATAGGCTCTCCCACCCCCAGGTCGTGCCAAGAGCACCATTGGATTGCCACTGTTTAAATGAGGTGTTAGTGTTGTGCCAGGTGCACTCTGAGCCTTCTCGTGCATAGAGCCAGAGGGTGCACATGCCCCTGCGGTGGTCGGTGATGGTACAACAGCAATCTCACAGCCTCCCAGTTTTGTGGCTGAACCGCTCTCCATGGGTCTCAAACATAGTGTTACCCATGCGTCTCTTAGGGGTGCAGAAAGTTGGACTAAAGTAATAAACTGCAAACCGTGACCAGGATTAGAGGAATTTCCACCCCATGCTGCGGACAGCCGTCTAATACGTCGGATATTCCGCAGCAGTACATGCACAGCATCGGTCTGCACATGAGAGTTCCCAGGGGAGGTGTAGTTTGGTTGCCAGGCACTAAGGGCCATTATTTATGAAGTTTGTGGCGTAGCGCAGCACAGCAAGCCACCTTGCTGGCCTGCCTTGCGTCACAGGGAAAGGGCAGGAATGTGCCATATTAATCCAGTATGGCCCATTCCTGTCCTTTCCCTTGTACTGGTGCCGTTTTGGCAGCCTAGCACCAATGCAGGCACCCTTGCACCACGATGCAAGGGTGTCTGTGTTGTAGGCAGGATTGTTATTGTGCAGGAAGGGGCACCTTCCTGCACAAAAACAATCCTTTGAGGCATTTTCCTCTTTCTGTGTGTGCTGCAGAATGCAGCACCCATAGAAATAGAAAGTAACAATGGGAAATAAAGATATTTCCCCTTGTTATGCCTCCCCTTGGGGAAGTGTATCTTTTTGGTGCATCTCCAGGTTTGCAAGATCTTGTAAATGTGGGAATGCGTCAAAAACCATGGGAGTTGCATGGGAACACCCACGCAACGCCCATGGAACGCCTACCCAGGGCAGAGTAACACAACGCAGCTATTTGTGCTGCATTGCATTACACCATATTTTAGGTAAAAATATGACACACGGTTTCCATCACTCCTGGACCACGTTGCGTGGTGCAAGAGTGATGGAAACTGGGTCATAAATACGGCCCTAAGATTCTTGGAACTCCCAAAAGCCAGACCGTGTGGATGGTCACAGATATTTGTAGGACTCCCAGTCCCCGTCACCTCTGCCGCCACCGAAGGCATGCGCCAACAGTGACGTTGAAACTAGGGGTGCAGGAGGTGCTGCCCCCCCATAAATCTTGAACGAGGTTAGATGGAGAATGAATAATAAAAGGGTCTTTCGTATGATATTCTTCTGACAACATTAGTTGTATTTTTAAATACAGACTGTCACATATCCCCTCTACCTTTATTAAAGTGACCTTATTGGCAAGCACCCCCACTCTCAAAATAGTTACAGCACCACTGCATGTCAGTGCAATTTAATTTATCATAATATCACACATGCCCACCCTCCCGATTCAGGCGGGAGACTACCGATTTCAAGACTAGCCTCCCGATTCCTGTATGCAAAAAACCAGGAGGGGTCTAGTGAGACTAGTGTTCACTGCCAGTAACCTGCTCCTTCAGGCAGTGCCCAACATTTTTGTCACGCACTCTCTGCCTGTCATAGCGCGCTCTCCGTGCTCCTGACAGGTAATGGAAAAAAGGAGTAAATTTTCATTTAGTCCCAGTACATGACAATAGACACGATTCAGGCTTCAATGGAAGTCAATGGGAGAAATACATTCTCTTGATTATTTTTTTAAATCTCCCACTTTCCTCTTCTAAAATGTTGGCATGTCTGTAAGATAGCTAAGTATCCACAGAGGGGCGGGTCATAGAGCACCCCCATAATTCATGGCAGGACATGGGACGTTTCTCAACTTTCAAAAATATTTTCCAGATGGAGAAGAAAAAGTTAAAAATTACATTTTCCAATGTAAATGTCTATTTATACATATTTGAGTAAGTAGAGTGCAGTCTGTCTACTGAGACTAGCGTATATTCAACGTGTGTGCTCCAGGCGATTTTACCCAACCATCTAAAAGTTCTAATTCTGTGTAAATTGTGGGAGTAAGTCATAGTATGTGTTTAATTCGGATTTTGTTCGAATATGTTGGTGAATCGGCCAAGCTAAGGATGTCTGCTTTGGACCTAGAGAGGTCTGCGGGTGGCTTCAATCAAGAATCCGGGAAGAGACAGCGCCCTCTGCAGGGGCGACCGTGCACTGCAGCCCTCCTGGCGAACGGGGGGGGGGGGGGGATCATTACTATTAAATGAAAGCAGGGTATATACTGTGTTATGGGGCGTTACTGGTGTTTTTATAGCGCACACATCGTCCACTGATGTTGCCTCATAGCACTGTAGGCTGTCTGTCCTGAGCGTGCAGTTCCGATACGATGGAGGCCTCTCTGCAGAACCACGTTAGATTCGCGGATGTTTAATTGTGTCATGGACTGTTCTGAGCATTTGTGCGTCCCCTGGCAGCGTATTATGACATTTGCTACGTTAAAGCCACTGTAGACAGCTATCTTTACGGCATCTGCACGAATGACCGCTCGAGGGCGCCAGAGTGCAATAAATGGCCCCAAGAGTCGGCCTGATTCCTACGAGGAAACGGAGAGCCTGAACGTCAAACCGTCATTTACCTGTGGCTCTGAAAAGTAGAGCGCCACAGTTCTCAGGGGGTCTGTGTTCAGGGGGGTCTGTGTGTTCTGCTGATGGATGAAGGACTCTGTATGTGGTTAGTCATTTATGTGAGGGCTGGCGATTCTCTGAAATGGAACGTTTCATTTACAGTAGTGTTCGCTTCAGACAAGATGCCATTCGGGGGGCGTTGCATGCACGATTACTATCAGCGACCTCTATACATCAGGCAAGGCCACCAGCAGTGATGTTGGAAAATTCTGAATGCACCTACATGTCATAGCAGTCATATATGCAATGCCCCTAGAAAGAAAATCAGTAATAAGTGGAGAGGTGGTGCAGCGGCCAGGGCAGCTGACTCCGGAGCACAGGGTTCACGGTTCGATCCCCGCCTCTGGCGGCAGCTCAGCTCAGCACCATGTGACTCTGGGCAATAGCTCACTTAATTTCCACTCCGGCCCCCAGCGCCTTGAGACCCTAAGGGTGAGTAGCTGCGCTATATAAAAACGGACTTACTTACTAACGCAGAATCAAATCAGGCATTTGTTGAGTGCGACTACTCACCCGCAAGGGGTGGTGCAGGTTCCAGTCCATCAAGGAGAGGGTCTGTCAAAGAGCCAGGTTTTGAGGTTTCTTGCGAAGATGGGGAGCGATGTCTGCCTGAGGTGGAGCGGAAGGGCGTTCCATGCTTTGGCCGCGAGGAAGGAGAAGGAGCGGCCTCCCGATGTGGTCTTTCTGGTGCGGGGGACCACGGCGTAGGAGAGCTGGGCTGATCGTAGGGTTCTTTGGGGTGCGTGGAATTTGACTCAGCTGTTCAGGTATGCTGGTCCGGTGCCGTGGAGGGCCTTGTGTGCGTGGGTGAGCATCTTGAAAGTGACTCTGGCCTCGATGGGGAGCCAGTGGAGTGTGCGCAGGTGCTGGGAGATGTGGCAGTGTCTTGGCAGGTTGAGGACCAGTCTTGCGGCGGCGTTCTGGATGTTCTGTAGCTTGCGGGTGAGGTTTTTGTTTATTCCGGCGTAGAGTGCGTTGCCGTAGTCGAGTCTGCTGGTGACCAGGGCGTGAGTGACGGTCTTTCTGTGTTCGAGGGGGATCCATTTGAAGGTCTTACGTAGGAGGCGGAGGGTGTGGAAGCAGGAGGACGAGACGGGGGGCCACCAGGTGTCGTTCCAGGCATCGGGGTTTGGGCCCATGATGAGTACTTCTGTTTTGTTGGTGTTTAGTTGTAGGCAGCTGTTTTTCATCCATTTGGCGACGGCTTCCATGCCTTCTCGAAAGTTGTGTCTGGTGGTGTTGGGTTCGTTGGACAGGGAGAGGATGAGTTGGGTGTCGTCTGCGTATGACGCAATGTTGAGTCCGTAGGTTCTGACGATGGGGCCGAGCGGAGCCATGTAGATGTTGAAGAGCGTAGGGCTGAAGGAGGAACAATGGGGGACTCCGCAGATGGTTGATGTAGGGTCCAAGAGGAAAGGGGGGAGTCTGACCTGCTGCGTTCTGCCGGAGAGGAAGGAGCGGATCCAGTCGAAGGCCTTGTCCTGGATCCCTGCGTTGTGGAGTCTGCGTATTAGTCTGCGAATTACAATTTAAATATCCCAGATGTGGCCTCCAGAAATGGGAACAACAATTGAGAGGCAGCCTCTAGAACTTAACACAAAAGTTCAGACGTGGCCTCCAAATCTGCACACATTAACAGGGATGAGCGAGGCCTCCAGAACCGAAGTGAGAGAGGCCTCCAGAACTGGGCACATTAACAGAGCTGAGCGAGGCCTCCAGAACTGGGGACATTAATCGAGCTGAGCAAGGCCTCCAGAACTGGGGACATTAACAGAGATGAGCGAGACATCCAGAACCGAAGTGAGAGAGGCCTCCAGAACTGGGGACATTAATAGAGATGAGCGCGACATCCAGAACAGAAGTGAGAGAGGCCTCCAGAACTGGGGACATTAACAGAGCTGAGCGAGGCCTCCAGAACTGGGGACATTAACAGAGCTGAGCGAGGCCTCCAGAACAGGGGACATTAACGGAGGTGAGCAAGGCATCCAGAACCGAAGTGAGAGAGGCCTCCAGAACTGGGGACATTAACAGAGATAAGTGAGGCCTTCAGAACTAGGGACATTAACAGAGATGAGTGAGGCCTCCAGAGCTGGGGACATTAACAGAGATGAGCGCAGAGCTGGGAGCATTAACAGAGATAAGTGAGGCCTCCACAACTGGGGACATTAACAGGGATGAGCAAAGCCTCCAGAACTGGGGACATTAACAGTGATGAGCGAGGCTTACAGAACTTGGCACATTAATAGAGATGAGCGAGGCCTCCAGAACTGGGCACATTAAGAGAGATGAGCGAGCCCTCCAGAACTGGGAACATTAACAGTGATCAGCAAAGCCTCCAGAACTGGGGACATTAACAGAGATCTGTGAGACCTCCAGAACTGCGCACATTAACAGAGATGAGCGAGGCATCCAGAACCGAAGTGAGAGAGGCCTCCAGAACTGGGACAGTAACAGAGCTGAGCAAGGCCTCCAGAGATGGGACATTAACAGAGATCTGTGAGACCTCCAGAACTGGGGACATTAACAGAGATGAGCGAGGCATCCAGAACCGAAGTGAGAGAGGCCTCCAGAACTGGGGACATTACCAGAGATGAGCGACACATCCAGAACCGAAATGAGAGAGGCCTTCAGAGCTGGGACATTAACAGAGATGAGCGACACATCCAGAACCAAAGAGAGAGAGGCCTCCAGAACTGGGGACATATACAGAGCTGAGCAACCCATCCAGAACCGAAGTGAGAGAGGCCTCCAGAACTGGGGACATTACAAGAGCTGAGCGAGGCCCCCAGAGCTGGGACATTAACAGAGGTGAGCGACACATCCAGAACCAAAGTGAGAGAGGCCTCCAGAACTGGGGACATTAACAGAGCTGAGCAACGCATCCAGAACCGAAGTGAGAGAGGGCTCCAGAACTGGGGACATTAACAGAGCTCAGCGAGGCCTCCGGAGCTGGGACATTAACAGAGGTTAGCGACACATCCAGAACCAAAGTGAGAGAGGCCTCCAGAACTGGGGACATTAACAGAGATGAGCGAGGCATCCAGAACCGAAGTGAGAGAGGCCTCCAGAGCTGGGGACATTAACAGAGATAGCGACGCATCCAGAACCGAAGTGAGAGAGGCCTCCAGAACTGGGATAGTAACAGAGCTGAGTGACGCCTCAAGAGCTGTGTCATTAACTGAGATCTGTGAGACCTCCAGAAATGGGGACATTAACAGAGATGAGCATGGCCTTCAGAGCTGGGACATTAACAGAGATGAGCGACATATCCAGAACCAAAGTGAGAGAGGCCTCCAGAATGGACACATTAACAGAGATCTGTGAGAACTCCAGAACTGTGGAAATTAACAGAGATGAGCAACGCATCCAGAACCGAAGTGAGAGAGGCCTCCAGAGCTGGGGACATTAACAGAGATGAGCGAGGACTCCAGAACTGGGGACATTAACAGATATGAGCAAGGCCTCCAGAGCTGGGGACATTAACAGAGCTGAGCAATGCATCCAGAACCGAAGTGAGAGAGGCCTCCAGAACTGGGGACATTAACAGAGCTGAGCGGCCCATCCAGAACCGGAGTGAGAGAGGCCTCCAGAACGGGGGACATTAACAAAGCTGAGCGAGGCCTCCAGAGCTGGGGACATTACCAGAGCTGAGCAACGCATCTAGAACCGAAGTGAGAGAGGCCTCCAGAACTGGGGACATTAACAGAACTGAGCGAGGCCTCCAGAGCTGGGACATTAACACAGGTGAGCGACACATCCAGAACCAAAGTGAGAGAGGCCTCCAGTACTGGGGACATTAACTGAGCTGAGCAACGCATCCAGAACCGAAATGAGAGAGACCTCCAGAACTGAGGACATTAACAGAGCTCAGCGCGGCATCCAGAGCTGGGACATTAACAGAGGTGAGCGACACATCCAGAACCAAAGTGAGAGAGGCCTCCAGAACTGGGGACATTAACAGAGCTGAGCAACGCATCCAGAACCAAAGTGAAAGAGTCCTCCAGAACTCGGGAATTTAACAGAGCTGAGCAATGCATCCAGAACCAAAGTGAAAGAGTCCTCCAGAACTCGGGAATTTAACAGAGCTGAGCAACGCATCCAGAACCAAAGTGAGAGAGGCCTCCAGAACTGGGATAGTAACAGAGCTGAGCTAAGCCTCCAGAGCTGGGACATTAACAGAGATGAGGGACGCATCCAGAACTGAAGTGAGAGAGGCCTCCAGAACTGGGGACATTAACAGAGATGAGCGATGCATCCAGAACCGAAGTGAGAGAGGCCTCCAGAACTGTGGACATTAACAGGCATGAGCGAGGTCTCCAGAGCTGGGAAATTAACAGAGATCTGTGAGACCTCCTGAACCGAAGTGAGAGAGGCCTCCAGAACTGCGCACATTAACAGAGATGAGCGAGGCATCCAGAACCAAAGTGAGAGCGGCCTCCAGAACTGGGGACATTAACAGAGTTGAGGGAGGCATCCAGAACCGAAGTGAGAGAGGCCTACAGAACTGGGGACATTAACAGAGATGAGCGACGCATCCAGAGCCGAAGTGAGAGAGGACCCCAGAACTGGGATAGTAACAGAGCTGAGTGACGCCTCTAGATCTGGGACATTAACTGAGATCTGTGAGACCTCCACAACTGGGGACATTAACAGAGATGAGCGTGGCCTTCAGAGCTGGGACATTAACAGAGATGAGTGACATATCCAGAACCAAAGTGAGAGAGGCCTCCGGAACTGGGGACATTAACAGAGCTGAGCGACCTATCAAGAACCGAAGTGAGAGAGGCCTCCAGAACTGGGGACATTAACAGAGCTGAGCGAGGCCTCCAGAGCTGGGGACATTACCAGAGCTGAGCAACGCATCCAGAACCGAAGTGAGAGAGGCCTCCAGAACTGGGGACATTAACAAAGCTGAGCGAGGCCTCCAGAGCTGGGACATTAACAGAGGTGAGCGACACATCCAGAACCAAAGTGAGAGAGCCCTCCAGAACTGGGGACATTAACTGAGCTGAGCGACGCATCCAGAACCGAAATGAGGGAGACCTCCAGAACTGAGGACATTAACAGAGCTGAGCGAGGCCTCCAGAGCTGGGACATTAACAGAGGTGAGCTACACATCCAGAACCAAAGTGAGAGAGAGGCCTCCAGAACTGGGGACATTAACAGAGATGAGCGAGGCATCCAGAACCGAAGTGAGAGAGGCCTCCAGAACTGGGATAGTAACAGAGCTGAGCGATGCCTCCAGAGCTTGGACATTAACAAAGATCTATGAGACCTCCAGAACTGGGGACATTAACAGAGATGAGCGAGGCATCCAGAACCGAAGTGAGAGAGGCCTCCAGAACTGCGCACATTAACAGAGATGAGCGAGGCATCCAGAACCAAAGTGAGAGAGGCCTCCAGAACTGGGGACATTAACAGAGCTGAGCGAGGCCTCCAGAGCTGGGACATTAACAGAGAGGAGCGACACATCCAGAATCAAAGTGAGAGAGTCCTCCAGAACTCGGGAAATTAACAGAGCTGAGCAACGCATCCAGAACCAAAGTGAAAGAGGCCTCCAGAACTGGGATAGTAACAGAGCTGAGCTAAGCCTCCAGAGCTGGGAGATTAACGGAGATGAGGGACGCAACCAGAAACGAAGTGAGAGAGGCCTCCAGAACTGGGGACATTAACAGAGAGGAGAGACGCATGCAGAACCGAAGTGAGAGAGGCCTCCAGAACTGGGGACATTAACAGGGATGAGCGAGGCCTCCAGAGCTGGGACATTAACAGAGATCTGTGAGACCTCCAGAACCGAAGTGAGAGAGGCCTCCAGAACTGCGCACATTAACAGAGATGAGCGAGGCATCCAGAACCAAAGTGAGAGAGGATTCCAGAACTGTGGACATTAAGTGAGCTGAGCTACACATCCAGAACCTAAGTGAGAAAGGCCTCCAGAGCTGGGACATTAACAGAGATGAGCGACACATCCAGAACCGAAGTGAGAGAGGCCTCCAGAACTGGGGACATTACCAGAGATGAGCGACGCATCCAGAACCGAAGTGAGAGAGGCCTCCAGAGCTGGGGACATTAACAGAGATGAGTGAGGCCTCCAGAACTGGGGACATTAACAGAGATGAGCAAGGCCTCCAGAGCTGGGGACATTAACAGAGATGAGCGAGGCCTCCAGAGCTGGGGACATTAACAGAGATGACTGAGGCCTCCAGAACTGTGGCTATGAACAGAGCTGATTGAGGCCTCCAGAGCTGGGGACATTAACTGAGATGAGGGTGGCCTCCAGAGCTGCGGACATTAACAGAGATGACTGAGGCAACCAGAGCTGGGACATTAACTGAGATGAGTGAGGTCTCCAGAACTAGGGACATTAAAAGCGATGAGCGAGGCCTTCAGAACTGGGGACAGTAACAGAGATAAGCGAGGCCTTCAGAGCTGGGGACATTAACTGAGATGAGGGAGGCCTCCAGAGCTGGGGACATTAACAGAGATGAGTTAGGCCTTTAGAACAGGGGAAATTAACAGAGGTGAGCATGGCTTTCAGAGCTGGGTACATAAACTGAGATGAGTGAGGTTTCTAGAGCTGGGACATTAAAAGAGCTGAGCGAAGCCTCCAGAACTTGGGACATTAACAGAGATGACGAGGCCTCCATAACTGGGGACATTAACTGAGAAGAGCGAGGCCTCCTGAACTGGGGACATTTACTGAGATAAGCGAGGCCTCCAGAGCTGGGCACATTAACTGAGCTTAGTGAGGCCTCCAGAGCTGGGCACATCAACAGAGATGAGCGACGCATCCAGAACCAAAGTGAGAGAGGCCTCCTGAACTGGGGACATTTACTGAGATAAGCGAGGCCTCCAGAGCTGGGCACATTAACTGAGCTGAGTGAGGCCTCCAGAGCTGGGCACATTAACAGAGATGAGCGACACATCCTGAACCGAAGTGAGAGAGGCCTCCAGAACTGGGGACATTACCAGAGATGAGCGACGCATCCAGAACCAAAGTGAGAGAGCCCTCCAGAACTGGGGACATTAACTGAGATGAGCGAGGCCTCCAGAGCTGGGGACATTAACAGAGATCAGTTAGGCCTCCAGAACTGGGGACATTAACGGAGATGAGCGACGCATCCAGAACCGAAGTGAGAGAGGCCTCCAGAGCTGGGGACATTAACAGAGATGAGCAAGGACTCCAGAACTGGGGACATTAACAGAGATGAGCAAGGCCTCCAGAGCTGGGGACATTAACAGAGATGAGTGAGGCCTCCAGAGCTGGGGACATTAACAGAGATGACTGAGGCAACCAGAGCTGGGGACATTAAAAGCGATGAGCGAGGCCTTCAGAACTGGGGACATTAACAGAGATAAGTGAGGCCTTCAGAGCTGGGGACATTAATTGAGATGAGGGAGGCCTCCAGAGCTGAGGACATTAACAGAGATGACTGAGGCCTCCATAACTGGGGACATTAACTGAGAGGAGAGAGGCCTCCTGAACTGAGGACATTTACTGAGATAAGTGAGGCATCCAGAGCTGGGCACATTAACTGAGCTGAGTGAGGCCTCCAGAGCTGGGGACATTAACAGAGCTGAGTCAGGCCTCCAGAACTCCGAAAGGGCTCATAAGGAGCCAGTGGCTCCTAAGTGATCACTAATATTTAAAAACATAAATAAATAAAAGATGTGCCACCTGACCTGCACACAGTACCGAAGAAGAGAACTAGAACTGTGTACAGTAGTAACACCACACCTTTTTTTTTTTATATTGATTTTCAAGCAAGGTTAAGTAGCATCGCTACCATGCAAGGTAGCTTATGTAGAAAATCTGTCAACACAAAAACAACATGTGATTGATCAACATCGGGTGAAAGAGGCAGTACATATCAGATCAGAGTCTCCGTTGTACATCTGGACAGGTAAAACGTTCCCATGGAGAAACAGTGCCAGCATAGCATCAGCTTGCGATTGATTAGCATAAGGGGACATAGGCAGTACATATCTGATCAAGGGCTCCATTATACATCAGAACTAATAAAACGTTCCTGTTTAATAAACTAATCTGCTTCAGATTGAGGGTCAGCCACGGCTTGTTGTTGCAAAAATTGACGCAGGAGCTCCCCAATGTCTTTGGGCTTAGACGACGTCGGGAGTTCTTCTGCATATAGTTCCATATTTTCTTTGCAGTATATCAGATCTTTAAGCCAATGGTCAATTCTTGGTGCCTGTACTCCTCCCCACTTAATAGCTACTCGACGTTTGGCCATTAGTAACGCAATACGTATGAATTTTCCCAGTACCCCTTTCACATGAGGGACATAACATAATAGACATACCAGTGGTGTACATTGCAATTCTGACCCAAACATGTCCCTTATTCGTTGTACCACTTGCTTCCAAATTCACGCCACCCTCTCACAGTCCCAGGCGAGATGAATAAAGTCAGCCGCCAGATGCCCACATCGCTGACAGCTACTGGAATCTCGCAGCCCATATTTGTGTAGACGATAAGGCGTATGATATGTCTGATGTAAATATTTGAAATGTATGATTCGGAGGTTCCCATTCGGTGTAAGCTTACTGGTAAGGTTGCAAACATGTTCCCACTCCGCAAGCGTCATAGGGGGGGGGTCAGTGTATCATTCCATCTAGCAAGACTCTTATCTAGCCCAGTAGTCCTCTCTTCTCGTATTGCCTGGTATAGTTTTCTAATTAGCTTTCTCCTCGTGGGTGTAGTCAAGAGCAGCTGTAATGGGATTTCATCGCTAATCTCAACCTGTGCACAGTGAATTGAAAAAGTAGAGTGGGGTTAGTAATATACTGGAGATCGTCCGCTTCGAGAAAAGTGCCGCTCGGGTATAGATCCTGCATTGTAGTTATGCCTGCCTCCTTGAGCAGTCTCAGGGGGCCCGCCTCTTGTGTCACCGATATAGCAGCGTGGTGCATCAAGGGCATTGCTGGGGCATATAGAGGTAATTTGTTAGCGAGCTGGCCTTTTGACTGCCACGCTGCAATTGTGGCATCAAGCGTGTTTATTTCGGATTTAGGAGTCCCTCTTCGCACTTGAGTAAAAAGACTACAGAGAGGGGTCGGGTAGGCGTCGCCCTCCTCAACTGCCACATGTGGAGTGTAGGCATGTGGGTGTAACCAGAAATATGCATATTGCGCTTGGGCACTTAAATAGTATATATACGGGTCTGGCGCACTAAATCCACCTCTTTCATAGTCAAGCGTAAGTGTAGTCCAGCCCACCCGAGCCTGTCTACCCCCCAAATCAGTCGGAGCAGGGATGTTCGCAGTGTATTAAAAAAATATTTGGTTAGTGTTATCGGTATATTAGCAAATAGATATAGGAATCGTGGCAATACCACCATTTTTATGATTGCAATACGGTCTGCCAGAGACAGTGGCAGCGCTATCCATGTATCAATTTGCTTATTCAGTGTGACGCATGCCCTCCCATAATTTTCCCGTATCACTACGTCAGGGTCTCGGTGAACCCAAATCCCCAGGTACTTTACCGGGTCTGACGTCCAAATTAATGGGTAGTCCATAGTTGGAGGGGGGGTGCTCGCCGTCAGAGGAATGACCACTGACTTATTCCAGTTGATATTCAGGCCCGATAGCAGTCCAAACCTAATGTACTCTCGTAATACTTGTGCCAAATATCGATTAGGTTCTCTAATGAAGAGCACCATGTCGTCTGCATAAAGGGAAATACCGACTGGTCTGCGATTAAAGTTTAGTGCTGTTTCTCTGTGCCGTTGGCGTATCACACACGGCTCAATTGCAATAGCGAACAGTAACTGTGAGAGGGGACAGCCCTGGCGAGTGCCGCGTTTGATAGGGATTGGCTCGGACGTCAGCCCTCCCACCCGAACCCGCGCTGAGGGGTCTGCGTATAGCACCCTCACCCAGCCCAAAAACAGTGGTGGGAATCCCATTCGTTGAAGAATGTGGAACATATAGCTCCACTCGATGGAGTCGAATGCTTTAGCCGCGTCAAGCATAACAGCCGCAGCATGGAGCTGTGGGTTGAGGACATGCAGCATTGCGAAAATGGTCCTCAGATTATGTGATGTAGAGCGCTCCGGGATGAAGCCGGACTGGTCCGGTAGGATCAAGCAAGGCATCAGGGGCTGGAGCTTAGTGGCTAGTATTTTTGCTAGTATTTTAGCATCTATGTTGATCAGCGAAAGAGGCCGATATGATTCGCATGCAGCAGGAGGTTTGTCCTTCTTAAGTAGGGTGATGATTAAAGCCTGCCGAAGGGACGGAGGGAGGACCCCGGACTCATGTGCCTCCGCATATGCGTATTCTTTATAGAATTCTATGGTGAGACCGTCCGGTCCGGGCGCCTTTGCATTAGGTAGGGCATAGATTGCTGCTTTAATATCGTCCTCAGTCAGTGGTTGATTCAGATCTTCTCGATGGCCATCTGCCAACCACACACAGGCAATGTCCTCAAGATATTCCCCCAGCGCAGATTCCGACCCCTTTCCCTGTGATGTGTACATTGTGGCTTAGTAGCCCCTAAATTGTTCTACTATATCTAATGGGGCATAATATTCTACTCCCTCGGAATCAGTTATTTTATCTATGTGGAAATGGTCTTCATGCTTTTTGAGTTTCTCAGCTAAATTGCGGCTCGGTCTCCCACCCTCTCCATACTTCCTTGCAACATGACGGCGTGATATGTATTTGATTTCTGATTCAGCTAACGTGTCATACTCCAGGACCAGTTCATGTATGCGTGCCAGGATGTCAGGGGACGGTCGATTAGTGTAGGCTGTCTCCAACTCTTGTAGAGCAGTCTCCACCTTGGTAAGTTGATTTCTAAGGTCTTTTAGGATGCCAGCTGTAGTGCCAATGCAGACCACCCGGATCGTTACCTTAAACGCCTCCCATAGTGTCGCTGCGCTGTCCACTGTGCCCCTGTTGACCTCAAAGTAGTGTATTATTGCTTTGCGGATGATGTCATTGTAAGTGGGATCTAGTAAGGCCGACGATCGGAATCGCCATGTAAATGGCCGGTGAATCATGCTTGGAATATTAAGTATCAGCTGCACCGGGTTATGGTCAGAAAGTGTGCGTGGAAGTGTGGCGACGCTCATTACCCAATCTGTTGCATTTTCACTCAGGAGCCAGTAATCTAATCTTGACTAGCTGTTATGTGCGGGTGTGGCATGCGTACCCTCCCTCACCTCACTGTTGCGAAGCCTCCAGACGTCTACCAATCCAAATTCTAACATAGCAGTGTTAATACTTTGGGCCACTTTAGGTGTGCGAATGCTTTGCGGGCTCGATTTATCTAGTTTAGGGTCTAGATAGGTATTGAGATCATCTCCCCACATGATCGTTGTCTCTGGCCACTTTCTCAGTGTGCAGTACATTCTATGAAATACTTCTGGCTCATCTGCTAAGGGTCCATACATGTTTATGAATGTGATCATGGAATTCCCAAGTTTACCCTGAACCATAGCGCAGCGACCCCCATCATCTGTGTGTATTTTATGTGGTGTGAAGGGGACGCCCTTTTTAACTAGTATAAGAACTCCCCAAGCATAGGAGGAATATGAGGAGGCCATTTTGAACCCAGCCCACTTGTGTGCAATCTTCGCCTCCGTGAGCTTGGTCAAATGGGTTTCCTGTAGAAAGGCGATTTGAATGCCATGTCTGTTCAGATATGCAAATGTTTGGCGGATTTTCTTAGGAGAGTTTAGCCCTCTAATGTTCCATGTCAAGCACCTGTAGCCATCACCCATGACCCCCTGTAGTGCTGTTCATCACAGAAGGAACAGTCAGCTGACATTTGGAATACAACCCGGTAGAAATGTGCTTTTCACACCCCGTGTCGATACAATCACAATGAACAAACCTCTTAGTTATAACGACAAAACAATTATCTTCAACACATGCAGTGAATCCCATTGTCCACCCCCCTCCCACTGCAACCTCCCAATTAGGTCGAGAAAGTACACCACCCATCCTCCCTAGTCTTGCCCCATACCCATATGCATAATTCGAACACATTGGGGATCTCCTGTGGGGAGGGAGGGGAGGGGGGAAAGGAACAGCGGCAATCACCTGCCTAGTGGGAGGGTGGCCAGGCTATTATAGCATAGAACCCGCCCCAGCTCACCGAGAATTAATAAATGAGTATGTCAACAGCTTAACACCGATCTGACAATAGCATGCCATTAAATCAGGACCTATAGCATAGATGTCCAGCAAGCCCGGGGTCTTATATTGAGTACACCACTCCGGTGCGCTTGCAGGGCCAATGTATGTGGAGTATTAATAGTAGAGTGCGACTTGGTAGATCATATTAGTCATTGTCACTGAGGAGCGGTGAGCTCGCGGAGCCCCCAGAGGTGTCTTTGGGAGCTCTCTAGGGCAAATGTGGTTCGCGAATTTCAGAGCCGACTTGTGGTCTGTAAAGAAGTGAGCCTGACCGTCATGGGTGATTTTTAGTTTCAGGGTAGAGCATGGCGTATTGGATGGAAGAAGACTGCAGAATTTTCTTTACTGGCACAAAGTCCCCGCGAGCAGCTTGCACAGCTGGGGTATAGTCCGGAAAGAAGGACAAAGTTTTACCCAGATGATGGATGGGGCTCTTAGCCCTTGCCTCTCTGAGGATAGCATCCTTATCAGCATAGTTAAGGAGGCATGCAATGATCGGGCGCGGCGGTGCTCCCGGCACCGGTCGGGGACCAAGTGAACGGTGCGCTCTCTCCACGATCATGACCGAGGAGAGCACCGGCCCAAACAACTCGCGCAGGAGAGTCTCGATGAAGGGCTCCATTTTCGAGATAGCTGTCGACTCTGGAAGGCCAATAATTCTCAAGTTATTTCGTCGGGAGCGCGCCTCCAAATCTTCATTCTTTGCCCTTATCCCCTCCAGCACCTTTTCCATACTCAAAATCTGCGACCTCGATTCAGCCTGAGAATCCTGCGTGTCAGAGAGCCTGTTTTCCAGAACATCAAGACGGGTTTCATGGGTGTCCACCTTTCTCTTTACAGCATCTAGACTGGACGTGAGTGCATCTATTTTGCAGTCAATGGACTTGAGGTTGGAGCGTACCTCCAGCAAAATGGACCGCATGTACTCCTCTGGATTATCTGGGACGTCAACTGGGCCCTGGGCAGCGCCCGTCTCTGTTGTGGGGTCCATTGTGCGTGTTAGGCGCTTACTCTCGAACGGGATCTTGGGTTGCTTGGGGTCTGCCTTGCCCATTATTCTGAAGGAAGTATGGTCTTAAACGGTGGGGCCCACTTGTTCACTACGTGCTACCGCACCAGACTGCAGTTCCATACACTATCGCAGCCCCAGCTCAAGGCATGCACCCAGGAGCCAGAGACGAAGGCACAAACGCTCTGAGGTGTGTGGGATGTCAATTGCACCCTACCAAGAAGCGAAGGTTTCCATATGTAAATCTGTGCTGTTACAGGTGACCTCAGTACGATCCCACTATGGCACACAAGTCAGCGGGGATGCGAAGACAATGGGATCAGGGCACCTCAATTAGTAGCACCGGCAGCGCTGCACCTCCGGTTTGCGCAGCCAGCGACCAGTGTCTGCGGTGCAGACTCCACGATATGACCGCTCCTTTGGTTCGATTATCTGCTACGCTGGTCTTCTCCTGTGTCGTACAGGTAAGTGCCCAGTGGAACCATGCGGCATGTCGCTACAGACAGGGGACCCCCAGCAAGGCCACGAAGCTAGGGATAGGAAGACCTAGCTGGACCGCACGTCGCCAATGCCACCCCACGCCTCAATCGCCGGGGGAGAGCCATTCACCGTCCGCCGTCCACCTCAGATCACTCCCCCCCCCACCAAGCAGCCCCACAGAGCAACACCCCGCCTGGAGGGAGCAGGTAAGGCCCAAATGTCTAGCGGGGGTGGCCGACGCCCCCGTCAGACCCAGGCCCCACGAGGCACCAGCACCTCCGTAGGCCTAGGCCGCGTTGTGCAGGTCGGCAAAACCCCAGCTCCAGAAAATAGGCCCCGCCACACTCACCTCATCAATGCCCGGCCCGATCCTCCGCGGCGGCACCAACGAACTCTGGTACCCCTCCGATGTCGTCTCGGCAGTCCGCAGCAGCGCACCCAGCAGACAGGCGCGATAGGCCCCTGATGGTGAGCTCCGATTACCCCCAGCGGCCTGCTCCGGTGTACCGTGCTGTGTCGCTCTCCGCACCTCTTTGCGTCAGCACACAACGCACTGGATCAACAGCAGCTCCCGCAATTGGCGGTCGATCGGCAGGGCACTTTTCTCGTGCTCAGTAGCACCGCGGTGGTCACCGCTCCACTCCCCTGTAATGGGTCACCCAGAGGCAGTAATCGGCGTGGCGGCCATTTTCTCCGCGATCAGCGCCGCATTTTCTACTCGCCAGTTATATTGGTAGAATGCCGATTTTAGTCACTCTGTTCGCCACCATGTGTTCCTCATGGAGGCGGCTGTCTGCGCTACAAAGTTCAGTGAACTGAGTGCGGGCATAACGATGGTATTCGCCGGATTGTGAAGCCCGGCCTGCGGAGCTCCCTCAACAGGCAGCCATTCCGCAGCGCGCCGTGACCACGCCCAACACCACCCCTTTTCTGGAGATATCTCTTCCCTTGGCGGCAGCACTCCAGTCTAGTCACAATGATTGTCGGCCTCCTTATTTGCAGTAATTTTTTATTGTTTTTTCAAAACATAATACAAGAAAAATTGGAGAAACTCATCTATGAACCAACTCCCACCCTATTCTTCCCATCCTTCAAGGCCCCATCCCCTGTACCCTCGTGTGGCAGCCGCCTGGAGCTATGCATTGTGTTACCAAATTTGTTCCCTCCCTTGCAGTACTGCACGCCTCAGTGTTTTAATTTGACCCTGTATTGCTATGAGCTTGGGGCATGATACTTCTTGCCACAGCTGTTCTTGCAGCTCCTGCGGGCAGGATCCCCCATTGCCGTAGTCAGATAGCTTCCTTACTAAGGTTCCCCACACATCCACTTTTAGTGCATCTCGAACCATTCCCTTTCCACTTCCCTACGTCATTGTGTGGTAAGTATTCGCAGATTTTTTTACTGGCTTGATTTATTACAACCGGTCCTTTCAGTAGGGAGTTGTTCCATCTTCAGGGGACCACATGGACCCCCTTTCTGGGAATGCCAGCTGTGGAACCCAGGCACCAGCCTAGGTTGAACATTGTATGGGGATCTGCTCCACGGATTCCGCCGTCTTTTATTCATTAACAGGTGATCTGTTGTCTACATTTAGGCCCATATTTACTATGATTTTGCGCCAGCTTACGTCACTTTATTAGCGTTTCCAGGCAGTCGCCCGTGTATTTTGACACAAACCCAGATTTACAAAGACTTGTGAACCTGGGTTTGTGCCAAAATGGTGTGCCGACCCGACAGAGACATAAGGAGGACAAATACCTTCATTTCTGCGCGTTACTTCCTCTTTCCACGTGTGCCACAGCTCATATAGAAAGAAGAATAAGTCTCTAAGGATTGTTTTTGAGCAGAAAGGTATCACTTCCTGTACAAAAACAATCCTGCCCTTAGCGCAGGCCATAGTGCAAGGGTGCCAGTGCACCAGTGCAAGGAAAGAGCACAAATGCTCTATATCTTTGTAAATACGGAGCATTTCTACTCTGTCCATTTCACGCAACACAGCTCAACAAGTTCTCTTGCTGCGCCGCGTTGCTTGAAATAATAGTCCTCGGTGTCCCAGGGAGTAGAGATAGTAATGAACATGTATCCACCAATCCCAGGGCCTTCAGCCACTGCTTCCCTGTACCTGAAATCGTTGACATCCCTCCTTGCTTCTACTGTGACTTATCCTGCTTCAGGCACATGACTGTGTTAGAGCCCTCGCCTTTATTAAAGGATCTGTGGCAGATCCCACTCTCTCCTGAGCAGTGTGCCTGAGGAGGGGTTCCTGACCAGGGTTGGAAGCATAGATCGATGTAATTCCATCGCCCATTGATCTCTGGCTCCTCCTGTCTTGGTGAAACCGTTGTGGAGGCCTTTCAGAATTCCCACTCTCGCCATCTTTTTGGGACCAGATGAGAAGTATTGATGGAGAAAACCTTGGATTCTTAGCTGCTTTTGGTCAGCATGCCGGCGGAGAGGCTCTTGAATACGGCATGTGTGCGTATGGAAGTTGGATAGCTCCTGGAGTATGCTAAGGCATTTCACTGTCTGATTAGGCCCCTACCATTGTCTGTAGAGACAGTAAGGTCTGTCACAGTGACATATGTTTGAAGAACGCCCCCTCCACCTATGTCAGCCAAGGGGTTACTGGTTCTGTCTCTGAGTTGGGAGCGTGGTTCACTCCTTCAATCCGCGAATGGGCAGGATTGAGGGATGATTTCAGTGATCAGTCGAGCACTTCCAGACCAAGCAACCGCAAATTCATGGCTCTTTGCCCACTTCTTTAATGGTCACCGGAAAGTTAAATCTTATGACTCATCTCCTTTCAAGTGTCCTGTTAGACCTTGCCTCCCCATCCCTTCTGTGCCCTCAGTGTGACCATGCACCGAACTTGAGATTTCACCTCTTACGCCGCTCTTCCAGGTCTTCTAAATCACACCTTGGGAGTCTCAACTCTTTTATAGGTGTATATGGCCAGGGAGTCGCCGATGTCCCAAGGGTACTTACCATTCTCCACAAAGCTCCATGTCTGTAACAATACCCAAGACATCTCTTTGGGTTAGGGGTTGTAAGACCCCCGGCCATATTTATTATTTACACACATAAAACAATTTTTCCATCATAAGTAGCACAGTAACCACATTATTTACATCTTGTTTACAAGTGAGACCTAGCCATAACAGACGTTCTAGTACATGGGAATCACCTAGCCATAACTAGTCTGTTCCTGTGCAACGAACAAAAAACCTAACCATTCTGAGTGAGATCATGACTGGCTCTGTGACCCTTTCTCTTACTCCCCCCCCTCCCCCCGTCCAGAGGATGGGTCCATCCCTATTGGAGGGCCCCCTTCCATACTGGGAGCTCTTGTGCAGGGTGTGTGGCTGCCCTTAAGATACCAACAGCGGGCACCCCCTACACCCAAGTTCCTCATCCCCCAAGGGCCTGTGTTAACTCGCACCAACTGCACTTGCGTGGGTTTTTGATAGGTCAGGACTGCGTGTCAGCAACCGCACGAACCCCTTGCGTCCCTGCAACCACCTTTTGACTTGCTGCCAGCAACCCTTGGAGGGTCCAGTGGTGCAAATGTTAATTTGGTACAAAAAAGGGTGCAGTAAAGGGACCCCAAGTGTCCCCACCAAACATGACCTCACCTACCAACCAACTTAACTACGACAAATCAGCAAAAACATAAAACATTGAAAGCTAGAAGAAAAGCGTTAAGCATGACATTAATTTCATAAAAAACTGATGGCCTGATCATCCTGCACAAGAAAAAAGGATATTCTTATGTCCTATATCACATCACATAACACCCCGTCACCGTACGAGCCTCCCCTCCTTTGGGCCACTTGCTCTGGGGATGGTGGGTGGGGAAAATCTCTCCAGCCCGTTGCTGCTCCTGGCAGCATAGAGGTGGGGGCTGCTCTCAGGGAGTGCTGTGAGGTCGGGGGCCTCAGGGACCGCGCAGAACGCGTTGTTCCTTGGCGGTGAGCAGGAGCAAAGAGACCCACTCGCTGCTGCGCAGCTCATTAAATAGTACTTCCGGGACAGAGCCCGACCTGGCCGAATCCGCGGCCTCGCCACAAACCAGGTCCTGGGGTGAAACGCCCCAGTCCTGTGAGTGGCCCCCAAGATCCCCACCATATTGTCAGCTCTCCTGAGTGGGAGGGCCTCTGGAATAGGCCTCTGCAGAGCCTTCCAAACTCCTCACTGATTCCCAGTAATAATGTATTGAAGCACACTGAAGCTGATGCTGATCCCACTGCCACTCATCCCACTTTCATCTCAGAATGGACTTGTATTACTAGATGGTATTCCTGAACCAAATGTATATGACAACATTAAGAGGTATATTTACGAAAACATCACACAGAGCAGCAAGAAAAAAATCTGTGCTACGTCGCGTGAGAGAGCAGGGAAGTGCCATATGTACAGAGATATGACACTGTCCTGCTCTCTCAGAAAGAATCAGGCTGCCTAGCACCACGCACACGCCTTTTGTACCATAGTGCAAGGGCGTGTACGTGATCTCTAGTATAGGTTTCGTACTGTAAGGATACCCTTCCAGTACAAAATATTATGCTTAGACTAACTTTAACTTTAAAGCCTTTACCACTTTGCATGTGTGCTGTACAGCGCAACACACTTCCAAAGTAGGAAAAGAAAGGAGAAAAACAAGCATTTCACCTTGATAGTGCCAATGTCAAAAAGGCACTATCTTTTTCATGCAAAACACTCTATTTTTTTGGGTAGATAGACTTTTGTGTCAAAAACCATGGCTGGTTGCATTGGAACACCCATGTACCACCCATGGACCGTCCCCTTGACGCGCAGTAATGCAAACTAGCGCTAGACTCTGCTAAGTGTTAATTTCAGGAGACTTTCTAGTGTAAAAAAAATTTGCTTTGAAAAGTAAATTTTAAATTAACATTTTGGGTCACTTTTGTGGCGCACGTCGGCGCATAATGTTAGTAAATATACCCTTGTGTATTTTCATAACTTGATAATGGCTGAGGGGCTGTCCTTAGTGAAGAAGGACCGGTGCGTCCCTTCCCAGGGTGAACGGGTGCAGGACCAGTGTATTCCTCATCGGAAGCCTGCAGACTGTAGCTGGGCCTTAAATTAGCTCTGATCTGCATTGGCTTCATCTCCTCCTATTGTTCCACAGATAAATATGACTTTGACCCACTGCCTAAATGTTTTCAGTAGTTTGTTCTACTGATGGCAGGCAAGTGACGGGCCGCACCCAGCGCTCTCCTCTTCCTTCCTGCCCTTCCTGTCTCTGCCTCCCTTCCTGCCCAGCCCTTGGTGCCACATCTGCACCCTTCACCTCCAATACCAGGACAGCACGAGGGCAAGGCAAGAGAAAGTGTAGAGGGGGCACAAGGCCTCTGAACTAATGCATTTGTGGCCTCATGTCTGAAGTGCAAGTGTTGAGAAGGAAGATGTAGCCTTACGGCTAGAGTGGTCGACTTCGAAGCTGGGGAACCGGGTTCGAGTCTCTGCAACGACGCTCAACATCCTGTGATTCTGGGCAAATCACTTAATCTCCCCGTGCCTAACAAAAATGAATGTGTCCGTCTGTAACGAAACTGGTACTCATGTAAAGCGCTCTGATACCCGATGTCTCGGTTCTAGTTCGCGCTATATAAATCTACAACAAAAAACTGGCGCATTTGAGGCCTCATGAACAAGTGCATGTGTTGAGAAATGCCTATGAAATGATGCATTTGTGGCCTCATCTCTGAAGTGCAAGTGTTAAGAAGTGTCATGGTTGTGCCCGGGATCGCGCCGTCACAAAAGGGGAGGTGAAGGCAGAGTAGCCGCTCACATAAAACGCGACGCGTCGAGAACACAGACGCTTCGCGTTCTAGTGGTTAGCTTCAGGCCAAGACATTCCGGGTTATTGCTGACACTTCCGGGTCAGGGATTGTAGCGTCGACTCGACGGATCCTGCTTTCCCTCCGAGGATCGCCGAGCACCTTTGTCTGCTTGTTCTCGGACGCCGATATTTGCAGGCAGCACGAGGACCCTTTGTGACCCTTCTCCTCTGTTTACGGCCCCCTGCAACAAGAAGCCTTGCATGGTTTGGCGGTAACGCGCTAGCGCTAATTAGGAGGCCCCGCTCCCTTCTGCTCCCACTGCTTGCGGGTTAAGGGCTCTTTCTTGTGTAGCACCAACGCATCTGCATTTTCTCTATATCATGACTCGAAATAGAGTTGATTTACGTTTTATTTAGGTTACACTACATATAAGTATAGGTTAGACGGCCATTTCAACTCCTGGGGCAAGGGGCACTAAGTGGCATTCCAGAGCACAGAGTTGGCAGGGGTTGTTAGCTGCTTATATCCCTATTCTTTCTTGCACCAACCCGACCTGCTAGTTATACGGATAAGGTGGCTGCGTGCTAGAAGTACGCTGTTCAAGTGGAAAGTTGTGCTGTTAACAACTTATAACCAATTAGTTTATTATTATAAAGGCCACCATGCATTACAGGTTCTTCAACTGTTTGGAGGGGTAAGATAGGCTACAATGTACCATATACCTACCAAACTATGAATCAGAGTTATTTGAGTGTTAATAGTGTTTTTGTCTATGTTTAGGAAGACTGCATCAGTTGAGTTCTTTTTGTTATCTACCTTGGACACCAGCGGAAGAGGGAGAGTTCCAGGTAGAAAAAGTACACATCATTAGTTACGTATGTTTGTTTCTAGTGTATTCCACTGCTGATTTAGCCTTTTGTCCTCAGGAATCCCTCTGGATCCCAGTGGAGCCTCGTGGTTTTGGACGTGTGCCTGGACCTGCCCTGTCTCTACTTCTCCTTCCCTTGTCTCCCCTCTTCCCCCTATTCACTAGTATCGCTTTGACCTGGTTGGGCTAACTGGTGGTAGAGGGAAGTTGGGATCTATTCATCCGTCTCCTACCTCCTGTCCCCGCGGAGACCTCAGGTGAGCCTGACAGAACGCGAAGCCCACGTGGATTCTCTGCCTGGGCAGGATGGAGGAGAGCAAAATCACGCTAGCAGATCTAGCACATATGTTAGGGAATCTGCAGAAAGAAACACAAGCCCTTTCTATAAGGGTAGATACGTTACAGAGAAGCAGGGCCTCAGAGGCCCCTAAAGGGGCGGAAGGTGGTGTTCCTTCTTCTTTTACTCCCACTGTGGTCAGTAACCCAGTTATTCAGGTCACTACCCCTCCTATTATACCGCTGGCTCCTCCTGAGAGATTTATGGGTGATCCCTCTCGCTTTGCAGCTTTTATCAACCAATGTCAGCTGCACTTTATGTGCAAGGCAGCTTGTTTCCCAACCGAACAAGCCAAAGTGGCCTTTGTTTTGTCATACTTGGGCGGTGTAGCAGCCACTTGGTCAATTCCCTTAGTGGAACGGAATGACCCTCTTCTGTACAACTATGGTTTGTTTAAAGAGGAATTAAAGAGGTTGTTTGACAGACATTCTTTTATCCAATCAGTAGACTCCGAACTGCTGAATTTGAAACAAGGCTCGAAGGACTTAGTCACGTATATTGCTGAATTTAACCGCCTAGTGGTAGAAGCAGGTTGGCCAGAAGAAAAAAGAAGTGCCTTATTTTATAAAGGGCTTAAGGATGACTTGAAGGATGTTTTGGCTCAAGTAGTGGACCCACCTGATGATTGTAAGGCACTTATGGATCTGACCGTAAAACTTGACCATAGGTTGCATGAGCGGAGGAGAGAGAGGGGGCGGTCAGAGGCACGACTGCTAACATTTAGAGAAAGACGCACTGAGATGGAGAGGCCTGTGTTAGAAGCTGAGCCAATGCAGATTGGAAGCATAAAAGGACCTATCAGTAGCGAAGAAAGGCAGAGGCGTCGGGACCAGAAGTTATGCCTTTATTGTGGTAAACAGGGGCATTTCCTGAGGGAGTGTCCAATTAAACCAAAAAGACAGAAAGAACAGGGAAACTAAACAGCCTGGGTTCTAAGGGGACAGGAACTTCAGGTGGTTCGGGTTTAATTGTCTCCCACCCTGTAGTGACAGAAAACCTGTGTACCATGTTTTTGCATTTTCACGTAGACGTTTGGTTAGATGGAGGCGGTCAACATGTTAAGGTTCACGCTATGGTTGATTCCGGCGCTACCGGTAATTTTATGGATATCCAGTGGGCTACCAAGAAAGGTATACCGGTTGAAAAGAAAGCGATAATGGAGGAAGTTAAAACCATAGATGGGAGCACCATTAAGTCAGGCCCGGTTACACATGCTACCCTTCCCTTGACTATGTGCACAGATGAAGTACACATAGAAAAGGTCACTTTTGATTTGATTAAATCTCCCCAGTTTCCTGTTGTATTAGGGGTATCTTGGTTATCACAGCACAATCCAACCATAGATTGGAGACAGAGAACAATCTCGTTTGACTCAGACTTCTGTAGTGAACATTGTGTAAAACATGCTAATATCTTAGCCCCCTTGTTGGGATCCTGTATGCAAGCCGAACCTGAACTCCCCTCCTGTTACCAGGAATGGGCGGACGTGTTTGATAAACAGAAGGCCACGACTCTTCCACCCCATCGTCCCTACGATTGTAGGATAGATTTGATACCAGGGGCTCAGATTCCTTGCAGTCGCATATATGCACTCACGGAAAGAGAGAACCTCTATTTACGTGAGTATTTGGATGAAATGTTACGCATAGGGTTCATTCGCCCTTCTAGGTCCCCAGCATCGTCTCCTCTTTTTTTATCCCTAAACGGGAGGGAGGCCTCAGATGCTGTATAGACTATCGCAGCTTGAATAGCAACACTATAAAAATAGATACCCCTTGCCTTTAATATCCTCCTTATTGGACCAGGTTAAAGGGGCCCAGATTTTTACAAAACTGGACTTACGAGGGCTTACCACTTAGTGCGAGTCCAACAAGGCGACGAGTGGAAGACAGCCTTTCGTACTAAGTTTGGGCTTTATGAATATTTAGTCATGCCCTTCGGGCTTTGTAACGCTCCAGCAGCGTTCCAATATTTTATCAATGAAGTGCTAAGAGACATGTTGGATATCTATGCCATCGCCTACATAGACGATATCCTTGTATACTCATCCTCTATAGAAGAGCATCAAAACCATGTGCAGTCAGTACTGCAAAGACTCAGAGACAACCATTTGTTCGTTAAACTTGACAAATGTGAATTCCACACAACTAGAGTAGCCTTTTTGGGGTTCGTATTAACACCTACGGGGGTCAGTATGGATCCACAGAAGGTAGAGGCAATAACTCATTGGCCATCCCCCAAGACGGTGAAGGACGTGCAGACATTCATGGGATTCGCCAATTTTTATAGGCGGTTTATTGATAAATTTTCAGAATTGGCATTTCCCATTACTAATTTACTGAAGAAGAATATGGAATTCTTGTGGTCCCCTGCAGCTGAAGCTGCTTTTGAAACCTTGAAACGAGCTTTCACTCAAGCTCCTGTACTAAAACATCCAGATTCTGCCCGTCCTTTTACTGTTGAAACTGACGCCTCTCAGTCAGCTATTGGGGGCGTCCTGTCTCAAAGAGATACCTCCACTGGGTACTTACATCCCGTTGCCTTTTTTTCTCATAAGCTTAACGCCCCTGAACAGAATTATTCAGTAGGGGATCGTGAACTACTGGCTATTAAACGAGCTTTTGAAGAGTGGAGACAGTATTTGTTAGGAGCTTTGCATAAAGTTACTGTCCTTACTGATCACAGGAACCTACTCTTTCTGAAATCCGCAAGAGCGTTGTCCGCTAGACAACTAAGATGGACTTCTTTTTTAGCGAATACGACTTCGTGATTCAGTATCAGCCTGGTAGAAAACATGGGAAAGCAGATGCGTTGTCCCGATTGGGTCATGGTAATGATGAGCGAATACCCGATCCACCGCCTATCATAGCCACAGAGCGTATATTGGGGGACTCACCACAGAAGAGGAGTACTTGCACAAAATAAGGAAGGTATCAGAAACTGAAGAGTCTAAGGACTGGGAGAAGAAACACCAAGGGAACAGAACTGATGGTCTTTTATACATTCAAGGAAGACTTGCGGTTCCTACCCCTGAATTGCAAGAACAGGCCTTGAAGTGGTGTCACGCCCATGTCCTTGTGGGTCATCCAGGTTGCAGAAAAACAACAGACCTTGTGCGTCGTTATTTCTGGTGGCCCTCCCTGGTAGCAGACGTTAAGTCCTACGTCCAAAGATGCCACGTGTGTGCCCAAGGGAAAAGCTCACATCAAGCGCCAGCCGGTCTTTTACTCCCCATGCCTACTCCTCCCAGCCCATGGCACACAGTATCAATGGATTTTATAGCAGAGCTTCCTAGAACAACAAAGGGGCACACTGTAGTATGGGTGGTAGTTGATATGCTGACAAAGCTGACCCATTTCACTCCTCTGAAATCCTTACCCTCTTCACAAGAATTAGCATGGTTGTTTGTGCAGCATGTGGTTAGGTTACATGGCTTGCCCACTGTTTTGGTTTCTGATCGAGGGCCCCAGTTTGTGTCTAACTTTTGGAAAGGAGTGGGTAAACTCTTGCATATTGATATGCGGTTCTCTTCAGGGCATCACCCCCAAACAGATGGGCAGACAGAAAGAATTAACCAGTGTCTAGAACAATATCTAAGATGTCAGTTGTTACAGACCCCAATGGATTGGGACAGGTACTTATGGGCAGCTGAATTCTCCATTAACAATAGTATACATTCCTCCACAAACTATTCTCCTTTCTTTTTTTCCTACGGTTTCCATCCCAGATTCTTAATGTCACATACTGCAGCTTTCGCCCCAGTTCCCGCAGCTAAAGAGTTCATCACACAACTTCAGGAGGTACAAAAGGCAGCAGCCACAAATCTTGAAAGGGCCAAACAGGCATATAAAGAGAATGCAGATGCTCATCGCCGCGCAAGCCCTGAATATGTTGTGGGGGATAAGGTCTGGTTATCCACACGCCATGTACAGATCAAAGGCGTTCGCAAATTCAAACCTCGATATATAGGTCCCTATGTCATCATGGAAGTGATCAATCCAGTGGCCATGAAGTTGGATCTCCCCGATGCTCTGAAAATACACCCCGTATTCCATGTGTCCTTATTGAAGCCTGTTGCGTCGGGTACCGAGCTTCCAGTCCAGCCAGCCCCTTTAGAAGTTGACAAAGAAGAGGAGTATGAGGTCAGGGCCATTGTGGATTCACGTAGAGTACGAGGGAAGCTCCAATACCTCATTCATTGGAAAGGGTATGGGCCCGCGGATCGTACCTGGGAACCTGTAGGCCATATACATGCTCCTCGTTTGGTACGATTGTTCCATCGCAAGTACCCTTGGAAGCCCAAACCAGCGGGGGTTCTGTAGGGGGGATATACTGTCATGGTTGTGCCCGGGATCGCGCCGTCACAAAAGGGGAGGTGAAGGCAGAGTAGCCGCTCACATAAAACGCGACGCGTCGAGAACACAGACGCTTCGCGTTCTAGTGGTTAGCTTCAGGCCAAGACATTCCGGGTTATTGCTGACACTTCCGGGTCAGGGATTGTAGCGTCGACTCGACGGATCCTGCTTTCCCTCCGAGGATCGCCGAGCACCTTTGTCTGCTTGTTCTCGGACGCCGATATTTGCAGGCAGCACGAGGACCCTTTGTGACCCTTCTCCTCTGTTTACGGCCCCCTGCAACAAGAAGCCTTGCATGGTTTGGCGGTAACGCGCTAGCGCTAATTAGGAGGCCCCGCTCCCTTCTGCTCCCACTGCTTGCGGGTTAAGGGCTCTTTCTTGTGTAGCACCAACGCATCTGCATTTTCTCTATATCATGACTCGAAATAGAGTTGATTTACGTTTTATTTAGGTTACACTACATATAAGTATAGGTTAGACGGCCATTTCAACTCCTGGGGCAAGGGGCACTAAGTGGCATTCCAGAGCACAGAGTTGGCAGGGGTTGTTAGCTGCTTATATCCCTATTCTTTCTTGCACCAACCCGACCTGCTAGTTATACGGATAAGGTGGCTGCGTGCTAGAAGTACGCTGTTCAAGTGGAAAGTTGTGCTGTTAACAACTTATAACCAATTAGTTTATTATTATAAAGGCCACCATGCATTACAGGTTCTTCAACTGTTTGGAGGGGTAAGATAGGCTACAATGTACCATATACCTACCAAACTATGAATCAGAGTTATTTGAGTGTTAATAGTGTTTTTGTCTATGTTTAGGAAGACTGCATCAGTTGAGTTCTTTTTGTTATCTACCTTGGACACCAGCGGAAGAGGGGAGAGTTCCAGGTAGAAAAAAGTACACATCATTAGTTACGTATGTTTGTTTCTAGTGTATTCCACTGCTGATTTAGCCTTTTGTCCTCAGGAATCCCTCTGGATCCCAGTGGAGCCTCGTGGTGTTGGACGTGTGCCTGGACCTGCCCTGTCTCTACTTCTCCTTCCCTTGTCTCCCCTCTTCCCCCTATTCACTAGTATCGCTTTGACCTGGTTGGGCTAACTGGTGGTAGAGGGAAGTTGGGATCTATTCATCCGTCTCCTACCTCCTGTCCCCGCGGAGACCTCAGGTGAGCCTGACAAGAAGTGCTCATCAACTGGTGCATTTGAGGCCTCATGAACAAGTGCATGTGTTGAACAATGCCTCTGAACTGATGCATTTGTGGCCTCGACTCTGAAGTGCAAGTGTTAAGAAGTGCTCATGAACTAGTGCATTTGTGGCCTCGACTCTGAAGTGCAAGTGTTGACAATTGCCTATGAAGTGATGCATTTGTGTCCTCATCTCTGAAGTGCAAGTGTTAAGAAGTGCCTCTGAACCGATGCATTTGAGTGCCATTTGGTAATATAATACATTTCATATGTCATATTCTTTGCAGTTCTGGAGGTTTGACCTGAACTAGTGTGTCCAGTTCTGCAGGCCTTATCTTGAATATTGTGTGCAGATCAACAGGCCTCATGTGAGTGACATGTAATGTCCAGTTCTGCAGGTTTCGTCTTGAGTATTGTGTGCAGTTCTGCAGGCATCATAGCAGTGTCATGTCATGTGCAGTTCTGCAGGCCTCGTTGGAGTGTCGTGCCACGTCCAGTTCTGCAGGCCTCGTAGAAGTGTCTTGTCATGTCGAGTTCTACAGGCCTCGTAGGAGTGTTGTGTCATGTCCAGTTCTGCATGCCTCCTAGAAGTGTTGTGCCACGTCCAGTTCTGCAGGCCTTGTAGAAGTGTCTTGTCATGTCAAGTTCTGCAGGTCTCGTAGGAGTATTGTCTCACGTCTTGTTCTGCAGGCCTCGTAGGAGTTTCGTGTCACGTCCAGTTCTGCAGGCCTCGTAGAAGTGTCTTGTCATGTCGAGTTCTGCAGACCTCGTAGGAAGGTCTTGTCATGTCGAGTTCTGCAGGCCTCGTAGGAGTGTCATGTCACGTACAGTTCTGCAGGCCTCGTAGGAGTGTCTTGTCACGTCCAGTTCTGCAGGCCTCGTAGGAGTATTGTGTCATGTGTAGTTCTGCAGGCCTCATAGGAGTTTTGTGTCACGTCCAGTTCTGCAGGCCTCGTAGGAGTTTTGTGTCACGTCCAGTTCTGCAGGTCTCGTAGGAGTGATGTGCCACGTCCAGTTCTGCAGGCCTTATCTTGAATATTGTGTGCAGATCAACAGGCCTCATGTGAGAGACATGTAATGTCCAGTAGTTCTGCAGGTTTCGTCTTGAGTATTGTGTGTAGTTCTGCAGTCATCATAGCAGTGTCATGTCTTGTCATGTGCAGTTTTGGAGGCCTCGTAGGAGTGTTGTGCCACGTTCAGTTCTGCAGGCCTTGTAGAAGTGTCTTGTCATGTCGAGTTCTGCAGACCTCGTAGGAGTGTTGCGTCACGTCCAGTTCTGCAGGCCTCGTAGGAGTGTCTTGTCATGTCGAGTTCTGCAGGCCTCGCAGGAGTGTTGTGTCATGTCCAGTTCTGCAGGCTTCGTAGGAGTGTCGTGTCATGTCCAGTTCTGCAGGCCTCGTAGGAGGGTCTTGTCATGTCCAGTTCTGCAGGCCTCGTAGGAGTGTTGTGTCATGTCCAGTTCTGCAGGCCTCCTAGAAGTGTTGTGCCACGTCCAGTTCTGCAGGCCTCGTAGAAGTGTCTTGTCATGTCAAGTTCTGCAGGTGTTGTAGGAGTGTTGTGCCACGTCCAGTTCTGCAGGCCTTATCTTGAATATTGGGTGCAGATCAAAAGTGATGTGAGTGACATGTAATGTCCAGTTCTGCAGGTTTTGTCTTGAGTATTGTGTGCAGTTCTGCAGTCATCATAGCAGTGTCATGTGCTGTTCTGTAGGCCTCGTAGGAGTGTCGTGTCACGTCCAGTTCTGCAGGCCTCCTAGAAGTGTTGTGCCACGTCCAGTTCTGCAGGCCTCCTAGAACTGTTTTGTCATGTCGAGTTCTGCAGGGCTCGTAGGAATGTCGTGTCACGTCCAGTTCTGCAGGCCTCGTAGGAGTGTCTTGTCATGTCGAGTTCTGCAGGCCTCATAGGAGTGTCGTGTCACGTATAGTTCTGCAGGTCTCGAAGAAGTATTGTGTCATGTGTAGTTCTGCAGGCCTCAAAGGAGTGTTGTGTCATGTCCAGTTCTGCAGGCCTCGTAGGAGTTTTGTGTCACGTCCAGTTCTGCAGGCCTCGTAGGAGTATTGTGTCATGTGTAGTTCTGCAGGCCTCGTAGGAGTGTTGTGTCACGTCCAGTTCTGCAGGCCTCGTAGGAGTTTTGTGTCACGTCCAGTTCTGCAGACCTCGTAGGAGTATTGTGTCATGTGCAGTTCTGCAGGCCTCATAGGAGTGTTGTGTCACGTCCAGTTCTGCAGGCCTCGTAGGAGTGTCTTGTCATGTTGAGTTCTGCAGGCCTCGCAGGAGTGTCGTGTCACGTACAGTTCTGCAGGTCTCGTAGGAGTGTTGTGTCACGTCCACATATGCAGGCCTTGTAGGAGTATCGTGTCATGTCCAGTTCTGCTGGCCTCGTAGGAGTATTGTGTCATGTCCAGATATGTAGGCCTCGTAGAAGTGTTGTGTCAATTCCAGTTCTGCAGGCCTCGTAGGAGTGTTGTGTCACATCCAGTTCTGCAGGCCTCATATGAGTGTTGTGTCACGTCCAGTTCTGCAGGTATCGTAGGAGTGTTGTGTCACGTACAGTTCTGCAGGCCTCGTAGGAGTGTTGTGTCACGTCCAGTTCTGAAGGCCTCGTAGGAGTGTCGTGTCACATACAGTTCTGCATGCCTCGTAGGAGTGTTGTGTCACGTCCAGTTCTGCAGGCCTCGTAGGAGTATTGTGTCACATCCAGTTCTGCAGGCCTTATCTTGAATATTGTGTGCAGATCAACAGGCCTCATGTAAATGACATGTAATGTCCAGTTCTGCAGGTTTCGTCTTGAGAATTGTGTGCAGTTGTGCAGTCATCATAGCAGTGTCATGTCATGTCATGTGCAGTTCTGCAGGCCTCGTAGGAGTGTTGTGTCACGTCCAATTCTGCATGCCTCGTAGGAGTGCCGTGTCATGTCCAGGTCTGCAGACTTCCTAGAAGTGTTGTGCCACGTCCAGTTCTGCAGGCCTCGTAGAAGTGTCTTTTCATGTCGAGTTCTGCAGGTCTCGTAGGAGTATTGTGTCACGTCTTGTTCTGCAGGCCTCATAGGAGTTTCGTGTCACGTCCAGTTCTGCAGGCCTCGTAGAAGTGTCTTGTCATGTCGAGTTCTGCAGGCCTCGTAGGAGTTTCGTGTCACGTCCAGTTCTGCAGGCCTCGTAGGAGTGTCTTGTCATGTCGAGTTCTGCAGGCTTCGTAGGAGTGTCATGTCACATACAGTTCTGCAGGCCTCCTAGAAGTGTTGTGCCACGTACAGTTCTGCAGGCCTCGTAGAAGTGTCTTGTCATGTCGAGTTCTGCAGGCCTCGTAGGAGTGTTGTGTCACGTCCAGTTCTGCAGGCCTCGTAGAAGTGTCTTGTCATGTTGAGTTCTGCAGGCCTTGTAGGAGTGTCCAGTTCTTCAGGCCTCGTAGGAGTGTCTTGTCACGTCCAGTTCTGCTGGCCTAGTAGGAGTATTGTGTCATGTGTAGTTCTGCCGGCCTTGTAGGAGTGTTGTGTCACGTCCAGTTCTGAAGGCCTCATAGGAGTTTTGTGTCACATCCAGTTCTGCAGACCTCGTAGGAGTATTGTGCCATGTGCAGTTCTGCAGGCCTCGTAGGAGTGTTGTGTCACGTCCAGTTCTGCAGGCCTCGTAGGAGTGCTGTGTCACGTCCAGTTCTGCAGGCCTCGTAGGAGTGTTGTGTCACATCCCGTTCTGCAGGCCTCATAGGAGTGTCATGGCACATCCAGTTCTGCAGGCCTCGTAGGAGTGTTGTGTTACATCCAGTTCTGCAGGCCTTGTAGGAGTATTGTGTCGTGTGCAGTTCTGCAGGCCTCGTAGGAGTGTTGTGTCACATCCAGTTCTGCAGGCCTCATAGGAGTGTTGTGTCATGTCCATGTCACGTCCAGTTCTGCAGGCCTTGTAGGAGTGTCGTGTCACGTCCAGTTCTGCAGGCCTCGTAAAAGTGTCTTGTCATGTCGAGTTCTGCAGGCCTCGAGGGAGGGTCGTGACACCTCCAGTTCTGCAGGTCTTGTAGGAGTGTTGTGTCATGTCCAATTCTGCAGGCCTCGTAGGAGTGTTGTGTCAGGTGCAGTTCTGCAGGCCTCCTATGAGTGTTGTGTCACGTCCAGTTCTGCAGGCCTCGTAGTAATATTGTGTCATGTCCAGATATGCAGGCCTCGTAGGAGTGTTGTGTCACGTCCAGTTCTGCAGACCTCGCAGGAGTGTCGTGTCACATCCAGTTCTGCAGGCCTCATAGGAGTATTGTGTCACGTCCAGTTCTGCAGGCCTTGTAGGAGTATTGTGTCATGTGCAGTTCTGCAGGCCTCGTAGGAGTGTTGTGTCACATCCAGTTCTGCAGGCCTCGTAGGAGTGTTGTGCCATGTCACGTCCAGTTCTGCAGGCCTCGGGGAGTGTCGTGTCACGTCCAGTTCTGCAGGCCTTGTAGAATTGTCTTGTCATGTCGAGTTCTGCAGGCCTCGTAGGAGGGTCGTGTCACCTCCAAGTCTGCAGGTCTCATAGGAGTGTTGTGTCATGTCCAATTCTGCAGGCCTCGTAGGAGTGTTGTGTCATGTGCAGTTCTGCAGGCCTCGTAGAAGTGTCTTGTCATGTTGAGTTCTGCAGGCCTTGTAGGAGTGTTGTGTCACATCCCGTTCTGCAGGCCTCATAGGAGTGTCATGTCACGTCCAGTTCTGCAGGCCTCGTAGGAGTGTTGTGTTACATCCAGTTCTGCAGGCCTTGTAGGAGTATTGTGTCGTGTGCAGTTCTGCAGGCCTCGTAGGAGTGTTGTGTCACATCCAGTTCTGCAGGCCTCATAGGAGTGTTGTGTCATGTCCATGTCACGTCCAGTTCTGCAGGCCTCGTAGGAGTGTCGTGTCACGTCCAGTTCTGCAGGCCTCGTAGAAGTGTCTTGTCATGTCGAGTTCTGCAGGCCTCGTAGGAGGGTCGTGACACCTCCAGTTCTGCAGGTCTTGTAGGAGTGTTGTGTCATGTCCAATTCTGCAGGCCTCGTAGGAGTGTTGTGTCAGGTGCAGTTCTGCAGGCCTCCTATGAGTGTTGTGTCACGTCCAGTTCTGCAGGCCTCGTAGTAATATTGTGTCATGTCCAGATATGCAGGCCTCGTAGGAGTGTTGTGTCATGTCCAGTTCTGCAGGCCTCGCAGGAGTATCAAGTCATGCACAGCTCTGCAGGCCTCGTAGGAGTGCCGTGTCACGTCCAGTTCTGCAGGCCTCGCAGGAGTGTTGTGTCACATCCAGTTCTGCAGGCCTCATAGGAGTATTGTGTCACGTCCAGTTCTGCAGGCCTTGTAGGAGTATTGTGTCATGTGCAGTTCTGCAGGCCTCGTAGGAGTGTTGTGTCACATCCAGTTCTGCAGGCCTCGTAGGAGTGTTGTGTCACGTCCAGTTCTGCAGGCCTCGTAGGAGTGTCGTGTCACGTCCAGTTCTGCAGGCCTCGTAGAATTTTCTTGTCATGTCGAGTTCTGCAGGCCTCGTAGGAGGGTCGTGTCACCTCCAGTTCTGCAGGTCTCATAGGAGTGTTGTGTCATGTCCAATTCTGCAGGCCTCGTAGGAGTGTTGTGTCATGTGCAGTTCTGCAGGCCTCGTAGGAGTGTCGTGTCACGTCCAGTTCTGCAGGCCTCGCAGGAGTATCAAGTCATGCACAGCTCTGCAGGCCTCGTAGGAGTGCTGTGTTACATCCAGTTCTGCAGGCCTCGCAGGAGTGTCGTGTCACGTCCAGTTCTGCAGGCCTCATAGGAGTATTGTGTCACGTCCAGTTCTGCAGGCCTCATAGGAGTATTGTGTCACGTCCAGTTCTGCAGGCCTCGTAGGAGTATTGTGTCATGTTCATTTCTGCAGGCCTCGTAGGAGTATTGTGTCACGTCTTGTTCTACAGGCCTCGTAGGAGTAATGTGTAACGTCCAGTTCTGTAGGCCCCGTAGGAGTGTTGTGTCACGTCCAGTACTACAGGCCTTGTAGGAGTGTTGTGTCACGTCCAGTTCTGCAGGCCTCGTAGGAGTGTTGTGTCACGTCTATTGCTGCAGGCCTCGTAGGAGTGTTGTGTCACGTCCAGATATGCAGGCCTTGTAGGAGTATTGTGTCATGTCCATGGCATGTCCAGTTCTGCTGGCCTCGTAGAAGTATCGTGTCATGTCCAGATATGTAGGCCTCTTAGGAGTGTTGTGTCAATTCCAGTTCTGCAGGCCTCGTAGGAGTGTTGTGTCACGTCCAGTTCTGTAGGCCTCTTAGAATTGTTGTGTCATGTCCAGTTCTGCACGCCTCGTAGGACAGCTGTGTAATGCCCAGTTCTGCAGGCCTCGTAGGACTGTTGTGTCACGTCCAGAGATGCAGGCCTCGTAGGAGTGTCGTGTCAAGTCCAGTTCTGCAGGCCGCGTCGGAGTGTTGTGTCACGTCCAGATATGCAGGCCTCGTAGGAGTGTCATGTCATGTCCATGTCATGTCCAGTTCTGCTGGCCTCGTAGGAGTGTTGTGTCACGTCCAGTTCTGCAGGCGTCGTAGGAGCGTCATGTCATGTCCAGATATGCGGGCCTCGTAGGAGTATTGTGTCATGTCCAGTTCTGCAGGCCTCGTATGAGTGTCGTGTCATGTCCATGTCATGTCCAGTTCTGCAGGCCTCGTAGGAGTGTCTTGTCATGTCAAGTTCTGCAGGCCTCGTAGGAGTATTGTGCCACATCCAGATATGCAGGCCTCGTAGGAGTGTCTAGTCACGTCCAGTTCTGCAGGCCTCGCAGGAGTTTTGTATCAGGTCCGGTTCTGCAGGCCTCGTAGGGGTGTCGTGTCATGTCCAGATATGCAGGCCTCGTAGGAGTATTGTGTCATGTCCAGTTCTGGAGGCCTCGTAGGAGTGTTGTGTCATGTCCAGTTCTGCAGGCCTTGTAGGGGTGTTGTGTCAAGTCCAGTTCTGCAGGCCTCATAGGAGTGTCATGTCATGTCCAGTTCTGCAAGCCTCGTAGGAGTGTTGTGTCATGTCCATGTCACGTCCAGTTCTGCAGGCCTCGTAGAAGTATTGTGGCACGTCCAGTTCTGCAGCCTCGTAGCAGTGTTGTGTCATGTACAGCTCTGCAGGCCTTGTAGAAGTGTTGTGTCACATCTAGTTCTGCAGGCCATGTAGGAGTGTTGTGTCATGTCCATGTCACGTCCAGTTCTGCAGGCCTTGTAGGAGTATTGTGTTACGTCCAGTTCTGCAGGCCTCGTAGGAGTATTGTGTCACGTCCAGTTCTGCAGGCCTCGTAGGAGTGTCGTGTCATGTCCATGTCATGTCCAGTTCTGCTGTCCTCATAGGAGTGTCGTGTCATGTCCATGTCATGTCCAGTTCTGCTGGCCTCGTAGGAGTGTTGTGTCATGTCCATGTCATGTCCAGTTCTGCTGTCCTCGTAGGAGTGTCGTGTCATGTCCATGTCATGTCCAGTTCTGCAGGCCTCGTAGGAGTGTTGTGTCATGTCCATGTCATGTCCAGTTCTGCTGTCCTCGTAGGAGTGTCGTGTCATGTCCATGTCATGTCCAGTTCTGCTGGCCTCCTCTTGAGTATTGTGTTATGTTCTGAAGGTCTCATCTGGAATACTGTCCCCAGTTCTGGAGCGCTTGCACAGAGTACTGTGTTCAATCAATCAATCAATCAAGCATTTGTATAGCGCGCTACTCACCCGGAGGGTCTCAAGGCGCTTGGGGGGTGGGGGGTCCGCTACTGTTCGAACAGCCAGGTCTTGAGTTGCTTCCTGAAGGAGAGGTGGTCTTGGGTCAGGCGGAGGTGGATGGGTAGGGAGTTCCACGTCTTGGCAGCCAGGTAGGAGAAGGATCTTCCTCCCGTTGTGGCTCTTCGGATGCGGGGGACGGCGGCGAGGGCGTGGTTGGTCGATCGTAGCTGGCGGGTGGGAGTGTAGAAGGTCAGACGGTCGTTGAGGTATCTGGGGCCTTGGTTGTGGAGAGCTTTGTGTGCGTGGGTGAGGAGTCGGAATGTGATTCTCTTGCTGACGGGGAGCCAGTGCAGGTCTCTCAGGTGTCCGGCGATGTGGCTGTGTCGGGGGATGTCCAGGATGAGTCGAGCTGAGGCGTTCTGGATGCGTTGGAGTCTTTTTGAAGTTTGGCTGTGGTTCCGGCGTAGAGGGAGTTGCCGTAGTCCAGTCGGCTGGTGACGAGGGCCTGGGTGACCGTCTTCCTGGTTTCGGTGGGGATCCACCGGAAGATCTTGCGCAGCATGCGTAGGATGTTGAAGCAAGACGAGGAGACGGCGTTGACTTGTCGGGTCATTGAGAGGGAGGAGTCCAGGATGAAGCCCAGGTTGCGTGCGTGGTCCGTTGGTTTGGGTGCGTTGCCCAGGGCAGGGGGCCACCAGGAGTCGTCCCAGGCGGAGGGTGATGATCCTAGGATGAGGACTTCCGTCTTATCTGAGTTCAGTTTCAGGCATGTTGAGCTCTAGACTAACCCTGGTCTGCGATGGGGCGGGTTTGAGGGGACTGATATGAATCACGCTCCCCCCACCCTCCCCTCCCCCAGCCACATCGGCTTTTCAAGCGACACGGGTCAAGTTCGGAATCACTTCATCCCAGCCCTAGCAGCTTCCCAGAGGCACTGACTGACACGTGACTGACTCGCCTTTGCTGCAAACGTATTTCAGAGGCACACGTTTCACTTCCGGTGACTCAGTCACAGTCTTTGTACCTCCTAGAGACAGGGACTGACTTTTGACTGATCTCGCCTCTGTCTTTCAAACTCGAGCCAAACATGACTGCTTCTGCACCAGCCCTCCTGGTCGTTGAGACCGGGATCAGGAGGTGTTAGTACTCCACTCTCTCATTGCCAGCCTCACAGACGCCCTGGACGGGGTACCGTCCCAGCTCCACCTTCCTTGCAGAGACACTGACTGGCCTGACGTGACTGACTGCCCCAGCATGACATGGGAGCAACGGTGGGTACACTGAGTACCACAGACTGATAATAGCTGGGAGGCTAGCTCAGTGAGCTGACAGTTCGCCACGGCGAGCTATGGTGCTCTTGAGGCCATGATTTTGAATTCGGGCAAGGCACGCGCAGCCGTCATCACTCCGAGGTGGGTACAGCGAGTACTATAATTTGGGTAAACTGACATCTATTCTGTGCAGCGCTTAGAATCAGCAGGGCTGAAGCGTTCATGCAGCATTATTTAAAAAAAAAAAACAAGTCACTGGGAGAGGATGTGGCGTAAGGGAGAGAGCTGCCTATTTTGCTGCTGGGGAACCGAGGTCGAGTCTCGGCAGCAGCTCAACATCCTGTGATTATGGGAAAATAACAATCTCCCTGTGCCTACAAAAAAATATAATGTGTCATTGTGTAATGAAATGAAACTGGTGCTCATGTAAAGCGCTCCAATACCTTCGGGTCGAGTTCGCGCTATAAAACTGCAAAATAAATGTTACGCCCTTGAGCGCACGTGCACGTGTAGTCCAGTGCCCTCTTCATGTCCCGACATGCCCTGCGGGTGCCCGGTGTGTACTGGGTCTGGTGGTTTCAGACCTGGAAGGAAGTTATTACGGCCTGAATTGAGTGTGAAGAGAGGTCCTGGCCGTCAGACTGCTCAACGCCCCTCCCCGGCTCTGAGATCCCTTGACACCCTCCGCATTGGGCCCAGGGGGCAATTAGAGCCCCCCCATTTGCTGCCCATCATCTGTTTGAAGATAGGGATTGGAGCCTGCCCACCTGGCGCTAGGATTAGACTGGGAGGCGGGTGGGGGTGTCTGTGCGGGGAGGAGGGACCCCTCACACCTCCAGAGGTCAATTAACGCCAACGTCCAAAGTAACGACCCCCCTCCTCAAGCAAAACACGGCCGAGCCCCCTGCAGGGCCCGTGATGGCAAACGTCTGTCCTCCTGACACCACGGGGAGATAACAGAGAGGGAACCCAGGCGACTGGGGGGTGAGAGGGATGCTATCGGGACCGGAAGACGACGCAAGGGTTAACATAATGTCAGAATCACGTATGGCACAGCAGAGCTATCGCACACGTTAGGCAGTCCGTCCAGGTTTATTACTACATACTGTAAGGGAGCGTAGCGCTTCTTGCCGTCAAGGAGCTGTGTTCACGTTACACAGACCTGAGTTATAGCTCAGGTGACATATCACGTCGATGATTAGTGCTTAAAACAGCAGAGCTGCCCCTCAGATTACACAGCCCTTCAAAGCTCTGGGAATAATACAGCAGAGCCACATATTCCGTCATTGGTTAACGCAAAGGAAAGAGTTCTTGTTCATGTTATCACTCAGGTTACATAGACCATTAAGGTTTAGAGCATAAGACAGCAGAGTTATCACTCAGGTTACATAGACCGTTGATGTTTAGCGCATAAAACAGCAGAGTTATCACTCAGGTTACATAGACCGTTGATGTTTAGCGCATAAGACAGCAGAGTTATCACTCAGGTTACATAGACCGTTGATGTTTAGCGCATAAGACAGCAGAGTTGTCACTCAGGTTACATAGACCGTTGATGTTTAGCGCATAAGACAGCAGAGTTATCACTCAGGTTACATAGACCTTTGATGTTTAGCACATAAGACAGCAGAGTTGTCACTCAGGTTACATAGACCTTCGAGACGTAGGGCGTGAAACAGCAGAGTTACCGGTCAGGTGACATATACCTTATGGCATAGGATATAGCATTGCAGAGCCATGTTGTAGATACACAGACCTTCCATGATCTGGACATGCATAGACTGTTAAGGTTTAGAGCATAAAACAGCAGAGTTATCCCTCAGGTTACATAGACTGTTGAGGTTTAGAGCATAAGACTGCAGAGTTATCACACAGGTTACAAAGACCATTGAGGCTTAGGGCATGACAGTCATAAGACAGCAGAGTTATCACTCAGGTTACACAGAACGTTGAGACTTAGGCAGGGCTTTAAGCGGGCAGGGTCTCACCGGTGCTGAGCACCGGCAGTTTTTAGGTCTCGCCTAGGCAGCGCTTGCGCTGTCTCGTTGAGACATGCAGTATATGCTATAGCGTGGAAGCTTTCTGGAAGCTCCGCCCACTCTCCACCCATCTTTTTGATTGGCTTACATCCTAAATGCTGCCTTCTGATTGGTTTTAGGCTTGTTAGTCCCTCCTCCTGACGGCCATTTTGTCATTTGTATCCTTCCCTGGCTATTGGCCCCTTTACTCCAACACTATTTTCTGCCCTGCGTCCCCCCCGCCCGCTCCCGCAGTTCGTCACTTCTCGCCCCCCCATCATCCCCTCCACTCCCGTTCGTGCCTTCTTAAACACCCGCACTCCCATTTCTTTTTATTTTTTTATTATTTTTTTTTTATTTTTACGCCATAAATGCAATTCAATACACTGAAGACGAGCACATCAGGAAATTACATTGACAAATTTCTAACAGAAATAAACATAAAAAGGGAGAACAAGGGGGTACAAAAGTTAATTATAAGTTCAAATACATCATGCTAAATACTAAATATAAGCCCAGTAAAGTATACAAAGCACACAGTTCTAATCCCACTGAGTACCAGACCATATCCGTTTACATTTTCTCCACGAACGTGGACCTCTAGCTTTCGCAAGAGCCATTTCCATTTCGTATATCTCACGAAGTAAAGACCAAAATTCATTAACACTAGGCCCTGTTTTTTTAATCCAGACCCGGGCAATACACAATCGAGCACATATAATTAAAATTGATACTAATGGGCCCGAAAGACAGCCTCGATCCTGAATTGCCCCCAACACAATTTCCTTCTCTGTCATTTGAATACTGTGTCCAGCCAAAGTTGAAAGAGCATGATTAACTTTAAGCCAAAATACACTCAACACAGGCTATTGGCCCCTTTACTCCAACACTATTTTCTGCCCTGCGTTCCCCCCTCCCGCAGTTCGTCACTTCTCGCCCCCCATCATCCCCTCCACTCCCGTTCGTGCCTTCTTAAACACCCGCACTCCCATTTCTAATGCAATACGTCTCGCGTAAATGCGAGTCGTACTGCATTGCAAATGCTTGTTTTAAAGTAGTGCAGTTTGTGCCACTCTGTGAGCGGGAGCCCACCTCGCATTGTGGTTGAGCGGGAGCCCACCCCGCATTCTGTGTTCCTTGAGGCTGGAGCCCACCCCGCAGTTGTGCTCAGTTAAAGGCGGGAGCCAACCCCGCACTTCGGAGCCGGAGAAAGCAGCGCGACCCGGAAGTCAGGCGCCCGTGCCTGGTTGTAGGCGGGGCCCGAAAAGGAAGCGCAAAGACCGGAAGCTGGTGACAAACTTTCTGTTCACTGGTGCATATTGCTGTCACCGGTGCAGTGTGTATGTGATGCGGCCCCTGTAGCTTCAAGGCGCGGGCTGGAAGTGGTTAAAATGCAACATTCGATGGGGATGAGAGAGTCTCTGGCAGGGCAGTGGGCGGGGCCACGGCTTCTCTTACCTGCACTTGGGTTACCTGCCAAGCCGCACATCCTCCTCGGTGTGTGTGCAGTGCTCGCTTCTGCCTGTGACCGGGTGTCCCAGCACCTGCTGCGTGGGGGATGTGCGAGGCTGCGTGGCCCAAAAACACGGGGGTCGCTGCTGCCGTCGCCACTTCCTCGTTGCGGTAGGTTCGAGGCAAAGTTAAGGAGCAGGAGGGGCACGGTGAAACCATCCTCCTCTTCAGACTAGACAGAATTGTTTCTCGGTTACCGGTTAATGATTGCACGGCTTCAGAGGCACAATGGCCTGCCTCCTTCTGAGTGATGTGATCCTCTGCACATGGGAACTGTGACAGGGAGACCTGGAAACTGACCGGATCTTGCGCAAATATTTGGACCTGAACATCTGGAAAGAAGCACGATCCTACGAGGGGACATCCAGGTATTGTACCGTGATGCTGAACTGAGAGCACAATGAGACAGTGTGGCAGTGCTTTAAGTGGGCTGGGTCCTGCGGGTGCTCAGCACCAGCAGTTCTAAAAAGCAGGTGCTGAGACAGGTCTGTATCGGGCTCTCTATTTTTGCCTTCAGGGTGAAAAAAAATCTTAACTCTGCAGCTGTACCACCCTTCACTGCCTTTGAGGTAACTTCAAAGAGACTCGTTATTGTTCTTTCACAGTCTCATCATTTCAGAACTGAAGCATTTTCAATATTATATACAATGAAGCCATAGTTGTTGCTTATTTATCTTACGCAACTAACCCTGGGGGCTGCAAAGCCCTGTTCTAACCCATGCATTGATGTCTGGCACCCTCTACTGACATACGAAGATGGCAAACGGTGGCAACGACATTTTCCCTAGAAAGCAGGTGGTACCCACAAGTGTACAAATGGAGCAATACTACAATGGCAGGGACGTCTTGTGCACAGTCATGTACACCGTGAACAAACGCACACATTAGTGCAAAGGGGACGATTCATTTACTGAGAGGAGGAAGCAACAGTACAGATGGTGCAATCTCCTCCTGTGCAAGGATATTCAGAGCTCCATGTACATGTTCTGTGGTGAAGAAATGTTTACTGCACTGCCCTACCTTTAACAGTCTTCTATAGAAAGGAGGCTTGCACTGTTTCTGCCCGACCTGCATCGGTCCTCTAAAAAAAAGAAGCTTGCACTTTTTCTGCCCTACCTGTACCTGTCCTCTAAAGAAAGGAAGCTTTCACAGTTTTTGACCTACCTGTACCGGTCCTCTATAGAAAGGAAGCTTGCACAGTTTCTGCCCTACCTGTACCGGTCCTCTATAGAAAGAAAGCATGTACTGTTTCTGCCCTCCCTGTACTAGTCCTCTGTAGAAAGAAAGCATGTACTGTTTCTGCCGGTCCTCTAAAGGAAGGAATCTTTCACTCTCTCTGTCGCACTTTCACGCTCTCTGCCAGCCTCTGTCATATTGGTTTACTTCAGGTCTTCAAGCACAGTTTCTTTTCCGTGTCCTTTTACAAATTTCCATCCCTCAAACTCACACTCTCCTCCTCTTCTACGGGTGTCTTCTGCGTACACAGGGGCTCCTTTATGCGACTGTGGCCTGCTCTCCTCTTCTCTCTCACACACTCTTTCTGCTCCTCTGTCTGGAGTTCATTCACCACTTGCTGCACAAACTACCTCTCCCTCTCTATCTTCCTTTTTGTCTATTCTGTGCAGCTCTCACTCCTATCTGTTCACCATACCACATAATTTCACTACACAAATACACTACACACCACACAATTCCAACCCACACAATTCCACAGCTAACAATTCCAGTTCAACCCACAAAAATCCACTCCAAACCACATGCATCCACTCCACTCCAAAGCAAAACACATTGGTAAAAGGCATTGTCATTTACAATGCCAATAGCTCTAACTCTAACAAATGCGAGACCAATGCATTGCAAATGCTTGTTTAAAGGAGGCCTCGAAATGGGTCTCTATTGGGCTCTGTTTTGTGCCCTGGCACATGTGGTCCGTTTTTTTTCGGACTGCAGTGACAGCACGGACATAGATGTGCGCTGCTCACACTGCTCACTTCTCACTAGTGGAGAAGTTACGGCATGACGTCATGCCAGGTGAGCATCGTTGGGGAAGGGAAATCCTTTAGAGAGACATTTTCTCTCTGGATTTCCCTTCTCTTTTGAATCTCAGGAGCAGCAACATTGTCGTGGTGTCACCAAGGCTTTAAGTGGAAGCTTTTTATTATATACAAGCCATAGTTGCTGCTTATTTATCTTATGCAACTAACAACCATTGACAAAGCCAATAGTCCTGACTTGTTGTAGGTATGATGTTACTTGTTGTATCATATATCTGGATGTAATGACAGAAACAGCAAAATACAAGTCAGGCGGCACACTATGCTAAGCACAGATTTTTAGCTTATGTGTTTTAAAGCCACGCCCTTAATTACATTGGCCACGCCCCTTTAAGAGACCCCCCCCCAGTTTTTTCATCCCACTTAAAGCCCTGGACTTAGGGCATAAAACAGTCATAAGACAGCAGAGTTATCACTCAGGTTACAAAGACCATTGAGGCTTAGGGCATGTCAGTCATAGGACAGCAGAAATGCTACCCATTTTCCCAATCAGTAATACCCACCCTTCACCATCCACATCCACAAACAGAGTAATAAACTCACACCAAATGTACACCACACACTTACCACAAACAAACCCTATGCACAAATCAATGTACCAGCATACACTGCTAAACCACACAAACCACATCTATACATGCTTCTATCCCAGCTACCACACATTTCCACCATCACCTACAAACAGTACACAACTCTATCTTATTCCATGAACCAATCCACTCATCACTAACACAACCCCATCCCACACCATACTTAACTACATCCCATCCAGACCCACACTCCCTGCTCTAATTACTCCTAACAGACCCCCTTTTATCACTAACAAACCCATACTCAGCCTTCCATTATTTGTCCAACCAACAACCTCCTCTTCCTTCTACCATAATAACACAAACACACAACACATACACTGCATGGCACCACACATTTTAACTCTTGCAACAAACCAGTCTAAGACAAACACTCTTACCTCTACTTCATTCCTCCTACACACAACATACACTCTACTCATAAACACATCACCACCCCCTCTACCCTACAACTTCCACTCGCAAACAATACTATACAAACAAATCCATCTCAGGAAACAAATACACCAGCACCTCTTTTCACTACTCCTCAAAAACAAAACATATCACGCACACCAGTGTGAGAAGTTGGCCTGGTATATGCTGTCCACTAATTATAGTGGGCACCTTGCACCAGTCCAAACAACCCCTTATTGGAGATAGGTTAAAGACAACCTTATTGAAAGCTATCCTAGTGGTAGCTATGGAGAGCAGCCTTCAGGCTAAGTCTTGAAGGAATGTAAAGCAGCTTGTTTTACCAGTCTATAATCTCTTGAGTGACCAAATGAAAGAGCACCACACCAGGTATATATTCAAAATATATGTATTTATTGCTAAACACACCCCTCTAGTCTCTTTATGAGGCTAGAGTTCGAAGTACATAAGTTAGAAGTTATTTAAACACAGTAATAGCACAAATACACGTTTGGGCCCTAGGGGCGTACCAAACCATATACCAATAAAGTGGTATGCGAACCACGACTGAACTAGACACTAGGCCTAGAGCCTCTAGAAGTGCTTGGACCACAAGGAACCACCCAAGGTAGTGACACAGGGGACCCACGGGAGACGCGTGCAGTGTAAATACACAACCGCGATACGCCGTTGACTTCTATGGAGAAAGTCGGGATCGGGAAATTAGAGAAAAGGGACACTTAAAAGAGGACTTGGACCAAACCCTTTGAGATCTAGGACTTTGAAGAGTCTCTACCCACGGGAGCACCGGAGTACTCGTGTTACCTCACCCAGGGAAGCCGGGTGCATAGGTGCCTTTTGGGGTCGGGTTTCGTCGTCGATTCGAATGGCGATCTGCTGCAAAGTGCTGCTGGCGACCAAGAGAAAAGTGTCCGGGTGGATCCAAGAGTGGATCGGAGTTCTGAAGAACCTGAAAGCAGAGGGGACAGAGTCTGGGTCACTAGCCAGTGACCAGGAAGGTGATGGACAGATGCCCACCGAGGTCGAGTGCTTCAGGTGTGTTGACGGTCGTCTTGACTCTTCAGCCACGAGGTCCAGGAGGCGTTGTCGGCGACCAGGAGCAGGATTCGGGCTGGTACACAATGTCTGTCGAGTGCTGAGGTGTCGGCGACCGGATTGGACCCAACAAACCTTGGCAACGGCAAGTCTCGGTGAAGATGTAGATCGTCGATGGTGCAGACCAGCAAGGTCTGTGGAACTCACCCAGCGAGGGTAAGTGAGGGCAGGCCTGGAGCAACCAGGATGCCAAGTTAGAAAAGGATTGGCCTTCGTTAAGGGCTACTAGCCAACGGGCTAGCGACCGCAAAGGAGCCTCGTGACGCCGCACGTGGATCTGGCTTACAGGCACTCGTGGAGTGGGGGCCAGTGATCTTCGGTGCAGGTGGTGCTGGAGGCTAGGGCTACTCGGAGCCCAAAGCACGACTTCTTGGGAGACCCAGAAGAGGATGCACTTGCAAATGTGCTCGGTGTCCAGGGGTCATGGTCTCAAGTCACCCACGATAGCCACGGGCCTCAGCTTTGCTGGGGACTCAGGGTAGCCTCGGGAAGTCTGAGAATCCACCTCTGGTGATGCGATGACTTCGGCGTCCGACGGGAGCTTCAGAAATGCGAACCGGACAGATGCTTCTTTGGTGCCTGCCAAGCAGGGAGTCACTCCTTGACCCCAAGGGAGATTCTTCGGTCCTCTAATCGTGAGTAGAGCGTCGAAGGTCCAGGATTCAGTTTCAGAGTTTCGTCCAGGGATAATCTAAAGTCCTAAGGACTGGGTTCCTATCTTTATACTAAAGAGAGGGGTTGGACTACTCTGTGGCCCCACCTATGGCTGGGTCAGGGCAGAGGGGTGGCTACACCCCTTTCCCTTTGTCCAGTTCGCGCCAAAGCAGGGGCTGCAAGCCCCTGATACGGTTTGAACTGGGGTATGCACAGGGACACCAAATGTGCCCCCAGTGCAGGACTTCAAAGCACCCGAAAGTGCTCCCGCCCAGCCCCAATACACATTATCCTGTCTGGGGAGGTGGTCACACCTCCCTGGGACAGGAAACCTATTGTCCAGGCCTCCCCTGCCGGAGTTTCGTCCAGCAGCAGGAGGCCAGACTCGTGTCTGTGGCAGCAGCATCCATTTTGTGATGCCAGGGCTCTGGAAAGAAGTTACCGGACTAGTCAGAGTTAACATGTCTTTCCCTCTAGAAGGGTGGAATGCTACCCCCGCTGCCAGTATTGGCGGGGGGGTAGTATTCCAAGATGTTTGACACCAAATACGACATGTTTAGGTGCAGCCATTCCAAAGTTAGCATTTTACCGCGAGGATATAATGCGCTTAAGAGTATATGGTCAGGCTGCACTACAAACAGCATCAGAGATGGTCTCCGAACGCTGCAGAGGGGCCCTGCTCAAGCAGGGGCACCCTCTCACATAGGAACCATGCACTCTGCCTTTAGGATTGATAAGGCCTGCCTTAGGAGTGACTTATAGGTTTATATGTGTGTATGTATTTAGTGATATAGGTAACCTATATCACAGTAAGGGGTGCATGCACCACCTTACCCAGGCTGCAGTAGCAGACCTGTGGTGTCAGTTTGGATGGCCTTCCAGGGGTGGCATAATACATGCTGCAGCCCCTGGCAGGCCTCTGAGGTACCTATGCCCTTGGTACATAGTATACCATATACTAGGGACTTATAAGGGCACTCCAGATCCCAATCAGTGATGTGCCTAAGGCACATGGAAACCATTTTAGAGAGGAAGCAGCTAGGCTGGGGTTCTGATTAGCAGGGCCCCAGCCAGACTAATGTCGAAAAACAGTGAAGCATCAGCAAAAAGTGGGGGTACCCATGTGAAGCAGATCCTACTCTCCTACATAACCCCCCAAACGTAGGGACATTAAACTAACCTTGCCCAGTTAAGTCTTCATGTTCTAAGTGGAAATACCTAGAGAGTCCATCTGCATTCGCATGGTTACTCCCAGGCCTATGTTCCACTGTAAAGTCCATCCCCTGTAGGGAAATGGACCACCTAAGCAGTTTGGGGTTTTCACCCTTCATTTGTTTTAGCCATAAGAGGGGCTTATGGTCTGTCTGACCAGGAAGTGTGTACCAAACAAGTATGGCCTCAACTTCTTCAGAGCCCAGACCACAGCAAAGGCCTCCCTCTCTATGGCTGACCAACGTTTCTCTCTAGGGGTCAGCCTTCTGCTAATGAAAGCTACTGGCTGATCCTGACCTTCTTCATTCAATTGTGACAGTACAGCCCCTACCCCCAATTCAGATGCATCAGTTTGAACAATGAACTTCTTGGAGTAATCAGGACTCTGCAGAATTGGAGCAGTGCACATGGCCTGCTTCAGGTCATCAAATGCCTTTTGACAGCTAACTGTCCACTGAACCTTTTTGGGCATTTTCTTAGAAGTTAAGTCATTCAGGGGTGTCACTATTGATCCATACCCCTTGACAAATCTCCTATAGTACCCAGTCAGGCCTAAGAAGGCTCTCACCTGAGTCTGGGTAGTGGGAGCAGTCCAGTCCATGATGGTCTGGATCTTGCTCTGCAAAGGTTGAACCTGGCCTCCACCCACAAGGTGGCCCAGGTACACAACCTGACTCTGCCCTATCTGGCACTTAGTGGCCTTGATAGTCAGGCCTGCCTTTTGCAGGGCCTGTAAAACATTCCTGAGGTGGACCAGGTGATCCTCCCAGGTGGAGCTAAAGACAGCAATATCATCTAGATATGCTGCACTATAGGCTTCCAGACCTGTGAGAACTGTATTCACCAGCCTCTGGAAAGTGGCAGGTGCATTCTTCAGACCAAAGGGCATTACCACAAATTGATAATGCCCACTAGGGGTTGAGAATGCTGTTTTGGGCTTTGCAGTATCAGCTAGTCTGATCTGCCAGTAGCCAGCTGTTAGGTCAAATGTGCTGAGATATTTGGCAGAGGCCAAAGTATCTATGAGCTCATCTGCCCTGGGTATGGGATGGGCATCAGTCCTAGTGACTGCATTGAGACCCCTGTAGTCCACACAAAACCTCATCTCTCTTTTTCCACCACTGGTGTGAGGTTTTGGTACAAGGACCACTGGACTAGCCCAAGGGCTATCTGAGGGTTCAATAACTCCCAATTCCAACATTTTCTGGACTTCAGTCCTGATACAGTCCCTGACATGGTCAGGTTGCCTATAAATCTTGTTTTTAATAGGCAGACTGTCCCCAGTGTCCACTTCATGAGTGCACCAGGTGGTCTGACTGGGTGTCAGTGAAAACATATGTCTAAACTGATTGAGGACTTGCCTGCAATCAGTTTGTTGCTGGGTAGTGAGGCTGCCTGCCAAGGCTGCACCATCAACTGACCCATCGTCAGGGTTCTGTGAGAGCAGGTCAGGGAGTGGGTCACTCTCTTCCTCCTGCCCTTCATCAGTAGCCATGAGCAAGCCCATGTCTGCCCTGTCCACATATGGTTTTAACCTGTTGACATGGAGAACCCTGTGGGGACTCCCGGGTGTTCCTAGGTCTACTAAATAAGTGACCTCACCCTTCTGCTCAACAATAGTGTGGGGTCCACTCCATTTATCTTGGAGAGCTGCTGGGGCCACTGGCTCCAACACCCACACCTTCTGTCCTGGCTGGTAAACAGTCAGAACAGCCTTTTGGTCATGCCAGGCCTTTTGAAGTTCCTGGCTAGCCTCAAGGTTTTTGGTTGCCTTTTTCATGTACTCAGCCATCCTGGAGCGGAGACCAAGTACATAGTCCACTATATCTTGCTTTGGGGGCTTGAGAGGTAACTCCCATCCTTCCTACACCAAGCACAGTGGACCCCTCACAGGGTGGCCAAACAGAAGTTCAAAAGGGCTGTAACCAACCCCCTTCTGAGGCACCTCCCTATATGCGAATAAAAGGCAGGGCAAGAGTATGTCCCATCTACGCCTAAGCTTTTCTGGGAGCCCTTTAATCATGCCCTTCAAGGTTTTGTTGAATCTCTCAACTAAACCATTGCATTGTGGGTGATAGGGTGTGGTGAACTTATAAGTCACTCCACACTCCTTCCACATTGCTTTTAAGTACCCAGACATGAAGTTAGCACCCCTGTCTGATACTACCTCCTTAGGAAAGCCCACTCTTGAGAAGATTCCCAGGAGGGCCCTTGCCACCACAGGTGCTGTAGTGGTCCTGAGGGGAATAGCTTCTGGGTACCTGGTGGCATGATCCACTACCACCAGGATAAACCTGTGCCCAGAGGCTGTTTGGGGATCCATGGGACCAACAATGTCAATCCCTACCCTTTCAAAGGGCACCCCCACCACAGGTAGTGGTATCAGGGGGCCTTTGTAGTGCCACCTGCCTTGCCACTGGCTTGGCAGGTTACACAGGAGCGACAAAACTCCTTACTGTCTTCAGACATGTGGGGCCAGTGAAAGTGAGGGACAATTCTGTCCCAAGTCTTGTTCTGGCCCAGGTGACCTGCTAAGGGAATATCATGGGCTAGGGTCAATAGGAAGCCCCTGAACTTCAGAGGTATAACCAACCTCCTGGTAGCACCAGGCTTGGGGTCTCTACTCTCTGAGTACAGGAGTCCATCATCCCAATACACTGTATGGGGACCACTAGCTTTCCCAGCAGCCTCAGCAGCAGCTTGCTGTCTGAGGGGTTCAAGGGAGGGGCAGCTCTGCTGCTCCTGGCTCAGATCTGCCCTAGAAGGTCCCCCTGTCCCCAAGAACTCAACCTGGTCAGGTTCAAGTTCCTCTGGGACAGTTCCTTCTTCAGGGCTGAGATCATCCCCCTCAAGGGACTGATCTTCCTCCTGAGCCAAGGGGAAGGCACTGCCTTAACCCTACTACTCCTCCTCTTGGAAGGCACTTGGTCCTTTCTTCCAGAATCCAAGGCCTGTTCAGTGCTAGACATTTTGGCTTGTGACCTGGTCACAGCAAACACATCTGCAGGGATCCCCAGCATTTCTGCATGGGTCCTGAGCTCCACTTCTGCCCAAGCAGAAGTCTCTAAGTCATTGCCAAGCAAGCATTCGACTGTTAGGTTTGCACTTACCACAACCTTCTTAAGGCCAGTTACCCCTCCCCAGGAGAAGTTAACAACTGCCAGAGTATGGTCTGTTCTGACATTGCTAGCATTGGTCACTTGGTACATCTCACCAAGTATAACTTGCCCAGGATTCACAAGGTCTGGTGTCACCATTGTGACACTTGCCCCTGTGTCCCTAAATGCCAAAGCCTCACGTCCATTGATTAAAGGCTGTTGTCTGTACTTGCCCAGATTACTGAGACTCACAGTGGAGGTCACATCCATGCCTCCATCACAGACTAACACAGCCTGAGTCAGTTCTCTGACTAGGTCAGAGCCCAACTCAGTTCCCAGGGTGAACCCTACTAAACCCTTGGCTGGAGCACTCCCACCAACTGTACTAGGGGGAACAGGTGCCTTAGGGGCATTGGTGGGTGCTGGACTGGAGTCTTTGGACTTGGTGCAATCACTGGTCCAGTGGGTCTTTTGCTTACAGACCTTGCACCATGGTTTTCTTTGGCCTTTCCCTTTGGTAGACTGTGAATCCCCACCAGAAGAAGATTTTTGGGGGCCTGATGAAGACTTTTGATCTTTACCCTTCTCCCCACCCTTGTCAGAGTTCTTAGCATCTTGCTTCTTGGTTTCCCCACCTTGGTTCTGTACCTTCTGCTTCACCCTGGTTCTGACCCATTTGTCTGCCTTCTTTCCCAATTCTTGGGGAGAGGTCAGATCAGAGTCTACCAGGTATTGATGCAACAGCTGATTTTGACAGTTATTAAGAATCTGCTCCCTCATTATCAGATTGTACAATCCTGAGAAGTCACACACCTTACTGCCCATCAACCAGCCTTCCAGAGCCTTGGCAGAACAATCCACATAGTCTACCCAGTCTTGAGTCTGTGCTTTTTGGGTGTCTCTGAACTTCAACCTGTACTGTTCAGTGGTTAGGCCAAACCCATCAATAAGAGCACTCTTCAAGACCTTGTAATTATCAGCATCCTCCTCTCTAACAGTGAGGAGCTTATCTCTACCTTTGTCAGCAAATGAGAGCCACAAGATTGCTGCCCACTGCTCCTGAGGGACCTTCTGTACCTTACAGGCCCTCTCTAGAGCAGTTATCCACTTGTGGATGTCATCCCCATTCTGATAGGGAGGGACAATCTTGCTCAGGTTCCTATGGTCATAGGACCTTTCCCTATCTCTAGGGATCTGGCTGCCACCATGGGACTCTAGTCCCAACTTTCTTCTCTCTCTAAAGAGATCTAGGGACTCCCTGTCTATGGCTAGTTGCTTCTTTTTGAGTTCAAGCTGAGCTTCCTCATATTGAACCAGCCTCTTTCTTCTCTCATGAGAGGATTCCCTCCTATGAGATGAGACAGAGCTCCCTATTGAGGTGCCAGAGTGGTTAGACTCCTGAGAAGAAGATCTAGACCTTCTGGGCACACTCACAATCCTTCCTGGGGGGACAAAGGGTGCATCATTCTGATCCTCCTCTTCCTCAGGAGGGGTTGGATTATCCAGGTCAGGGTCATTGTCACCCTCCTGGCCAGTTTCAGAGGGGGCTGGGGGTACTGGTACCCCTGGTCCCTTCCTCATCTTCTGCCCCACCCTCAGCTCCTACCCCTTCAGTCCCCAAGGGCTTACTAAGGTCATAAGCCACCAACAACTCCTTGAGGTGTTGGGTGGTGGGACTTTGGCCTGTCCTTATTTTCTCAAGTTGCATAAAGTTCTCAATTCCAAGAATGGGAGTGTATCATACTTGGAGGGTGGAAGCTCAATGGCTTCCTGCAAGGATTCTTTGGATCCGGCCCTTAAAGACATTACTAGTGTGGTGTGGTGTATGCACTACCTACTCTAGTGTGGCCTACTAAACTCTCTTGAGTTGTAGAAAGGGTTGTGCTATCCCTTAACACACAACTCTAAGTTCAGTAGAACTTACTGTATTCTAAGCTTAAATTATATGTACCTTAGGTACCTTTAGTGGTTTTCAGTTGATCAATTCAATTGAGATTATCTGGTAAAACAATAGCAAGCTGGAATCCCACACGCTGCACACCAATGTGAGCAGTTGGCCTGGTATATGCTGTCCACTAATTATAGTGGGCACCTTGCACCAGTCCAAACAACCCCTTATTGGAGATAGGTTAAAGACAACCTTATTGAAAGCTATCCTAGTGGTAGCTATGGAGAGCAGCCTTCAGGCTAAGTCTTGAAGGAATGTAAAGCAGCTTGTTTTACCAGTCTATAATCTCTTGAGTGACCAAATGAAAGAGCACCACACCAGGTATATATTCAAAATATATGTATTTATTGCTAAACACACCCCTCTAGTCTCTTTATGAGGCTAGAGTTCGAAATACATAAGTTAGAAGTTATTTAAGCACAGTAATAGCACAAATACACGTTTGGGCCCTAGGGCGTACCAAACCATATACCAATAAAGTGGTATGCGAACCACGACTGAACTAGACACTAGGCCTAGAGCCTCTAGAAGTGCTTGGACCACAAGGAACCACCCAAGGTAGTGACACAGGGGACCCACGGGAGACGCGTGCAGTGTAAATACACAACCGCGATACGCCGTTGACTTCTATGGAGAAAGTCGGGATCGGGAAATTAGAGAAAAGGGACACTTAAAAGAGGACTTGGACAAAACCCTTTGAGATCTAGGACTTTGAAGAGTCTCTACCCACGGGAGCACCGGAGTACTCGTGTTACCTCACCCAGGGAAGCCGGGTGCATAGGTGCCTTTCGGGGTCGGGTTTCGTCGTCGATTCGAATGGCGATCTGCTGCAAAGTGCTGCTGGCGACCAAGAGAAAAGTGTCCGGGTGGATCCAAGAGTGGATCGGAGTTCTGAAGAACCTGAAAGCAGAGGGGACAGAGTCTGGGTCACTAGCCAGTGACCAGGAAGGCGATGGACAGATGCCCACCGAGGTCGAGTGCTTCAGGTGCGTTGACGGTCGTCTTGACTCTTCAGCCACGAGGTCCAGGAGGCGTTGTCGGCGACCAGGAGCAGGATTCGGGCTGGTACACAATGTCTGTCGAGTGCTGAGGTGTCGGCGACCGGATTGGACCCAACAAGCCTTGGCAACGGCAAGTCTCGGTGAAGATGTAGATCGTCGATGGTGCAGACCAGCAAGGTCTGTGGAACTCACCCAGCGAAGGTAAGTGAGGGCAGGCCTGGAGCAACCAGGATGCCAAGTTAGAAAAGGATTGGCCTTCGTTAAGGGCTACTAGCCAACGGGCTAGCGACCGCGAAGGAGCCTCGTGACGCCGCACGTGGATCTGGCTTACAGGACACTCGTGGAGTGGGGGCCAGTGATCTTCGGTGCAGGTGGTGCTGGAGGCTAGGGCTACTCGGAGCCCAAAGCACGACTTCTTGGGAGACCCAGAAGAGGATGCACTTGCAAATGTGCTCGGTGTCCAGGGGTCACGGTCTCAAGTCACCCACGATAGCCACGGGCCTCAGCTTTGCTGGGGACTCAGGGTAGCCTCGGGAAGTCTGAGAATCCACCTCTGGTGATGCGAAGACTTCGGCGTCCGACGGGAGCTTCAGAAATGCGAACCGGACAGATGCTTCTTTGGTGCCTGCCAAGCAGGGGAGTCACTCCTTGACCCCAAGGGAGATTCTTCGGTCCTCTAATCGTGAGTAGAGCGTCGAAGGTCCAGGATTCAGTTTCAGAGTTTCGTCCAGGGATAATCTAAAGTCCTAAGGACTGGGTTCCTATCTTTATACTAAAGAGAGGGGTTGGACTACTCTGTGGCCCCACCTATGGGTGGGTCAGGGCAGAGGGGTGGCTACACCCCTTTCCCTTTGTCCAGTTCGCGCCAAAGCAGGGGCTGCAAGCCCCTGATCCGGTTTGAACTGGGGTATGCACTAGGGACACCAAATGTGCCCCCAGTGCAGGACTTCAAAGCACCCGAAAGTGCTCCCGCCCAGCCCCAATACACATTATCCTGTCTGGGGAGGTGGTCACACCTCCCTGGGACAGGAAACCTATTGTCCAGGCCTCCCTGCCGGAGTTTCGTCCAGCAGCAGGAGGCCAGACTCGTGTCTGTGGCAGCAGCATCCATTTTGTGATGCCAGGGCTCTGGAAAGAAGTTACCGGACTAGTCAGAGTTAACATGTCTTTCCCTCTAGAAGGGTGGAATGCTACCCCCGCCGCCAGGATTGGTGGGGGTAGTATTCCAAGATGTTTGACACCAAACACGACATGTTTAGGTGCAGCCATTCCAAAGTTAGCATTTTACCTCGAGGATATAATGCGCTTAAGAGTATATGGTCAGGCTGCACTACAAACAGCATCAGAGATGGTCTCCGAACGCTGCAGAGGGCCCTGCTCATGCAGGGGCACCCTCTCACATAGGAACCATGCACTCTGCCTTTAGGATTGATAAGGCCTGCCTTAGGAGTGACTTATAGGTTTATATGTGTGTATGTATTTAGTGATATAGGTAACCTATATCACAGTAAGGAGTGCATGCACCACCTTACCCAGGCTGCAGTAGCAGACCTGTGGTGTCAGTTTGGATGGCCTTCCAGGGGTGGCATAATACATGCTGCAGCCCCTGGCAGGCCTCTGAGGTACCTATGCCCTTGGTACATAGTATACCATATACTAGGGACTTATAAGGGCACTCCAGATCCCAATCAGTGATGTGCCTAAGGCACATGGAAACCATTTTAGAGAGGAAGCAGCTAGGCTGGGGTTCTGATTAGCAGGGCCCCAGCCAGACTAATGTCGAAAAACAGTGAAGCATCAGCAAAAAGTGGGGGTACCCATGTGAAGCAGATCCTACTCTCCTACAACCAGCACAACAAAATCTCTCAAGCACAACACCTCATAATACCTACCGTCACAAAATTCAAACATACACCCACCTTTCAAACTACACAAAGGAACAAACTCCATTGCAAAGCTTTCTCTCTTCCACCACACCTAACACACATACAGCAACAAAGCAACTCTTTTCCAACCGCCTCTCATCCATTGGACAATTTAGAACCTTACTTCATGACCCACATGCTGCACCACCACCCCAGACTCATACACCTTCAGCCCTAAACAGACGCAAACAATATAAGCAACGTACCACACCTCACAACTTCGCTTCTCCATGTCTACTGTGTGAGAAGTTGGCCTGGTATATGCTGTCCACTAATTATAGTGGGCACCTTGCACCAGTCCAAACAACCCCTTATTGGAAATAGGTTAAAGACAACCTTTATTGAAAGCTATCCTAGTGGTAGCTATGGAGAGCAGCCTTCAGGCTAAGTCTTGAAGGAATGTAAAGCAGCTGGTTTTACCAGTCTATAATCTCTTGAGTGACCAAATGAAAGAGGACCAAACCAGGTATATATTTTAAATATATGTATTTAGTCTTAAACACACCCCTCTAGTCTCTTTATGAGGCTAGAGTTCGAAGTACATAAGTTACAAGTCGACTATCAACAGTAATAGCACAAATACACGTTTGAGCCCTAGGGGCGTACCAAACCATATACCAATAAAGTGGTATAAGAACCACGACTGAGCTAGACACAAGGCCTAGAGCCTGTAGAAGTGCTTGGCCCTCAAGGAACCACCCAAGGTAGTGACACAGGGGACCCACGGGGGACGCGTGCAGTGTGAGAACACAGCCGCGAGCCGCCGTTGACTTCTATGGGGAATGTCGCGGTTGGAGTTTTAAAGAAAAAGGACACTTGGAGGAGGACTTGGAGCAAACCCCTTTAGAACTAGGTCGTTCTAGAGTCAATACCCACGGGAGCACCGAAGTACTCGAGTTACCTCACCCAGGAGAGCCGGGTGCATAGGTGTCTTTCGGGGTCGGGTTTCGTCGTCGTTTTCAATGGCGATCTGCTGCAAAGTGCTGCTGGCGGCCAAGTCGAAAGTGTCCGGGTGGATCCAAGGGTGGATCGGAGATCTGAAGAACCTGAAAGCAGAGGGGACAGAGTCTGGGTCACTAGCCAGTGACCAGGAAGGCGATGAGCAGATGCCCACCGATGTCGGGTGCTTCAGGTAGGTTGACGGTTGTCTTGACTCTTCAGCCACGAGGTCCAGGAGGCGTCGACGACAACCAGGAGCTGGATTCGAGCTGCCCAAGACGTCTGTCGATTGCTGCGGTGTCGGCGACCGGATTGGACCCAACAAGCCTTGGCAACGGCAAGTCTCGTAGAAACAAAGAAAGGACGATGTTGCAGACCAGCAAGGTCTGGGGGACTCACCCAGCGAGGGTAAGTCAGGGCACCTGTGGAGCAACCAGGAAAGCCCAAGCAGAAGAAGAGTTGCCTTCGGGAGGGCCCACTAGCGAATGGACTAGCGACCGCGAAGGAGCCTCGAGTGGACGCACTTGGAGCTGGCTCACAGGACACTCGTGGAGTGGAGGCCAGTGATCTTCGGTGCAGTCGGTGCTGGAGGCGGAGGCTACCTGGAGCCCAAAGCACAACTTCGTGGGAGACCAGGAAGAGGATGCACTTGCAAAAGTACTCGGTGTCCAGGGGTCACAGTCCCACGTTACCCACGACAGCTACGGGCCTCAGCTTTGCTGGGGACTCAGGGCAGCCTCGGGGAAGTCTGGAAATCCACCTCTGGTGATGCAAAGACTTCGGCGTCCGGCGGGAGCTTCAGCGATGCAGACCGGACAATTGCTTCTTAGGTGCCTGCCAAGCAGGGGAGTCACTCCTTGACCCCAAGGGAGATTCTTCAGTCCTCTAATCTTGAAGTAGAGCGTCGAAGGTCCAGGATTCGGCGTCAGAGTCTCGTCCAGGGTAATGTAAAGTCCTAAGGACTGGGGTCCCATACTTATACAAAGTTAGGGGGTTGGACATACTCTGGGGACCCACCTATGGGAGGGTCAGGGAAGAGGGGTGGTTACACCCATTCCCTTTGTCCAGTTTCACGCCAGAGCAGGGGCAGGTAGCCCCTGCAACCAGTTTGAACTGGCATATGCACAGGGACACCAAATGTGCCCCCAGTGCAGGACTTCAAAGCACCAGAGGGTGCTCCCGCCCAGCCCCAATACACACTATCCTGTCTGGGGAGGTGGTTACACCTCCCTGTGACAGGAAACCTATTGTCCAGGCCTACCCTGCCGGAGTTTAAGTCAGCAGCAGGAGGCCAGACCCGTGTCTGTGGCAGCGGCATCCATTTTGTGATGCCAGGGCTCTGGAAAGAAGTTACCGGGTAGCCCGGTTTGTACATGTCTCTCCCTCTAGAAGGGTGGAATGCTACCCCCGCCACCAGAATTGGCGGGGGGTAGTATTCCAAGATGTTTGACACCAAACACGACATGTTTCTGTGCAGCCATCCCAAAGTTAGCATTTACCGCGAGGATATAATGCACTTAAGAGTATATGGTCAGGCTGTACCACAACAGCATCAGAGGAGGGACTCCGAACGCTGCAGAGGGGCTCTGCTAATGCAGGGGCACCCTCTCACATAAAAACCAAGCACTCTGCCTTCACGATTGGTAAGGCCTGCCATAGGAGTGACTTATAGGCTTATATGTGTGTGCAATGGTAGTGATATAGGTAGCCTATATCACAGTAAGGGGTGCATGCACCACCTTACCCAGGCTGCAGTAGCAGACCTGTGGTGTCATTTTGGCTGGCCTTCCAGGGGTGGCATAATACATGCTTCAGGACCTGGCAGTCCTCTGGGGTACCTATGCCCTGGGTACATAGTACAGACCCTCCAGGATTTCGCGATTTCGCGGTTTGCCGCGAAATCAGCACTTTTGTAAAAATGCCGCGATTTTTACAAAAGTGCCCGCGAAATCGGCACTTTTGTAAAAATGCCTCAATTTTTACAAAAGTGCCAGCGAAATCGGCAATGCGCACAATTAGACAGTAACTGCTGGTGACTAAGTTTCATGGGGAGACGCTTCTTCCACATTTTAAGAGGGTGCCTTTATCATAGCAAACTCGGGCAGAAAGAGGACATCTTGGGAGCTAAACCCAGTGAAGGAACTGGTATGGTAATGGCAACATGACAAATGTAGGTGGCAGGCGAGAGAAGGGCAGGCGGCAAGCTTCCTGGTAACAGAGTTGGCACAAGTAAGGGCCAGGCGGACGAAAGGTGTCGGGCATCATGGCGCAAAAGGCAGCACAAGAAGATGAGATGAGGACAAAGGCAGGAAGGAGTGGGATGGCAGCGAGCACCTTAGGGCAGAACCTGGCGCGGGTAGAAATCAAGAGAGAGGAGGACATTTTCCAGAAGGTGATGGGTACCATGGAGACAAGGGGCCAGAACAGGACACTTAGCGGTCAGGCAGTGAACCCAATGGGGCAGATCAGGTGAAAAGAAGTCACACTCTGGAAACTGTCAGGCGGCAAGGAAGTGGTGGAGAGAGGACAGAGCAGCAGCAAAATCCATCCATACATGTCCTGTGTAAATGTCTGTCACCCTAGCAGAATAGTAAAAAAACAAGCATTTGCAATGCAATCGGTCTCGCATTTACGCAAGTTTGAGCTATTGGCATTGTAAATGACAATGCCTTTTATTTATGTTTTGGTTTTTAAAACATAAATAAATGGCATTGTCATTTACAATGACAATAGCTTGAATGCGCGTAAATGCGAGTCCTATTACATTGCAAATGTTATAACGTTGTGCCCCCCGCCCCTTCACCCTTGAAAACATAAACGGTCGGAGCCCTAGCCAGACCCTCCAGGATTTCGCGATTTGCCTTGAAGTATTGCACGGTTGTATAGTTCCTTTATTATGAGTTTCTCCTCTGCTGCTCCTAAGTGGATTCCACAGGTCATATACTGTGACAGGTTGCATAATTTCAATTTCTTTGGGTATCTCCCTGTCCCTCCAATCTGGACCCCCAGAGCATACACTAAGGTAGGTTCTAGAATGCCATTTCCTATGGGATGCTACCAGGCCATCTTTGATGGGCTTCTCAGAACCTATACTAAAGCAAATGGAGGATTGCATTTCCAAGGGATAACAGCCTTCACCTGTGGGCTGCTTCCTCTGTTCCATATCCCAGGTTGCCTATTCAAAGTGGAATACTCTGCTAAAACAGTTTCCATTGTCTTAAAGCTGAAAATGAATGATTATAAGTAAAATAAAGTGCCGCAAAAATGCCGCTAAATTTCCATATTTGTGCCGCTAAATTTGCTAATCCATGCTGCAATATCCTGGGGGGTCTGATAGTATACCATATACTAGGGACTTATAAGGGCACTCCAGATTCCAATCAAAGATGTACCTAAGGTACATGGAAACCATTTTATAGAGGAAGCAGATAGACTGGGGCCCTGAATAGCAGGATCCCAGTCCAACTAAGTCATAAACCAGCAAAACACAAGGAAAAAAGTGGGGGCAACCATATAGTCAGATTCCACCTTCCTACATACTGCACAACAATGTTACACCACGAAAACAACACAGCGTACCAACTCACTCTCAAACAACGTCTCCACCACCTACACACGCAGACCCATCAAAATGCCTTCTGGCTTGGCAGTTCGGGCTGGACTGTTCCTATGAGGCACAGGGTCAAGACTGATTTGCATATAGCTGGGTCTGAACTGAGGTGGCGAAGTGAGCTAAAGAACAATGATGGATTCAACCCAGATCTGTGACTGGGGGTGAGTGTCTGAAAAGTTTCAGCGCTCCGTCCAGCTAGCCTGGCTGAAGAGGGGTGTTACCCCGAAACCGGTCCCAGGATGCTTGTTTCCGGTTCAGGGAAGACCTGGCTTGGCAGTTCGGGCTGGACTGTTCCCATGAGGCACAGGGTCAAGACTGATTTGCATATAGCTGGGTCTGAACTGAGGTGGCGAAGTGAGCTAAAGAACGATGATGGCTTCAACCCAGATCTGTGACTGGGCGTGAGTGTCTGAAAAGTTTCAGCGCTCCGTCCATCGTCTCCTTGTGTTTGCTTTGTTCGCCCTAAGTTGGCAGGATATGCCCAGACATGGGTCCCTTGCTCACTTTGCCACTGGATTCAAGCTAGCCTGGCTGAAGGGGGGTGTTACCCCAAAACCGGTCCCAGGATGCTTGTTTCCGGTTCAGGGAAGACCTGGCTTGGCAGTTCGGGCTGGACTGTTCCCATGAGGCACAGGGTCAAGACTGGTTTGCATATAGCTGGGTCTGAACTGAGGTGGCGAAGTGAGCTAAAGAACGATGATGGATAGAATAGAATAGAATGATTTTTATAGAGCGCATGGCTACCCGGAAGCATCCCAGCGCTAAGAATCACTAAGGGAGGACCAGTCCTCTAAGGAAAGAGCCAGGTCTTAAGCTGTTTACGGAAGGCTAAATAGTTACATTGACTGCGAAGCTGCAGTGGGAGGCCATTCCACCGCTTGGAGGCATTATACGAGAAGCGTCTGCCTCCACTTCTGGCCTTCTTGACCCTTGGTACCACTGCAAGGTGTAGTTCATCCGAGCGGAGGTTTCTCATGGCTTTATAGGGGCGGATCAATGATTCAATAATGCGAGGACCATTTCCTCTCAAGGATTTATGGGCGACGCACAAGGACTTAAAAACAATTATTTCCTTCACTGGCAGCCAGTGGAGCATCTGTAGTGCCGGTTTTTCAGAGCTGTGTTTCCGGGTGCCCACCAGGAGCCTAGCCGCAGAATTCTGCACAGTTTGCAGTTTGGATTTAACATTTTTGGGGGCTCCAAGATAAAGAGCATTGCCATAGTCTATTCTTGACAAGATGAGGGCTTGCACCAGTATTCTTCTAGCATGGTCTGGTAATAACGGCAGAATTTTACGGATCATCCTTAGCAAGCTGAAGCAAAGTGCGGTGGTTTTCCTGGCTTGCACTTTAAACGAAAGCTCTTGGTCCAGCCAGATGCCCAGACTTTTTATTTCTGTTTTAGGGATGGGAGCTGGGCCCATACAGGCTGGCCACATAGTATTAGCTTTAAAGTTTATCTGATTACCCAGAAGCATAAGCTCTGTTTTGTCACCATTGAGCTTTAGATGGGAAAGGCTCATCCACTTGGTAAAGATCCGGGAGCAGATGGTTAGTCTGAGTCAGAGCCACCACCAGCTGAGTGTCATCGGCATAAGTGAGTAAAGTCTGGGCATCTGGCTGGACCAAGAGCTTTCGTTTAAAGTGCAAGCCAGGAAAACCACCGCACTTTGCTTCAGCTTGCTAAGGATGATCCGTAAAATTCTGCCGTTATTACCAGACCATGCTAGAAGAATACTGGTGCAAGCCCTCATCTTGTCAAGAATAGACTATGGCAATGCTCTTTATCTTGGAGCCCCCAAAAATGTTATATCCAAACTGCAAACTGTGTAGAATTCTGCGGCTAGGCTCCTGGTGGGCACCCGGAAACACAGCTCTGCAAAACCGGCACTACAGATGCTCCACTGGCTGCCAGTGAAGGAAAGAATTGTTTTTAAGTCCTTGTGCGTCGCCCATAAATCCTTGAGAGGAAATGGTCCTCGCATTATTGAATCATTGATCCGCCCCTATAAAGCCATGAGAAACCTCCGCTCGGATGAACTACACCTTGCAGTGGTACCAAGGGTCAAGAAGGCCAGAAGTGGAGGCAGAAGCTTCTCGTATAATGCCTCCAAGCTGTGGAATGGCCTCCCACTGCAGCTTCGCAGTCAATGTAACTATTTAGCCTTCCGTAAACAGCTAAAGACCTGGCTCTTTCCTTAGAGGACTGGTCCTCCCTTAGTGATTCTTAGCGCTGGGATGCTTCCAGGTAGCCATGCGCTCTATAAAAATCATTCTATTCTATTCTATCCATCATCGTTCTTTAGCTCACTTCGCCACCTCAGTTCAGACCCAGCTATATGCAAACCAGTCTTGACCCTGTGCCTCATGGGAACAGTCCAGCCCGAACTGCCAAGCCAGGTCTTCCCTGAACCGGAAACAAGCATCCTGGGACCGGTTTTGGGGTAACACCCCTCTTCAGCCAGGCTAGCTTGAATCCAGTGGCAAAGTGAGCAAGGGACCCATGTCTGGGCATATCCTGCCAACTTAGGGCGAACAAAGCAAACACAAGGAGACGATGGACGGAGCACTGAAACTTTTCAGACACTCACCCCCAGTCACAGATCTGGGTTGAAGCCATCATCGTTCTTTAGCTCACTTCGCCACCTCAGTTCAGACCCAGCTATATGCAAATCAGTCTTGACCCTGTGCCTCATGGGAACAGTCCAGCCCGAACTGCCAAGCCAGGTCTTCCCTGAACCGGAAACAAGCATCCTGGGACCGGTTTCGGGGTAACACCCCTCTTCAGCCAGGCTAGCTTGAATCCAGTGGCAAAGTGAGCAAGGGACCCATGTCTGGGCATAGCCTGCCAACTTAGGGCGAACAAAGAAAACACAAGGAGATGATGGACGGAGCGCTGAAACTTTTCAGACACTCACCCCCAGTCACAGATCTGGGTTGAATCCATCATTGTTCTTTAGCTCACTTCGCAACCTCAGTTCAGACCCAGCTATATGCAAATCAGTCTTGACCCTGTGCCTCATAGGAACAGTCCAGCCCGAACTGCCAAGCCAGAAGGCATTTTGATGGGTCTGCGTGTGTAGGTGGTGGAGACGGTGTTTGAGAGTGAGTTGGTACGCTGTGTTGTTTTCGTGGTGTAACATTGTTGTGCAGTATGTAGGAAGGTGGAATCTGACTATATGGTTGCCCCCACTTTTTTCCTGGTGTTTTGCTGGTTTATGACTTAGTTGGACTGGGATCCTGCTATTCAGGGCTCCAGTCTATCTGCTTCCTCTATAAAATGGTTTCCATGTACCTTAGGTACATCTTTGATTGGAATCTGGAGTGCCCTTATAAGTCCCTAGTATATGGTATACTATGTACCCAGGGCATAGGTACCCCAGAGGCCTGCCAGGGGCTGAAGCATGTATTATGCCACCCCTGGAAGGCCAGCCAAAATGACACCACAGGTCTGCTACTGCAGCCTGGGTAAGGTGGTGCATGCACCCCTTACTGTGATATAGGCTACCTATATCACTACTATTGCACACACATATAAGCCTATAAGTCACTCCTATGGCAGGCCTTACCAATCCTGAAGGCAGAGTGCTTGGTTTTTATGTGAGAGGGTGCCCCTGCATGAGCAGAGCCCCTCTGCAGTGTTCGGAGTCCCTCCTCTGATGCTGTTTGTGGTACAGCCTTACCATATACTCTTAAGTGCATTATATCCTCGCGGTAAATGCTAACTTTGGGATGGCTGCACAGAAACATGTCGTGTTTGGTGTCAAACATCTTGGAATACTACCCCCCGCCAATTCTGGCGGCGGGGGTAGCATTCCACCCTTCTTGAGGGAGAGACATGTACAAACCGGGCTACCCGGTAACTTCTTTCCAGAGCCCTGGCATCACAAAATGGATGCCGCTGCCACAGACACGGGTCTGGCCTCCTGCTGCTGACCGAAACTCCGGCAGGGGAGGCCTGGACAATAGGTTTCCTGTCGCAGGGAGGTGCAACCACCTCCCCAGACAGGACAATGTGTATTGGGGCTGGGCGGGAGCACTCTCTGGTGCTTTGAAGTCCTGCACTGGGGGCACATTTGGTGTCCCTGTGCATATGCCAGTTCAAATCTGTTGCAGGGGCTACCTGCCCCTGCTCTGGCGTGAAACTGGACAAAGGGAATGGGTGTAACCACCCCTCTTCCCTGACCCTCCCATAGGTGGGTCACCAGAGTATGTCCAACCCCCTAACTTCGTATAAGTATGGGACCCCAGTCCTTAGGACTTTAGATTACCCTGGATGAAACTCTGAAGCCGAATCCTGGACCTTCGACGCTCTACTACAAGATTAGAGGACTGAAGAATGTCCCTTGGGGTCAAGGAGTGACTCCCCTGCTTGGCAGGCACCTAAGAAGCAATTGTCCGGTCTGCATCGCTGAAGCTCCCGTCGGACGCCGAAGTCTTTGCATCACCAGAGGTGGATTTCCAGACTTCCCCGAGGCTTCCCTGAGACCCCAGTGAAGCTGAGGCACGTAGCTGTCATGGGTAACGTGGAACCGTGACCCCTGGACCCCGAGAACTTTTGCAAGTGCATCCTCTTTCTGGTCTCCCACAAAGTTGTGCTTTGGGCTCCGAGTAGCCCTCGCCTCCAGCACCGACTGCACCGAAGATCACTGGCCTCCACTCCACGAGTGTCCTGTGAGCCAGATCCAAGTGCGTCCACTCGAGGCTCCTTCGCGGTCGCTAGTCCGTTGGCTAGTGGGCCCTCCCGAAGGCAACTCTTCTTCTGCTTGGGCTTTCCTGGTTGCTCCAGAGGTGCCCTGACTTACCCTCGCTGGGTGAGTCCCCCAGACCTTGCTGGTCTGCATCAACGTGTTAGGTACCCCACATGTCCTACCTTTAACCTGTGAAGCAATCTCGCAGAGACGACATGAGCCACCACCACCGGACCCACCTTACCCCAGCTGGACTAAAAACAGGCTAGGATGGCGATGGGCACGGGGAAAGAAGCCAGGAATAACGCTGTGGTGTTCTAGTAGCCCGGTTAAGGAACCTCCCTCTGTCTGGGGACTATCCGTGAGCAACGGTACTGAGAAGAGAAAGAACAGCCCCAATTAGTAAAGACACAGACACACAATCATACCCCCTGCTCCTCCATCATTATGCACATGCGAAAACGGCCTTTACCTTGTCAGGAAGACACCACGAAGCCAGGTAATTCACACGGTAGAGTTACTGAGGATAGCTCTCCTGAGATGAGGAACTAATCAGGTACCCCGGTGTGGAGCTTGGATTAAACAAACAACAAGCGCTCCTGCGCAACCAATAACATATGAATAAGCGCTCCAGCGCGGCGTTACAACAGTGAGGTAAGTTGCGCTCCAGCGCGTGCAAACCATAAGATAAATAGCGCTCCAGCGCGTAATTCAATAGTGGGGAAAAGCAACACACCAGCGCTAACAAACCATAAAGTAAATTAGCGCTCCAGCGCGTGATATAATATTAAGGAAAGCGGCGCTCCAGCGCGGCAAAGAAAGAAAAGTAAACTGAGGGAAAACACTTCAGCGTGGCAATGGAAGTCGAGCCAAGCTAAGTGTAGCGCACCAGCGTGGAAAGAAAAGTGCAGGCAGGACTGAAACGAGCTCCAGAGCGGCAAACAGAGGAACGAGCTCCAGCGCAGCTATAAACAGATCGGCAAGGCTATGGAAGTGCGCTCCAGCGCGGAAAGGAATACCTGGTCCAGCAGGTTGCAGGCAACTGGAAACACTGAATCCGAAGCGCCGATCGGGCGGAAACCGCGGTTCAAATGCGGTTTCCCCCGGAAGCGCTGGACGCCGCAGAGGTAGTATCCGGAGTGAAGCTAGACTGCCGACCTCCAAGGAACGGAAGTCGAGTGCTCCGATTTCCGCATGTGTCTCGGAGCCAGCAGACCCTCCCGCAGTCACACAGGATGCCCTAACCTAGCGGAACATGACAGCACCCCCAACCAAAACAGAACCCCCACCCAACACCAACAGGCTCAAACAGGGGTGGCAGGGCGTGGGCGAAGGGGATGTCTAACATGAAAAGCACGAACCAATCGGGGAGCATTGCGTACATGGGACAAGGGTTCCCAGGATCGCTCCTCCGGACCATAACCCTTCCAGTCCACCAGGTAAAAGACCTTACCCCGGGTGCGACAGGAATTGAGAATAGCCCCGACCTCGTACTCCATGTGGTCATCCCTCAGAATCGGAGTAGGAGGAGAAGAGACTATACAGTCTGGGTGCACAGCACGCAGAAGGGAGACATGGAAGACCGGATGCACTTTCATGTGCGGGGGTAGAGCGAGTTTCATGGAAGCACGATTGATAACCCTCTCAATAGGAAAAGGACCCACGAAGCGGGGCAGTAGCTTCTTGGGACCATGCACGTTGATGTTACGTAAGGAGAGCCACACCCTGTCCCCTTTCTTGTAGGCGGGCTCCAGCTTCCGGTGTTTGTCTGCATAGTGTTTGTATGTCTCTTTGGCCTTTGCTAACTCAAAACAGGCTTGCTGCCAAAGATTGCGAAGCATGGTGTGGTACTCCTGCACTGAGGGCAAGGAACAGGTCAAACGCTCCTCCCAGGGTACTGTTCGTGGATGTCTCCCCTGGAGGCAATAGAAAGGAGACATGCCTATAGCAGAATGCATATTGTTGTTATAGGAGTATTCCACCATCCGCAGTATTTCCGCCCATTCCTTGTCCACCGCTAGCAGCAAGCAGCGGAGGTATTGTTCCATGGTGTGATTCGTTCTCTCCGCCTGACTGTCGGTCTGGGGGTGGTAAGCAGACGACAGGCGGACGTCCATGTCCAGAGCTGTACAGACTTCATTCCAGAACCGGGACACGAACTGTGAGCCCCTATCCGTGATCAAAGCGGACGGTATGCCGTGCAGGCGAACCACTTCATGCAGAAAAACCACTGCCAGGTCTGCCGCAGAGGGCAGTTTTTTCAGAGGTACAAAGTGAGCCATCTTGGTAAGATGATCCACTATGGTCAGAACAGTGGTATAGCCGGATTTGGTGGCAGGCAATTCCACTACGAAATCCATGGAGACGGTGTGCCAAGGATAGGGAGGAACGGGGATGGGATGCAGCAGACCTAAAGAGGATCCCGGCATGTTCTTTCCTTGTGCACAGACCGCACAACGGGCTATGTATGACTGTACGTCTGTCTCCATGGTTGACCACCAAAAGTGTCTTTGCAACAGATCCATGGTCTTGTGGTACCCTGGATGATTGGACAGTGAATGATCATGACATATGTACAGTGCTTGTTGTTGAGTAGCAGCCCACGGCAGATAGTATCTGTCTTCTTTGTACATGAGACCGTTCCGTAGAGTGATCCCTTTGTGTGCCTTTATCAGGGTAGCAGGATCCGCCTGATTGATATCGTCTCGCAATTGGGTAAGGAAGGTAGAGGACAAGACCACACCTTGGAAGCAACGGTCGGGAATAATAGGGTCCGGCTCCGCAGCTGGTACAGTGTCTTCGGTTTCCTCCAGGTGGGATAATGCGTCGGCCTTGGCGTTCTCCCTGCCAGGTCGGTACGTGATGAGAAAGTCGTATTCGTTGAAGAACAGGGTCCAACGTAGCTGTCTGGATGTAAGGGCACGGGCTGAGCGAAGAAACTGCAGGTTTCTGTGGTCTGTGTAAATGGTCATAGGGTGTTTGGCGTCCTTCAGGTAGTGGCGCCATTCCTCGAATGCTGTCTTGATGGCCAGAAGTTCCCGGTCCGATATGGTGTAGTGTCGTTCGGCCGGTTGTAGTTTTCTGGAGTAAAAGGCCACAGGGTGCAGTAGGCCTGTTTTGGCGTCTCTCTGTGATAACACACCTCCCAGAGCGTCTTGTGAGGCATCCGCTTCTACCACATATGGCTGTTCGGAGTCTGGATGTATCAGGATGGGGGCAGTAGTGAACTTCTTTTTAAGGTCCTGAAAAGCGTGTTCTGCCGCGGAATCCCAGCAGTACTGGACCCCTTTGCGTAGTAACCTGGTGATGGGACTTACTATACCGGAAAAACCTGTAATGAAACAACGGTAATAGTTAGCTAATCCCAAGAACCTTTGGACATGCTTCACTGTAATTGGGGATGGCCATTGTACTATGGCTTCCACTTTCTTGTTGTTTATCTGAATGCCTGCAGGGGTGATGATGTGTCCCAAGAACTCAACAGCAGTAGCATGGAAGACGCTTTTCTCCAGCTTGACGTACAAACCGTGTTGCTCCAGTCGTTGCAGGATGGTCCGTACGTGGTGGATGTGTTCGGCTATGGTTTGCGAGTAGATCAGAATATCGTCTATGTATACTATGCAGTATATGTCGAGGTATTCTCTGAGTACTTCATCGATGAAGAACTGGAACACTGCCGGAGCGTTGCAGAGTCCGAAAGGCATGACCTGGTATTCGAATAGACCGTACTTGGTCCGAAACGCGGTCTTCCACTCGTCACCCTTCCGGACTCTGACAAGATGGTAGGCCCCACGCAAGTCCAGTTTAGTGTATATGTCGGCGTTCTTCACCTGGTCCAGCAGGTTGGATATCAAGGGTAGTGGGTACCTGTTTTTTACCGTGATGGCATTCATTGCCCTAAAGTCTATGCAGGTCCTCAGATCTCCCTCCTTCTTGGCCACGAAGAAAAGAGGAGAGGACACCGGAGACCTGGAATGGCGTATGAACCCATTACGCAGGTATTCCTCCAGATAGGAGCGGAGGTGCTCATTTTCTTTTTCTGTGAGGGAATATATCCGACTGCACGGAAGCATGGAGCCAGGTATCAGGTCTATTCTGCAGTCAAAGGTGCGGTGAGGAGGAAGAGCATTGGCTCCTTTCTTATCGAACACCGCCGCAAGATCCAGGTATTCATCCGGCACGGTTCCGTGAGCGACCATTCCTGTTCCGATCAAGGGTAGAGCATGGACCTGTACTGCTCTGTTTCCGGAGGATTCATGCAGCGTATAATAGGAAGATGTGCACACGGCCGAATCCAAGGACATACTTCCGGACGCCCAATCGATCCGTGGATTGTGGTGCACTAACCATGGAAGACCCAATATTACTCGAAATTGGGGCGCATCGATGACGTCAAAGGGGATGGTTTCTGTGTGGTGGTTTTCAAACGTCATCGACACCTCCTCGGTTTGGAACCGGATGAGGCCGGAGGTAAGGTCCGTTCCATCCACTGCCTTTACTGTTTCTGGTTTTGCCTTTTGTATGGCAACCATACCCAGGTCCTTCATATGCTGGGTATCGATGAAGTTACCGGTTGCTTCTGAATCGAGAAGCGCGGTAACGCGCCATTCCTGGCCAGTCCGTGCCCGTAAGACTACCTCCACACTAAGGGTGGGCGTAGTTCGCGAAGTAATGCTTCGCGAAGCTACGCAAAGTGCAGTTCGCGCTACGCAAGCTTCGCGTAGCACTACGCGAACTGCGTAGCGCACTGTTCGCAATGATTGCACAGTGCCGGATGCTTGTCCGCACTGTGCAATCATTGAAAACGGCAACTTGCACAGTGCGAGCTGTCTTTTACTGCCGCTCGAGTAGATTTTTACTCGAGCGGCAGCTTTCTCAACGCGGACTGGTAGTTTCTCATCGCGAGCGGTCGCGAGCATACGCGACCACTCGCAATGAGAAACCTGACCTCCCCGCGTTGAGAATCTCGCCGGGAGGTTTATTTTCCATGCTCGCGATCGGCAACTTGATGTTGCTGATCGCGAATGAGGAAAAAGTCTCGCCGGGATGTCATTTTGCTTGCTCGCGGTCGCCAACTTGACGTTGAGGACCGCGAGCAAGCAAAAAATGACTGCGGCACTACGCTACGCTACGCTACGCGTGTTCGCACTGTGCTACGTGCAATTCGCGTTGTGCGAAGTAGCGCAAGCTTCGCAAACTACGCGAGCGTAGCGTAGCACTTCGCCCAGGGTTACTCCACACCCAAATGCTGATTGCCTCGGAAGAAGGCAGGGGTCGCGATCTCGTTTGATGAATAACCCAGTAGTTGAACCCCTTTGTCTACTGGGTTTCTTTGTTTCCCGACTTGTCTCCTCTGGATATAGGCAGTGCAAAAGGTCTCCTTCCTCTTGCTCTGGCGGGTCTAACTGGGCATTCCCTGACGAAGTGACCGTTCTTACCACAGTATAAACATTGGTTCTGTTTCCTTCTTCTCTCTCTCTCTTCCATGGTAAGTGGTCGCCGGACTCCGCCTATTTGCATAGGTTCAGGCGCATCATTGGAGGGTACTGGTCCTTCTTTGGTATTTTCCTTGTACGCTAAGAACCGGTTGTCGCCTCCTTTGGTCTTCTCGGTCTTCCGTTCCTGTAATCTATAATTAACCTTAACCACCAGATCAATGAACGGTCCGATTTCGTCTGGTGGTTCGGGCATCTGTGCTATTAAGTCTTTCAGTTCGTCACGCAGCCCCCCGTAGAACACGGACACCTTCTTGGACTCGGGCCAATGAGCTTCGATGACAAGCCTGCTGAAGGTGGTGATGTAGTGGAGCAGATCTGTGTTGCCTTGTTTCAAATTGAGCAGTTCGTTGTCCGCTGCTTGGACAAAGGTGTGACGAGCAAACATACGTCTCATAGTCTCTTTGAATACCGGTAGGTTATACAGCATTGGATCGTCATTTTCAACCAACGAGATGGACCACTGGGCGGCATCGCCCCCCATATAGGAGAGTATAAAGGCTACCTTGGATGCGTCGTCCGAAAAGGCAGTAGCTCGAGCCATGAAGTGCAGGTGGCATTGGTGAAGGAAGACACTGTACTTGGTGCTTTCACCATAAAAGTGTTCAGGTGGTGCTAACTGTACAGGGTGTGGTGCTATCACTTGTATGGTGTTATCTGGGTTAGAAGGGGTAGAAGTGCCATCAAAGGAGAAAACTGGCGGACGGATTAACCCTTCCTGTCTGACTCTGGAAGGGGGAGGCCTACCCCACGGGTTTGCAGCGCCAGCAGCCACCTGCCCTTGTAGGGCAGCCATGTCCTGACTAGGCTAAGGTTTTCAGCCTGTATGCCGGCAAGCAAGACTGCTATGTCCTGCAGGGTGATTTCGGGATCGCTCATGTCGCCCGGGCGAGGTATAACACTTGGGCTTCGGATTCTGTCAGGTGCCCCACAAGTCCTACCTTTAACCTGTGAAGCAATCTCGCAGAGACGACATGAGCCACCACCACCGGACCCACCTTACACCAGCTGGACTAAAAACAGGCTAGGATGGCGATGGGCACGGGGAAGGAAGCCAGGAATAATGCTGTGGTGTTCTAGTAGCCCGGTTAAGGAACCTCCCTCTGTCTGTCTGTCCGTGAGCACCGGTACTGAGAAGAGAAAGAACAGCCCCTATTAGTAAAGACACAGACACACAATCATACCCCCTGCTCCTCCATCATTATGCACATGCGAAAACGGCCTTTACCTTGTCAGGAAGACACCACGAAGGCAGGTAATCCACACGGTAGAGTTACTGAGGATAGCTCTCCTGAGATGAGGAACTAATCAGGTACCCCGTTGTGGAGCTTGGATTAAACAAACAACAAGCGCTCCTGCGCAACCAATAACATATGAATAAGCGCTCCAGCGCGGCGTGACAACAGTGAGGTAAGTTGCGCTCCAGCGCGTGCAAACCATAAGATAAATAGCTCTCCAGCGCGTAATTCAATAGTGGGGAAAAGCAGCACACCAGCGCTAACAAACCATAAAATAAATTAGCGCTCCAGCGCGTGATATAATATTAAGGCAAGCGGCGCTCCAGCGCGGCAAAGAAAGAAAAGTAAACTGAGGGAAAACACTTCAGCGTGGCAATGGAAGTCGAGCCAAGCTAAGTGTAGCGCACCAGCGTGGAAAGAAAAGTGCAGGCAGGACTGAAACGAGCTCCAGAGCGGCAAACATAGGAACGAGCTCCAGCGCAGCTATAAACAGATCGGCAAGGCTATGGAAGTGCGCTCCAGCGCGCAAAGGAATACCTGGTCCAGCAGGTTGCAGGCAACTGGAAACACTGAATCCGAAGCGCCGATCGGGTGGAAACCGCGGTTCAAATGCGGTTTCCCCCGGAAGCGCTGGATGCCGCAGAGGTAGTATCCGGAGTGAAGCTAGACTGCCGACCTCCAAGGAACGGAAGTCGAGTGCTCCGATTTCCGCATGTGTCTCGGAGCCAGCAGACCCTCCCGCAGTCACACAGGATGCCCTAACCTAGCGGAATATGACACAACGTCCTTTCTTCATTTCCACTTGACTTGCCATTGCCAAGGCTTGTTGGGTCCAATCCGGTCGCCTACACCGCAGCAATCGACAGACGTCGTGGGACAGCTCGAATCCAGCTCCTGGCCATCGTCGACGCCTCCTGGACCTTGTGGCTGAAGAGTCAAGACGACCGCCAACCTACCTGAAGCACCCGACATCGGTGGGCATCTGCTCATCGCCCTCCTGGTCACTGGCTAGTGACCCAGACTCTGTCCCCTCTGCTTTCAAGTTCATCAGATCTTCGATCCACCCTTGGATTCACCCGGACACTTTCGACTTGGTCGCCAGCAGCCCGCTGCAGCAGATCGGCATTGAAAACGACGACGAAACCCGACACCAAAAGACACCTATGCACCCGGCTTCCCTGGGTGAGGTAACTCGAATACTACGGTGCTCCCGTGGGTATTGACTCTAGAACGACCTAGTTCTAAAGGGGTTTGCTCCAAGTCCTCCTCTAAGTGTCCTTTCCTTTTAAAAACCTAACCGCGACTTTCCCCATAGAAGGTAACGGTGATTCGCGGCTGTGTTCCAACCGTGGGTCCCCTGTGTCACTACCTTGGGTGGTTCTTTGTGGTCCAAGCACTTCTACAGGCTCTAGGCCTTGTGTCTAGTGCAGTCGTGGTTCTTATACCACTTTATAGGTATATAGTTTGGTACGCCCCTAGGGCTCAAACGTGTATTTGTGCTATTACTGTTGATATTCGACTTGTAACTTATGTACTTCGAACTCTAGCCTCATAAAGAGACTAGAGGGGTGTGTTTAAGACTAAATACATATATTTTAAATATATACCTGGTGTGGTCCTCTTTCATTTGGTCACTCAAGAGATTATAGACTGGTAAAACAAGCTGCTTTACATTCCTTCAAGACTTAGCCGGAAGGCTGCTCTCCATAGCTACCACTAGGATAGCTTTCAATAAAGGTTGTCTTTAACCTATCTCCAATAAGGGGTTGTTTGGACTGGTGCAAGGTGCCCACTATAATTAGTGGACAGCATATACCAGGCCAACTTCTCACAAGATGCAGCCCACAGACGTAGACACAGTGCTTTACACAGGGCCTAGCTCTGCTACATACGATAGTTCAGATGTCTCTTCCAGAAATGGCCACAGTACTCTAGATGTGGCCTCCAGAAGGCATCTGATGTTCAGGAAGACCATGGCACTCACATTCACCTCCAGGAGACAGAGCAGCATACAAGGTTGGCCACCATCAGATGGATGAAAAGAATTCCTTCACCACCATCACAAAATGAATTCAGGATAGGCCACACCTTCCTAAACCTCAGCAAATGAGAAACTCAGCGAGGAATGCATTTTCACGTGACTTCTAGCTGCAACACTTGAGGCAACCCCCTTGGCTTTTACCAACTCCTAGAGGAAAAATAACAAATAATGCAACCATGGGAGACTTTATGGGCACACTGTCTGTCACTAAATAATCCTCCTTTTTTAATTACCTGATATGTAACCCAGGGAGACCATTCACAATAATCTAAGTTTGGGGGTTATATAATCATTCCCTGAAACCCTTACAAGTCTTGAGACCAAAAATAGACGCAGACTGGGTCTGAGGAAACCAAAATTAATGTCTTCAAAATCCAAGAAGGAATTTAAATCAGAAGTCTTTGAAAAAACACATTTTATCCAATCAATTTATATAATGTCCTTAAGTTTCAGGAATTTCAAAGTTTGGAATACCAATGCACAGGTAGTATCCAGTACCATAAGAATTATAACAAACAACTTTTGTATTTTACACATTACCACCTTTTAGGAACAGGCCTCTGTTGGTAAGGTGCTTTTAACGTTTTACAGGTTCTTGGCATCCTCATGAAGAGCAGGGACGCAGGCATAGAGACAGGTACCAACGGTCAAAATCTGAAGTCACTAGGACTCCAGGATGTGTCAGGAGGAAGAACTGGAACAAGAAATCAAGTTCGAGAAGCAGGTCCACAGGTAAGTATAATAGGTCCATAGAAAAATAATAACAGGCACCGTGGGGCTCTTGGATGCTGTTTTGTACTCTACCACGCCTGAGAACCGCAAGGTGTGCTGACTTCCGGGGGCCAGACCTCTGGTGCACAACACCGAGTTGTAACAACTAGACTGCATTCTGCATGCCGGAACACACCCTCAAGATCAGGCAGCCATGAGAGTACACTCTTCCCAAGGTTCCCCAAGGGGGACCTTGCCACTGAAACCTTCTTAACAATCGAGGAGCATGTACATAGTGGTAGAATAGATGTCTTCCAACCCTCTTGGAGTTTAGTATAGCCTTAACGTCATAGTCACACTCAGCATGATGTCCTATCTCCACAAGACGTGGTATTGCTGATAAATGAGTTCCCTCAGTAACTGGCTTGATCAGAGAAACGTAAAAAACCGGGTCCAAAATTTATGAGGCCTTTGAGTGGTCCTTGCATCACGCAAGACAATGACAATGCAAAGGCTTTAGTAATATTTACAAAGCCATACAAGGCCTGATTTGCGTGGCCTTGCGTTGCATTGTAAAGAATTGCAACATAAAGCAGCTGCTTGTGCTGCATTTTGTTACATTTCATCATGGGAGGCTTTACATGGGTGGAGCATGGGTATTCCCATGCATCCATCCATGGATTTGGGCACATTCACAGATTTATGTAGACTTGGCAACTTGGAAATGCGTCAAAATGCAACGTTATCCCAAGTGAGGCATAAAGAGCTGAAATATCTTTATTTCCCCTTGTCATTTCCTCTTTCCACGTGTGCTGCATTCTGCAGCACACACAGAAAGAGGAAAATGCCTCCAAGAATTGTTTTTTATGCCGGAAAATATGCTGTCCTGTACAAAAACAATCCTGCCTGTAAAGCAGGCACCCTTACACTCGAGTGCAACCTGCTTTAGTGCTAGGCTGCACATAGTGCACCAGCGCAAGTAGAGAGCAGAAATGCTCCATATCTTTGTAAATATGGAGGATTTCTGCCTTCTCTCCCTTTTATGCAACACAGTGCAACAACTGTGCTTGCTGCCCTCATATCCTGAAAGTTTAGTAAATGCGCTGCATGGTGTACTGGTAAGGTGGTGGATAGATCTAACTTAACAGCTACAAGGTTAAACACTTTAAGAATCTTAAAAGGCTCAACAAGCTTGGGTTAGAATTTGTTGCAACCCACAAGGCATACATATTTAGTAGATAGTCATACCTGTTCCCCAGTATTGTACACTTTTTCTGTTTTTCTGTGTTTGTTTGCAAATTACTTATATGTTTTTGCTTGTTCTAGATTGTGCTGAGCACTATTCTGAATGTCTACAAGGTGTTTGTGAAACTTGTGAGCTGCAGGTACTAAATTGGCTGTCTGAATTTCTATATTCATCCTCTTGGGATGAAAACTATGGGGCATATTCTCAAGGAGCTATCGCCGAGTTATCGGCACTTTAACGCATCCAAAGTCGCGCTAAATATATCGCCCCATTCACAAGCTGGTGCTAACAGCCCATAACACCAGTTTTCCTGCGAAAGCAGACGCAAAAAACATCGCCACAGATGACCCCGGCAACTAACGCTAATGAGATGCAGAGTAGGCGTTCCCGAGCAGAAAGCCGCTACAACACAACAACGCAACATTCTCAACGACCAGCCACATCGGCGATAGGAACACAAAACAGGCGATACGGCGCGTTACCAGCAGGAAATTAACACCTGCTCTGACCTGGTGCAAAGTCGGACGTCAACCTGCACAAGAAAAGGGAGCCCAGCCCACAGCCACACCTGAAGAACAACAGATGCCATGGAGCCACTCACCATGTACCCCGGAGCCCCGAGAGGGCAACAACACCCACCGCCACCAACCCCAGGACCGCCACCCCCCCCAACGGACCCCCCCCGCACCTCCCCCCCCGGACCACCACAGAGGCAGCGCAGACAAAGACAGCGGACCTTCAGGAAATGCACCAGCCCCACAGACCTAACACCAGACAATGCCAATGCCCACACGGGCCCAAAAGGACAACCATCCTCCGCATCCTGAACATCATTGCCCACAGGCTGATGGTACCAACACAGCGGACAACCAACATCCCTCCGCAGACAAAGCTGCTGGCTGTGCTGCACCTGTTGGGCTCTGGTATCCTCCCAAACAACAACCGCCCGAGTCGAAGGAGTCTCACAGCCAGCCCCATCCAAGTTCCTCACACCTGTCCTGCATGCCCTCACCAGCTAGGGACCCCAGCACCCATACGTCCCCCACAATGCGCAGGAACAGCTGGAGACCAAGCAAGGACTATACGCCATAGCTGGATCCCCGCACGTGTCGGGGGCAATCGACTGCACACTTGTCCCACTTGTGCCCCCTGCCAACACCGCACACAATTACCGCAACAGAAAGCACACGCATCCCATCAATGTGCAGGCAATAGTGGACCACCGGGGACTCCTCACCAATGTCATAGTCAACTACCCAGGCAGTGTGCATGATCCCTTCATCTTCCGACAGTCCAACATCAACCAGCGCCTCCAGGATGGCACCCATGGGAATGCACTGCTCGTTGGCAAGTACCAAATGAACACACCACACACCTCAACCCCACAATCATGAAACTCACAACTCTGGCACTGAACACCTCACAAAATCACATACAACATGCCAAACAACATGCCCCCCCACCAGACACGACAGCATAACTTACTGTGGCAACCTTGGTTAGCCATGTACATGAGCCATCAATGGCATGGCACCTCAGCCACACAATACCGGAATGTGGGGAGAGGTGGGAACCAGGCATGTGCGAAGGAGGCAAGTGACCCATGAATGAGAATGTACACAATGCCAAGTGTGGCGGAGATGTGCTGGACAGACTGCAGTATGCAGACCACAGACATAGCCATGTCTACATGCACTGCTGGTGTTTGGAGTGTAGTGGACAGTGGACGCAACCATGTCACCCCAGCCAGTGGGGAAGATCGCGGAAATGTAGCTTGTGACGTCCTCCCCTGTAAGCGTGTGCGGAGTGGGCTGGCCCGGAGGACGGGAGGCTAGTGTAGGGGTGTGAATAAAAAGCACGTAGCTCTGGGCGTGGTTCTCTTCCAGAATGCCCAACATGTCTGCCAGGGCGGCGCCTCCCACCCCGCCACGAGGCCGACGCCGTCGCCGTGAGCGGTGTGGCCTGCGATCCTGTGCACCTGCTGCACCCCGGGCCGCTGGTCCCCGAACCCGTCCTGCCCGCCCCTGCGCAGCCAGGCCTCATTGCTCACCTGCCGACACCGGCGTGTGTCGAAGAGGGCCCACCACGTGCCGGCGCAAGCTCCGAGCCCGAAGCCCGCGACCTTGGCAGCCTCCTCAGATCATCACGGCCTCCGCGACACAGGCCCGCTTTACTCCTTTCTCGTTGACGTATTCCACCGCTGCCTCTGGCCTACACTACGGTCAAGTAGGTCACACATTTGGAACTGAGTCTTGATTATGCAATGGCAGAGTGCACACCTTATGGCTGAGTTTATATCACTGTACTCCCTTCGATGTGGTGCCACCAACTCTGTGCATAGCATTCGAACTACCCCTGTCTGTGGTCCCTTGCTGACTACTGCCTTCGCCCTACACTGCGGTCGAGTGGGTCACACATGTGGAACTGAGTCTTGTTTTCTGCATGGCGGAGTTCATATCAATGTACGCAAGGAGACGAGTAAGAGGAAGACGTGGTTCAGTCCGGAGGAGAAAAGGATCATCGTTACGGAGGTGATCGAACACTGCCGACAACTGCTCTGGTGTCACTGACTCTGTGCATCGTGGGCCAACGACACGTGGCTGTGGGCCCCTGCTGACCGCTGCCTCGGGCCTACACTGCGGTCGAGTAGGTCACCCACAAATCCATGCCAGTCCGTACCAGGCAGGACACGGCATCGTCGCTGGCTAAACACCGGCTCAGCTCTGTCGCTACTGCCTCGGTCAACCACGAGTTATCCCCACATGCCATTTCAACGCCGTGTGTCAGTGTTCCAGGAGGAGCTTGCTGAACAGCGGTTGTCCCGCGCTGGCCGCTGCCTCCGGACTACACATCGGTCGAGTAGGGCACACATTGGGAACTCAGTCATGATTCATTTATGGCAGACCTGATATCATTGTACTGGCCTTGTCACAGACTGCATCCCCTTTCAGCTCCGGTGCCACTAAGTCTGTTCCCCGACAACCATGGACACTTTCTTCTTGAGATTTGTTGGCGACTGAGTCCATGGACTGGGGGTTGTCTTCATCATCATGTCAGTGATACTGACTATGTGGCCAAAACGAGGCTGTAGCATGCCACTCCTCCATTTGCCGCTTCCGGCCGGCTCCTGCCCTCTGCATCATGCCCTGTAGGACACCCTCCACTGTCCCCCGCAAACCTCCCCTACATTCACCTTCGACATGATGAGGGGTCACTTGGATGGCCACACCCTTCTGCTTACCGACTCCAGAGAGCCTGACCCCTGTTCTGCTTGTTCACTTGGAAAGAAGAAACCACGATGTAAAATACAGTGACTTTTTATTTAAGCAGTTCAAAAGCATAGAAACAGTTCGATTAAAATGTTGCCCATGAACACATGAGCAGGATGCAAATAAATGTATTGACAATGTTATAAATCAGTCGTTCAAAAGAAGCAAATATATGTCTAAATATTATGCTATGAGTAGCTGCCTAAAGAGCAACCCTGACTTTAAAGAGGATAGGTAGGCTAGTGCCTAGAAGGCTAATCTCTTTTTAAGAAAGCAACACCATTCAAGACTGCGCAGTTTAACCTAAAATAAATGCAATGGCTTGGGTTAGAATGAGCTGAGTTAGATAGACTGACAAAGCCAAAAGGCTAATATTTAGTTGAGTTGACAAAGCCAAAAGGCTACTAATTAGTTGAGCTGACAAAGCCAATAGGCTAATATTTAGTTGAGTTGACAAAGCCAAAAGGCTAATATTTAGTTGAGTTGACAAAGCCAAAAGGCTACTAATTAGTTGAGCTGACAAAGCCAATAGGCAAAATAATCAGATAGGCTGACAAAGCCAATAGGCTATGCCATTAGATAGGCTGTCAAAGCCAAAAGGCTGAATTATCAGTAAAGAATATTACCACCTTGGAAGTCGAAGTTCTAGGCCCAGTCACACGGACGATCGATCGGGAACCCTCTATATGCAGTCAGATTGATGCGCAGAGAGTTCAGAGCTGCACCCTGGGCGAAGCTCTTTTATATGGTTAAATGCAGAACTTACACCGACGTCTGACACGAGATCTGACGCAGGCCACTTAACCGCCCGCTTACAGTAACTGGGAAGTTTTATATAAAACCGAGAAGTGGTATCATGATGAAACAGAGCTTTTAGCAGATGGTCAGTGTTCTTGACCGCAAAAAGTAAACAAAGGATAACTTTTACCGTAAAAATGCTCAGAATTAATATTTAATATATTAATTCTTGGTCACGTTGCCGCCTTGAGTTTCAGTTAAGCAAGCGCGGAAAGTTTCATAACTAAAAATATCGCAAATCTTGCATGTGACACAGCCAGATGTACCAACAGATTGTCACGTGGGTGGGGGCCACTCTTATTCTCGTAACTGTGGAATTTTACAAGAGGGGGCTGATGTTGTCTCTCGGTGGATGGAACAGATCTCTGCTAGCAGATCAGTGAGGCCTACGAGATCTGTTTTATTATTATTATAAAATGAGAGCAGGAGTTATTGGCTTTTTTTGGGCCTATACATTTGTATCTAGGAAGACATGCTTGGTCCTATGTACAATATGGTTATCTATGGAGCTGGGCTTGGACCTATGTGAGATGCACTCCCAGGATGAAGGAAAGTGGACAACTTAAGACATTCTATGTGAGCCTGCCTGGTAGGGCCTATCTAGAAGTATCATGTTTGGTGGGTAGTGCAAAATCAGAAATGGGTTTCTTGTTAGATGGTAAGATGGGGTCTTCGGGACCCTCCTTAATATCCCTGCTCTTGTTAATTTTTTAACACATCTCGGGTGCATGCTGAGTGAGTCATTAACGTAGGGGCACGCAGCCGGGAGTTGCAATTCTGATGGTAGGGTAACATATTCTCCATCATCATGGCTCAGTAACTGGTCATACTGGTGAGCGTTATGCTCCTCCCTCAAAGTGTACCTATGCGGTGGGACTGGGGGAGCTGGGGATGTGTTGGGAGAAGCCTCAGGGGCAGCTAGTTCTATGAGTTGTATGTGGACCTGCCCATCCCCATCCCCTGGAACACGGTGCATGTCCTGATAGTCTGCATTGAGGGAAATTCCTGTTTTAACGTAGTTTATCCCAACTGCTTTGATACTACATCTGCTGACACACCTCATTATTACCTGTGCACCGCAACACATTAACACGATGACACAACAAATAGGTAACATAATTTTCAAGATAGCAGATAGCCATGAAGGCATCCAGTCCAAGTTGAACCAGCTCGTAATAGGGTCTGCATCGGCACCGCCCTCATCACGCATCTTTTTTTCCAAATTGTCCAAGTCCTCAATGGCCTTAGCGAGAGACCCGTTAGCGGCATCATTAGATGGTATGAACGTACAGCAGCTCGATCCGATGGAAGCCCATACCCCTCCCTGCATAGCTGTGAGTTGATCTAGAACGTATCTATGCTCTAGAACCATAAGTCTTATTGGTCGTAATTCTTCCTGTATTGCGTTGAACCCATCTCGGGTGTTGTTGATCAGAGTCATTAGTTCATAGCGTGTGACCTGCAGCCACCGGGCATTAGCAGATGTTTGCCAGATGGGCCACAGGCCCCCAAAGAATTCCTGGGCGCCATTGAACAGGTGAAACTCGTCAGGAACTTCCTTAAAGGCGTCGTTAGCAAAATATTGAGCACTCCTTCGGTGCCGGTGAAGCAGGGTGACATCACCTGTCATGGGGTGTTCGAGCACTTGAGAAATGTTGGATGCCGGGACAACGAGATGCAGTTCATGCATGGTGACCATGGTGCATAGGCCCTTCCATTGAGGAGGCAACTGGGCGTAGATGCGTTCTCCACAGGCCCAAAAGATGTCCATGAGGCCGGCGGTGCCGTCTTGGAGGTCCACATTAAAAACTGTCGTGTTACAGTTAGTGTTGCTGCCCACAGGGCGGGTACCGTTACCTAGGAAGCAAAGGAGAGGATTTTTTAGTTTATATACTTTTTTCCATTGGTAGGTGGTGTCCTTACTAAAGGTGTACCTTCTACTTTCTTGTGCCCAGACCCCTCCGCACTCATCGTCGACATCCCAATCGGTGTCCCCATCCCAATCTGTCGTTATAAAGGGTGCTCCTAAGGAAGCAGCTTTACAAGTGAGGTTGCGTGGACCTTGACACTGGTTGTTGACATAGATGTTGGCCCATAAACTTAGCACAGCCCTGTCTTCACAGGAGCTTTGGTCTGTTAGTGGATTACATTGTGCTTTTGGTTTTGTAAAGGTGAAGTAGCGTAAATAGGCAAAACTACGCTCCCAACGTTGTGTCTCTGTTTTAGATACTTTCACCCTATACAGCTCCTCCATGCCTTTGTCAAATTGTTGTTTATCAGTCACAATTCTGAACGTGACACTATTATGATCCCATACCGTGGTGTTTACAAAAATGGTATCGATAGTTGCTGACAGAAGCTGAATCTGGCCGTAGATACGGCAAAGGAACAGATGGAGGAGACACTTGGCTTTTGGGGGTGGTACCTCTTTTGGGAAAATCATTTGGTCTGCGCCTACTGCATGAGGGATATGTGAGCACACGAAACATGCTTCCTTTGTTGCCTTTTTCCCTATTTTAGACATATGCCGGTACCACATGTTGTCTAACAGGGCATCATGGGTTCCATGATCCGGATCGAATTCGTCCGGACGTGTGGAATGGAAATCGGGCCTGGAATGGAGGTGTGCAATGTGAACCATTGTGTCCTGAAGAGCGGTGGGCCAATCTTGTGTAACCTCAGGTCATGGCCTACGGGTCCAGAACCTTGGTCTACCTCGTTTAAATCCACATTTAGTGCGGGGAGGGGAACGGCGGGGCAACTGGGGACCTATTGTGAGATCTAGAACGCCAGCCCCTGGGGTAGTAGCACTGCTTGGGATCAGATCAGTAACTGTGGATGTGGGGTGTGTGCTAGTGTGTGCTGTATCAGCGGTACAAGGTGGGAGTGGTGGACTTTCGATCTTGTCTCTATCTGGTGGCACAAGTGACTGCCCTGAAGATGGTGTGATAGCATCCGAAAGATAACACTGATCAGTGGTTGCAAGATAAAACATGTACCAATTGAGAACTGCCAAAGTCACAGTAGAAAAAACACAAAATAGTAAGACAAGTGAAATACATAACTTTGCATCTCCATTAGCATTCTTGACTGTAAGTACGCGATGCTCATCGTCTTCTTCATCACAGGAGGATGGAAGGCCGCTGTCTTCATGGAGTGGCACAGATGGTATGTCCCGTCCCTCCTTTAGTCCATTGGCTGAGGTGGTGGTGCGGGGTCTAGACGGACGTGGCTGCGATGGATCCATGCTTTTCTTTCAGCTATTCGCACTGCAGTTGGTGATGAGTCTATCACCTGGAAGGGACCTTCGAACTTAGGATCCTTCCAACGCCTGACGTTTTTCCGGACGAAGACCAGTGTCCCGGGACGGATTGGTGGGAGCTCAGGATCGGTGGGGCCCTTGTCTCTCCTCTTGGATACCTGGGTAGAAAGGAACTGCGCTGCGCTTGTTAGTTGGCACAGGTATTGGTAAAGTTCTGCTCTCACTATCTCTGATGATGATTCACTGTCTGTCTTAGGGCGTGTGGATGGAACTGTTACATTTATGGATCGTCCAGTGACAAGCTGATGGGGCGTGAGGTGGTGATCCGAACTTGGGGAGTTTCTTAGTGCAAAGAGTGCTATGGGTAGGCAATAAAGCCATTTCTTTCCTATTGTGGCGCTTATTTTGCTTATTTTATTTTTGAGCAAGCCGTTGAGGCGCTCACAAATGCCGTTACTTTGTGGGTGATAAGCTGATGTCAGTTTTTGTTTAATGCCTAGCATTGTGGTCAGGGAGGAAAAGATGGCGTTTGAAAAATGACTTCCGTTGTCGGACCGGATGGCGTCTGGAACGCCCCAGCGAGTAATGACCTCACGGAGTAGGAATGTGGCAGCTGCTTTGGCATCGCAGTGGACGCAAGGTCCAGCTTCGATCCAGCGTGAAAATGGACACACTACTACAATGAGATAGCGGTAATTTTGGCAGCGGTCGATCATGTCGACATAGTCAATGTGTAGCTCTTTGAAGGGGCCAGATGGTCTAGGAATGGTGGAAGCAACTGTTTTGAGAGTCGGGTTTGGGGAATATTGTTGGCAAATGAGACATTTATTAACATACAATTGTATCTATTCATAGGCATTGGGGATGAACCAGTCTGTTTGCAAGGTGGTAGACATGTTATCTCGGGTGACATGTGTGGGAAGGTGGAGTTGGTCCAATGCCACTTGTAATAAGGCCTGTGGCATCACAGGTTTCCCTGTTACTGTCTGTCTGTACACGAAGTCGGCGGAGTCCTGTTGTACTCCCCTCTTCTTCCATAACTCTTTCTCTTGATCTGGTGCACTTTCTTGCATTTCTCTAAGGTGTAATTGTGCAGTGTGATCATATTGCTGAGTTGTGTCAATGTCAAATGGTGTTATGAATTGGGATGGTGTTTTTGGAATTCCTTCATTGCTATTGTCATGCTCTGTGGGAGGCAGTGTTTGGGAAAGTAAAATGGGGGCAAATGGTACCTCTGGTGTTGCGTGAAGTAGGGGGCCTGTTGCTGGGGGGCCTCTGGCTGCAGCCTTAGCTGCCCAATCTGCCAGGGCGTTACCTCTGGAGACAAAATCTTGGCCATTGGTGTGCGCTGCGCATTTGACTACGGCTACTTCAGCTGGTAGTGTAAGGGCCTCAATAAGTTCCTCTAGTAACGTTTTGTGAATGACTGGTGTACCATCTGATTTGAGGAAGCCGCGCCTCTTCCAGCGGAGGATGCTGGAGTGTGTAGTCGTAGTAACATATGCAGAATCAGAGTAAATTGTAATGCGGTCATCAGCTCCAATGTTCAGGGCAGCTATGAGTGCTACCAGTTCAGCTGCCTGGGCAGAATAATGTGATGGTAATGTAAGTTGCTGTACAATGTCTAGGGAATCAGAGGAATCATTCTGCTGTGCTTTAACTACTGCAGCTCCTGTGTACCTGACTCCTGTTTCTCGATCAATGGTAGAGGAGCCATCAACAAAATATACAGTACTGTTTGGCAAGGGATCCTCTTTTGCTGCTCCAGACTCATCTGGTGAATACGTGGCACAGTCATGGGTGTCATCATCTGAGGTGGCTATTGGATGGGCAAAAAATGTGGCAGGGTTTACTGTTTGGCATTTTACAATCTTCAGAGAAGGTAGTGACAGTATGACTTCGTAACCTGACACTCTTTGTGTTGTTAAAGTCGTCTTGGCTTTTTGTATTATTGCAAAGACGGCATGTTCGGTGTACATAGTCAGTGGGGAACCCATCACAATGGGGGTAGTTTTCTCAACAGCAAATGCTGCGGCAGCAAGGGCCTGTTCGCAGGGGTAATGACCTTTCATGACAGCGTCCAGCATGCCGCTGAAGTAGGCAATGGGCTTATGGCCCATGGGGTATTTCTGAGTGAGTACTGCAGTCATTACTAGACCATCACAGTGAGTGAATAGGTAGAATTCTTTTGTGTAATCAGGTGATCCTAACACTGGTGCATTTGTTATCTCATCTTTGAGCTGGGTGTAGGCTGTTCTCATTTCAGGTGTCCACTCAATTTTATTGTGTCTGTCTTTGCCCATTTTCACAGCTTTCAGTAATGGGGCAATTATTGTTGCGAAATCAAAGACCCATTGACGGACATAGTTAACCAGGCCGAGGAATTTTTGCATGTCTTTAACTGTTTGAGGTTCAGGAGTGCCTTTAATCGCCTCAACTCGACCTGGAGTGACTCGTCTGCCTGATGCAGACAGTAGCTGACCTAGATAGTGTACCTCTTTCTGACAGTACTGTAACTTCTGTTTGTCAACTTTATATCCTCTTTGTGCTAGAGTGGTGAGTAAGAAGATGGTGTCTTTCCTGCATTGTTGTTCTGTGGGGCTGCAAAGTAGTATGTCATCGACATATTGCAATAGGGTGCTATCACATTGAATATTAGACAAGTCCTCTTTGACAACCCTGTTGAAGACGCTAGGGGACTCACAGTACCCTTGAGCGAGCCTTGTGTATGTTAATTGCACATTTCTGAATGAGAAAGCCAATAGGTATTGGCTGTCTGGGTGTAGGGGAATGCTGAAAAAGCATTTTTCAGGTCGATGACAGAAAAGTACTGTGCATCTGGGGGGACATTCGTGAGGATGATAGAGGGGTCTGGGACAATAGGGAATTCTGGTACAACTATGTTGTTAACGGCGCGCAGATCATGTACTAGACGCCATTGATTGGTCTTCCTTTTCCGCACAGGAAAAAGGGCTGTGTTACAAGGAGAGATACAAGGATATATTACTCCTTGATCTAGCAATGCCTGTATGGTAGGGGCAATGCCCTCTTCCGCTGCCTTGGATAAGGGATACTGTTTTATTCTGGGCAGGATAGCACCTTGTTTGAGTGTTATCTTAAATGGCCTGGCAGAGCTAATAAGGCCTACATCATTTGGGCCTGTTGTCCAGAGATGTGCAGGTACTTGAGCCAGATCTGCGTCTCGGGCAGAGTCATAGCTAGGGGTGACTGTTGGTGTCCTAATCTCCACTGTTACTGAGATAGGCACATTGTTTTGATAGATAATCTCTGTCTTGGAGTAGTCTTCAGGGGATCCAAACAACTGGGCATCTGAAATGTCTCTTACCAACCCTTTAGGCTCAATAAAAATTACACAAGCCCAAGTATGAGCGTTGTCATCGCATGCCATGAATGCGCCGTAGGTCGGTGTTACCTCAAGGGCGCAGATGTCAAATGTCAAATGTTTGTCTAATAACTGTGAGTCTGGTACTTGGGGTCTGAAAAGGAACTCTTTTGGTAACTGAACAGTGCGGCCTTGTAATTCGGGAGTGGTGGCGACAATAGTGTGGACAGCTGCAGAGAAGGCGTGCTCATCCACTGGGCGTGCTCTGACCTGGCTATCTAAGGAAGACTGTGCAGTGACTGCCATTATCCTAGTTAGTGGGGTACCTGGTATGGAGCAAATCATTGTTCCGTTGTCATCAAAGTGGATGGTCATGTTTAGTTTGGCCATGAGGTCACGTCCTAAAAGATTGACTGGGGACCTGGGTGAATAGAGCAGAGGCTGCTCCACTACATGGCCTCCTATTTCCATTGATACTGGCTTGGTGAAGGGGACCCTTGCTATTGCCCCAGAAAATCCCTGTGTGTCCGCTGTTTTGTTTGAAATGGGCAGAGGGCCACCTGTAATGCAGGAATATGTGGCACCTGTGTCAACAAGAAAACTATATGTTTTGTTATTTATCACAACACTTGCAATAGGGTCCTCTTCAGTATTGCTTGTGCATGACAAAATTGGGCACACAAGAGTTGTCTGTGGGCTGTCCTAGCCAGTGTATCCTCCAGCCTGAAATTGCTGGATGGTGCCCTGGGTAAAGGGGTTGTTGGATGCAACAATCGTTCCTCCTAGGGGTACATTGTTTTGTGTTTGGGGGACCACCTGATAAGCAGGTAGTTGCTGTGGCTGTAGCTGTTGCATTGGAACCGGTATTTGTTGGACTGCTGGCTGAACCTGGGCCATTATGGGCGCTTGGAGCTGCACTTGTTGCTGTGCTGGTTGTGCATAAGAGTATAGTATTTGGGGCTGTTGAAGGTGTTGTTGCGTGCGCTGCTGTTGTTGGAATGGTGCTTGTGCTTGGTAGCCAGGACGCATATATTGCTGATCCATATCACGCTTTTTACTGTTGCAATCTCTCTGTATGTGGCCTGGTTTCTGGCAATTGTAGCAGATGATCGGTGGTGTCCCTTGTCCTGGCTGTTGTGGAAACCTTTGTTGTCCCATCCCTCGCCCTCTTCCTGGTCGACCCGTGTTCCAGTTCATATTTGGTCTGTTATTGTAATAGGGCTGTGTGTTGGTGCTGTAAGCAGGTGGTGCTGGCATGTACTGTACCATTGGCTGTGGTTGCGGCTGGACATACTGTATGGCAGGTTGGGGTTGAGCTTGTATGTACTGTACTGCAGGTGGTGCTTGAACCTGCTGTGGGGCAGGTTGGGCGTTGCCTGCAAGAGCATTCATGGCAGCCTGGGGGAAGGATGTTACTGCTGTCATTTGAGTGACCGGTGCTGCAAGCATGACTGTGTCAACATTGTCTTTTTTCTTATTAAGTTTCTGCTGTACCAACTTGGCAGCGGCATTCTCTATTGCCAGCTGTCTAACCTTCTCTTGTTCCTGTCTCTTTTTGCAGTAATGTATAATGTGGTCTTGTATTTCAGCCCATGGCTTGCATTCCATTGCTACAATGCCATCTAATTTTTCCTGCACTTCAGTGGGTAAACCTTTCTTTATTGTGTGATAAAATAATCTCCCATACCCTCCAGCTGCGTCCCATCATTGCCCTAACTCCTGGTGCCATTTTTCTTTCATTCTGGAAAGATAGTTGGCAGGGTCTTCATTTGGTTGCATGGTCTGTGACAACAGAGCCCCAATATCGGGAACATCAGGGAATTTCCTGCGCAACTCAGTCCATGCTAGTGTTCTAATCTCATTAAAGGAAACACCATCATGTTTGGTGTTTGTTTTTGTAAGATTGGCATGGACACGTGTGAAGAGATCTTCTGCGTCTTCTCCCATGAGGGAGATCAGCAGGCTTTTTACATCTCCTATAGCTATGTTGTTACCTGTGGTGATATTTTCAAAAGCTGCAATCCACTTTCCCGCACCCTCAGTGAGGGGTGGGAGTTGCTTTTTGACATTTTCTTTGTCTAATGTAGACCATGGGATGTAGATGGGGGGATCAGTGACATTTTTGTAGAGCAGTGGCATCTGGCGCATGACCCCAGGGCGTCGCGCTGTGGGTCCTGTATAGTCATGCTGGCGAGCATATTTTTGCCAGACTTTCAGGCTCTCCCTCATGTAGTCATAGTCCCAATCCTCATCTCCTACTCCCTTGAGGATACATTCAACTGCCGTCGCCATGTACTGAGGCTCAAAGGAGCCGTCTCTTGGCCAAGGGAGCATTTGCGGCGCTAAGGGCTCTGACCAGCCTGCCAAATCGTCTGAAAAGGGGTTAACTGCATAATCTGAACCTTCCCCTAATGTCACTATCTCATTGGGAGTGAGATCATTGCTTGTTTGTGGTGGACATGGTCTGCTGAGACTTATGTTGTGTCTATTTTTCATCCTAACGGTGCGCAAGGAAGCAGGGCCCGAGACGTCATATAGTATGTCGTCTGGGCGTCCATGTGTCCCCAGGACTTTAAGTCTTTGTGCTTCGGTGGTCCTGACCTTACTTCTTACCACTCTGTCTTGTTCCTGTGGGAGTCCACAATATCTTGGGATCTCACCAAACATTGGATTGTGGCCTTCTAGCACCCGTGGGGGTGTCTTCTCCCGTCCTAATGCTGTTGGGAATTGGTGGTCTTGGTGTGTGTTGGTGAGTGTTTGTGTTATTCCAGAGGCGACAGCGTCACAGCGGTAGGGGTGCTCATCAAGGAGATATTGTCTATTCCCTTCCCCGTTTCTACTGATAATTGTCTTTGGGTGGTGTTGCACGAGGTTGTGCAGCGTGGGTGAGGGTGGTGTTGGAGTGTTGACCTTCGACATCATGTCCGTAATGCTTTTGTTCATGTTCTCTAATTTAAATGACAAGCGTCTCATTGTGTTTACCTGTGCTGCGTGGCAAGGTGATGGATGCATGGGTGTCTGTTCGTCCTCAAGATGCTGTGGTGAGATACTTTCCAGGCTAGTGCTTTTGCTTAAGTCTGCATTTTGTCTATAATTGTCATATGAGGAGGGAAAACCTGTGAGGGGACCTGTGAGGGGGGCACACTGTCCCTCAGTTATGCACAGCAACGGTGGGACAGGGAACTCAATGAGCTGCCGCTGGTCTGTCATAAGGCCAGATCCTGGCACCTCACCAGAGGGTGCAGTAGCCATGAAAGGCATGCTTGTTTGTGATGGGAGGTGCGAACTTGGGAACAGGTGCGTGGCGGTGTCAAGGAAGGGGTTAGTGACAGTGTCGCCTTTAGGGCCAATGTCACGGACGACAATGACAGGTGAGCGCAAGTGACGAGATGATGCTTGAGAGACAGAGTCAGAGTCCAAGTGACGAGATGATGCTTGAGAGACAGAGTCAGAGTCTACCTCATCCTCCTCACCTGGGCGTGGGTGTGCAGTATTGACTGTTGGTGTAAATTTTAGTGATAGTTGTGCATCTATGAAGCCTGGGATACCTGGTACTGCTGTCTCCCTTACTGTACCGTTGGGGAGAGGCAGGTGTATGTTGCGCAGGTCTGTCAGGTTGGGGTATACATCACTTGGGGGCATGGGTGGAGACGGTGGTCTGTTCACGGGGTGGTACGGGTGACTGGGTGATGTGTGGGAAGCCTGAAATTCCTCAATGTGTGTGACGTGTAAATCTGGGCCGAGGTGCGGTGAGGAAGATGCCTCATTTGGTAGTGGTTGGAAGCCAGCAGCCGGAGAATCATTAGTGGTAACTGGTAGCTCAGGTTGTTCCTTGTTAGTGAGCTCGGTATACATACCGCTGAAGTGGTAAGGCGGTGGGGGCGGAGCATTGGGTATTGCTGGGTGTGTGGAGTCACAGTGTGTTTGAGCCTTGTCTTTGAAAATGCGCCAGAGATCTAAAGTAGCCTTTCTCTTCTGTAACTTAGTGCCAGAGTACTTGGTGTCTAGAAAGGTGGTGGCATGCTCTAGTATGATTGGATCAAAGCTTCCCTCTGAGGGCCAAGGATGAGTCATTTTCGCCGTACGCTTACGAAGTTCACGGCAGTGCTTTAGTATATGGTGTTCCTGGCCTCCGAATGTTTTTAAAACATGTTGGAGTGGAGTGGCCATGTCGGTGTGTCTAACACGGGGCGCTCTAGGCAAAGCCTGAATTACAGGAGCGCGTTTTCTCAGGTGCTAGGGACAATGTCTCTGACGAGTTCTTGCTCTACTGCCTGAATGACAATATCATACACCCCGTCCTGCAAGTCTCGCTCTTGTGCTAGAGTATAAAGAGGGAAACGAAGCTGGCCGTCAAAGCAAGCTTCAGCAATATAACTTTGGAGAGGGTGCCTTGGCCAGGTGCTAGATAGTATGGCAGTGAATAGCGCTCCAGGGGGATGTATGATAAAAAAGATGTGAAAGTGGGTAGACGTTTTGTACGCTGTAGAGCTCACTATGCCATTCATGAGTGTTATTTTAAAGCACAATGCTTTGAGGGTGAATGTCGCTTGTTTGGAAAGGAATGTAATTAGGTGGCAGAAGAGTGTTCAGTGGCAGGAGTGGGTTCAGTGGCAGGAGTGGGTTCAGTGGCAGGAGAGTGTTCAGTGGCAGTAGTGGGTTCAGTGGCAGGAGTGGGTTCAGTGGCAGGAGAGTGTTCAGTGGCAGGAGTGGGTTCAGTGGCAAGAGTGGAGGGGATGGCGTCGTTTATCAATTCCTCTCCTATGGCACTACTGATAATGTGATATAATGCTTTTCTTAAGTCCAGTTCCTGTGGTCCGGTGTATATTCCGCTAGGGGAGAAGTCAGGGAATTGGAGCTGGTTACGAGAGAGACCAGCAATTACTTTGCTTTGTAGCGGGTTGCGTGGATAAGTTGTAACTAGTGTGGTAGGTATGTCCAAACCTGGCGCTAGTAGGCGAATGCGTATGTAAATGCAATCCGATGTTTTATGAACAGAGGTACCTAAAATCCTATTCATGGGGACCAGTAATTGTTGGGGGACTAGAGTGTTCCCTAAAATGTCAGTGCTTGCAATGTTTTTGTTCTTTGGCTTTAGGGACAATGGGATTTGGAAGGTGCGGAAAGGATGGTGCTAGTGACAGCGTTATCTGCTGTGCCTGGGTATAGTCAACCCCTAAAACTTGAAATATAGTGAGAAGGACAGTGCTTGCTAAGGGTGTAACGTGACAAAAGGAGGATGGGTGCCCAGTGGAAAGACCCACAACGATATTATTAACTAAATATACAAAAATAGGAGAAGCTGTACTGTCAGGAGACGGGGCAGCTCATTACCTACAGTGACTGAAAATGCGGGGGTGGGCTTGCCGGAGGAGGCACAATGAGGATGTCTGGTGCAGAGTCCTCTAGATCCACTGAATAATCCTGCAGGAGTGCCACGAGGAATGGGGACTCGTTAGCAGGAGACAGTGGTTGATGAGAGAGCAATAGTAAGTGCTGATGCTGATACCGTGGGGGAAGCAGGGGCGGTAAGGTTAGGGAGTGTTGCCTCTTCAGAGGATGCCGTGGACTGCGCAGAGTCAGTATTGGACTCGCCGTCTATGGCAACGATAGTGGGAGAATTAGCAAAAGAAACAGAAGACCCTAAAGAGGGTGGGGAGCGCAAAGATGAATTAGAGGAGTGGGCAGGCCACAAAAGATCCGGGCGGGTGGTGTCTGGTGGTGGTGGTGGGAAGAAGCGGTGCCTGAAGGAGGTAAGTCTATGAGGGACAAGAGTGAAAGGCGGAGTTCGGTAGTGGGTGTAAAGTCAACCTCTAAGATGTCCCAAGTAGTTGCAAGAATGTCGCTTTGATGGCGCGTGAGGGGGATAAAGCGATCAAGACTGATGTGGTATACCGCCGTGGCAGTACCACGTACTGAATGAATAAGGAGATTAATAATTTGCGGGGGGTCAGGGGACATAACGGGGGGGGGGTTGTTTAAGGGGACGGACAAGAGGAATGGAGATACACTTCCACCCCCAATATATGTGCAAGGTGTACTGAAGAAAAGGTGCAACTACTTAGCGGGATTGCGGCTATGTTTTAAAAGCAAGGCAATCCAGACAACAGCTACCTAGCGCAGTTGCCGCTAATTGAGGAAAGGTGGGGGGCAACTGAGTCAACAATAATAACTAGCAGACTGCCACTCGGCTAAGTGAGTGTGGAGCTGGCAGTTCAGCAACAGATGTGGAGTGCGGGGAGAAAACTGTGGTGGGACAGCAGGGCTAACAAATGTTTAATAAAACGAAGCACAAGAAACAGACACAATGGACAACAAATAAACAATAATTAAGTAAATGAAATGCATTTCAAAAAAGTAATAATGATAAAAATAACAATGTTTGGTGAGAGACCAAACTGAGAAGACAGAGAAAGGAGGGCGAGGTGACTACAGTGAAGCTGCGAGGCTCACTTCCTCGTTCTGCGAAGGCAGAGAGCAGAAAAAGGCGGGGTGAATGTCAGACTGGGCCACAGACTTCGAAGTGGTTAGTTCCTCTTTCTGGAGTGGCGCAGCTAATAAGGGAAAAAGGCGCCGTTGAGAGAGCGAGATAAATTTAAGAGATAAAAAGAGAAAAGCACCCAAGCCATGTAAAACTGAATCAGAGAGGGACGAACTATAGAGTGCGAAGAATGAGTGTGTGAATACACATGAAAGAACCCTGACGAAAGAGGGGCGCATTGGCGCCGAAAAGAAATAGAATAGGGTTGTAGGGTGTAAAGGAAGAAATAAAAATGACAATTTATGAAGAAGGTGTGAGGAAAAGAACACGAAGAGCAAGTGAAAGAGAAGGAAGGGAAGGAGAGAAAGGACGAATAAATAAAATATTCAATGAAAGAGTACAGAAGATGAAACATAAAAGGTGAAAAATCAATAATACAAAATGTAAATACAAATACAAAATGGCGGCAAGAGCATACAAAATGGCGCCGGGACACACCCTAACTTAAAACGCGACAATACTACAGAAATGCGTGCCACTTGTGCACTGTGTCAAGAGCGCAACAGCCCACAGCTGTGGAATATAAACTGTTCGATAAGAAAGGGCAGTGAGAAAAATGTGCGTCAAATATTAAATGCGCGTCAAATATGAAAACATGAGAAAGCTGCAAACGCATGTGTGCACCATGCCAGAATTCGGCCACGTACAACTGGCCAGGACTCAAACCTCAAGCATCACTGAGCAAGTAAAACCGTAAAAAAAAACACATGTGGCAAGTATGAGAATATGAAAACCTGCAAGAACATGTGTGCACCATGCCAGAATTCGACCAACCACGTAAAAAGTGGTGGTCAGGACTCAAACCTCAAGCATCACGGAACATATCCAAGCGAAAAGACAAATGCAAATAGAAAGAAACCACGACGAAATTAATGACAGCAGAGGGGACAACATCAAAGAGGCTCGGGAAGATGTGACCAGCCACAAAGAGGACGTCGTGGCATGTCAGTCAACCACAGGTGGGCAAAGGAGCACACACAAGGGAGACCGTGGATGGCAAAGGCAGCCAGACCCACCGCCCCACACACGCCACAACCTGAGGTAAATTAAAGGAATAAAAAGCAAAACCATCCCTGACTTACCCAGGTGGACGCGAGGAGAGGAGAGCCTGAGAGGCAGCCACACAGGTGTAACCCCAGTGTGCGTCCCTGGACCGCACCGTAGGCGACTCGCCTTTCGAGACCTTTTTCGTGGTCGCCAGCTGATGAGGGGTCACTTGGATGGCCACACCCTTCTGCTTACCGACTCCAGAGAGCCTGACCCCTGTTCTGCTCGTTCACTTGGAAAGAAGAAACCACGATGTAAAATACAGTGACTTTTTATTTAAGCAGTTCAAAAGCATAGAAACAGTTCGATTAAAATGTTGCCCATGAACACATGAGCAGGATGCAAATAAATGTATTGACAATGTTATAAATCAGTCGTTCAAAAGAAGCAAATATATGTCTAAATATTATGCTATGAGTAGCTGCCTAAAGAGCAACCCTGACTTTAAAGAGGATAGGTAGGCTAGTGCCTAGAAGGCTGATCTCTTTTTAAGAAAGCAACACCATTCAAGACTGCGCAGTTTAACCTAAAATAAATGCAATGGCTTGGGTTAGAATGAGCTGAGTTAGATAGACTGACAAAGCCAAAAGGCTAATATTTAGTTGAGCTGACAAAGCCAATAGGCAAAATAATCAGATAGGCTGACAAAGCCAATAGGCTATGCCATTAGATAGGCTGTCAAAGCCAAAAGGCTGAATTATCAGTAAAGAATATTACCACCTTGGAAGTCGAAGTTCTAGGCCCAGTCACACGGACGATCGATCGGGAACCCTCTATATGCAGTCAGATTGATGCGCAGAGAGTTCAGAGCTGCACCCTGGGCGAAGCTCTTTTATATGGTTAAATGCAGAACTTACACCCACGTCTGACACGAGATCTGACGCAGGCCACTTAACCGCCCACTTACAGTAACTGGGAAGTTTTATATAAAACCGAGAAGTGGTATCATGATGAAACAGAGCTTTTAGCAGATGGTCAGTGTTCTTGACCGCAAAAAGTAAACAAAGGATAACTTTTACCGTAAAAATGCTCAGAATTAATATTTAATATATTAATTCTTGGTCACGTTGCCGCCTTGAGTTTCAGTTAAGCAAGCGCGGAAAGTTTCATAACTAAAAATATCGCAAATCTTGCATGTGACACAGCCAGATGTACCAACAGATTGTCACGTGGGTGGGGGCCACTCTTATTCTCGTAACTGTGGAATTTTACAAGAGGGGGCTGATGTTGTCTCTCGGTGGATGGAACAGATCTCTGCTAGCAGATCAGTGAGGCCTACGAGATCTGTTTTATTATTATTATAAAATGAGAGCAGGAGTTATTGGCTTTTTTTGGGCCTATACATTTGTATCTAGGAAGACATGCTTGGTCCTATGTACAATATGGTTATCTATGGAGCTGGGCTTGGGCCTATGTGAGATGCACTCCCAGGATGAAGGAAAGTGGACAACTTAAGACATTCTATGTGAGCCTGCGTGGTAGGGCCTATCTAGAAGTATCATGTTTGGTGGGTAGTGCAAAATCAGAAATGGGTTTCTTGTTAGATGGTAAGATGGGGTCTTCGGGACCCTCCTTCAGACATCGACGAGGACCCGCTCACCTCGCGTGGCCCTATCTCACTGCACCGCAAGTCACCGTCCCGTGGCGGTGTGCCTGTGCCGGCCGCAGTGCATCCGGGGCCACTAACTCTGTGCAGCTCAAACCATGGCCCCAGTCTGATGGCATGTTGGATGGCCTCTGGGTCGATGGTCTGGGGGTCATCAACGCCATGTGTCTGTGGCCCTGCGCTGTCCGCTGCCTCCGGCCTCAACTGCGGTCCACCTGGGCTCACACATCAAACCGAGTCCTGGCCTGCCCGGACGTCGCATCACCGCAGGATGCACACGCTACCACCGCCAGGACCAACTCCAAACGACAGGTGCCAGAGTCGGAAGTGTCTTACTGCCATACTGTCAGAGTTGCTCACACCTGTCGTGGGTGCCATCATCAGCTTGATACCCTGCTCAGCTCTTCAGGTGCCACTAACTCAGTTCACCACAAATCAAGGAACATTCTGCTTGCATGTTGGGTGAACACTGTACTCCCTCCGGCTACCACCATGATGCTTCACAGATGTTTCTGTTGTGCTGGTGTTTTATGTTTCTGCTTCAGTTGTGATCACTGTTCAAGTTGTTGCCAGCACCAACGACTCCATGAGGGCTGGCTTACACTCACCCCACACACATCCAGCACATACGTCACTGTACATGTGACCATGCCAATAAAGGGGTCGAGCGCACGTCCCCGTGGCCAGTTCAACGAACTATCTGTGTGTGTCCGTGTGCTCATGATGTATGCATTAGGGCCCCGGCCTCACAACCTTACATTATGCTGTGTACAGAGGACGCAGCCATGTCACCGCAGGCAGAGGGTGGGACATTGCAAATGTTGCATTATCGTCCCCCACTCAATACGTAAGTGCAGTGAACTTGGCCGGCGTATGCCAGTCTGGCGTGGGGGTGTGGGTGATTGTCCCGTGGCTCTGGGTGTGGTTCAGTACTGGAAATGTGCAAAGGCATGTGTCTCTGTCGCAGTGTGGGTCTCCGTTGGGGAGTGTAGGTGGTCCCTGATGGGACTTGGACACCCATGTATGTGATCTAGTTCGTCTTCCATGAGGTAGTACCCCACCTGCACCTGTTCGGCCAGCCCCTTCTGGCAGTCTGACTGGCCTTGGAATGGGATGTGTGCTTAGGTGGGCTGCTGGGAGCCAGCCGGGGTGGTGGGTGCGTCCAGCTGTGTTGTCCGTGCAGGGGGTGGTGTATCCTCGATGCAGCGGTGCTGCCCAGCTCCTGGAGCTCTATTGCCTGGGATGTCCATGGACTGTTGTGGGGCGTCGGTGTCGGAAGTGTGGAGGTCCTCTTCAGCATCACTGATGGGTTGTCAGGTCTGCTCTGCTGGAGGTGTTGTTTGTCCCTCTGCAATGTGAAGGGGAGATGCTTGTTGACATTGTGTTGGCATGTATGTTGACGCATTGTTCGAGTTTACATACAGACTGCATGACAATGTACATTGTGACTGTTTGGGAGGGGCGGACTATTTGATGCGTGATAGTGGACATTTGGACTACATGAGGTGGGTGATGTTGTACACGTACATTTTCATCTCACAGTTTCCTGCTATGTCAGATGTGATTGGCCATTTTCTACGCACAGGCGGACCCAGTTGTGTCCTCTGTTCTGCAGTGTAAGTGTTGCACTGTGTCCCACATTGTCGTCCATGTGGATGTGCTGTGATTGCTATGTGTGTGTGCTGCATTGTGTGAGAGTCGCACCTGCAGCTGTGATTTTGCTGCCCCTTATCCCTTGGAGGCGGTGTGCCTTTGGCTTTCGTGCTTTTGAGGTGCTGTGATGTTGGCGACTTGGGTCATTTGTGTCTTGGAAGGTTTTTGTACTCTTGTGCATTGTTTGTCTGCAGATGTATTGTTGAAGTCAGTGGTTGTTTGTGCACGTGGATGTGTCAGGGTGTGACCTGCTCCTTCCAGATGTGGTCCACAATCAGCCACCTCATTCTCGTGGCGTGCACAGTGTCATGGTGATTGTACTCCGGCCATGCTGCTCGTCATGTGGTGTCACTTGGGTTGTCAGTGTGGCTCTCGCATACGCATCTTTGCTGTATTTCGCACTGGTGCATGTGTGTGTTGTGGAATTGGTGTTGTGTGGGGTGGGACCCCTTCGGACACATGGTGTATGGGGGCTTACTTGATGTTTGTATGTGTGCTGCAGTGTGCCACGGGGATCAGGGACATGACCCAGGGTCGTTGTGGGTGTGCGGTGTGCTACACGTCGTTGTGCATGTGTGCCATTGTGCCCGTCCCCCCAGTCCCTGTTCGTTACTCACCCTGTTGATGTTGTGTCAGGTCATGGCGAGCAGGGTCCGGACACCAGACTCCTTGCACCGTCTCCACAGTAATGACTGTGGCCACCATTTGCTCCAGCTCCTCCTGTGGCGCAGGACTCCCACCTCCATTCGCCGTTGCAGCCTTCCTGTTGGCAGCGGGTTTCTGCTTGGTTTGGTTTTTGACATCGTGCCAGCGCATCTTGGCCTCCTCGGCACTCCGACTGCATTCACGATGGGATGCCATTTTTCCGTCTGTATTGCCAATGACACGGTGGTGGTGACGGACAGTTGTTGTTGGTGCTCTGTCACCTCCGTGACGATGATCGGGTTTTCCTGCGGACTGTACCCCGTCTTCCTCTTCCTCTTCTCCTTGACCTTCCCCGACCCCGAGGTTCCTTGATGGTGGTCTGTGGGGCTTGTGGGGTTCGCGTTGACCTGGGCACTGGTTCCGGGTGCATCCATGTTGCTGCGCAGTTTGATTTGTTTATGGTGTGTTTTTCTTGTTCAGCTTTTATGGTGCATTTTCCCACCAGACGCGTGGGAATTGCAGGACTATCGCTGGTTGTCGCTGTTTTTTTTTTCGTGGTTGGCCTCATCGCAACTTTATTCGCGTTGGTGTTTCGCATTTTTTCGGCGTCGCGTTATTTTTAACACGCTCATTTGACGCGTTATCGTGGGACTATCGCATGGTGACGCCAGGTTGAGAATGCTACGTTAACAAAGCGTTGTTTTCCCGCGATGGACTGCGATGTGAAAAGTTGCGTTAAGCTAAACTTGCGGTGGTTATCACACGTTCTTGTAAATATGCCCCTATGAGTATAGAAAAATGGAGAAAAACCAATCACAGGTGGAATTGTTATATTCAACCTCTGGATTCAGTGATGATGTTCCACCGTTGGAACTATCCTATGAGGTTTGACTTTGTAGATATTCCTCGAGACATTGATTTATTCTTTCAGTCTGCCCATCAATCTGGGTGTGGTAGATAGTCTAACTTCTATAGCCATGAGGACACAGAGTAATCTCCAAAAATGTGTTATAAACTGTGAAACCCTATCTAAGATCAGCACATAAGGGATTCCAGATAATGGAACTATTGATTGAGTAAATATTTCTGCTAACTTTTTAGCTGATGGTACTCCCTTAGGAAGAGTGAAGGGTATCATTTTTGTCAGATAATCAGCAGTTACTAAAATTGTGTTAAACACTTCAGGGATGCTGGGTAGTTCTACACTGAAATCAAGAGAAACCATGTGCCATGGGCATGGTGGAACTGGAATAGGTTGGAGCAGATAAATAGGGCCTGCATTAGATGCTTTACCTTGAGCACAAACAGCACGTTTCAACAAACCCTTTAGAATCCTTGACTATAGTAGCCCACTAAAAATGTAATCTCAACAAATCTAAAGTCTTTTCTCCCCAGTATATACTGCCAATTGACTAGAATTACCTCAATGTAGAGCGTGTTCTTGTAAGAAACTGGTAGGTAAATATAGTGTCTCTTTACATAGTGTAAGTCATCATTTCTAGTGCTTGAATGCTGTGTTAATACTCTTTTACTTTCTTCAGTGCTTTGTTCTTTCAGAACTTGAATCATAAATTCAGTGACTGTCATAACTCCCACCAACTCATCAATGGGTGTTGGAACTGGAATTTCTGGTTGGCTGAGGCGGAGCTCAAGCCAGGCAGACCTTCCACTCCTGTGAGTGTTAGGTGATTACACACACTGTAAAACCTGTGCTCTCCCTTAGGTAGCTTGGCACTGAGCAGTCAGGCTTATCACAGAGGCAATTTGTAAAAGCATTGACACAGCACTTCCACACAATAAGTACAATGAGCGTCACAAAAGAGATTTCACACATGGTGTATGTAAATAAACATTTTATTCAACACACAAATTAATTCATACAAAATGAACATCATGTATCTCTGGTCATAAACCACATTTTGAAATATTACTAGCAGTACTAGGCCCAACAGTGTTAAAAATTAAATATGCACACTTTAGAAAAAAGCCTATTTTACCCCAGCACCCGTATGCGGTGCAATACGTTGTCAGAACAGGGCCTAACCTGGCAAATAACACAGTTTAAACCCACACAGTTATAGGGTGCACCCCAGGTCACAACGATATCAGGAATGTGTACAAACAGGAAATTATAACACTTTTCAGCAGCTCCCTGGGCCAAGGCCGCAAGGGTAAAATCAATGTCAAAATGGAGTATTTGTTTGGTAATGAAACAAACGAGTATAACAACAGTGCTGCATGATGCAACTATTAATAGGTTGCTCTTATGTAGCACACTCTCCAACACTCACTCAGCACCATAACACGGTGCAAAGGATATCGGAAAGTCCGTATGCAGCACGCTCACACACACACATTTGGCACTGCAACACGGTGAAAACGATAATCTGCAGGTCAGTTAACAGTATGAATGCAGACCCCGTGGCACAATCCCTCTCCCACCTCTCACTAACCCCCAACTACTCTACGCCCACAGGTTGAGAGACAAACCTCCCCACCCCTTTACTAGACCGGCTAAAGTCGGAGTCACACTTAGTCAAGGGGGCCCAGGGGAGAAGGCTGGAGTAACTAGCAGGGTAACCAGGCAACAATTGACAAATGGGGAGATGGCCACCCTTCGGGAAGTCAACCTACTTTATGCAGTGCAGAAACGGGCTACAGGCTTTCCCAGCTTGATCAAAAGTTTCCTTAATTCGCCTCCTGGCACTAGCCCAGTTCTGTGAAGCACAAGAGGGTCACGCAGTCCCTTGACCCGCTTTCGATCACTCTCGGAAGCGTTCCTCAGCCCAACACTTACTCTCACCACCCAGGCCCGATCTGGGTAATTCTACCCGACAACATCAAGTCATCGGGGGCCTTTTGAGGAGAGGGCAGGTGATTTGCTGCGCTGAGGGCAAGGGAGGAACACTTGGTGAATGAGGGGTGTAGCTGTCTTAGCACCCCATGGGAAGTGATGCACAACGTCTGGTGTGCGTTAATCTGAGTCGCACCAGACAATCCAGTCACAATGGACCCAGAGTCAGGTTCTCTGTACCTCCCTGGAAATGAGGCACAGTGCCTGGTGCACGTTGATATGAGTCGAACCAGACAATCCTGTCACAAACAAACAAAAGTTGGGTTCTCCGTACCTCCCTGGAAATGAGGCACAATGCCTGGTGCACGGTGATGCGAGTCACACCAGACAATTCGGTCACAATCAACCCATCGTTGGGCTATCCGTACCTCTCTGGAAATGAGGCACAGCACCTGGTGCATGATGATACGTGTTGCACCTAACAATCTGGTCAAAATCAACCCAGAGTTAGATTCTCTGTACCTCCCTGGTAATGCGGCACAACGCCTGGTGCGTAACGATACGAATCGCACCGGACAATGCAACCCCACACACACAGTCGCAAGTTCAGTAGCACCACACTAAGTAGAATGAGTCACTACTACGAGTACGCCCTCCCTATGAGGGTCGTAATCTGTGATTCGGACACCGCACACAATGAGTATGCAGTCAGCGTGTCGCACAAGAGAAATGCGGCACGAATAATGAAGCGGGCCACGCGGGGTGCCACAACCTGTGAATCTGCTCACCACCAACAAGACACTTGTGCGTGTTGAGGCCCCATGATCAGGGGCCACACTCCTTTGATGCGGGCACAGTTTAGGACTCTGCACAAGGCAATCCAGTCTACAGGCACAATACTTAGCTCCACGCTCACACTGCACCCCCAGTCAGGATCCAGCAGACGACGTAGGCGCTCGAGAGGGCACCGCTCTCCAGGTGAACACGTAGACGGTGTGGGTCCCTTGCGGGAGGAATTTGATTTCCCTGAGACCTCCACAAAGAACAGGGGGCAAGCCAACAAGCCCTTGAAGAGCACACTTCAGGGTGCCACACAGCAGCAGGTAGTCATCCTAGGCCAGCCACTATTCAGGAAGGGTACACGGTCCCTTCCAATGGCAGTAATCCTCCTTGTGCACAACAGATTCCTCTGGAAGTGTGCACCACGCAGTCCAAGATGTCTGGTCCCATGTCCGCATAAGTTTATCTCTGCCCTGCTTAAGTATGGCACCAGTAGTTATACTGTAGTGTGCATTTGAAGTTGGGGGTGGTTCGGAGGGCTCCCCCTTGAACCACAGATGTCTCCCCTAATTTCAGTCCCGCCTGCCATTAGACCTTGGAATGCAGATCTTAATCTTTAGTGGGGGCATGATCTGGCTTCCGAAAGGCCAAGTGTCAAAACCTCTTGCCTCAATCTATCCATCCAAGTCGTCAAATAACATAGGTCTGTCGTTCCAGTTGCATGCCCAATGTTTATGGCTGTCAATGTGGAGTGCACCGATGTGCTCCCCCAGCCTGCAGTGTGGACTGGAGTCAAACTAAAAGGCATAGAAAAGAGTTTGAGAGCAGAGAAATGCCCACTTTCTAGAAGTGGCATTTCTACACTATTAATGACAAATCCACCTGTACCACAAGGGAGGGTTTGTCATTGTGAATCCAATGATATGATACAGTATGAGGCTGCTCCACTGCAGCTTAAAGTATTCTCAGCCACTCCCCTATGTTTACCTATGGGGAGAGAAAACCTCAGAGGTAGTGAGAACGCACATGGGGATCCTTCACTACCGTGTTCCTTTCCTCAGGACTCTCCCCATAGGTGCTTCAGGGAAAGGCACTATCACCAATGGTTTAGAAAGGCCAACCTGAGCATAAGTGCAAATGCGCACACACAGGCCTGCAATGGCAGGCTTGAGATATGTTTGAAAGGCTATTCTTGTGGGTGGCACAATCAGTGTGGCAGTCCAAGAGTAGCCAGTGCAGTTCCTGCCCTGCGCATGTGTTATACCTCTTTACAGGGTATTCACAGGTACAGCACCTAAACCAATCAGGTAAGCACCACTTCCTAGCATATGTAGGAAGGGCACACGCTTTCACACTGCATTACAGTGGGAAAGTGCCCAGAGTCCTAAGACCACGAAAAGTGAGTCAGCAAAAACCAGGAGGAAAAAGCAAAAGGTTTTAGAGAAATCCCCTTAGAAGGGCCATGTCCAACAATGGGTATGTTGAGTGAGGGATCAATCGAATGTTCAATGGGAGAATATCAATAAAGGGACAAGGCATCAGCCTTCCCATTTTCTTTCCAGGTCTAAAAGTAATAACAAAATCATAATCACTAAAGAATTATGCCGGTTTTAATTGTCTGGCAGAGAGGATATGGACTGATTTCAGAAACTGTAAATTGGGATGGTCTGTCAAAATGGTAACGGCATATTGCGCGCCCAGGAAGTAATGACGCCTTCCTTCAAATGCCACTTTTATGGCTAATAGTTCTCTGTCTGCTACTGTATAATTTGTTTCTGTGGGTCTAAGTTTGTGTAAAATATATGCAACTGGGTGTAACAGTCCAGTATTTGGATCACGCTGTGATAACACTCAGAGCCGGACTGGGAACCGAAACCGGCCATGGCAAACTGCTCGGCCGGCCGCCCTGGGGATAAGGGGGTTGCGGCTGAGCTGTTTGATAGGGCCTGTTTTGGCCGATTATGTTACAGGGGGCTGATATTGCTGGCCCCAATAACGAAAATGGCCCCCCAGGGGCCCAAAACCGGCCCCCACCCTCGCGGCACACCGAAGAAATGCCCGGGGCTCGCTACGGCCAGTCCGGCCCTGATAACACTCCTGCGATAGCACTTTCTGATGCATCAGCTTCTACAATGAAAGGACATGTTACTTCTAGGTAACTAAGTACCGGTGCTGTGACAAATCTTTTTTTAAGTTCTGAAAAGCTTTCTCCGAATACCATTTAAAATGCACCCCTTTTTTCCAAAGTGTGTAATGGGAGAGACAATAGCAGAGAATTGATTGATGAAACTCTGATAAAAGTTGGCAAAGCCCAAGAAGCTTTGCATTGCTTTCACGAACTGATGGGATTTTCAACTCTTAATGGCCTCCACTTTTAATTTTAACCATTAGGATACCCTTAGGAGAAATAATAAATCCCCAAAAATCCACATTAGTGACATGAAGTATAAAGGTGATTGTCCCACAGTTTTTGTAATATGGCCCTCCCATGGCCTATGTGTTCGGTGATAGATTTTGAGTAGATTAATATGTCAATGCTATAGACCATTTCCCAAATATCAATGAATTTATGCAATATTTAATTTATGAAGTATTGGAAGGCAGGGGGGACATAGCACAACCCGAAAAGCATAACATGGTATGCGTAAAGACAAAACGTAGGGCATATTTACAAGCCCCTATCGCCACAGGAATGTCACTTTTAATGTCGTTTCTGTGGCGATAGGGGCTTCTCCTTATTTACAAGGGGGCTTTAAGCCACTTGACATGGCTTAAAGCCGCATTTTAAATAACTCCCCGACGTGGTTTCCTTGCTCACTTTGCCACTGGATTCAAGCTAGCCTGCCTGGTGAGGGGTTTCACCCCGAAACCGGTCCCAGGATGCTTGTTTCCGGTTCAGGAAAGACCTGGCTTGGCAGTTCGGGCTGGACTGTTCCCATGAGGCACAGGGTCAAGACTGTTTTGCATATAGCTGGGTCTGAACTGAGGTGGCGAAGTGAGCTAAAGAATGATTATGGATTCAACCCAGATCTGTGACTGGGGGTGAGTGTCTGAAAAGTTTCAGCGCTCCGTCCATCATCTCCTTGTGTTTGCTTTGTTCGCCCTAAGTTGGCAAGGTATGCCAAGACGTGGGTCCCTTGCTCACTTTGCCACTGGATTCAAGCTAGTCTGGCTGATGAGGGGTGTTACCCTGGTACCGGTCCCAGGATGCTTATTTCCGGTTCAGGGAAGACCTGGCTTGGCAGTTCGGGCTGGACTGTTCCCATGAGGCACAGGGTCAAGACTGATTTGCATATAGCTGGGTCTGAACTGAGGTGGCGAAGTGAGCTAAAGAATAATTATGGATTCAACCCAGATCTGTGACTGGGGGTGAGTGTCTGAAAAGTTTCAGCGCTCCGTCCATCATCTCCTTGTGTTTGCTTTGTTCGCCCTAAGTTGGCAAGGTATGCCCAGACGTGGGTCCCTTGCTCACTTTGCCACTGGATTCAAGCAAGTCTGGCTGATGAGGGGTGTTACCCCGGTACCGGTCCCAGGATGCTTGTTTCCGGTTCAGGGAAGACCTGGCTTGGCAGTTCGGGCTGGACTGTTCCCATGAGGCACAGGGTCAAGACTGATTTGCATATAGCTGGGTCTGAACTGAGGTGGCGAAGTGAGCTAAAGAACGATGATGGATTCAACCCAGATCTGTGACTGGGGTGAGTATCTGAAAAGTTTCAGCGCTCAGTCCATCATCTCCTTGTGTTTGCTTTGTTCGCCCTAAGTTGGCAGGGTATGCCCAGACGTGGATCCCTTGCTCACTTTGCCACTGGATTCAAGCTAGCCTGGCTGATGAGGGGTGTTACCCCGAAACCGGTCCCAGGATGATTGTTTCCAGTTCAGGGAAGACCTGGCTTGGCAGTTCAGGCTGGACTGTTCCCATGAGGCACAGGGTCAAGACTGATTTGCATATAGCTGGGTCTGATCTGAGGTGGCGAAGTGAGCTAAAGAACGATGATGGAATCAACCCAGATCTGTGACTGGGGGTGAGTGTCTGAAAAGTTTCAGCGCTCGTCCATCATCTCCTTGTGTTTGCTGCGTTCCGCCGCAACACCCATTGATTTTGATGCTGCCCCCTATTTACAAGGTTGGCATAAATAGGAGGCAGCGCCAAAATTAAGACCAGGGCAAACCTGGTCTTAACATGGTAAAATGAGGAGAAGTGCTTTATTTCTCCTTGTTTTTGCTGTTTCTATGTGTAAAATTGCCATTCTGGATTGTTTATGTGCAGGAAGGGACACCTTCCTGCATATAAGCAATCATTCCCTCAATGCAGGCACCCTTGTGCAGGCACTATGGTGCACGGGTGCCTGCATTGGCGCTAGGCAGCTGAATTTAGCACTAGTGCAGGTAGAAGAGCAGGGGTTCGGCGTATTAGTGTAAATACGGTGCATCCCTGCATTTGTAAAGTGATGAAGCGCAGCGTTAGCAATTTTGGAGCTAACCTGCGCTCCTTCATAAGGTTGTAAATATGCCCCTTAGTTCTGAGTGCGGTCTTCCACTCATCACCCTTCAGGATGTGCACAAGATGATAAGGCCCGCTAAGTCTATTTTACTCTAGGTCTTTGCTTTCCTCACTTGATCTAATAAAGATGGAATTAATGGCAAAGGACATCTGTTCTTCACAGGAACGCTGTTAAGTGCCTTGTAGTCAATGCAAGTTCTGAGCTCTCCCCCCTTCGCCGGGAACAAAAAATAAAGACTTTGATGGAAGAATTGGATTGTTTGAAAGTGAGAGTTGTGAGACAGATGGTAGGTGGTGGTGCCAAGAGAGTCTCTACCAATTTGTCAATAGTCTCAGCTTCAAATGTGTTCACTTTTGGATTGATTGCGGAAGGAAGTGGTGGTAGGAAATATATAGAAAGGGATGAGGAAGTTGTCACACCAGTCCAAGGTGATTGGATCTAGGGCTTAGAAATAATACGGCAGCAGATGGAGCCTTTGATATACGTATCTTCCACTGTTGTAGGAGATCATTGGCAGAGGGGAAGGATGCCGCATCCAAAGTGATCAGGTCAGGATGCATTTCTCTTTATGTTGAAGTCCCCCAGGATTATGGTGTTGAGTGAGCAGAAGCTGGAAGAGATGATTCAAAGACATTGTTTAAGTGAGTGAGGTGGTTTCCAGGGAGTGGCAGAGGACATCTTGACGGAGTTTGAAGTATGAGGTATGTTGCGCAGGACAAGCAGGTGGGACAGGTTGCTCCTGTAGATGATGGCAATGCCACCCCGTTTTTTCCCTGATGATCATGTCTGGGTCTAGAATACATAAGGCAGGTAGGGGAAGCGGAACAGTTGGGATCTGTTTGTTAGGAAGGATCTAAGGGGCACATGCATCAAGCTATTTACCGGTCGCAAACGGGCCGATACGCGGAATCGGCCCCTTTGCGACCGGTAAATAGCCTTTTGGAATGCATCAACCCCAAAGCCATTCGCAAAATAGGTAATCATAAATTTTGTGATGACCTAATTTGCGAATGCAGTTAGGAAATCGCAATTTGCGATTCCCTAAATGCAATGCAAGAAGCATTCTCAGGATGCGACTTTGCATTAAGGAATCGCAAATTTCCATCAACTTAGAAAAAGGCACAAAATTGCATTTTTCTAAGTGCCATGTGGCGCACACACATGCCCTTAGGACAAGTGTGTGCGCCATATGTGCATATCTACCAATTTTGGGGGTGCATCAGGGTGGCCCTTTGGCCCCCTAGCACCCTTGAAATTGCATTCGCAATGTGCGATTACCTATTTGGTAATCGCAAATTGCGAATGGGTTCCCATTCATTCCTATAGGCCTCTAGGCACATAGGAATGAATGAATGAATGAATATGATCTTGTATAGCGCTAACTTAGCCCAAGGGCGTCAAGGCGCTGATAACGGGGCGAGACAACAGATGGTAGACCGGGTAGTAATGCTCAGGGGAAGCTCTGTTTAAAAAGCCAGGTCTTCAATGCTTTTCAGAATTGAGAGTGTGACCCCTGACTAGAGAGCTCTTGCGGCAGTGAATTCCACAATTTGGCGGCAGCGGTGGAGAACGCCCTACCTCCCCATCTGGCCTTCTTGAATCTCGGAATTTTAAGCAAGTTTTTTTCCGAGGATCGAAGCTGTCTGGTAGGGACATAATGATGAAAGAGAGCTTTAATACCCTCGGGGCCAGCATCGTAGTAGGCGTTATGGGTTAGGCATAATGTTTTGAACAGAATCCTTCGGTCCAAGGGAAGCCAGTGTAGGGATCTAATTGTTGTGGAGACTGAATGGTATTTAGGCAGGTCGGTCACCAGCCTTGCAGCCGCGTTCTGCACCAACTGCAGACGATTAATCAGTCCTTTGTTAATGCCCAAGTAAAGGGCATTACAATAGTCCAATCTGGACGTTACCAAGGCGATGACCGCCTGCTTGCGAGATTCAAAGGAGAGGTAGGGAGTGATTTTTCTTAGGATTCTGATAATCCCAAAACAAGTGGAGACTGTTCTACTAACCTGTCGATTTAGTGACAGAGAGTTATCCACTATGACCCCTAGGTTTTTACCATAGGAGACTGGGCAGGGACAAACACCAAGTGAAACTGGCCACCATTCTTTGGACCAGATATCTGAGTGGTTGCCAAAGATAATGACCTCCGTCTTTTCCCCATTTAATTTCAGGAAGTTTTCCGTCATCCAAGTGGAGACTGCCTGCCTACAATTTCTGAAATTAAGAGCAGAGTCCCTGACATCATGGGAGATAGACACCATTATTTGGGTGTCGTCGGCATAGGACAACACCTCCAAGCCAAAAGATCTCACCAACTCGGCCAAAGGGGCAACATAAATATTAAAAAGTGTAGGGCTCAGGGACGAGCCCTGGGGTACCCCACAAGATACAGGTTTAGCGGCTGAGTAAAAATGACCCAATTTGACAGTCTGTGCACGCTCACTGAGAAAAGAGGCCAGGAGATCCAGAGCCGAACCCCCGATCCCGATTTCCATAAGGCGGGCAACCAACCTTTGAGGAGAAAGGGTATCGAAAGCCGCGGTTAGATCAAGTAAAACCAGTAGAGTGGTGTGTCCTGCATCAACCTGGGTCCGAATATTATTGAAGACAGCAGTAAGGGCTGTTTCCGTACTATGTTGGCTTCTGAACCCATGTTGAGAGCCATCTAATAGATGGTGGTCCTGAAGGTAAGCACTCAATTGCAGATTTAGATGTTTTTCCAGGATCTTGGCTGGAACAGGCAAAAGGGAGATGGGCCTATAGTTCTTAGGTTCTGTAGGATCCAGTGAAGGCTTCTTCAAGAGTGGTTTAACAACTGCCGTCTTCCATAGAGTCGGGTACTGCCCCTCTGAAATGGCTATATTAAGGACGGCGGTAAGATGGGGGATAAATGCCTCCCTGCCAGCTTTTAAAACCTTAAGGGGACAGGGATCTAAGGGTGATCCAGATTTGACTCTGGATCAAAGGGAAAAGCATTCCCTAACAGCGAATCGCAGTTTGCGATTCGCTATTGGGGAATGTGTAGGAATCGCTAATATTTTAGCGAAACCTACGTGCATAAGGAGAAGCGCGTACCATAAGGAAGCGCGCCATCAGGACCAGGGACCCCGGGTTCCTGGCCATGCCCCGTGGCTGTCTGTGACTCGATTGGCCATAGGAGGGTCACAGGATTACTTCCAGGGGACGAGTGACGTCACTTCCACCGGTGCCGGATGTTGATGGGGGGGGATGGTTGGGGGCCTATTTAGGGCACCTGGCCCAGGCCCTCTTCCTCTTTACCCTCAACACCGGTACGGGAGCGGCGGAGTTACGCGGAATCTCCAGGCCATCAGCGTCTTTTCTTTGTTGTCTCTTCTGCAGGTCGACGGTGTTTTCGGCGGCGCTTCGTGGCTTCAGGCAGTTGGGCCGGTGTGGGGGACATGGATGCTTTCACCGAGTTGGGACCGGGTACCGCACGGGCTAGAGAATACTCACCCAGCCCAGGCTAGGTCCTGGTGGCGGTTCCGGTCTCCGTCGGCTTCAGAGCGTGTCGGGAGCGAAGCAGGTGCTCCCCCTTCCCTGAGGTTAGCGGTGTGTGTTTACGGCATGGAAGGTAAGGGGGGGCTTGATTTGTTGTGTGCGGTCGCGGGACGGTTTTCCCTTTGGCTAGACCCATTCGATTTGGTATCAAACGGAGGGTTGAATTGCGGCCCCTCTTCCCCCGGCTGAACCAACAATCAATTTAAGGCTGCCCGGTCGTCTGTTTGCGCGGAAGAAGCCTCCCGCCCCCTCTGTTATCTGGGTATCGGGGTGTGTGATTACTGGTGGAGACTGAATTTTGGGCACCTGGACGTGACTTTAACCATCCCACCCTCTCTGGAGTGTTCATTGCCACCACAGTTAATACGCAGACATACCTGCAAAGGGGGGAAGAGTAGGCAAGAGGAAAGACAGTGACCCTGAGTTGGCCCAGCTTTTGAAACTGGTATTAGCTAAATGGGGCAATGGGGTTGATTCAGGCGACACACAGACAGGGCCTGAGCAAGACCCTGCGCCAGAGCAGGTCAAATTACGGCACTTTAACTACATAGCGCTTCATAGTGTGCGTCAGGGTTATTGATTAGACCTGCATCCCCTTAGCCAAGACTTGAAAGGCCTAATAAGCGAGGGGGGACTGCGTTGCATCGGACATTGGTTGAGGGCAATGAGTCCTTTTTTCTGGGATGGAGAGATTGCTGGACTGCGTCGAGGATCTTGGTCGGGACATTTTTCTGCGGTAACTTGGGCATACTGGTAACCAATTTCTTTGGTTAAGTAGTTGCTACGCTTTAGCTGTTCGTGCTATTTGGCTTCCATAGGCCAATGTCAAGCAGAGTTCTTGCCCACTGGACTGATTACAACTGGGCCTTTGTGCTGTGAAAACACCACACGGCATTCACAGGGCGGGAATTGTCCTCCCGTTTAGCCTAATTTTGGGGATCCGGCCTGCCTGTTCGTAAATTGGGGCAATTGCGTAATAGCTCGTGGTAGGCACTGGTCTCAGGGGTATGATTTAGTGGAGTTTTCGCTCGGGGAAGTTGCACACTAATTCACACAATTTTGGCAATCCTACGGTGGTGGGTGCATTAAACAGCACTTTATTCTGAAGTGGACAGTAAGCTACGAACCAGCCTGTCTCTGCACCCTAGCCTTGTTTTACATTTGGTTCATTCTCACTGGCACTATGGCTGCCAAAGATAGAGTAGGTAAAAGGAAAGGGAGCAATACTGAGCTGGAGCAGCTATTAAAGCTTGTGCTGGATAAGCTGGGGAATGGGTGTGATTCTGGTAGAATGCTATCTGAGCCCGATCCCGAGCCAATCCCTGGGCGAAGGGGAGACGAACGCCCGCGTGCCCCTCCCCCGGGCATTGTTTCCTCCGGTTAGGAGGAGAGTCAAGAGATAGCCAGCTCAACGTAGTTCTGGGAAGCAAACGAGTGGCACAGTTGCACAGAAGTCCCATGGGGCAGATGGCATGCAATCTGTTGTTGGAATGGGGGCATCTGGGCCAAGCGCCCTCATCCGGCCGCTATATCACTCTTCCCTTCTACACCTGTGGGCGCGCTACAGACGCCGCAAGGGTCATATGAGGTTCTGGCATTATTAACCGATACTAGATGGTCTTTACAGTTACATTCGGTACAAAAAACAATCAATCTGTCACAGGAGTTAGGGGGTCTGCCGCCCTTGATTCGCGGAGGTCGGTGGTGACTCGCTTGTAGGCTCGTCGGGACCGCTAGCACAGGCATCACTGCATTGTGCCCATTCCATTGCGCAGGGGGGCTGTCCACGTCCCCGAGGCGCCGCCAGTCCCAGAAGTAGTGCCAACGGGCTCAAGGAGAGGAACAGGTTCTCACAGCAACCTAACGGTGGGGTGCTTGCGTCAGTAGCTTCGTTATTATACCAATTGGTTGTACTGACGGCTGGAAATCAGGAACTAGTAGCTACTGGTTCCTTGATCCCAGACGCCCAACTTTTTAGGGGCAGTACAGGATTTGCATGAACAGGGAGAGTCATTAGCGAATGCGCTGATTGGAACGAAGGCAGATTCGGCTACTCAGGCAGAGGATGTGGCCTTACGGCTAGAACGGTCGTCCTCGAAGCTGAGGAGCTGGGTTTGAGTGGCAGTAGGGACGCTGAACATCTTGTGATTCTGGATAATTCACTTAATCTCCCTTGTATGTGTCCTTGTGTAACGCAATTGGTGCTCATGTAAAGTGCTCCGATACCCCCATTTCTAATGTTTTTTTTTGGTTTTAATGTTTCGGCAGTGATGCTACAGGAGAAACCAGAATTGGTCACACCTCTGATATTTTACGCCTAAAAAGATACTCAAAAGCTGAGTGCATGTATGGCGGGGTAGCTTGGCTTGATTACAATAGAGATTTTAGATGGGCCAAGGTGGAGGATCCCGTATTAGGTGAGATCAGACGGAGGTTAATGCATGGTAGGAAAGCGTGAATAACAAGCACCCAGTTAAGCAGCCTATTCGTGCTTAATGGGGGGTCGGGTGACAAAGAAGGGTCATGGTGGACATTTAATTGGGAGTTGTGCACACGGCTAGCCTGGTATTGCAAAATTTAAGCATTCACGCTCCTCCTGCGTGCATCCCTCTCAGCATGAGTTTAAATGCATCGAAAAGCTAAAGAAAAGGTAAAAGCTTGAAGCCAGCCAATTGATAAGACTTTACCTACACCGGTGGCGATCGACCGACTACTACATTGGCTTATCTTGTACCCTAATAGAAAGGCCGCACAGTTGCTGTATCATGGTTTCATAGTGGGTTTGGAGTGTATCCTTAGTGCTTCTTTTCACTAACCTACTGTCAGCATACGCACATCCAAAAGGAGTGGGGCAGAAATTAGAGGAAGAAGGCTCATTAGGTTGGTTTGCGGGCCCTTTCCAAAAAAATCCACTTCCCGATTATGGTTTCTCCTCATCGGGGGTAGTGCCAAGGAAGGAGCATGGTCAGTTCTTCATCATCCATAATCTCTCGGCACCCAAGGATTGCTCGGTCAATGATGCCATAGACTCTGCACTTTGGTCTATGACATACTTGTCCTTTGATAGCATTGGCTGTGCTGCGCGCTCTGGGACCAAGGGTTTATTCCGCAAAAACCGACATCGAGTCAGTTTTTGACCTTTACCAGTTCATCCGGATGACTATCACCTGCTTGGTTTTTTCAATTAGAGGGTAATATTTCCTTGGCTAATGCATGCCAATGGGCTGCGCGTTTGCTTGCTACTATTTTGAGCAGTTTAGTTCTATGCTACAATGGTTGTTCACTTTCAGGACTGGTCACGGAGACATCGTGCATTACATTCATGATTTTCTTGTCATGAGTCCTCCTGCTTCAGGAGCACAGGCAGCTGACTCTTTGTCTCGCTCCAAGTTGCAGGAATTCTGGAAGTTCCATCCACAAGCAGCGGACCAGAGGACAGTGTTCCTGATATCTCTGTGGAAGATTGGAGCCCCGCCTTAGCGGGTCTCGTGGGAGCCTCACTGAGCGAGCGCACCCAGAGAGCCTACCAGCATCACTTTAAAGCTTACAGGGCCTTTGTGCAGCAGCGGGGGATTGTGGGCCTATTCTCGCTAGAAGCTATATGTGGTTTTCTGCAGGCGCTGAGGGCGCAGGGCAGGCCGGTATCATATGCGAGGGCTCACTTGGCTGCAATCAGCTTTTATGTCAAACTCAGGGGGGTCGGCATGCTGGAAATTCATTCTTGGTCAGGAAGGCTTTAGCGGGGTGGGCCAGGTTGGTGGGCGTAAGGAAGGACAGTAGAAGGCCGCTCGACTTGCGGACTCTGGGGGATATATTATTTTGCCTCCGAGCAGTGTGCACATCCACTTACGAGTTGACCTTGTTTGGGGCCGCTTTCTCAGTTGCATTTTATGGAGCTTTTTCATAGTGGGCAAATTGGTGGGGTCATCGAAATTGGATACTGCCAGTGGATTGCAGTTCCAGGATATCAAATTGCAGCAGGAAGGGCTTTGCATCAAATTGCAGAGATCTAAAACGGACCCCATGGGTAGGGGGACCACAATCTGGCTTAGGCCTGCCGCAGGAGGCATAGTGTGCCTGGTGGCCCGGATGAGGTCATATTTGGCTGTCCGCCCGCAAGGGCATGCCCACTCCCTTTTTATTCACGCTAATGGGGAGTGCTTATCACAGTATCAGTTTATGGCTGTTTTTGCGAGCGCCCTGCGGAGTCTGGGTTTGGACCCCGCTGGCTATTCCTCCCACTCATTTACGATTGGGGCAGCGACCTTGGCGGCAGGGGCAGGTTTATCAGTGGATGAGGTTAAGTGCGTGGGTCGATGGTCCTCCTCATATTTCAAGCACTACGTGCATCCTGAGTTGTTGTAAGTTCTGCTCAAAGGTGTCCCCGCGGTGCCATTCTTAAATTTGTCTCTTCTTTCCTACAGTAGCATGCCCTTTAAGGTGATATGGGTGTTGGGACACTCTTTCGTACGGCGGGCCGCTTACCATGTGCAGCAGCAGCGTAAGTCGAAACCGGCATGTATGGACAAGATGTCATTCCATTTACGGGGCATTGGGGGCCCCCGAATTGGGCAGCTGCGGCAGTTGGTGGAGAAGATGAAAGCGCACGAGGGACTTCAGTTCCCGGACTTGATTATCTTGCATTTGGGCGGGAACGACATGGTGGAGCTGGGTCGCAGGGCTGTCAGAGAGGCTTTGCTGACAGAGTTTGCGTGGTTGGGGAGTAACTTTCCCTGGGCTCGGATTGCATGGTCCAACATGATCCCACGGTGCAAATGGGGGCCCGGGGTGAGGTCGAGGTCCCTGAATGTTTCCGTAAGACGCCCATATGTGGAGATGGCTATGTTGTGTTCCGGGCAGGGCCGCCTTTGCTACTTACCTCACAGGTTGCTCAGAGGGGATCGCATGTTTCACCACAATGGCGTTCACTTGTCTGACATTGGTACGGACCTGTGGATCGATGGAATTTGGTCGATGTTCAGAATTTGTTTTGTGGTGGGGATGGCGAAGGTCCGGTTGGCCCTGGTCGCCCTTGTGGCGGTAAGGAGACCACATAGATTGCCTTACATCGTCAAAGGAGTCTTCCTGCCGACTCCCTAGGCCAGCACTGAGGGGGAGAGACGGTAAGCTCACCTCAGAGAGAATGGGTACACCGGCTGGGGGCAAGGGCGCTAGGTTATGCAAGCCAGGGCATGGGGCTGCTGCCCCTGGTTATACCCTACGAGCCCCCCTGGGCAGCCTGGTGTTGGAGGGGTGGGCCCCTAGGGTTGCGGACAAGGAGCAGATGGCAGGGGCTCACCTCTCAAGGATGCAGGTGGGTTACACCTGCGTGGTTCTCCTTTTGGGGGCGCGGGCCGGAAGGCCCCTTAGTGCTGGATAGATAACATGCAAGAAGCTCATGGACTTATCTTCTGTATATAAAAATGATTCTGCCACTTTGCTGCTATTGTTCTTATGTGGAGATGATCATACATGTACATTTTATTTTAGAAACTTGTGTTTTTTAATATTGACTCATGTTTGAATCGAATCACTGACAAAATATCGTAACAAAAATATCGAAGTCAAGAATATCGACATCTTATCTACATCATGGTAAGTACAAAAATATCGAAAATTAAATATCGATGTCAAAAATATCGTCAAAAATATCGGTTTTTTTAAATGTTAAAAAAGAATCTAAAATAAAGTAAATAATACATATAATTAAAAGAAACATAGTTAAAATTATTTAAAAATGTTTAAAAATATAAACTGATACATATAATGTTAAAATAAATTAAACATATACATATAAAATATAATATATATACTTACTTAATAATATTCATAAATAATTATTTTAATAACTTATAAATTGTTAAAAATATTTTATAAATTATAAATAGAGACACACACATACAAAAATAATATTATTAAAAAAAATTTAAAAATATTCAACAAATTAAAAAAATGACTATTTTTAATTTTTGTTAAATAAATTATACACAACATTAAGTAAAACAATACAGAAAAATATTGGATAGCGGAGGGAAAAAAATTACTATTCCCACTCCAAAGAGTGCAACAGTAGGGAAAGTGTTGGATAGCGTAGGGGTAAAAATTACTATTCCCACTCCAAAGAGTGCAACAGTAGGGAAAGTATTGGATAGTGAAAGGATTAAAATTACTATTCCCACTCCAGTGAGTGCAACAGTACGGAAAGTGTTGGATAGCGTAAGGGTAAAAATTACTATTCCCACTCCAGTGACTGCAACAGTAGGGAAAGTGTTGGATAGCGTAGGGGTAAAAATTACTATTCCCACTCCAGAGAGTGCAACAGTAGGGAAAGTGTTGGATAGCGTAGGGGTTATAATCGCTATTCTAACTCCAGAAAGTGCAACAGTAGAGAAAGTGTTGGATAGAGTAGGGGTAAAAATTACTATTCCAACTCCAGAGAGTGCAACAGTAGGGAAAGTGTTGGATAGCGTAGGGGTAAAAATTACTATTCCCACTCCAGAGAGTGCAACAGTAGGGAAAGTGTTGGATAGCGTAGGGGTTAAAAATAACATACTTATCAATTAAATAATTGTTTTAATTAAATAATGATTTATTAATAAATTAACAATAAATTATTTATAAATAGCAATAAATGGAAATTAAGAATTACTTTAATAACATTACATTTAATTAAAAATTAATAATTAATCAACAATAAAATAATTATCAATACCAATAGATAATAATTAATAAAAATGAATTACCAAGTAATAATTAATTACCAATAAATTAAATATCAATAACAATAAATAAAAATTAATAATTACTTAGGCCCATTAGGATGGCGGGCGGAAGCACCACCGCCGTGCTGGCGGATGGAAAAACCACCAGTTACCGTCCGGCCGCCGCAGCCCACACGCCCGCCCAATTAGGATGTGAAAAGTCAGCCAAACACCGCCCGTAAGCCAGCGACGCCGCCCGCCATCAAAGTGCGCCCATTCACGTAGCGGCGCGGCCCAAGGGAGACACACCGCCCGACGGAATCACGTACCGCCCGGCGTACAAATTACGATGCCACAACCAAACAGCTCCCCCGGCTAAGAGACACCGCACGTGAAAGCAAGGTGGAAACCCGACCGCACAGTACGGATACCAAAGAGGCGGACCCCCCGAGCATGAATCCAGCACTGCAGGCCCTCCCCATGCTCTACCTGATGCAGAACTTAGGAGTCAACGCACCGCGGAGACGCAGGTAGGCAGACACACAACAAGGGCACGCAAACACCTCACACAGTGCAAGTGCGGTAAAACTGTACATGGCCCCCCCCGACACCCCTGCGTGGACGCGACACATCCACCACTGCACCCACAAATGTCACATCGGGCAAATTGTAACAACTCGCAACAACCGGGGACACACCACCTGGGACCAGGAACTAACGTCCCCGTCACGGCCCTGCAGCGCAGCGCCGACGACGCAGCCACACATGCGCACCACGCATAGGCCAACGGCAGCGCCATGTATGCGCCGCACACAAACAACACAGGGTCACAACCAAACACCACACACACCAGCCCCACCCAGAACGCACATGTCACGTGACAGTCCTGCCACAGTCATGGCGCCAACCGGCAATTCACTGTTGCCAACCTGACGTCACACAACTGACCCGAACATGTCAGTGATGTCACGCCAAGTTAGGACACACCCCTGTGTGCAAAACATGGCGAAGCACACAGCGGCGGCAACATCACTCAGCAGAATATGGACCCCGTCGGAAAAGCTACGCCAGTACCACACAGAAAGACCGATACCACCCTGCACCCAATACCAAGACATGCAATACGTAACATCAAAGATCCCGGGGACCGACAACAGGTGGCTCCAATTACAACACCCACACACAAGGCACAACGCATAGCGGAAACGCAGCGTGCCGCCCACACACGGGAGAGGAGATAGCACTGAATGGCCTTCCATACCCACACCGAAACCACAGCTCAACTATTAAAGCAGGACAACACAGTCATTATTCCAAAAAAGCCCAACACAGGCATGCAGAGGGAACCGTCCACTGGGCAGATAGCGCATAACACGAAAGAACATTCCGAAGGGAAAAAGAAATGATACCACTCCCCCATGTGGTTCACATGCAAGTTATCGGGAAGGAGTCAGACACCACTGACCTTGACCATTCATAGAAGCATGTGGGATGAGGGACCGTGTCCTTCGCACAAGCCACGATAACCCAAGCCCTGCCACCCTACGAGCATAACAGAATTCCCAGCAACGTTGGAGGTTGCACTCTGCAGACTGTACAGACAGCCGGAGCACGCCATCACATCGCCCTTCAGCAAAATGGCACTTGCACCACACCTACCCAACTACGCCGGACAGATGAAGCTGTACAAACATTACCTGATACAGATATTGGGATGTGAAAATCTGGCCTTGCTGAACGTAAGTTACCGACTAACTTACCGCATCGCATTGTTCAGCTGCGTCATCCCCGTCTTCTACTGTCGGAGGTGTCCTTTCCACTAGCCTGTGGATTTATGTCTCTCCAACCCTGCATGTCCAATGGCGGGCCTGGTACAACTGTTCAACCCCCTGGACGTCCACGACAGGGTCTGTTCAGCCTATGGGGGCATGGCGTATGTGGCTGCAATCGGACCCACACTGCAATGAGACCACTGTGCCTCCACACGACGGATTCTGGATCACAGTTTCATCGAATGTCATCCAACATGTCCCATCATGCTCCTACAAGGGACAACTTACGACCAACACCTTGACAGCCACCATCCGCTACATTGGATGGCATCCATGTTTACCACCAATGCCATGGAAGCCCTGCTGGAAGGTATCGCATTCCTGACAACCTGTCAATTCGTCAGGCCCCGACGCAACACCCCCAATTGAACAATGATGTCCCACACCGTACCCATGCCTGGCATCCGCACGGACTGAGCAGTTACCAGTACAACAACTATACCACACAACCTGCAACTAACACCACACCATCAACTACACTGCCATGACATCGGATATTTTCATGACATGCACTCTGTACCTCATCACAACCAGTAACTCTGCATGAACAGGGGGAGGCAGAGGCATGGGATTCGTGTATGGCAACCACATGGACATAACTGCACGTACATCTATGCCATAATATGTATCCTGCGCCCATGAACATATGCACCGGTCAGTGGACAGTAATCGTTCGGCTGTAGTATGTGAGAGCTGTCACCTCACCTCCCTCTGAACTTCCGTGCCAGGACTTTTGCATGGACAACAAGTGCATCCCCCAACAACATGACCCCAGTGACTGTGTCATGTCCAGTAGCCACCACATTGCAACAACAAGTGGGACGCCGTTGCATGCATGTAAGCCCATGCCCTGATGTCACCTCCACGCATGTGTGTATGAGTAACCATAGCAGCAAACCTGTAACATGGAACTGAGATGTACTGTGCCCATGATGTCAAGCGGTCTTGTAGGCGAAATGTATACTGTCTGTGTCAAAGTTAGCAGCTCCACAGTAATTAGCAAATGTACATTAGCACAGCAACGGCTAAGCAGTTGTAACTCTGACGCACACATCCCACAGTCAACAACTGATGACATGTACCCCTACACCCTATGCTATGTGTAATCATGCTGAGTATATCCTCCACATGCATTTTGCTGCCAGTAGTGTCCACTATACTGCATCACAGAGGACATAAGTCCTAATTCATGGCTTGAAGTAAATATGTGTCTCTGCTGATTCATTTCACAAGTACGAATGAGAGAGGATGAGAGTGTGTGAAGTACACGGCAGTCGTGAGATGACCATGTAGTCCACTGTCATTGGATGTCAACGCAAATGAGTAGCACAACTGTGGAAGACACACATGTGTCATGTGAAGCGGGAGTTACGCTTGGCTCAGGTGGGTGGGTGTGACGGGTAGGTGCGCACATGCAATGTTGTAAGACGCTGTGTTGGGAGGATTCCGGAACAGTACATTGCTGCTCTCCTGGGAATTTGTAAAGACCACCTGTCTGGGGATGAATGTGAACTCGTGTGTGCACAACAGGCGGGCACACGATCAATGCTGCATCAGGTGTAGACGTCAGCCCACCCTCCGTGGACATGCTGGATACTGCTGTGCGTCCGCCAGGCCCTTGCCAAGGCACTCACATCCCCTGTCTACCAGGTGTATCCCCAACATTGTCCACCTGCACAGGCAATCCAGGGCACGGGATGGCAGTGGAGCATGGTGGGTGAGATGTCATGGCGCGCTCCTCCTGGACACATCACGCAGGCAACACATCCTCAATTAGTAGTATGGCACAAGTCTAATGGAAGTAGTGGGGGACGCACACATCACGAGCAGGAGTGACGTCACGGAAGGTGGCTCGCACCATCTCACTCATTGCCTATATCCCCACACACGTTACATGCCATTGCAACAGAGAAGCCAGCGCGTGCAGAAGCTGCTCCAAGCTCGCCCCCGAGAGGCCAAAGAGTGAATGTGTGGGTCCATGAGCTCCAGTTGGACGCGGCCTGGGCCGCTAGGGCAGCTACAGCCTCTGTGTGTTGCAGGTGGTGTATCCGGACTGCGGAGCCTTGCATGCATTGTCAATGTTGCCCGGGTGTCGAGTCGGGGCACCACGCAGGTGGACGGCGTCCCGCCACTCATAATGCCGCGAGACAGACCACTTGTTCAACTGGACCCACACATACACTCCTTGGCCTCTCTGGGGCGAGTTTGGAGCTGCTTGTGCATGCGCTGGCTTCCCAGGTGCTAACGCATATATTGGTGAGCGAGGGAGGCCATGAGGACAGGGTAAAATATGACTGTTTGACTTCCAGTCAGTTCAAGGAATGACCCTGATGTGGTCATGAAAAGACGTGTCTCGTGTGTATTGCAACTAGTAGATAAGCCGATGAACTTCCCATGTCTTGCATGTAGCCCCGCACCTAGCCCCGCCCACTCTACACATTGAAATGAGTACCAGCACCACATCCTTCCCATTCGAAGCACTGACTGGGGGTGATAACCATTGGACAGTCTTGTGTAGTCCACCCACGCGTACATGTGGGGCCTCCATGATCCATGTCACCTGCGGCAAAGTGATGTCATGGGCAATGACGGAAGTGAGGAGAGCTGTCTGCCCCACGCACAGATGGCGCATCAGCTCAACAGACCCAGCACTGAGGGCAGCAGGGGTCACATGTGCAGGGACAGCTGTGCCTGGTGTGAAGGCACATGCATATAGACAGCACATCGACCAATGTGTAGTCTGCCCACATCTACTGTCCATTGTCAGGCGGACCTAGCAAATGTTCACAAGGCAACACATCTGTGTTGGTGTACCCACTGTGACCAACACTGCGCAACAACCAACGTACTCGCCCTGCGCATGGCCCACCCCGCAACAGTGGTCACATTCAGTGGCACTATCTCACACGCACATCCCTTCCACGAGGCATGGTGTGACCAATGTACAGGGCTGAGTTTGCGCTCATCCGGAGAGTGCTGAACAGGTGACACATGTAACCCACTAGTCATTCTGTGTTGTCACCTGCTGGCATTGTGCAGTCAATGTGCAGGCCAGGCCTGCTGGGACTGAGAAGGGCAGCATGGCCCCAGCCTGACATGCACACGAGCAACAAGTGCACTGAGACCTGCATTGCCAATTGTTTGTGTCACTGGATGTCTGACATGAAGTTGCCATGTACCACCACTCGGGAGGGACAGACATGTCAAAGCGCCCGAGAGCTCACATACCACTGCCACCTGCAGTCAGCATGGTGAGCAGTGCATGTTTGAACACCACAGGCTCTGACTCATAGTGCTGCGGATCAACGACATGTGTGACCCCCACATGCACTCCCACACACACTGCAGTTGTCTCTCACACACAACTTTCGCAAGGAATAGCGATGTGCAGTGTGCGTGGAGCTCGGAATCCAGGATCTCCAGCTCCTCGCTGGTGAGTGGACCTGGACATATCCTCAGCGTCATCCACGTGTAGGTGGAGAGGTGGAAGCAGCAGGTGTTGTTGAGGGGTGCCAGGCTGCAGTCCCAGGTAGCTGTGGTAATGCCGGTCTCACTCACACACTCACATAGCCCCCTGGGGCAGTTTCAGTGGGTCCAAGCTGCTGCAATTTGTGTACCATGTCTGCCAGCTACTATTGCAGATGATGGCCTGCTCCCAGCTGGGCCGGGACGCTTACCTCCATGGTGGAACACGCAGGGTGCAACCGCGAGGGTCATTGGAGTTGGCCGTAAGGGCCTGGCCCATGGCGGGTACAGTCCGCTGATGCCATGTGCACCACACAGTTTAATGTGCGCAATGCATCTGCAGGTGTGGCCATGATTTGTGTGTGGGTGCAGGTCCACAATGGACGGGGCCACAACATGCTGTGTGCATAGGCAGGGACGGCCAGTGGCCAGCCTCCACATGTCTGTTGGCATATCATCATGTACACATTGGCATGGGAGCATGGGATATGCATATGCACACACATGCCATCTTACACTTTGTACATCTGCCACTTGGCACGTGCGACGTTACGTGTCACTTGTGATGTGTATTTGCAATCACACAGCCGTGTTGGCATGGAGCTGTCAATGTGTACACCTGTCAATGTTTCTGGAGGTGTGATCCGTACAGTGCTGTACATAGGGTGCAGTAGGGACATCACTGACTGTCTCATATCCCCTCGTGCCACAGGTCCCACTTGTTTTGGCCGCTCAGCCTGTGTCCATAGCGTTGTTGGTGTGTGCCCTACACACCCAGCCTCGGAAGCAGTGTGATGCACAGCAGCTAGTCATGTTGCCGTGGTGTTGCAGCTTTCCGAATATGCAGTCTGTTTCCATCAGCATGCCTTACAAGTTGTTAAGGCCTAACTCCCCATGTGCATGCTCATGGCAATGGTGTGTGTCACTGCCCATTGGTATTGGTAGGGGACCTGTGTATGTGTACTGTGGCTGTGCTGTCCCTACTTGTCAGCTGTTCTGTGATTCAATTGCTTGGTCAGTCAGTTCTGATTTGTGTATGTGAAAATGCCCTGTGGCGTGTTGCCTTGACATGTGTCCACTTCCATCTTTCCTAGGAGGAGGCCAAAAATACATAGCCCCTACCAATTGCTGTCGGCCATGGAGGATGTAGAGGTGATCTGGAAGTACCGTCTGGACCGACCCACCCTGCATCGCCTATGTGCCTTGTTGGAACCCCACCTCCGTCCTCGCAGGGTGTATCCTACTGCATTTACCACCACTGCTAAGGTGATGGCTGCACTGCATTTCTTCGCCAGTGGGTCATTCCAACACACAGTGGGCAGTGGAGGTGGGATGTCCCAGCCCATGTTCTGCATGGTGCTGAGGGATGTACTGTCAGCTATGATGCTGTACAGGAACAGGTACATACGATTCCCCAGGGCTCGTGAATTGGCGGCAGTGAAGGGTGATTTCTATGCCCTTGGACGGATCCCCCACGTTGTTGGTGCAATTGATTGCACCCATGTTGGCCTTGTTGCACCACAGGCCACTGAGCACCTCTACCGCAACAGGAAGCACACCCACTCCCTGAATGTGCAAGTGGTGTGCCTTGCGGACATGGTCATTTCACACGTGTGTGTGAAGTTTCCAGGATCGGCACATGACGCGCACATCATGCGCAACAGCATCCTACCACGTCTGATGACCAATCTGCAACGGGACCGTGCTTGAATTGTTGGTGAGTATGTGGAGTAGTGTAGCGTGCTGGCTGTGCGATGCTGTCTTGTGTCCAGTTGGAATTGCAACGATTCTCTGTGTCCCTCACACCCAGGTGACTCTGCTTACCCGAATGGGCCCTGGCTGCTCAGCCCATTAAGACATCCTCGTACCCCAGCTGATGTCCGCTACAATGAGGCACATGGGAGGACCAGACGTGTGGTTGAGCGGACCTTTGGCCTCCTCAAGTCCAGGTTCAGATGCCTGGACCGCACAGGGGCGCACTGGCGTACTCCCCACAGAAGGTGTGCCAGATAGTAGTGGCTTGCTGCATGCTGCACAATCTGGCTATTCGCAAGCAGATCCCCCTAATTGTGGATGACGGAGATCAACCAGGGCCCCAGCCTGCAGACCAGGACGGGTCGAGTGAAGAGGACAGTGGGGAGGAGGAAGCTGTGAATGTGCGTCAGCAGCTCATCGCCCGCTACTTCACTTGACGGTGAGTGTCCATGTACGACGGCTGATGTAGCTGTAGTTGTGCAGGTGTATGTGTGCTCTGTCACGGAGGCCTTTTGTTCACTGAGTGCTGGGTGTCAATGGTCCATGTCCAGGTTAGTATGCCACTGACAGTGGCTGTTGCATTGTGCCCTGTTGCTGTGTGAGATGTGTGTACATTGCTTGTAGTTTGTGACAAGTACTGTGTGATGAGTGTGTGACACACTCATTGACTGTACTCTTGTTCTTTTTTTCACCACTAGGTCCCTACAGCCTCTCCTGTCCCATCGACATACCACACAGCAGATGCATTTCTGCTCATGGTGGCGATTGCACATCGTTGAATAAACCCAGGACACATAATGCAGATTGTGATCAAGGTGTATTTATTTACAGCGGTGACATGTGATTGTGTGCAAGGTGATGACAAAAGTGGTGCATGCTGTGACAATGATTTGACGGCCATGGCTGCGTGATGGTCAAGGTGTACCCATGTAGTTCTATGTCCACAGTCCAACAGACACATGCCATTCACATGGCAGTGTGGGGTAGGATCGTAGTCCAAGTCAGTGCAGTAGGTGGTCAGGGTGGCTGGCTGACTCACTGGCGTTTGGTGCGTGCGAAGTCCTCTCTGGACACCTGTTTCCTCTTCGGACGACCCCTTCCACGTTTGGTAGGGGGTTGTGTTGGTGGGCTGCTGGTGGTGGCTGAGGACTGCTCACTCGCTGTGGACGCAGGGGAACTAGATGTTGCACGAGCCTGCGCCACAGCACGTGGTGGCGGCGGTGGTGTGGCTGGCCTTGCTTGGGCCCTCCCCCACCACCAGCTGGCCCATGAAGTCCACAAGTCGGTCCATACGGGTCACGAATTGGCCCATATGGGCGTCCATGGACCTCAACACCCCAAGGACCTCCCGCGTGTCGGCAGCCGACCTGGCCCATTGTCCTTGGGCCTCTTCATAGGCCCCAAGGACTCTTGAGATTTGCGGCAGAGTTTGGCTCCCAGGCTCAGATGGCGTTGGCCTGACCCTGCTCCTCCCACTGGTACTGCTGCCACCGACCGGCCCACTCGCCACATTGGTCAGCACGGTCCTCTGTCTGGCTCCCAGGGTCGAGCACGACGGGCGTGCCACCCCTTGCGCAGGTGCTGTGGCCAGGGATGGCGTGGTGGTGGTGGTGGTGGATGTTGCGGCGGTGGTGGTGGCCGCAACGACCGTGGCAGCAGGGGTCTGTGACTGGTCAGCAGCCCTGGGTGATGTGTTGGTGGGTAGGAGGGGCCCTGGGGAGCGGTTGGGCCCTGCCACTCCAGACGGGCCTGGTGGGTGGCCCTCGTCCGAAGAGGTGTCCAGGTCTTCTACATCCGTGAGTCCGGGTCGGGGGCTTGCGGGCTGGCTGTGCTGGCTGCTGTCTTCCTCTCCAGCATCCAGCTGTTCGGCACCTGTGGGGAGAATGTGATAGGTCATTGTGTTGCACCTAGCAAAGTATGTATTGGTTGTCTGACATTCACAGTTCGTGCACTGTCGTGCACAGGTTTCCCAGGGGCGTGTGTGTGGATGTACGATGTGTGTATGCGTGGGCTAGGCAATGGTACTGTGTGATGTGAACATGTGGCATGGGACGGATTAGCAATGCCGATGGGTGTGTGTTGCTATGCTCCTACATTTTGTGGCTCAGGTGTATGCGGGCTCCAGACCCATCGACGATGGTGGGTTGAACTATGGTTTAGGGGTTCAAATGGAACGCTTAGAAACGCAGATGGCTAAAGGGGGTACAGCCCCCTCAACGCTTTTGAGGTGAAATATGGTTAAGGGGTTCAAATGGAACGCTTAGAAACGCAGATGGCTAAAGGGGTACAGCCCCCTCAACGCTTTGAGGTGAAATATGGTTTAGGGGTTCAAATGGAACGCTTAGAAACGCAGATGGCTAAAGGGGTACAGCCCCTCAACGCTTTTGGGTTGAAATATGGTTTAGGGGTTCAAATGGAACGCTTAGAAACGCAGATGGCTAAAGGGGGTACAGCCCCCTCAACGCTTTTGGGTTGAAATATGGTTTAGGGGTTCAAATGGTACGCTTAGAAACGCAGATGGCTAAAGGGGGTACAGCCCCCTCAACGCTTTTGAGGGGAAATATGGTTTAGGGGTTCAAATGGAACGCTTAGAAACGCAGATGGCTAAAGGGGGTACAGCCCCCTCAACGCTTTTGGGTTGAAATATGGTTTTGGGGTACATACTGTGAGTCATGGGTGCAGAACGTGACGTGTTCTGGCAACATGACAGTGCATGGACAAAGGTGTGTGTCTGTCTAACATACCCGGCATATCTGCTGACTGTCATCATTTGTGGACATTACATTGGTGGCATTGTTGTGAGTTCGTGCTTGTTGTGTGCCACACGACGTATTGCAGATGGGCAAAACCCTTAGTGTGCGTGCTGCCCTCGGACATGTGCATCAATGCAGTGCTCTTGGGGTGTTGGCTATATTATGTGTGTTGTTACTCACAGTGTGACGTGCGCTTCAGTCACTGCAGGCACATGATTTGTCATGGGCAGGTATCTCTGCATGACTGCTGTATTATGGACAGCTGTTCGGATGACATACCTTCCATGACACTGGGGCTGACAGATGAGATGGATGATATGTTGAATGTGCATTGTGTGCCTGTGTGTTTCATGGGTCCAGTGGTGTTTGTGTGCAATATTGTGGTTCCACGCTGTTACTTCTAGTAAGGTTTGTCTTACATGGGCGTTGTTGTAAGATGTGTGGGTGACAGGCAGTGAGGACTACATGGACAAGACTTGGATGGTGTTGCTGATGTGTGTGATGGGTGGCACAGTGCCTGCCGTGTAGGTCTGTACTCCAGTGGGACTTGTGCATGCAGACGTGGCTCCTTAGGTGTTGCTGTATCTGTGATGGGTCATGTGGGGTATGCTGTGATACATGTCCGTGTGCACATTGGTCACATGATTGTGACAGGGAGCAGTGCTGCGTGTTCCTCTGCTACGTGACATGTCACATGTGTCAGTCGTAATACTGTCCTCATGCCTACAGACACCCCCCCTGTACTGTCTCCCACCTACAGGTTGTTTTTGAGTGCGCAATGCAATGGATGCCACATGGTTATGGGCGGGAGGGGTGCTCCATGTTGCTGGTCTGTGGGAGTGGGGGCGGTGTTGTGAGTTGTGGTGATGGCCTGACACCCACAGGAACCCCTGCATGTGGGGTGAGATGTCTACCTGTCGGATGCAGGTGTGCACTGCAGTGGCTGACGCATGGGTGTGGGGGTGCTCCACCTTGCTGCGCTGTGGGACTGGGGGCCTGGTGGCTGTTGTACTTCAGCTGTCCCCCTCTGACCCACTGCCTTTGTGTTGCGGCTCCTTACCTGTTACTTGTCGGTTAGTGCAGCTATGGCTGACACATGGGTGTGGGGAGTGCTCCTTCTGGCGCTTCTGGAGTACGAGGGGACCTGGTGGGAGTTGCGGTGCTGGCTGACTGTACACATGCCCCCATGGTTATGTCAGTTGGTAGGTTTGGGCTGTGTGTGTGAGTGTCTGTTGCATGAGTGAGTGATGTCTTGTGTATTGTGTACTGGACATGGGGGTGTTTGTCCCTCGGAGCTATGGCATAGTGGTAGTGCATGTGAGTACATAGTGGTGTGCTGGTATACTTTTGTTTGTACTTACCAGCCTCGACTCCCCCTGGTAATCCGGTGAGGATCTCCGGATGTATTATGACTCGCACCTTCTCCTCCCACGCCTTGAAGGTCTTGAATAGCGCGGGATTACCTCCACCAGTCCTGGCAGCCAGCTGCTGATTTTTGGCCTCCTTCTTCTTGACCACGCTTTTCAGGTCGTTCCACCTTTTGTTGATTTTGCCTCTGTTGCGTGGCACGTTCCCGACTGCATTGACATGGTCTACGATCCTGCTCCACAACCGGTTTCTGGTGGATATTGGTGTCTGTTGGACCTGGTTGCCATAGATTTGTGGGTGCACCTTGACGATCTCGTCGACCATGACCGTCAGCTCAGTGGAAGTGAACTTGGGCATTCTGTGTGATGCCATGGTGTGTGTTTTGGTGTTTGTGGTGCTGGTGCGGTGTGTGGTGTGTGATGTGCAGGGGGTTTGTGGGTCAGGTGTTTGGTGGTGGTGGTGATGGGTGTGATGGGTGCGTGTCTGTGGTGTGCTGCTGTCCTTTCTGTCTCGCTGTGTTCTGTGCTTTCGTCCTCAGTTTGTAGTGTTGCAAGGGATTGTGGTCTGTGAAGGAGCTGCTTTTGTACTTACCTATGTGGGTGTGTCATGATGGTCTGTTGTTTTCAGGTGTGTTGTGGCTGGTGTTCTGGGATTTGTAGTTTATTTGTTTGTCCAGGGGGATGTGTTTTCGGGATGTGTACTGTGTTTGGGTATTTGGGCGTGGGTTGCTGTGTGGACTTGTTGGCCATGTTGTGTGTGTTTGTTTTTGTCCGCGGATGATTTCTGTGCAGGGACGTGGCCGCCTGAGCTTCCGCCGTGTCCATTTCCGTCACTGTTGTTTGCGCTGGCGGGCGGTGTATTTGTGGATTTACCGCGCTCATGTCGGTGCGTTCCTAATTTCACGGCCGGTATCTCGTTCGTCAGGGCGGGCGGTTTTGGGTTGTCGTGCGTATTTCCGTCCGTGGCGGGCGGATGGACTTGGATTCGGACATGGGCGGGAGGTATTTTTTGTGTATTTTCCGCTGCGGGCGGTTTGCGGCTCGCACCATCATAATTGCTCGGTCGGTATTCAGACGGTGTGGGCGGGCGGATTTCTACCGCTATGGTAGATGGCGGATTTTTTACCGCCCGGTATCGTAATGGACACCTTAATTATAATAAATTACTTCCCACCCTATTCCCCTATAAACCCACAACCCGCTACAGAACTAAAATGCAAAATTTAACTAAAAATAATAATTTCTAAAAATTATGAATTAATTTACTATAATTAAATTACTTCCCACCCTATTCCACTATAAACCCACAACCCGCTATGGTACTAAAATGCAAAATTTACTTTAAAAAAAATTACTAACTTCTAAACAATTAATACATATATTTTAAAAAATAATACAAAACATAACAAAACATGTGGAACACATACATATAAAATACATAACACTAACATAAACATCGACATTATTAACATCGATATTTTTACTATCGATATTAACAACTTTGATATTAACAAAAACGATATTTCTTACCTTAAGGTCGATATTCTGGTCACCGATATTCTTGATGTCGATATTCTGTCCCTACGATATTTAAAACTCGATATTAATGTAGGTCAATATTTAAAAATCGATATTTTGACTGTGCACCGTTTGAATCATTAGATTATGCTAGAGAAATGTATTGTCATGTTTAATTGTGATGGTTTTAATAAACATGGCCTCTTTCACCCACAATGCTTGCTAGTAAGTAATTGATTTGTGGGGTTGACGGGGGTGGGGCCGGGAACAACCTCGGGGGTCTGGGTCCTAAGCAATTGCGATTCCTTAATATCGATTCCCCAATAATCGCTATTAAGGAATCGCTATTAAGGAAATCGCAATTGCTTTGCTTGATGCATGTGCCCCACAACCTCTTTAAAGCATCCAGGCGCTGTGGGCCACTCTGAAGCCTGATTGCGACTAGTCAAGAGGGCTGTTGGTCTCCAAATAATTTGTGAGCTGTGGATTAACCATCTTTTGCAGCAACTGTGCAGCGAAGGGCAGCAAGGATATAGGTCTATAGTTTGCAAGCTACTGGCAGTCTGCGGTGTTTTTTCCGGCAAGGTAAGGACGTTTGCGAGCTCCCGTTCGCATGGCAGTATGGAAGTGGTGAGAGAGATTTAATAGACTGGTCGAGTACACAATGCACGCTGAATTATCACACATTAAAGTCTGTACCTCACAAATGGAATTATTTCAGGCTTTTTTTCATCGCAGCAGTTTTTTAGGTCTCGCCTGAGCCAGCGCATGCGCTGTCTGGCGAGACATTTAGTGAGTGGGCTTTAAAAAGCCGACCACAGCTTTTTGGGTGGCCTAGAGCATGCGGTTACTCGCACAAAAACGTGCATTCCTCGCATCGCTCGATCAGGCGCCATCTGGCTTTCCTCTCGCTTGCTCTCCCAAAGATTAGGCGCCATCTGGCTTTCCTCTCGCTTTCTCTCCCAAATTGTGTCTAGTAAGAATTATTTTTCTGGTACCTTTTCAGCCTGCCATGAGTGATATTTGACAAAACTCCTTTCCTTTGTGCATTTGTAAAAATAGTTCTGACTTGTGTGCATGATGTTTAAACAAAATACTTGAACGACCACAGTTCAGCTACTTTCACATGATGATTTCTGCAATTTTACATGACTCGTCGCCGCTTTCTTAGTGATGATGAAATCTGAATCTTTGGTCTAACTTACTCCCTTTGCTTAGCTTTTGTTCCACACTATACTACATGGCACCATCTGGCTTTCCTCTCGCTTTCTCTCCCAAATTGTGTCTAGTAAGAATTATTTTTCTGGTACCTTTTCAGCCTGCCATGAGTGATATTTGACAAAATCTTTTCCTTTGTGCATTTGTAAAAATAGTTCTGACTTGTGTGCATGATGTTTAAACAAAATACTTGAATGACCACAGTTCAGCTACTTTCACATGATGATTTCTGCAATTTTACATGACTCGTCGCCGCTTTCTTAGTGATGATGAAATCTGAATCTTTGGTCTAACTTACTCCCTTTGCTTAGCTTTTGTTCCACACTATACTACATACTGCATCACTCAGCACCACCACAGCATCACTCAGCACCACCACAGCATCAATCAGCATCACCACAGCGTCACTCAGCACCACCACAGCATCACTCAGGTCCACCACAGCATCACTCAGCACCACCACAGCATCATTATGCACTACCACAGCATCACTCAGCGACACCACAACATCACTCAGCACCACCACAGCATCACTCAGCACCACCACAACATCACTCAGGGGCACCACAACATCACTCAGCGCCACCACAACATCACTCAGCGCAACTACAGCAACACTCAGCACCACCACAGCGTCACTCAAGCACACAACAATATCGGTCAGGGCCACAACAGCAACACTCAGCACCACCACAGCATCGCTCTACGCAACCACAGCAACACTCAGCACCACCACAGCATCACTAAGCACCACCACAGCATCACTCAGGAACACCACAGCATCACTTAGTACCACCACAGCATCACTCTGTAGCGCCACAGCATCAATCAGCATCACCGCAGCATCAGTCAGCATCACCACAGCATCACTCAGGGCCACCACAGCATCACTCGGGGCCAGCACAGGATCACTCAACGCCACCACAGCATCAGTCAGCACCACCACAGCGTCACTCAGCACCACCACAGCATCACTCAGGAACACCACAGCATCACTCAGTACTACCACAGCATCACTCTGCAGCGCCACAACATCAATCAGCATCACCACAGCATCAGTCAGCATCACCACAGCATCACTCAGGGCCACCACAGCATCACTCAGGGCCATCACAGGATCACTCAACGCCACCACAGCATCAGTCAGCACCGCCACAGCATCACTCAGCACCACCACAGCATCACTCAGCACCACCACAGATGCACTCAGCGACACCACATCATCACTCAGGGCCAACACTGCATCACTCAACAACAACACAGGATGACTCATCACCACCACAGCATCACTCAGCACCACCACAGCATCACTCAGGGACACAACAATATCACTCAGCGCCATCACAGCATCAATCAGCACCACCACAGCGTCACTCAGCACCACCACAGCATCGCTCAGGTCCACCACAGCATCACTCAGCACCACCACAGCATCAGTCAGCACCACCACATCATCACTCAGCACCACCACAGCATCACTCAGGGCCCCCACAGCATCACTCTCCTTCACCACAGCATCACTTAGCACCATCACAACATCACTCAGGAACTCCACAGCATCACTCAGCGCCACCACAGCATCACTCAGCAACACCACAGCATCACTCAGTAGCACCACAGCATCACTCAGTACCACCACAGCATCACTAAGCGCTACCACAGCATCACTGAGCGCCACCACAGCATCACTCAGCACCACCACAGCATCACTATGCGCTACCACAGCATCACTCAGCGACACCACAACATCACTCAGCACCACCACAACATCACTCAGGGGCACCACAACATCACTCAGCGCCACCACAACATCACTCAGCGCAACTACAGCAACACTCAGCACCACAACAGCGTCACTCAAGCACACAACAATATCGCTCAGGGCCACAACAGCATCACTCAGCGCCACCACAGCATCGCTCTACGTAACCACAGCAACACTCAGCACCACCACCACAGCATCACTCAGCACCACCACTGCATCACTCAGGAACACCACAGCATCACTTAGTACCACCACAGCATCACTCTGTATAACGCCACAGCAGCAATCAGCATCACCACAGCATCAGTCAGCATCACCACAGCATCACTCAGGGCCACCACAGCATCACTCGGGGCCAGCACAGGATCACTCAACGCCACCACAGCGTCACTCAGCACCACCACAGCGTCACTCAGCATCACCACAGCATCGCTCAGGACCACCACAGGATCACTCAGCACCACCACAACATCAGTCAGCACCACCACAGCATCACTCAGCACCACCACAGCATCACTCAGGGACACAACAATATCACTCCGCACCACCACAGCATCAATCAGCACCACCACAGCGTCACTCAGCACCACCACAGCATCACTCAGTACCACCACAGCATCACTCAGGGCCAACACTGCATCAATCAACAACAACACAGGATCACTCATCACCACCACAGCATCGCTCAGCACCACCACAGCATCACTCAGGGACATAACAATATCACTCAGCGCCATCACAGCATCAATCAGCACTACCACAGCGTCACTCAGCACCACCACAGCATCGCTCAGGTCTACCACAGCATCACTCAGCACCACCACAGCATCAGTCAGCATCACCACATCATCACTCAGCACCACCACAGCATCACTCAGGGCCACCACAGCATCACTCTCCTTCACCACAGCATCACTCAGCACCACTACAACATCACTCAGGAACTCCACAGCATCACTCAGCTCCACCACAGCATCACTCAGCGCCACCACAGCATCACTCAGTAGCACCACAGCATCACTCAGTACCACCACAGCATCAGTATGCATAAACAAATTGACTAAACTCCCTGAGACGAAAAGTAATAACATCAGCCAATCTTTTTGTGAAGAAATTGCCTCACATTTTTGTCACAAAGTGGAACTAATATATAATAAATTTTCCATCGCCAATGACCTTCCAACCAGCAAAGGTTCCATAAATGCCCTGGATGTAGATAATACCAGTTGTTTTGCTAACCTTAAACAATTTACAGTTACTACTTCGGATGAAGTTTTAAAGTTAATCGATTCTACTAAGTCATTATCACCATTTGACCCATGCCCTCCTTCTGTATTAAAACAAATTTCAGCTCCCATTGCAACACCTTTAGCAGACATCTTTAATGGGATGTTCAGCACAGGTATCTTTCCTGACCTTTGGAAAATGGCTTCAATTCTACCACTTTTAAAGAAATCTAACCTAGACCCGGACAACCCAGCCAATTACCGTCCTATCTCCAGGCTACCTTTTCCAGCCAAACTTGTGGAAAAACTGATAAACATTCAACTATCAAAGTTTATTCAGGATAACCATCTGTTGGATCCTTCTCAGTTTGGCTTTAGGGCCGAACATAGTATCGAGACGGCTCTAATAAAAACAACGGATGAGTTAAGAACCATCCTGGATAAGGGGGGCTCTGCAGCACTCATTCTTCTGGATTTGTCGGCGGCCTTTGATACGGTTGACCATGTCACCCTTGTCAACCGTCTCAGTAAACTGGGCATTGCCGACAAAGCCTTGGCTTTACTCCAATCATTTCTGACTAACAGAAACCATTCAGTTATGTTGGAGAATTTTTCTTCTGATTCCTTTCTACTCCCTTGTGGTGTCCCACAGGGATCTTCATTGAGTCCGCTGCTTTTTAATGTTTATGTTTCAGAACTAGCCCCTCTGATTAGATCTTTTGGTTTTTCCCCTACGTCTTATGCAGACGACACCCAAATTGTGGTGGCAGCCTCGAATTGTTAAGAACAAAACGACAATCATGAATATTCTGCGCCATCTTGTCTGATGAAAGTTCCTACGTGCACATAAACTACAGTCATTCTGATTGACCACAGCCATTTTGTACTCTGTTGGTCACCTTCATTTCACCCTGTCCTCTAGCAGCCTTCTGACGCTCTGACCAAACCTGATATGTGTGCTGGGGGCTATAAACAATTTCCACGACAAACATCAACATCACCTGCTGCCTCAAACTCGTCTTTCCTCTCATCCCTGCACAAACAGGTTACAAATACCAAACAGACTCTTGCAAGCATGGTTTATTGCACTGCACACAGCAAGACTTGTTTTTGCCAACAATGGGACCTGTTTTTATCAACAGAACGGACTCTTAGATCTGGCCGGTCTCACTTGTGTTTAGACCCTGAAGCAAGGTCCAGCTGCAATTAAATTGTCTGTTTTTGACCTGGGCGGGAGGAGAGTTAATGTTGGGCTTGTGTAACCATGTTGATGAAACAATGTTGGGCTTGTGTAACCATGCTGATGAAACAATGTCGGGCTTGTGTGACAACCTGCCCGGGGCGGAGACTCCAAGCTTGTAACCATGATAAATTAAACAAATACATTGTGTAAAACCTGTATAAAAGGAAGAGCCAAAAGCATTGCCAGTAGAACACCTCCCTGAAGACATCCTGGTGTCAGCAGTTGACGTGGTCTCCTCTAAGAGTAATAAACCTTTTTCTTGCCTTCCAGCTTCCAGCGCATGCCTCGTTATTTTAGATAGCGAATCCAAAGTGGATTAAAGGTGACCTTGCGCCGGGCAGCATTGGGGATCTCAGGAGACTCGCTGCTTTTCACAAATTGGCGACCCAATGGGGGGCCCATCAGAGACAAGTGGGTCAAGTAGAGAGGTCCTAACGATGGACTGAACGACTAAATGATTGGAGTGCACCTGCCTGAAAGAGACCCTCGTCTGGCTGCCAATCGACTGAACTTCACCGGTTCCGAACGGACCTCTCTCGAGTGACCTGCGGTCCTGACTGGGGCCTTACAGGAACGCCGCATTGATTGTTGGAGTAAGAGGACAACCGGGCGCTGGAAGGGGAATACGAAGAACTGTCCATACGGTCCGGGTAAGGTCGTGAGAAAACATGACTTAAATTGATTGATTGATAGAAATACTAGTTTTCCTTTTTGAGTTATTTGAGACATTCCCTGCTTGCAAACAACGTAGAATAGGAATATTCTCTCTTTGCCGACAGCGAAGGACAGGTAGTGCAGACTTTTGTCTAACATTAATTGAGATATTCATTTTGACCGCTAAATACGTCATGCCTGTTTTCTCTAGATTGTTTGATTGTTTTGGACCGGACCGTTTGTTAGAGGTCAGTCATCCGGCACCGCCGGAAGGCACCCCTAACAAGGACATGTACGTGAAATATGGATTAGCCACCGTAGCTTATAGCAAACTATGGCATAAGTACACTAGGAAGGACCGGGTAAATCAGTGGCCACTGACGGGATCTTTCGATCCCGCTAAAATAGAAACGTTAGAATTAGCTCTCCACAAAAAGAAAGCTAGACCAGCCATGTTTGATAGTTTTGGTTTATGGCGAAAAGAGGCAGCTCAACGAAAGAAAAGAGACGAAGCTAGACAAGATAAAGAAACGCGAAAATCAGCTTACCAAGCCTGTAAAAAGTTAGAAGAAGAACTAAAAGAAAAGGAAATCGATAAAAAGGAACAGGAATCAAAAATATCAGGTCAATGCCCTGTTAGAACGCCCTTAACTCTTTACCCCGAGTTACCAGCAAAACAGGGGGTAGATGATGATTTATTGTTAGGTCCCCCAATGATATACATGCCACCCCCTTACGCCCCTACTCATCCCATAGTACAACGCCAGGACCACCAAAGTATAGCCGGAGATGGCACGATCGCCTCAGTCTCCACCGCCTCTGCTCCCACCGAGTCACCCACACCAAATGCCTCATCAAAGGATACAGTAGTAGAGGTAGGATCAAAAGAAAAAGGAGCGCCCAGGGTCCCGCGATTAAGTACAAATGAGTGAGCAGGCATTGATAAAGTAGTTAAATCCCTCATAGATAGGAAGGAGACAGAAGAGCATGTAACGGACATATGCAACTCCTATGTTGAAAACCGCAAACGATACTTTATTGTACGTCTCTGTTACCACACCCTTACTGCATATGAAGAGAAGTACCAAGACTTAGGGCCCGAGCGATTAGTGGCTCTCTACAGGAAGGTAGACATCGGAGATGAAGGCGACAACGATGTTGCAGAACTATTTTCATCCACACTAGAAGTATTGCGTCACCTCATAGAACAAGGACAGATAGATAGGGACAGGACAACTAAGGTAGCAGGACCCCCAGTGGAAAAAACAGATAGCATGATGCCAATAAAAGAAGCTGCCCCTTACTGGGTACCTCCTAGAGGACAAGGGACTAATGACGATATAAACCATCAAGACGCTAGAGGAAGGGTGGTCTACAATTGGGTGTATCAGCCATGGGACAGACAGGACATCCTGACCTTCCGTAAATCTTTGCCGGATTTACGAAAGAACCCCACCGCCTTTACACCGAGCTAGGTACCGCTCTGGGATCAACAATAATGACACTTGCCGACATAGACTTGTTCTTCGGGTTATGTTTGCCAGCAGATGTGTGGAAACAGGTTAGGAAAGTAGACCATACCGAACTGTTTGGTCATACCTGGGAACAACTCGACACACTAGATAAACAGCGGAACCCTGGTCAAAAACCAGTTAAAGCAATATTAGACCTCCCTGACAAAATAGTGCAGAAAGTGAAAACGCTGATCCCAGAGAAAAAGATAGACTGGTCCATAGTAACCGCATGCCGCCAGAAACCACGAGAGGACGTCTCAGAGTACTTCTCCAGATTTGAAACTGTGTTCTCTGATTACAGTGGACAAGACATGTCCACCGCAACCGGACACCACTTATTTGTGCAGAACTACGTCAAAGGATTACTGCCAGATGTATCCCAGAAACTACAAGCCAGCGAAAGTAGTTGGGCAGCATCTAAACCAACGGCCATTCTCCAAATGGCCCAGTACTACGAGCATCAGAGAAACGAAAATGAAAGGGCTACAGAAAGGAAAAAGAAGGACTTGAAGGAAAGGGTAATGATAGCACAACTCCAGGGGGCGAATACAGGAAGGGAGCAATATAGGGGAGGAAACCAGCAGAATACCCCTAGAGTACAGCCACCTAGGAACAATCCATCTACATCATATGTAGGACGCCAAGACCTAGGACAGGATCAATGTGCATTTTGCAAAAAATATGGACACTGGAAATCCCAATGCCCGGCTTTGTTAGGAGCTGCTAGGGGCAGAGGGGCGAGGGAAATAGCAAGTGGACAGAGAGGAAGAGGAAGTGGAAGAAGGTACGCGAGTAAAGCAAGCGAGGAAAGGCCAGGAAGAATGAACGCATTTGACCATCCCAGACAGAATCAGTACCAACAGACAGATTATGACAATACGTACGACTTTGCATAGGACAGCCAGGGGCAAGGAAGGGATCCAGTCGAGCTCTGCGTTGATCAGCAAGGCCCTTATGTTACCGCTGAGGTCCTGGGCACAAGGTCGCCATTTTTGGTAGACACAGGAGCAACACGTAGTGCACTATCCAAACGACTGATTCCAAGGGCACCCTTGTCAGGCTCACATGTGACCTCAATAGGATTTGACGGTACGCCCTCCACCAACCCTTTGTCCCGACCCATCCCTTTTAATCTTGACAGCAATGGCGTCGAAACGACATTCCTCCTCTCATCTAACACCCCAGACGCCATTATGGGCCTCGACCTTTGAAACACTTCCATGCGACTATCAGATGCTCACCAGACGGAGTGCGTGTCATCCTGTATGACAACCCCCAACGCCATAGAGAGAACCCTTTTCAGCACATGTTTTCCATCTCTGAGACTGACACATCCCTACTGGACACTTTGCCATCACACTTATGGGCTAGGGCTGATTCAGACGAAGGACGAATGATGATTGACCCAGTACACGTAACAATACGACAGGACGCAACCCTACCGAAGGTACCGCAGTACAAAATATCGCCAGAGGGTGAGAAAGCACTAACAGAGATCATACACTCTTTGGTAGAGGCAGGGGTGGTAGAGGAAGTAGTGAGCAACATTTGTAACAGTCCCATACTACCGATTGTAAAGAGACAGGGAGAGGGAGATGGGAAAGCCTACCGCTTCATCATTGACCTGCGGGAGGTAAACAAAATCGTAGTACCACAATACCCAGTAGTTTCCGACATCACGACAATTTTGACTTTAATCCCCTCCACTGCCACCACCTTCACTGTGATCGACCTCAAGAACGCCTTCTTTTCCATACCTATACACGAGGACAGCCGCTATCTTTTTGGATTTACCCTAAATTCCTGTTCGTATAGATTTTGTAGAGCACCTCAGGGGTACACTGAGAGCCCAAGTATCTGTAGCCAGGCGCTTAAAAGACAGTTGGACGCCATACAATTGCCAGATGGAGTGGCACTAATACAATATGTAGACGACATCCTTCTAGCAGCAGACACCATACCAATAGCCGTCACAGCCACCATCAAACTACTCCATTTCCTTGGTGAGAATGGTCACAAGGTCTCCCGAAAGAAACTGCAGTTCTGTAAATCACAAGTGACCTATTTGGGTCACCTTTTATCAAAAGAAGGGAGAAAACTCACGCCTGACAGGATCCAGACAATTCTAGGCACCCCTGTCCCCAAAAATCAGAAGCAAGTCCGCTCTTTGATAGGCCTCACCTCGTTTTGCAGACAGTGGTTACCGAACTTTAGCCTCATTGTCAAACCCCTTCTCTCCCTCCTAGCTAAGGACATCCCCTCACCTCTCCCCTGGACCCCCGAATGCCAGACAGCCTTTAAAGAACTACGCAATACCCTTTACTCAGCACCAGTCCTAGGAACCCCAGATTACTCCAAACCATTCTTCCTCTACACACACGAAAGGGAGGGATGTGCATTGTCTGTCCTAACACAATCAATTGGTCACAAACAACGCCCTTGTGCATATTTTTCTGCCACCCTCGATCCAGTAGCCAGAGCACTGCCAGCGTGCCTGCGCGCAGTGGCAGCTGCAGCAGTATCAATACGCCAGAGCGAAGGAATAGTGCTCTCCAATCCAGTCACTGTTTTAGTACCCCATGAAGTCGACACACTACTGAACCAGACCAAAACCCAACACTTGACTAGCGCCCGACTGACAGGATATGAGTTGACCCTGCTAGCACCGCACATTACCCTAAAGCGATGCACCACCCTCAATCCAGCCACGCTGTTACCCCTACCCGAGAACGATCCTAACGTGGCTCCACTACACGACTGTGTGACACTAACCGATGAACAAACAAAAAGTAGAGTAGACCTCAGAGACACCGCCTTTCTAGAGCCAGATGGAGAACTATGGGTGGATGGTTCGTGCATCAAACTCCCCGACGGCACCACCTCAGCTGCATATGCTGTCACCACAGCCCGAACCATTCTAGAAACAGCCCGTATTGCCCAACGTTCCGCCCAGGCAGCAGAACTCATTGCCCTCACACGAGCATGTATTTTAGCAGCTGGCACGACAGTTAACATATACACCGACAGCCAATACGCCTTCGGGGTGGTTCACCATTTCGGGATTCTATGGAAAGAAAGAGGGTTCCTGACTTCACACGGTACACCCATCCTGCATGGAGATTTAGTCTCCGCCTTGACGGAAGCAGTCCTCCTCCCCAAAAGCTAGCAGTGATAAAATGCCAAGCACATAGGAAAGTGAATGATCTCATTGGACAGGGAAATGCACTAGCAGACGTTACTGCCCGAGCCACGGCAGAAGACAGAACTATGACACGAATGTATGTGACCAGGTCACAAGCTGAACAATGGACTGATGCTAGGACCACTGTAAGGGACATACAGACTACAGGCACACAAGACGAATTGACCGAGTGGGAAAAGGTGGGACTAAAAGACGAGGAAGATTGCTGGAGAACTAAAGACGGAAATAAATGGCTGTTACCCAATGCCTACCTCATCCCCATATTGACCATGGCACATTTACCAGCACACATAGGCTCCACCCCCATGATTGAACTAATCACAAGAGTATGGCATAATGTCAAGATAACAGAATCTGCAAAGCGCCTAGTACAACAATGTATAGTATGCCTACAACACAACCCAGGGAAAGGGACAGTAGTACCACGGGGAGGGTTTGGAGTCCCTGATCACCCCTTTGAAGTCCTTCAAATGGATTACATCCAACTAGAGAGATGCCATGGTCTAAAATATGTCCTGGTGGTTGTGTGCGCTTTAGCAAATGGGTGGAGGCATATCCCACCCGCGACAATACTGCCATAGCCACTGCAAAAGTATTGTTGAAAGAATTCTTCCCCCGGTACGGCCTTTGCAGAATTTTATGGAGCGACAACGGCCCACACTTCGTAGCCGAAGTGATACAGAACATACTGAAAGGGTTGGGGGTAAAACAAAAATTCCATGCCGTCTTCCACCCCCAATCAGCGGGCCTGGTAGAGAGACACAATGCAACATTGAAACTAAAGCTAGCCAAAATAGTTGCCACAACCGGGTTGAAATGGCCCGACGCCCTTCCATTGGCATTGCTATCAATGCGCTCCACCCCGACCAAACACAGACTGACCCCGTATGAAGTGGTCTTCGGCAGGCCTATGAACATTTGGGCGGCACCAAGACCCACCTCCATTAACGATGTCCCGAACATTAATGTCAGACTATCTGCATAAATTGACAAACGAGCTAACAATTATCCACCAACAGGTGCAGCAAGCCTTGCCTGACGTATCCAGGGGCCCAGGACATGTGATAAAGCCTGGGGACTTCATCCTAGTTCGCAACTTCCAAAGAACGAAGAATCTGGAGCCCAGGTGGACGGGCCCCTGGCAAGTCTTGATCACCACTCGAACTGCCCTCCGAGTGGAAGGAAAAAGAAATTGGCTGCACGCCCACCACTGCAAGAAATTCCCTCCAACGCTGGCAACCTGTGAAGAGGTGGAGGTGCAAGAGGAAGTACTCGCAAAAGACCGACCAGCTCTGAGTTGCTACCCACAAGAAGACAGCCTCCAACTGTCTGAATTTCCCGACCCCACGGTGCCATCTAAGGAAGGGTACAACCTAAGATCGACAAAAGGGGAGCTCCAACAACCAGGCCACTAACTGAGTCAGAGTCTCAGATCGGTAGCACAGCCAAACAACGCTACCAGGAAAAACACCAGACAAAAGTCTGTGGTCCTAACAGTTGGTGAGCTCCTCGAAGATGATGGAAGAAACGGAACACCTGCAAAGCCACCGCAAAGACACCAAGACTTTTGAACTGCACAGTACAAAGACAATTGCACTTGTAGCTGCATTTCTCACCTGCCTCCTACTAATGGTCACACTCTGGATCATTGAAGAGAATGCACCTGCATACAGAACATTGTCACCAACCATGCAACCAATCACAAAGAAAGAACACTACCTGGTATCACTACCGCCACATCTCCGAGAACGACGCAAAGAATTCTGGAATAATTCTTTCGTACAGATGCTGCACCAGCACAATCTTGCCACCAATGCCACTAACTGTTGGGTCTGTGGGCTGCTACCACATGCCACTGAACATTCCATCCCTTTCATCCCTTCACCCTTTTCTGTTCATGGATCTTGCCTTGCCTGGATGATGCTCCTACAAGAAAGTTACAAAGACAATGCCACTTCCGATGGGACAATCGCTCAGTTCTACAACGAGTTCTGGCTAAACCAAACAGGAAGAACAGCAGCTCCCTTTTGCCCTCACACCTCCAATACGACATTCCCAATGAATGTCCCCTCCAAAGAACGAGTGGAAATACAAGTGTTCAATAATCCTGTCAGAGCCACATTTTCCTACCTGAAGAAAAGAACTGCTGCAACACTGACTGTGGCCCTATCTGTGGTGAACGTCTCTGGCCTTGTATGCATTGAAGGCCGTGGGACTAAGAATGTGGGTCACAGCACTTGTAACATTGTAAGGACTTTGAACACTGCCAACCCTCCTGCATTTGTTGCATCACCCAATATGTACTTTGTCTGTGGAACCAAAGCCTACACCTGGCTCCCAAGAAACTGGGGGGCACGTGCTACATCGCTTTTGTTTTGCCACCGACCTACACAGCCCCTGCAGAGCATCATCGAGAAAAGCGTTCTAAAGACACTGATCAAGCAGACTCTGCCGCATCACAGTTCGTTGACGCAGCAAAAGGGCTCGTCCCGCTATGGGGTCCGATGGCAAACAGCCGAGCCATCAGACATCTGTCTCAAGCGGTAGAAACCGCCCTGAACGTCACAGCTGGCATCCTCACCAACAACACTGCCGAGCTTCAAGCAGTCCGTCTGGTGGCCCTACAAAACCGCATGGTCCTGGACGTGGTACTAGCGGATCGTGGAGGAGCATGTCGCATCATTGGTGCCAGTTGCTGCATATACATCCCTGATAATTCACCCTCTGTCTATGAAGCAATCGAACATCTCCACAGACTGTCTTCAGAAATTCATCAAGGATCAGAGACTTGGACAATTGGAAGTTGGCTTTGGGGCATCTTGAAGGACTGGGGTTGGAAAATATCAATGTTTCTCTTGGTCCCAGTATTGGCAATATGTGGTTGCTGTTTGGGTGTACACTGTATACCACCTTTGTGTTCTCTTTGCATAAGTGCCTTGCGCCCTAAGAATATGGACACTCAGTTAACAAAAATGAGAGTAATGTATGAACAAGAAATACAGGACATTATGGAGATCGAAATAGACTGACAAGATGGCTAGTTATGTTCAAAGGGGCGACTGTTAAGAACAAAACGACAATCATGAACATTCTGCGCCATCTTGTCTGATGAAAGTTCCTACGTGCACATAAACTACAGTCATTCTGATTGACCACAGCCATTTTGTACTCTGTTGGACACCTTCATTTCACCCTGTCCTCTAGCAGCCTTCTGACTCTCTGACCAAACCTGATATGTGTGCTGGGGGCTATAAACTATTTCCACGACAAACATCAACATCACCTGCTGCCTCAAACTCGTCTTTCCTCTCATCCCTGCACAAACAGGTTACAAATACCAAACAGACTCTTGCAAGCATGGTTTATTGCACTGCACACAGCAAGACTTGTTTTTGCCAACAATGGGACCTGTTTTTATCAACAGAACGGACTCTTAGATCTGGCCGGTCTCACTTGTGTTTAGACCCTGAAGCAAGGTCCAGCTGCAATTAAATTGTCTGTTTTTGACCTGGGCGGGAGGAGAGTTAATGTTGGGCTTGTGTAACCATGTTGATGAAACAATGTTGGGCTTGTGTAACCATGCTGATGAAACAATGTCGGGCTTGTGTGACAACCTGCCCGGGGCGGAGACTCCAAGCTTGTAACCATGATAAATGAAACAAATACATTGTGTAAAACCTGTATAAAAGGAAGAGCCAAAAGCATTGCCAGTAGAACACCTCCCTGAAGACATCCTGGTGTCAGCAGTTGACGTGGTCTCCTCTAAGAGTAATAAACCTTTTTCTTGCCTTCCAGCTTCCAGCGCCTGCCTCGTTATTTTAGATAGCGAATCCAAAGTGGATTAAAGGTGACCTTGCGCCGGGCAGCATTGGGGATCTCAGGAGACTCGCTGCTTTTCACAGAATAACACAGAAACAACTACCTCTCAGTTCTACAACTGTATGAGAGCAGTCAGTGGCTGGATGGAAACGCACTGTCTTAAGCTAAATGCTGAGAAAACCGAGGTTATACTCTTTGGTAATAACCCCTCATTTTGGAACCCTGCTTGTTGGCCAACAGAGATGGGAACTCTCCCAATTCCTGTACAAAAAGCTAGAAATTTGGGCGTAATAATAGACGACCAACTAAGTTTTAATAAACACATCAGCTCGGTTGTTTCGGCCAGTTTTAATACCCTAAGGATTATCAGAAAGATTCTTTCTTTTATTCCTTTAACCACCAGAAAAACAGTTGTCTCTTTATTAATTTTATCAAAATTGGACTAATGTAATGGTCTTTTTGCTAAGCTTCAAAAACAACATATAAAGAAACTTCAGAGTGTGCAAAATGCGGCAGCCAGGCTGGTCTTCAACCTGCCCAAATTCCACCCAGTTTCATCGGCTATCAAGGAACCACATTGGCTGACGGTATCTAACCGAATTAAATTCAAGGCATTATGCCTTATTTTCAAAGCCCTGCACAATGTAGGTCCTTGTTATTTAAAAAAATCTCTTTCATGGTATGTCCCAAACAGAGAACTTCGTTCTAAAAATACCTTGACAGTGCACTGCCCCAGGTTTAAGAGATTAAAATGGGGAGGCAGTTGTTTTACCACCGAAGCCCCTGCCCTGTGGAACAGTCTACCTATAAACATCAAGGCAGCAACAACATTGCTGGGCTTCAGGAAGCTAATAAAAACCTGGCTTTTCAACGGTTAGGTGCTTAGTCGTTTCTCAGCACATAATTACCATCACCTTACTGCCATTCAAATAGCGCCAAGACACCTATGGGTATTCGAGCGCTTTAGAAACCTTTTAACATAACATAACAGTATGCGCTACCACAGCATCACTCAGCACTACCACAGCATCACTCAGCACCACCACAACATCACTCAGCGCCACCACAACATCACTCAGCGCCACCACAACATCACTCAGCGCCACCACAGCATCACTCAACACCACCACAGCATCACTCAGCAGCACCACAGCATCACTCAGCACCATCACAACATCACTCAGGGGCACCACAACATCACTCACCGCCAACACAACATCACTCAGCGCAACTACAGCAACACTCAGCACCACCACAGCGTCACTCAAGCACACAACAATATCACTCAGGGCCACAACAGCATCACTCAGCGCCACCACAGCATCGCTCTACGTAACCACAGCAACACTCAGCACCACCACAGCATCACTCAGCACCACCACAGCATCACTCAGCGACACCACATCATCACTCAGGGCCAACAATGCATCACTCAACAACACCACAGGATCACTCAGCACCACCACAGCATCACTCATCACTACCACAGCATCACTCAGGGACACAACAATATCACTCAGCGTCACCACAGCATCAGTCAGCACCACCACAGCGTCACTCAGCACAACCACAGCATCGCTCAGGGCCAGCACAGCATCGCTCAGCACCACCACAGCATCAGTCAGCACCACCACAGCATCACTCAGGGCCACCACACCATCACTCAGGGCCAACACAGCATCACTCAGGGCCAGCACAGGATCACTCAACGCCACCACAGCATCAGTCAGCACCACCACAGCGTCACTCAGCACCCCCACAGCATCACTCAGGACTACCACAGCATCACTCAGCACCACCACAGCATCAGTCAGCACCACCACATCATCACTCAGCACCACCACAGCATCACTCAGGGCCACCACAGGATCAATCACCTTCACCACAGCATCACTCAGCACCACCACAGCATCACTCAGGAACACCACAGCATCACTCAGTACCACCACAGCATCACTATGCGCTACCACAGCATCACTCTGCAGCGCCACAGCATCAATCAGCATCACCAGAGCATCAGTCAGCACCACCACAGTATCACTCAGGGCCACCACAGCATCACTCAGGGCCAGCACAGCATCACTCAACGCCACCGCTGAATAACTCTGGGCCAGCACAGGATCACTCAACGACACCACAGCATCACTCAGTGCTTCTTACACTTTTTAATTACAACTTCTCACCATGCTGCACAGCAGCCACACTTCTCTACAGAACAGCTTAAAAACATTAGCAAAGTCAATAGCTCTACCTAAACACTTATAAGGCCCCCAAAGCATAGCCAATAGGTCTCGCCTTTGGGACATTATAAGTGTTTAGTTATCCAGCACAATATCCTTCATTAAACAACATCAAGTGTTGCATGGCTAATCACTTATAAGGTCCCAAAAGCGAGACCTATTGGCTATGGCAATAGTTGTCTTAACATATTGTATTCGAGACTCAGAAGGCAGACCTATTGGCTTTGTCAATGCTTGTTTTTATAAGTGGTGTAACCTGCAGCATCTCACAGGAAAGGTGATCTTTTTTGACGCTCCTAAGACAAAGTCTTCTCTGTTTAGGAAGAGTTAGATTTGGTATCCCACCGCGCACTACTTTGCCCTATTATATTTCAGTTCATTTTAATAAATGTGCACATTCTTTGAATACACAGACATGTCCCAAACGTGACCTCATAGCCAGTATCTTGAGAAATACTTTTTATTTTTAGTTTCCTTGAATGCTGTTCTCAGTCTCTATTCTTCACATTAGCTTATATTAAAGTGAATGTATCTACAAATTGCCCTTTCTAGACGCATTTCCGGAAAATTGCCCTTCTTCGGGCGATTTCTTTTTCACATCTTTAAAGGTCAGCGTCGCCGCCACCCCCGCCCCTTCTACGGCACATATATTCTTTACGCTTAAAAATAGGAGAAGGTTGCTATCACAGCCCTTCAAGATTAAATAGCCCCACCTTAATAAAGCCGCATCACACAGGGCGACTAGGGTGACCAACCGTCCGTAAATTTCACGGACCGTCCGTTATTTTTGTGGCCTGTCCGTTGTCCGTCATCATTCCTTTTACGGACGCCTTTTGTCCGTAATTTTCACGATTGCAGCAGGCTGTGCTGTTCCCCTGCGAGAAGCCCCAGGAGTTTAAAAGTTCTCTCACTCGGGGCTTCTCGCACTTCTCTTTGAACTCTAGAGGGTGCAGCAGCCCCTCCCCGACCTCACACAGACTGTGGACAGGCCCATTGTCATTCTGTCTGCTGCTGAATGACAATGGGCCGTCTGCCTTTAACTTATGCGCACGCAAGTAAGTGCCTTGGAGGCGAGTAACTCGCTTGGAGCCAGGAGATTATACCACCCACATCTGAGCAAAAAAAATTCTACTATTACAATTGGATCCGTTTGCTTTTTTTTGCCATAACTGTTTAGTTTGTATTTATTTTTTACATGTAAATATTAAACATTACTTCTGAACCGAGTTTCCCAGCCTCATGCAGTTTTGCACAACTAGTCTACTGCAATGCAATATGTGAGAACGTTTACATGTAAATTTACATGTAAATGTTCTCACATATTGCATTCAAGTAGTCTAGTTGTGCAAAACTGCATGAGGCTGGGAAACTCGGTTCAGAAGTAATGTTTAATATTTACATGTAAAAAATAAATACGAACTAAACAGTTATGGCTAAAAAAAAAAGCAAACGGAAATTAGATACTCAAACCCTGCAACCAGGTGTTAATTCTAGGGCTTCCTCGAAACCTTTGCTAGACATCTATCGGAGAAATACTGCGTTTTCAAAATTCTCAATTTGGTCTGAACAATACTCTCTGCACATGACCACCAACATACAAAAAAGAACAAAGAAAACTGTTCGTACTCGAAGGTAAATGCATACAAGCTCCCAGCTGGTCAGCTCAAAGTTGATAAGGTCTTTTTCTTTTAGATCTGGCATTAGCCAAAACCTTAAGATTTTACTAAACTTCTGTGTATAATACATTTACTCATAGGGGCATTCAGTCAGCCCTCTTCCCTCACAGCCGTTTGTTGTGCCATTCGCATTTTTTTCTTTCACTTACTACCACATACAGCATGGGGAATTATGTCAGCACACTTCAGCCACTGGCTAATTTAATTATGAGTGACTGCATTCTTCTGTTTCACACGCAGCGCTTCCACATACAAAGAAATCTCCTTCTGTGCCATGGATTCGTCCGGCAATGCATGCTTTTAGAGACCAAAAAAGATTTTGCTTTTAGACAATATTTTTTAATATATATTTTCAAGGGCCCACCAATTTTACCAACAATCTAGTTGTACAAAAATCACAACAAAATAACATGCATTGACAAAGCCAAAAGGCTAGCCACCAGCGCATGTTTTTTCCCCACTTTACCCAACAAAAAACATGCAGCTAAAGTGATGCGCAAAATGTTGTGAGTTGTTTTTATTGTTCTCTACCCAAAATGGTGATTGCAAAGTTAAAAACGAAGATTGGTGGTTAGTAATTGTACAGGGATTGCCTATCTTCTCTGTGAGATTTTAAAACATGACGACGTGCATGGTTGCAAAGGCCCTTTGCAAAGGTTGACTGGTCACCTTTCTTGTGCATATTGCTATATTTGGGTGTTATACGGGTACCAATGAGGTCCAAACTATGCCCAGAAAGTGTTTAAAAGTGTAAACATAAGAAAATAATGTAGTTATACTATCACAAAATTTGCAGCTGCAGAATTTCCCTTTTCTTGCCAAATAATTTAGTCAAGCCTGCAGCATAATTTGGCCCTCCCCTGCTGCATAATTCCAGTGGCCCTGCATATAGTACCTACCAGTATGGATGACATGTGACTCCTACACCTTGCAGCCCCCATTGTCTTAATTAACATTTCCTATACATTGATTTACACACATATATGAGTCATTGTCTCTGAACAATGTGTGTGAGCTAAAGTGCTCAACACCCTACACTGGGCTGACTAGCACTATAAAAGAAATGAAATACACACGAGATATGGTCTATATGGAGATGAGGGGCACCATTGGAGGTTGATAGTAAGGGACTCTGTGCAGTGAGGTCCTTGGTGAAGCGGTGTGATGAAGGCTGAAGGCCTCTGCATCCCCTGCAGTGCGGGGGAGGTGGCAACCCTTCCAGGGAACCCCAAACCTTCAGGAGGCCTCATACAGCCTAAAGCCAATGTTCATATGTGAGATATGGGAGACTCAGTGGGCCCTCATTTAATTCTGCAGCCCCCCCCCCCATAGTTTTGCGTTATGCCACTACTTTCACAGGAGGGTGCGCCATCAAAGATTGTCGCACCGGGTGCCACAAGCACTATAGCCGGCCCTGCCAGGGTCGTAGCTATCATTTCTGCAGCCTGGGCTGTGCCCCAGGCCATGAGGTAAAAGCACTTCAGGAGTTGAATGTAGGACGAACTAGTAGGAAGGCGGAACCTATGAACGAAGGGATTTTATTTTATTACAACCTTTGTTTCTGTACAGTTTTTATTTCACCATATACCGTTAATGAAGAACAAAGAGCACAATTAGAAATGTCTAACATAACAAAACCGGTGTGCACTAATCCCTAAACCTTGTAGTGCCCCACTGTAACCTGCCAGACAAATGCTCCGAGCTGGAGCCTTGGATGCATTTCTCCATCATTCTTTGAAAAATAGCCTTTTTTCCTAACAAGCTGTGATTTTCTATCTGTATGTACGTATATGTTATTTCTGTAGTGTGACCCTAGCCAAAAAGGCAGCGGAGCGCTGTACAATGCCCAAGACAAAATTAAAGTCTGAAAACCTGTGCCAAATTTATGATGGGTATATTTACTAACTTTTCATGCAACACAGCTCAGCAAGTGAAGTTCTGCGCTGTGTTGCCTGAATGGACAGAGCACAACAGCACCCTATTTTCAAATATATGGTGCAGTTCTGCTCTCTCCTAGTACTGGGGCCCTTGTGGCTGCCTAGTGCCAAAACATTGTCGTCAAGTACGTTTTTTGTGCAGGAAGGGAAAGCTATCCTTTGCGGCTATTTCCTCTTTGCCTGTGTGCTGCAGAATACAGCGCACATGCAAAGAGGAAGTAACGAGGAAGAATAAAGATATTTTTTCTCGTTACACCTACCTCAGATAGGCACACCATTTTGGCATAAACCAGTCTTTATAAATATGGATTTATATCGCAATGCATGGGAATGCCCATGCACTACCCTTGTAATGCCTACGTGACCGCTCTCTAACTTTGCGGTCAAAGACAGAATAGTAAAGTGGCCTAGTTGACAGTCTTGTTGTGGTCGTAAAGAGCGTGTGAATCCAAAGGCTGTAAGATGTCAGTTTTTTTGTAACACAGAACAACTTTTAAATACCTGCAAATGAACTGTGCAAATGTTTCAAAACATATCAGCAGTTAGGAAACCACAAATGGACCACTTGTTTGTAATTCAGAAGTGTGCTGGAAACAGAGTTTTAATAGGTTCAAAGCAATCAAGACAATTTACTTGGTGATGTTCAAATGATACATATTTGCTGAAACCACCTTTCCACACATTATTGTTTGTGCGCTATATAGTTTTATCAGTAAAACTGCAACTTGGTATTTTTTTGCCAATTCAATGGAAAAGTTCTGTATGTAAAAGATAGTGCCTCCTTCTGACCTACAATAGTGCCTTAACAACTTCTAGTCTGTAGCACACTTCTGTGCATCATTGAGAATCTGCAGTTAGAGCTCACAGAAAGGAAACAGCCCAAGCAGTATACAATCTCCAATATACGGGTAAAGTAAGGACTGAAATATGGCTAACCAAGGCTTTATATAGCAATGTCAACTTCTATCTAACCGTTCTGGCTTGCAATAATACCATAACACTCAGCAGTGTGCAGCCAATTATAGCTCATGCAGGCTGGTTAGTAACTCCCTTTTCCTGCTTAATGCTCTTACTCTCACACAAGACTTGTCCGCTATGGGTCTTATCCATCACTCAGTTCTGTACCAGCACCTAAATCAGTCATCACCAGCTCAACAGTCATGGAATACCTAAAGTGATCTGACACATAAAGCTGGTCACTCGGAGGACTGCCCTCTAGTCCAGCACTGCAGGTCCCAATTAGCTACATCCTATGCGTGCCGCTTTATGGCACTCATATATGAGATGCTGGTAACAAAGTCCCTCTGAGCAGATCTTCCTGACCACTTTTGTCACCAAACATGCCTGCTCAGAACCATGAACTGTAAACAAAATATCAGTCTGGACAACCCAGTGCAGTAACCACATAAATAGACTGTGATCATGTGAAATAACACAAAAAGACCTGCACAGTTGCTCAAAGCTGCACGCATACCAAAAAACGTGAAGTGCACGATTGTCTCAACCTAACAAACTTATTTTGACTTGTACTTACATTGGTTGTCTATTTATTTACTTATATACTATTGCGCGACCTCCTCTGATGTGTCTGTAAAACGTACCTTTTGTCTCAAATTTTTGTCCTGAATTTTGACCCTCTGTCCTGAATTTTTGTCCTGAATTTTGAGCCTTTGTCCTGAATTTTTACACTCACTGTCCTGAATTTGCACCTATGCCTGTTGGTCACCCTAAGGGCGACATGTGTCTGTGATTGTTGGATATGTTAGAGAGATGCCTTGTCCTGATAAAGTTATGTTTCAGCCAGAGACCCTGGCTTCAGATTACGACAAAGTTCTAAGAGTTCGCTTTTGAAGTTTGAAAGTGGGCGGAACCTCAGGAAAGCCCGCAGATGCCTCCACTCTGGGGGGCGAGGGGGAGACCCCACTCCCCCAGATAAAGTCCTGGAGGGGGTCTGGGGTATCCATGAATTACTTCTCCTGTGTGCTGATTGGGAAGAAACATCAAAGAAACTCTGCATGCTGGGGAGAGAGGCGGGCGTGATGGATGGTGAGATGGGCAGGGTGATATGTGGTGAGACAGGCGGGAGTGATACGTGGTGAGACAGGCGGGAGTCATATGTGGCGAGGGTTGGAGCAGTGACACACACTTGGCATGGGTTAAGAAGCAGAGATCTGATCCGGTTCCATTAAGGTGGGGCTTTTAATCTCAAAAGGGCTGATTCCAATGTACTCTGATTTTCTGAGTGTAAAGAGTAGATGTGCGGTAGAAAAGAAGTATTACCCGGAAAAATCTACACCCCAAAGAACGGTCTGAGGGACTTCCCTCCATAACATGCATTTGCAATGCAATAGGTCTCGCATTTGTTTTGAGTTATTGGCGTTGTAAATGACAATGTCTTTTACCAATGTGTTTTAGTTTGGAGTATAGTGGGTGTCTGTGGTGTGGAGTGGAATTATGTGGGTTGTATTGGAATTGTTAGTTGTGGAATTGTGTGGTATGGAATTGTGTGGTGTAGAGTGGATTTGTATAGTGGAATTATGTGGCATGGTGAATAGATAGGGGTGAGAGCTGCACAGAATAGATAGAAAGGAAGAGAGAGGGATAGGTAGTCTGTGCATGAATGGTGACTGAATTTGAGATAGAGGAGCAGAACGTGTGTGAGAAAGAGAGAAAGAAGGGGAGAGCAGGCCACAGACACATGTGTACGCAGAAGACACCCCAAGAAGAGGAGGAGGAAAGTTTGAAAAGAAACTGCTTGAAGATCTCAAGACAACACATGAGAGAGGTGAGAAGAGTGTGCGGGGAGACAGGGGTGAGAGAGAGTACAAGAGCGAGAGATAGAGATAGAGGGATGAGTGGAAGGAGCACCCGAGGGGGTGGTGTGTGCGAGAGGTGGACCAGGTCACAGAACAAGGTGGAACCGGAAGGTAGCATGTGTGAGTAGGCAGTAGAGTGAGGTGGCAGGGAGTGTGAGGGAGAGATGAGAGGGGCAGTGGGTGTGTGGGGAAGAGATGGCAGGGTTGGTGGAAGTGTAAGGGAGATATGTCTTGGATTGGAATTGTTTGTAGTGAAATTGTGTGGTGTGGTGTGAAGTTGTGTAGTGAAAATATGTGGCATGGTGTGCTGTAGTATTATGTGGATAGTAATTAAATGGCATTAAGTGTATTGGAATTACGTAGAGTGAGAATGTGTGTTATGGAGTTAATTACGCAGAATGGTGTTCTGTGTTGTGGAGTGGCATGTTTGGAAGTTGATTTAAGTGGTGTGCTGTTAAATTTTGTGGCATGATGTGGAATTCTGCAGTGTTTATTGGAGGTTTGTGATGTGTTGTGGAATTGTGTTGTGTATTTGAAATATGTGGTTTGGTGTGGAATTATGTGGTGTGTATTTGAAATGTGTGAAGTTGAATTGTGTGGTGTGGAACTGTGTGGCGTTCAGCAAAATTATGCTTATTGGAATTATGTGTCATGGTATGGAGTGCATTTATGTGGATTGAAGGTATGTTGCATAGAATGCATTTATGTGGGGTGTATTTATGTTGTATAGAGTAGACTGTAATTATGTATAGTATAATTATGTGGAGCTGATTTGTATTATGTGGAGTGTAATTATGTTGTGTGGTGAAGAATTGTGTGGCATTGAATTGTGTGGTGTTCTGTGAAATTAAGTGATATAGTTTATAGTGGTATTATGTGGCATGGTGTGGAGTAGTATTAAATGGTTTGGAATTATGTGGCATGTTGGGCTGTTGAATTTATTTATGGAATGTAATTATGTGTTTTGGATTTGAGTTGATGTTTGTGCAGTGCAAATATGTGGTGTGCAATGTAGGTTGGAGTGTAATTATGTGTAGTGGAATTATGTGGAGTTGAATTGTGTTGTGTGGAGTCTGATTATATGTTTTGGAGTGGAGTGGAATTATGTACCAGAGTGGTATTGTGTGAATTGGAATTTTGTGGCATGGAGCAAAATTGAATTATGTGTAGTATTTTATTGGGTTGTAATTATGTGGCATGGAGTGGAATGATGTGGATTTACACGGAGTGGCATTGTGTAGCATGGAGTGGTATGGAGTGTAGTTGAATTATATGGCATGATGTTGAATTATATTGTGTGGATTGTAATTATGTGAGTGGAATTATGTGGGTTGCAGTGCAATTGTTTGTTGTGGAATTGTGTGGTGTTGAATGCAGTTATGTGTAGTGGAATTATGTGGCATGGTGCGCAGTGGAATTATGTGGAAATCGTAATGAGAGCAGCTAACTCAAATCACAAATTAGAAATTAAATATGGAAGCACATAAAGAGAGCTTATTGAATCAACAAATACAAAGTTGATGCTCTAGCAGCTTGGGTGATTTACTGTATTGTATCGAAATTGCATTTATATAGCGCTTACCAGTAGCGGCTTGTGGAGGGAGTGCCGCGGGGCGGTGGGGCGGGGCGGGGGAGGAGCAGGGTGGTGGGTAGTAAACTACGGCATACGGCCGAACAGAGGTAAGTAAACAAATAAATCAATAAAACGAATTTCATTGCGCGCGCTGCATTGCCAAATATTAAATATTAAAGTAATTTAAGTGGTGGATATGTTAGTCAGTTATTTGGATTGAGAAGAATAGTGAAGGGATAGAAGAGGGAAAAAGGTTACATTTATATAGTGTTTGTTACCCCTGATGGGGTGTTGAAGCGCTTTTTAGGCGAGTAGTACGCTACTTCGGAAACTAGAAAGGATTAGTGGTAAATTAGTATAGTGAAAATAGGAAAGTAATTTGAGTGGTGGATATGTTAGTCAGTTATTTGGATTGAGAAGGATAGAGAAGGGAAAAGGATTTGCATTTATATAGCGCTTGCTACCCCTGATGGGGGGTTGAAGTGCTTTTTTCAGCGAGTAGCACGCTACTCCGGAACCCGTACAATGTTAGTGGTAAATTAGTATAGGGAAATATGAAAGTAATTTGAGTGGTGGATATGTTAGTCAGTTATTTGGATTCAGGAGGATAGCGAAAGGTAGAAGAGGTAAAAAGGTTTGCATTTGTATAGCACTTGCTACCCCTGATCAGGTGTTGAAGTGCTTTTTCGGTGAGTAGCATGCTACGCTGGAACCCATAAATTATTAGTGGTGAATTAGTATAGTGAAATATGAAATTAATTTGAGTGGTGGACATGTTAGTCTGTTATTTGGATTGAAAAGGTTAGTGGAGGTATAGAAGGGAAGCATTTAGATTTTATTTATTCATTTTTGTTGTTGTTTGTTTTGGAGATCATAACAGTCGGCGGAGGCTTGGGATGAGTACAAGGGAGGTGGAGGGGGATGATAAAATAATAGTTTGGTATGTTGTCAGTACTGCTGAAATGCAGGAAAATAAATGTCATCATTAATTCTGGTCAACCTAATGTCAAGACACCTATGGAAAAAACGTCACAAAACACTTTGAGATACTCCCCCTGCTACTCCCTGGTAACTTCCGGAAGGTAAAAGGTGTAGGCAACACAGCCCCTGCTGTGGGATAGCATAGCTTCAGTCTGTAGAGGTCTTTAGTCGTGGATGTAAATCAACTATTAAATCCAAAATGACCTGACTGCTAAGCCTGTACTTCTCAAAAATCTCCTTCTCAGTTTGATCAAAAAGGGTTACCCAGACCCTAAAAATCCTCTCCTGTCTCCTTCACGTCATACCAACCATAATTCTCATCCTCCTCGCCAGAACATACAAAGCCGCCATTTTGAAATGGCCTGGTGCATTATGGGCCACATTATATAGGTTGCACCTGACTAATAGCAGATTTGAATCAGTGGTAATTGCATTCCTTAAAACTGCATTTTGCACCTAGTCGCAGTTAGGAAATTCTTCATACACACTAGTTGCGATTCACAATTTGGAAATCTCTATTTGCGATTTCTTATTTGGAATCACAAAAATAGAGATTACCAAATGGAAGAAATCGCAAATTGGACTTACAAAATTGCCTTTCGTGCATTTGGAAAGAGGGTTTTGCATTTGGAAATGGACCTTAACTGCAATTTGCACCATTTGGGAATTCAAAACCCTTTTGTACACATGACTCACGGTGCCTTAAATAATTCTGCAGGCAGACACTTCAACCAGGAGAAACCTCAACCAGTTCAACCAGGAGAAACTTCTCTCCAAGGGACCAATGATGCTGGTATTTCATTAGCATTGTTCAGTGAGGACCCTTTCTGTTTATCTCTGGATGCAGTTTTCTGAGGGATACGAAGGTGGGAGAGGGGTCTAGAGAGGGTTTTTAAACTGAAGGTAACTAGAATGTCTGAGGGAACAGCGGTGGCTTCCGAGACTCGACTTGTAGGAAGAAGAATAGGATTAAGATGAAATATATGGTGGAGTTAGGAAGGCATGTGGAGCCCGACAATGAACATTCAATAGCCGTATCCCAGAGCAGTGATTCTAATAGATTTCACTGTAACACTTCTACAAGCCTTTTCTGCGCCGGAACGCCCACCCTGCATACATTATACCTGTCGCAGGTATAATGTAGTGCAGGCGTTTACAAAGTGACGCATCTGCTTAGATGCGTCACTTTGTAATTATGATGCAGTGTGGTGCATTTGTTACGCTGCCGAGTCGCCACGAGAAGTGACGTAACGATGACGTAAGGGCCTCATAAATAAGGTGCTCAGGCTCTACTGTGTCAGAGGGTGTCTCATTCTCAGTCTCTAGCGTGTCTTACTCTAAGTTTCTATTCACTCACAGTCTCTAATGTGTGTTTCCCTCTAAGTTTCTATTCTACGTGCCTCACTCTCGGTGTCTAGTGCATGTCTCGCTCCTGGTCTCTGGTGTGTGTCTCAATCTCGGTCTCTAGTGCATGTCTCTCTCTTGGTCTCTGGTGTGTGTCTCACTCTCGGTTCCTAATATGTGTCTGACTCCCGGTCTCTAGTGTGTCTGAGTATGATTCACTTTTGGTCTATGGTGTGTGCATCGCTCCCAGTCTCTAGTGTGTAGAGACTGGGAGCGATGTGAAGATTGTATTGTGCGTGCCTCACTCTTAGTGCCTAGTGCGTGCCTCGTTCTTGGTCTCTGGTGTGTGCCTCACTCTCGGTGTCTAGTGTGTGCCTCACTCTTGGTGAGTTGGTGCGTGTCTCTCTCTTGGCCTCTGGTGCGTTCCTCACTCTCGGTCTCTAGTGCGTGCCTCATTCTTGGTCTCTGGTGTGTGCCTCACTCTCGGTGTCTAGTGTGTGCCTCACTCTTGGTGAGTTGGTGCGTGTCTTGCTCTTGGTCTCTAGTGCATGCCTCATTCTTGGTCTCTGGTTTGTGTCTCACTCCCGGTCTCTAGTGTGTCTGAGTATGTCTCACTCTTGGTCTATGGTGGGTGCATCACTCCCTGTCTCTAGTGTGTATCCCACTCTAAGATTGTATTGTGCGTGCCTCACTCTTAGTGCCTAGTGCGTGCCTCGTTCTTGGTCTCTGGTGTGTGCCTCACTCTTGGGGTTTGGTGTGTGCCTCACTCTCGGTGTCTGGTGTGTGCCTCACTCTTGGTGAGTTGGTGCGTGTCTCGTTCTTGGTCTCTGATGCGTGCCTCACTCTCGGTCTCTAGTGCGTGTCTTTCTCTCGGTCTCTAGTGTGTGCCTCGTTCTTGGTCTCTGGTCTGTGCCTCACTCTCGGTGTCTAGTGTGTGCCTCACTCTTGGTGAGTTGGTGCGTGCCTCGCTCTTGGTCTCTGGTGCGTGCCTCACTCTCGGTCTCTAGTGGATTTATTTTCTCTCGGTCTCTAGTGCATGCCTCGTTCTTGGTCTCTGGTGTGTGTGCCTCACTCTCGGTGTCTAGTGTGTGCCTCACTCTTGGTGAGTTGGTGCATGTCTCGCTCTTGGTCTCAGGTGCGTGCCTCACTCTGGGTCTCTAGTGCGTACCTTGCTCTCGGTCTCTAGTGCGTGGCTCGTTCTTGGTCTCTGGTGTGTGCCTCACTCTCGGTGTCTAGTGTGTGCCTCACTCTTGGTGAGTTGGTGCATGTCTCGCTCTTGGTCTCTGGTGCGTGCCTCACGCTCGGTCTCTAGTGCATGTCTTTCTCTCGGTCTCTAGTGCGTGCCTCATTTTTGGTCTCTGGTGTGTGCCTCACTCTCGGTGTCTAGTGTGGGCCTCACTCTTGGTGAGTTGGTGTGTGTCTCGCTCTTGGTCTCTGGTGTGTGCCTCACTCTCGGTCTCTAGTGCGAGTCTTGCTCTCGGTCTCTAGTGCGTGCCTCGTTCTTGGTCTCTGGTGTGTGCCTCACTCTCGGTGTCTAGTGTGTGCCTCACTCTTGGTGAGTTGGTGCGTGTCTTGCTCCTGGTCTCTGGTGCGTTCCTCACTCTCGGTCTCTAGTTCATGTCTTTCTCTCGGTCTCTAGTGCGTACCTCGTTCTTGGTCTCTGGTGTGTGCCTCACTCTCGGTGTCTAGTGTGTGCCTCACTCTTGGTGAGTTGGTGTGTGTCTCGCTCTTGGTCTCTGGTGCGTGCCTCACTCTCGGTCTCTAGTGCATGTCTTTCTCTCGGTCTCTAGTGCGTGCCTCCTTCTTGGTCTCTGGTGTGTGCCTCACTCTCTGTGTCTAGTGTGTGCCTCACTCTTGGTGAGTTGGTGCGTGCCTCTCTCTTGGCCTCTGGTACGTGCCTCACTCTCGGTCTCTAGTGCGTGCCTCGTTCTTGGTCTCTGGTGTGTGCCTCACTCTCGGTGTCTAGTGTGTGCCTCACTCTTGGTGAGTTGGTGCGTGTCTCGCTCTTGGTCTCTGGTGTGTGCCTCACTCTCGGACTTCAATGAGTGTCTGGCTCTCGGTCTCTAGTGTGTCCCTCATTCTTGGTCTCTGGTGTGTGCCTCACTCTCGGTGTCTAGAGTGTGCCTCACTCTTTGTGAGTTAGTCCGTGTCTCGCTCTTGGTCTCTGGTGTGTGCCTCACTCTCTGTCTTTAGTGCGTGTCTTGCTCTCGGTCTCTAGTGCGTGCCTCGTTCTTGGTCTCTGGTGTGTGCCTCACTCTCAGTGTCTAGTGTGTGCCTCACTCTTGGTTAGTTGGTGCGTGTCTCGCTCTTGGTCTCTGGTGCGTGCCTCACCCTCACTCTAGTGCGTGTCTTTCTTTCGGCCTCTAGTGCGTGCCTCGTTCTTGGTCTCTGGTGTGTGCCTCACTCTCGGTGTCTAGTGTGTGTCTCGCTCTTGGTCTCTGGTTTGTGCCTCACTTTCGGTCTTCAATGGGTGTCTGGCTCTCGGTCTCTAGTGTGTCCCTCGTTCTTGGTCTCTGGTGTGTGCCTCACTCTCGGTGTCTAGAGTGTGCCTCACTCTTAGTGAGTTAGTGCGTGTCTCGCTCTTGGTCTCTGGTGTGTGCCTCACTCTCAGTCTTTAGTGCGTGTCTTGCTCTCGGTCTCTAGTGTGTGCCTCGTTCTTGGTCTCTGGTGTGTGCCTCATTCTCAGTGTCTAGTGTGTGCCTCACTCTTGGTGAGTTGGTGCGTGTCTCGCTCTTGGTCTCTGGTGCGTCCTCACCCTCAGTCTCTAGTGCGTGTCTTTCTTTCGGCCTCTAGTGTGTGCCTCGTTCTTGGTCTCTGGTGTGTGCCTCACTCTCGGTGTCTAGTGTGTGTCTCGCTCTTGGTCTCTGGTGCGTGCCTCACTGTCGGTCTCTAGTGCGTGTCTTTCTCTCGGTCTCTAGTGCGTGCCTCGTTCTTGGTCTCTGGTGTGTGCCTCACTCTCGGTGTCTAGTGTGTACCTCACTCTTGGTGAGTTGGTGCGTGTCTCTCTCTTGGTCTCTGGTGCGTGCCTCACTCTTGGTCTCTTGTGCGTGTCTTTCTCTCAGTCTCTAGTGCGTGCCTTGTTCTTGGTCTCTGGTGTGTGCCTCACTCTTGGTGTCTAGTATGTGCCTCACTCTTGGTGAGTTGGTGCGTGTCTCGCTCTTGGTCTCTAGTGCATGTCTTGCTCTCGGTCTCTAGTGCGTTCCTCATTCTTGGTCTCTGGTTTGTGCCTCACTCCCAGTCTCTAGTGTGTCTGAGTATGTCTCACTCTTGCTCTATGGTGTATGCATCACTCCCGGTCTCTAGTGTGTATGTCACTCTAAGATTGTATTGTGCGTGCCTCACTCTCGGTGTCTAGCGCGCTTCTCGCTCTTGGTCTCTGGTGTGTGTCTCACCCTCCGTCTCTAGTGCTTGTCTCACTCTTGGTCTTTAGTGCTTGTCTCACTCTCTGTGCCTAGTGCGTGTCTCGCTCTTGGTCTCTAGTGCATGCCTCACTCATGGTGTGTCTCTCAGTGTCTGCTGTGTTCCCTGAGTGTGTCTCCCAGTGTCTGGTGTGTGTTCCCTGCGTGTGCGTCCTGGTGTCTAGTATGTGTTCCCTGAGTGTGTCTCCTGGTGTCTGCTGTGCTCCCTGAGTGTGTCTCCCAGGGTCTGGTGTGTGTTCTCTGAGTGTGTATCCTGCTGTCTGGTGTGTTTCCTGAGTGTGTCTCCCGGTGTCTAGTGTGTGCTTCCAAAATGTGTCTCCTGGTCTCCGGTGCGTTCCTCACTCTCGGTCTCTAGTGCGTGCCTCGTTCTTGGTCTCTGGTGTGTGGCTCACTCTCGGTGTCTAGAGTGTGCCTCACTTTTGGTGAGTTAGTGCGTGTCTCGCTCTTGGTCTCTAGTGCGTTCCTCACTCTCGGTCTCTAGTGCATGTCTTGCTCTCAGTCTCTAGTGCGTGCCTCGTTCTTGGTCTCTGGTGTGTGCCTCACTCTCGGTGTCTAGTGTGTGCCTCACTCTTGGTGAGTTGGTGCGTATCTCGCTCTTGGTCTCTGGTGCGTGCCTCACTCTCGGTCTCTAGTGCGTGTGTTTCTCTCGGTCTCTAGTGCGTACCTCATTCTTGGTCTCTGGTGTGTGCCTCACTCTCGGTGTCTAGTGTGTGTCTCGCTCTTGGTCTCTGGTGTGTGCCTCACTCTCGGTCTTTAGTGCGTGTCTTGCTCTCGGTCTCTAGTGTGTGCCTCGCTCTTGGTCTCTGGTGTGTGGCTCACTCTCGGGCCTCACTCTTGGTGAGTTGGTGCGTGTCTCGCTCTTGGTCTCTGGTGCGTGCCTCACCCTCAGTCTCTAGTGAGTGGCTTTCTTTCGGTCTCTGGTGTGTGCCTCACTCTCGGTGTCTAGTGTGTGTCTCGCTCTTGGTCTCTGGTGCGTGCCTCACTGTCGGTCTCTAGTGCGTGTCTTTCTCTTGGTCTCTAGTGCGTGCCTCGTTCTTGGTCTCTGGTGTGTGCCTCACTCTCGGTGTCTAGTGTGTGCCTCACTCTTGGTGAGTTGGTGTGTGTCTCACTCTTGGTCTCTGGTGCGTGCCTCACTCTCGGTCTCTAGTGCATGTCTTTCTCTCGGTCTCTAGTGCGTGCCTCGTTCTTGGTCTATGGTGTGTGCCTCACTCTCGGTGTCTAGTGTGTGCCTCACTCTTGGTGAGTTGATGCGTGTCTCGCTCTTGGACTCTGGTGTGTGCCTCACTCTCGGTCTTCAATGAGTGTCTGGCTCTCGGTCTCTAGTGTGTCCCTCGTTCTTGGTCTCTGGTGTGTGCCTCACTCTCGGTGTCTAGAGTGTGCCTCACTCTTGGTGAGTTAGTGCGTGTCTCGCTCTTTGTCTCTGGTGTGTGCCTCACTCTCGGTCTTTAGTGCGTGTCTTGCTCTCGGTCTCTAGTGCGTGCCTCGTTCTTGGTCTCTGGTGTGTGCCTCACTCTCAGTGTCTAGTGTGTGCCTCACTCTTGGTGAGTTGGTGCGTGTCTCGCTCTTGGTCTCTGGTGCGTGCCTCACCCTCAGTCTCTAGTGCGTGTCTTTCTTTCGGCCTCTAGTGCGTGCCTCGTTCTTGGTCTTTGGTGTGTGCCTCACTCTCGGTGTCTAGTGTGTGTCTCGCTCTTGGTCTCTGGTGCGTGCCTCACTGTCGGTCTCTAGGGCGTGTCTTTCTCTCGGTCTCTAGTGCGTGCCTCGTTCTTGGTCTCTGGTGTGTGCCTCACTCTCGGTGTCTAGTGTGTGCCTCACTCTTTGTGAGTTGGTGCGTGTCTCTCTCTTGGTCTCTGGTGGGTGCCTCACTCTTGGTCTCTTGTGCGTGTCTTTCTCTCGGTCTCTAGTGCGTGCCTCGTTCTTGGTCTCTGGTGTGTGCCTCACTCTCGGTGTCTAGTATGTGCCTCACTCTTGGTGAGTTGGTGTGTCTCGCTCTTTGTCTCTAGTGAGTGTCTTGCTCTAAGTCTCTAGTGCGTTCCTCATTCTTGGTCTCTGGTTTGTGTCTCACTCCCGGTCTCTAGTGTGTCTGAGTATGTCTCACTCTTGCTCTATGGTGTGTGCATCACTCCCGGTCTCTAGTGTGTATGTCACTCTAAGATTGTATTGTGCGTGCCTCACTCTCGGTGTCTAGCGAGCTTCTCGCTCTTGGTCTCTGGTGTGTGTCTCACTCTCAGTCTCTAGTATGTGTCTCTTGCTCTTGGTCTATGGTGTGTGTCTTACCCTGCGACTCTAGTGCTTGTCTCACTCTTGGTCTTTAGTGCTGGTCTCACTCTCTGTGCCTAGTGCGTGTCTCGCTCTTGTTCTCTAGTGCATGCCTCACTCATGGTGTGTCTCTCAGTGTCTGCTGTGTTCCCTGAGTGTGTCTCCCAGTGTCTGGTGTGTGTTCCCTGTGTGTGCGCCCTGGTGTCTAGTGTGTGTTCCCTGAGTGTGTCTCCTGGTGTCTGCTGTGTTCCCTGAGTGTGTCTGCCAGTGTCTGGTGTGTGTTCCCTGAGTGTGTCTCCCAGGGTCTGGTGTGTGTTCCTTAAGTGTGTCTCTCGGTGTCTGGCGTGTGCTCCCAAAATGTGTCTCCCGGTGTCTGGTGTGTTCCCTGAGTGTGTCTCTCGATGTCTGTGTGTTCCCTGTGTGTGTTTCCTGGTCTCTGGTGTGTTCCCTGTTTGTGTCTTTTGTGTCTGGTGTGTTCCCTGAGTGTGTCTTCCATTGTATGGTGTGTTCCCTGAGTGTGTCTCTCGGTGTCTGGTATGTGTTCCCTGAGTGTGTCTCCCGGTGTCTGGTATGTTCCCTGAGTGTGTCTCCCGGTATCTGGTGTGTTCCCTGATTGTGTCTCTCGGCGTCTAGTGTGTGTTTTGCTGAATGTGTCTCTCTGTGTCTAGTGGGTGTTCCCTGAGTGTGTCTCTCGGTGTCTGGTGTGTGTTCACGCATGGAGTGAAAGACATACTCACTCATACACACACCTAAACTTCTACCTCACTGCATGGAGTGAAAGATCCCACAAGCACACACCTAACATATCTCACTCATGGAGTGAAAGACAAACTGATACATGCACACGTCTAACCAACTCACTGCATAGGGTAACATATATACTCACACATGCACACCTCTAACCTTCTGCCTCACTGCATGGAGGGAAAGGCATGCTCAAACATGCCCACCTCTAACCTTCTACCTCACTGCATGGAGTGAAAGACATACTCACACATGCACACCTGTAACCTTCTACCTCACTGCATGGAGTGAAAGACATACTCACACATGCACACCTCTAACCTTTCTACCACACTGCATGGAGTGAAAGACATACTCACACATGCATACCTCTAACCTTCTACCTCACACATGGAGTGAAAGACATACTCACACATACACACACCTAACATATCTCACTCATGGAGTGAAAGACAAACTGATACATGCACACGTCTAACCAACTCACTGCATAGGGTAACATATATACTCACAGATGCACACCTCTAACCTTCTGCCTCACTGCATGGAGGGAAAGGCATGCTCAAACATGCCCACCTCTAACCTTCTACCTCACTGCATGGAGTGAAAGACATACTCACACATGCACACCTGTAACCTTCTACCTCACTGCATGGAGTGAAAGACATACTCACACATGCACACCTCTAACCTTCTACCACACTGCATGGAGTGAAAGACATACTCACACATGCATACCTCTAACCTTCTACCTCACTGCATGGAGTGAAAGACATACTCACACATACACACACCTAACATATCTCACTCATGGAGTGAAAGACAAACTGATACATGCACACGTCTAACCAACTCACTGCATAGGGTAACATATATACTTACACATGCATACCTCTAACCTTCTACCTCACTGCATGGAGTGAAAGACATACTCACACATGCACACCTCTAACCTTCTACCTCACTGCATGAAGTGAAAGACAAACTCACACATGCACACCTCTAACCTTCTACCTCACTGATTGGAGTGAAAGACATACTCACACATACACACCTCTAACCTTCTACCTCACTGCATGGAGTGAAAGAAATACTCACACATACACACACCTAAACCCCTACCTCACTGCATGGAGTTAAAGATATACCCCCACAAGCACACACCTAACATATCTCACTCATGGAGTGAGAGACAAACTGATACATGCACACGTCTAACCAACTCACTGCATATGGTAACATATATACTCACACATGCACACCTCTAACCTTCTACCTCACTGCATGGAGTGAAAGACATAGTCATACATACACACCTTTAACCTTCTACCTCACTGCATGAAGTGAAAAACATACTCACACATGCACACCTCTAACCTTCTACCTCACTGCATGGAGTGAAAGACAAACTCACACATGCACACCTCTAACCTTCTACCTCACTGAGTGGAGTGAAAGACATACTCACACATACACACCTCTAACCTTCTACCTCACTGCATGGAGTGAAAGAAATACTCACACATACACACACCTAAACCCCTACCTCACTGCATGGAGTTAAAGATATACCCCCACAAGCACACACCTAACATATCTCACTCATGGAGTGAGAGACAAACTGATACATGCACACGTCTAACCAACTCACTGCATATGGTAACATATATACTCACACATGCACACCTCTAACCTTCTACCTCACTGCATGGAGTGAAAGACATAGTCATACATACACACCTTTAACCTTCTACCTCACTGCATGAAGTGAAAGACATACTCACACATGCACACCTCTAATCTTCTACCTCACTGCATGGAGTGAAAGACGTGGAGTGAAAGACATACTCACACATGCACACCTCTAACCTTCTACTTCGCTGGATGGAGTGAAAGACATACTCACATGCACACCTCTAATCTTCTACCTCACTGCATGGAGTGAAAGACGTGGAGTGAAAGACATACTCACACATGCACACCTCTAACCTTCTACCTCACTGCATGGAGTGAAAGACATACTCACACATGCACACCTCTAACCTTCTACCTCACTGCATAGGGTAAAATATATACTCACACATGCACACCTCTAACCTTCTACTTCGCTGCATGGAGTGAAAGACATACTCACACATGCACACCTCTAACCTTCTACCTCACTGCATGGAGTGAAAGACATACTCACACATGCACACCTCTAACCTACCTCACTGCATGGAGTGAAAGACATAGTCATACATACACACCTTTAACCTTCTACCTCACTGCATGAAGTGAAAGACATACACAGGGAGGACCGGGAGCAGTCGCCTAGGATCCACATGGGAAATTTCCCTTGATGCAGGTTTGACTACAGGGGTTTCCCCTCCCCTCCTCCCATGGGGCAAGTAGCTTTGGTATCTAGGGCTTGAAATTAGAGGCCATCAAGTTGTGGAGTGTGGCAGTGCTCACGCCCACACAGTGGTTTACTCTTACCACTAGCTGGTAAGAACGGAGCCCTCTATGTTCTTTTTAGGTCCTGACGAATGCCCTGGACCCAAGCGGGCCATTAAGGCAGAAACATGTTGACCTCTCACATAACGGATAGGGGACATTAATTCCCCCACATACCGTCACTTGATTTTAATATCATATAGTTACCTTTAACATTAAAAACACGATTAAGATAACTATAATGTTTTTTAACCACACTTTTTGTTTATGGGCCCCCACTTAGTTTAGAAGTGCATCCCTGTCGTCAGGTGTATGCCCGCCCTCTATCAAACCAAGGTTTTAGAGGGCGAGGACTGGTCAATGATGAAGCATGACACCAGGTGGTGTGTGAGACCAGTCCGTTACTTTTTGTGAGATGCCTTCACTTACAAATACATCCCAAACCTCGTAGTGGCAATTCAGTTAGGAGCAGCTTTTTGTGGTTAGACACACATGCACACCTCTAATCTTCTACCTCACTGCATGGAGTGAAAGACGTGGAGTGAAAGACATACTCACACATGCACACCTCTAACCTTCTACCTCACTGCATGGAGTGAAAGAGATACTCACACATTCACACCTCTAACCTTCTACCTCACTGCATGGAGTGAAGGACATACTCACACATACACACCTCTAACCTTCTACCTCACTGCATGGAGTGAAAGAAATACTCACAGATGCACACCTCTAACCTTCTACCTCACTGGATATGGTAAAATATATACTCACAAATGCACACCTCTAACCTTCTACCTCACTGCATGGAGTGAAAGGCATACTCACACATTCACACCTCTAACCTTCTACCTCACTGCATGGAGTGAAAGACATACTCACACATGCACACCTCTAACCTTCTACTTCGCTGCATGGAGTGAAAGACATACTCACACATGCACAACTCTAACCTTCTACCTCACTGCATGGAGTGAAAGACATACTCACACATGCACACCTCTAACCTTCTACCTCACTGCATGGAGTGAAAGACATCGTCACACATGCACGCCTCTAAACCTCTACCTCACTGCATGGAGTGAAAGACATACTCACACATACACACACCTAAACGTCTACCTCACTGCATGGAGTGAAAGATATACCCACACATGCACACACCTAACATATCTCACTCATGGAGTCAAAGACAAACTGATACATGCGCATGTCTAACCAACTCACTGCATAGGGTAACATATATACTCACACATGCACACCTCTATCCTTCTACCTCACTGCAGGAAGTGAAAGACATACTCACACATACACACACCTAAACTTCTACCTCACTGCATGGAGTGAAAGATATACCCACACATGCACACACCTAACATATCTCACTCATGGAGTGAAAGACAAACTGATACATGCCCATGTCTTACCAACTCACTGCATAGGGTAACATATGTACTCACACATGCACACCTCTAACCTTCTACCTCACTGCATGGAATGAAAGACATAGACCACTCTACCCCCATCCTAGACCTTCTCACCCCCCCGGGCTACAACATCATCAGACACGACAGACCGATCAAAACAGGTGGCGGCCTAGCTATCATTCATAAAGAAGGAATACAGCTTACCAGATTAAAATCCACAGAATACCTGACTCTTGAGTACCTAGGTGTTGAACTCACAGTCAAAGGCACCACGCCCATCAAATTTTACACCATCTACTATCCTCCTGGTGAACGTACCCTCTTCGCTGAAGAACTAACCGACCTAATAACTCGTTTCTCCCTAACAGACACGGAAGACGTGTTCCTGGGTGACTTCAATATCCACTGGAACGACCCAGAAGACACTACAACCCAGAACCTCTCCAACCTGCTTGAAATGACCAACCTCAAACAACTCTGCAATGAACCAACACACATCAAAGGAGCAACTCTGGATATGATCATCACCAAAAATGAGCTGGTCTCTTTGAGATCGATTTCTCCCATTGACTGGTCTGACCACCACCTCATACTGTTTAATATTGACTCACATGTCAGAAACCAACCAAGTCGACCTGACAAACCTAAGCACTGGACCAGGACATCAACGGAGTCCCAATAACTGAACTGGAATCCAAGATTCATGCCCATCTACAACCCCAGCCTTCCAATATGATGGCCGCTGATCTCACAGCCCACTTTAATTCCGCAATGACAGAGGTGTTAGATCAAGTAGCGCCACTCAAACTCAAACATTTGAGATCTACCAAATCAAAATCTTGGTTCAACGTGGATCTTAATAACGAAAGAAGACAACTCAGACAATCAGAAAGGACTTGGAGACTTAACCCGTCGACTCTTCACCTAGCGCAACTTAGATCAACCCGGTCAGCATATCAAAAACACATCTTTAGAGAAAAGGCCACTTTCTTCCGCAGCCAACTAGACCAGGCGAAAAATAGACCTAGAGAACTCTTCAACATTGTCAAAAGTCAAACAAACGGCACACCCCCACAAGAAATAAAAGCCACCAAAGATCGATGCACAGAAATCGCCAGCTTCTTCACAGATAAAGTCACAAAAATTGAGCAATCCTTCATCCAAACCTCAAATCCTCCCTCCCTCGCAACCTGCCCCCTGTTAACCGCCCCTGACCAAACAAATCGAAATCATACCACGGACAACCAGGCCCGCTCCCAACTGAAAAATGACGCTAATTGGTCGAACTTCGAACCCATGTCGGAAATCGAAGTCTTCAATATAATTGCAAGCTTAAAGCCTACTTCCCACACTATGGACCCCCTCCCATCCACAATAGTAAAAAAACTCAACCACGTCATTGCCCGTTTCTGGACAAAAATCATCAACTCCTCTCTCAAATCAGGTTGTGTCCCAGACTCCCTTCAATTAGGACAAATCACACCCATACTCAAAAAACCTGGGGCCGACCCGAACGATCTCAACAACCTCAGACCTATCTCCAACCTCCCGTTCCTAGCTAAAACATTGGAGAAGTGCGTTCTCCAACAACTTAACAAACATATTGACGACTTCAACCTCCTCGACACCTTTCAGTCGGGTTTCAGGAAAGGCTGTAGCACTGAAACAGCTATGCTCAATATTGCAGACGATATCCACAGAGCCTTAGATGAAGGTGAAGCCTGTCTTCTCATCCTTATTGACCTATCTGCGGCATTTGACACAATAAACCATCAAGCTTTTCTTGAGACTCTGAAGAGGCGATCTGGCATTAATGGCACAGTACTAGAATGGTTCACTTCCTTCCTTCAGCACCATTCGCAACAGATTAAAATCAACTCCTGCCTCTCTGTACCAACACTAGTCAAACTTGGAGTCCCTCAAGGATCGATCCTCTCACCATCCCTCTTCAATCTCTTCATGGAACCCCTTGCAATTATTCTGAAACAAGCAGGGGCTCAATACCACCTTTATGCAGACGACACACAAATATACTACAAAATCAAATCGCCCAGTGACGTCCGACACCTCAACGTCACGCTAACCAAGATCCGAACCTGGTTTAATGCAAACCACTTAAAACTGAACCCAGACAAAACGGAACTAATACTGTTCTCTCCGAAAAGTAACTGTAGGAAGGTGGAATCTGACTATATGGTTGCCCCCACTTTTTTATGGTGTTTTGCTGGTTTATGACTTAGTTGGACTGGGATCCTGCTATTCAGGGCCCCAGTCTATCTGCTTTCTCTGTAAAAGGTTTCCATGTGCCTTAGGCACATCTCTGATTGGAATCTGGAGTGCCCTTATAAGTCCCTAGTATATGGTATACTATGTACCAAGGGCATAGGTTCCTCAGAGGCCTACCAGGGGCTGCAGCATGTATTATGCCACCCCTGGAAGGCCATCCAAACTGACACCACAGGTCTGCTACTGCAGCCTGGGTAAGGTGGTGCATGCACCCCTTACTGTGATATAGGTTACCTATATCCCTAAATACATACACACATATAAACCTATAAGTCACTCCTAAGGAAGGCCTTATCAATCCTAAAGGCAGAGTGCATGGTTCCTATGTGAGAGGGTGCCCCTGCATGAGCAGGGCCCCTCTGCAGCGTTCGGAGACCATCTCTGATGCTGTTTGTAGTGCAGCCTGACCATATACTCTTAAGCGCATTATATCCTCGCGGTAAAATGCTAACTTTGGAATGGCTGCACCTAAACATGTCGTGTTTGGTGTCAAACATCTTGGAATACTACCCCCCCGCCAATTCTGGCAGTGGGGGTAGCATTCCACCCTTCTAGAGGAAAAGACATGTTAACTCTGACTAACCCGGTAACTTCTCTCCAAAGCCCTGGCATCACAAAATGGATGCTGCTGCCACAGACACGAGTCTGGCCTCCTGCTGCTGGACGAAACTCCGGCAGGGGAGGCCTGGACAATAGGTTTCCTGTCCCAGGGAGGTGTGACCACCTCCCCAGACAGGATAATGTGTATTGGGGCTGGGCGGGAGCACCATCTGTGTGCTTTGAAGTCCTGCACTGGGGGCACATTTGGTGTCCCTGTGCATACCCCAGTTCAAACCGGATCAGGGGCTTGCAGCCCCTGCTTTGGCGCGAACTGGACAAAGGGAAAGGGGTGTAGCCACCCCTCTGCCCTGACCCACCCATAGGTGGGGCCACAGAGTAGTCCAACCCCTATCTTTAGTATAAAGATAGGAACCCAGTCCTTAGGACTTTAGATTATCCCTGGACGAAACTCTGAAACTGAATCCTGGACCTTCGACGCTCTACTCACGATTAGAGGACAGAAGAATCTCCCTTGGGGTCAAGGAGTGACTCCCCTGCTTGGCAGGCACCAAAGAAGCATCTGTCCGGTTCGCATTTCTGAAGCTCCCGTCGGACGCCGAAGTCATCGCATCACCAGAGGTGGATTCTCAGACTTCCCCGAGGCTACCCTGAGTCCCCAGCAAAGCTGAGGCCCGTGGCTATCGTGGGTGACTTGAGACCGTGACCCCTGGACACCGAGCACATTTGCAACTGCATCCTCTTCTGGGTCTCCCAAGAAGTCGTGCTTTGGGCTCCGAGTAGCCCTAGCCTCCAGCACCACCTGCACCGAAGATCACTGGCCCCCACTCTACGAGTGTCCTGTAAGCCAGCTCCACGTACGGCATCACGAGGCTCCTTCGCGGTCGCTAGCCCATTGGCTAGTAGCCCTTAACGAAGGCCAATCCTTTTCTAACTTGGCATCCTGGTTGCTCCAGGCCTGCCCTCACTTACCCTCGCTGGGTAAGTTCCACAGACCTTGCTGGTCTGCACCATCGACGATCTACATCTTCACCGAGACTTGCCGTTGCCAAGGCTTGTTGGGTCCAATCCGGTCGCCGACACCTCAGCACTCGACAGACATTGTGTACCAGCCGGAATCATGCTCCTGGTTGCCGACAACACCTCCTTTACTTCGTGGCTGAAGAGTCAAGACGACCGTCAACACACCTGAAGCACTCGACATCGGTGGGCATCTGTCCATCGCCTTCCTGGTCACTGGCTAGTGACCCAGACTCTGTCCCCTCTGCTTTCAGGTTCTTCAGAACTCCGATCCACTCTTGGATCCACCCGGACACTTTTCTCTTGGCCGCCAGCAGCACTTTGCAGCAGATCGCCATTCGAATCGACGACGAAACCCGACCCCGAAAGGCACCTATGCACCCGGCTTCCCTGGGTGAGGTAACACGAGTACTCCGGTGCTCCCGTGGGTAGAGACTCTTCAAAGTCCTAGATCTCAAAGGGTTTTGTCCTAGTCCTCTTTTAAGTGTCCCTTTTCTCTAATTTCCCGATCCCGACTTTCTCCATAGAAGTCAACGGCGTATCGCGGTTGTGTGTTTACACTGCACGCGTCTCCCGTGGGTCCCCTGTGTCACTACCTTGGGTGGTTCCTTGTGGTCCAAGCACTTCTAGAGGCTCTAGGCCTAGTGTCTAGTTCAGTCGTGGTTCGCATACCACTTTATTGGTATATGGTTTGGTACGCCCCTAGGGCCCAAACGTGTATTTGTGCTATTACTGTGATTTAATAACTTCTAACTTATGTACTTCGAACTCTAGCCTCATAAAGAGACTAGAGGGGTGTGTTTAGCAATAAATACATATATTTTGAATATATACCTGGTGTGGTGCTCTTTCATTTGGTCACTCAAGAGATTATAGACTGGTAAAACAAGCTGCTTTACATTCCTTCAAGACTTAGCCTGAAGGCTGCTCTCCATAGCTACCACTAGGATAGCTTTCAATAAGGTTGTCTTTAACCTATCTCCAATAAGGGGTTGTTTGGACTGGTGCAAGGTGCCCACTATAATTAGTGGACAGCATATGCCAGGCCAACTTCTCACATTGGTGTGCAGCGTGTGGGATTCCAGCTTGCTATTGTTTTACCAGATAATCTCAATTGAATTGATCAACTGAAAACCACTAAAGGTACCTAAGGTACATATAATTTAAGCTTAGAATACAGTAAGTTCTACTGAACTTAGAGTTGTGTGTTAAGGGATAGCACAACCCTTTCTACAACTCAAGAGAGTTTTAGTAGGCCACACTAGAGTAGGTAGTGCATACACCACACCACACTAGTAATGTCTTTAAGGGTAGGATCTAAAGAATCCTTGCAGGAAGCCATTGAGCTTCCACCCTCCAAGTATGATACACTCCCATTCTTGGAATTGAGAGCTTTATGTAACTTGAGAAAACTAAGGACAGGCCAAAGCCCCACCACCCAACACCTCAAGGAGTTGTTGGTGGCTTATGACCTTAGTAAGCCCTTGGGGACTGAAGGGGTAGGAGCTGAGGGTGGGGCAGAGGAAGAGGAGGAGGCCAGGGGTACCAATACCCCCAGCCCCCCTCTGAGACTGGCCAGGAGGGTGACAATGACCCTGACCTGGATAACCCAATCCCTCCTGTGGAAGATGATGAGGATGATCAGAATGATGCCCTCTTTGTCCCCCCAGGGAGGATTAAGAGTGTGCCCAGGAAGTCTAGATCTCCTTCTCAGGAGTCTAACCACTCTGGCACCTCCATAGGGAGTTCTATCTCCTCTCACAGGAGGGAATCCTCCCATGAGAGAAGAGCCAGACTGGTCCAGTATGAGGAAACTCAGCTGGAAATCAGAAAAAAGCAATTGGCTTTAGATAGGGAATCCCTAGATCTCCTTAGGGAGAGAAGAAAGTTGGGACTAGAGTCCCATGGTGGCAGCAATATCCCTAGAGATAGGGACAGGTCTTATGACCATAGAAACCTAAACAAGATTGTCCCTCCCTACCAGAGTGGGGATGACATCCACAAATGGATAACTGCCCTGGAGAGGGCCTGTAAAGTTCAGAAGGTCCCCCAGAGGCAGTGGGCAGCAATCTTGTGGCTCTCCTTTGCAGACAAAGGTAGAGACAAGCTCCTCACTGTAAGAGAAGAGGATGCTGACAATTACACAGTCTTGAAGAGTGCTCTGATAGATGGGTTTGGCCTAACCACTGAACAGTATAGGTTGAGGTTCAGAGACACCCAAAAAGCTCAGACTCAAGACTGGGTTGATTTTGTAGATTGTGCTACAAAGGCTCTGGAAGGTTGGATACATGGCAACAAAGTGCATGACTTTTTAGGATTGTACAATTTGATTATGAGGGAGCAGATCCTTAATAATTGTCAAAACCAGCTTTTGCACCAGTATCTGGTGGACTCTGATCTGACCTCTCCCCAAGAATTGGGAAAGAAGGCAGACAAATGGGTCAGAACCAGAGTAAAAACTAGAAATCAGGGTGGTGACCAGAAGAAAGATTCTACTAAGTCCCAAGAGAAAGGGGGGATAAATCTAAGGATAAGTCCCCTACAGGGCCCCAAAATTCCTCTTCTGGGGGTGGGTCCCAAACTCCTTCCTCTCCTGAAAAGAAACCATATTGCCATGTCTGTAAAAAGCCTGGGCACTGGAAAACTGATCCTAGTTGCCCCAGGATTGGCAATAAAGAAAATGTTCCTCCCACAACTACTACCACCCCTCCTGGTACTACCAGTAGTAATCCTCCAGTTGGGAGTAGTGCACCCAAAAAGTTAGGTGCTTTTGCAAGAGGAACAGAGGTGGGCCCTAGTTTAGACACGGACTCCTCAACAGACTCCTCTGACTCTGATGGTGGTATAGGATTTGCCACCTTTACCATGGGTCCCATAGCATTGGGCAGGTACAGATTGGAGCCAATAATTAATGGTCAGAAAGCTGTGGCATTTAGGGACACAGGGGCTAGTGTCACCATGGTGGCAGGGAAACTAGTCCCCCCTCACCAGCTTTTACCTGAGTTTAAATACCAGGTGACCAACATTGATGGTGTCAGAACAGATCACCCCATGGCCATAGTCAATCTCAGCTGGGAGGGGGTCACAGGCCCAAAGAGAGTGGCAGTGTCCCCCACCTTACCTGTAGATTGCCTGATGGGCAATGATTTGGAAATTTCAGCCTGGGCTGAAGTTGAACACCAAACCCATCTTAGGATGTTGGGCGTCCCTGTAAAGGTTAGTGGGGCTGTGATGGCCACAGCCCCAGCCCAAGAATTTGGAGAGATGGAGCCTGAAAGAATGGCCCACTCTCCCCCAAAAGAGAGCACAAGGGTTGAAGAAAAGTCTTCTTCCCTCCAGACAGTAGGTAAGGGTCAGCCTCCTCAGGGAACTGACCCTACCCCTAGTGAAGGAACTGCCCCAGAGGTAGTCAGGCCTGGCCTGGCCACACCCCTGATGGCAGAGGACCCTTCCAAGGTGGTACCCAGTCTGGAGCAGGTAACCTGCCCCTCTCTACCCTGCCTCAGCCAGCCCAGGGCTGCAGAGGTCAGGGAGGTCAGTGGACCCCCAGGACCCCCTGTCCAGAGGAACCCCCCATCAGCAGATTAGGGGCACCCAGTCTAGTAGCCCTAGCCAGGTGAAAACTCCTCTACACACTGAGGGATCCCCCATGCCTTTATGTAGGGACCTCCCCCAGAAGGACTCTGGTAGGCAAGGGCAAACCTGGGACATGAAGGTTCCAAACCTGCCCTGTCCCTCCAGTAGTCCATCCAAAGGGACCCAACCCCCAGCTGTAGGCAGCCAAAGGTTGACCCTTAGAGCAAAGTGCAACTCAGTCATGGAAAGACAGGCATACATGGTGACCAGTGATCTGAGGAAACTGAGGCCAACATTCCTAGGGCCTCACTTCCCTACTCAGACACCTCACCAGCCTTGTACTTTACCTAAGCACACCACAGGTAGTGATTCCCCATGGTGGAGACCCTCTTATACCCTTAGGGTGAGGGATTGCTTAGTGGACCATAAGACAGGGGGCAACCATGCTAGTGCAGGTGCTTCCTTGTATGACCACTTAGTCAATGAAGGCTCAACTGGCCAAGGTTAGCCTTATCTCCTTTCGTTTGGGGGGGTTATGTAGGAAGGTGGAATCTGACTATATGGTTGCCCCCACTTTTTTTATGGTGTTTTGCTGGTTTATGACTTAGTTGGACTGGGATCCTGCTATTCAGGGCCCCAGTCTATCTGCTTTCTCTGTAAAAGGTTTCCATGTGCCTTAGGCACATCTCTGATTGGAATCTGGAGTGCCCTTATAAGTCCCTAGTATATGGTATACTATGTACCAAGGGCATAGGTACCTCAGAGGCCTACCAGGGGCTGCAGCATGTATTATGCCACCCCTGGAAGGCCATCCAAACTGACACCACAGGTCTGCTACTGCAGCCTGGTAAGGTGGTGCATGCACCCCTTACTGTGATATAGGTTACCTATATCCCTAAATACATACACACATATAAACCTATAAGTCACTCCTAAGGCAGGCCTTATCAATCCTAAAGGCAGAGTGCATGGTTCCTATGTGAGAGGGTGCCCCTGCATGAGCAGGGCCCCTCTGCAGCGTTCGGAGACCATCTCTGATGCTGTTTGTAGTGCAGCCTGACCATATACTCTTAAGCGCATTATATCCTCGCGGTAAAATGCTAACTTTGGAATGGCTGCACCTAAACATGTCGTGTTTGGTGTCAAACATCTTGGAATACTACCCCCCTCCAATTCTGGCGGCGGGGGTAGCATTCCACCCTTCTAGAGGGAAAGACATGTTAACTCTGACTAACCCGGTAACTTCTCTCCAAAGCCCTGGCATCACAAAATGGATGCTGCTGCCACAGACACGAGTCTGGCCTCCTGCTGCTGGACGAAACTCCGGCAGGGGAGGCCTGGACAATAGGTTTCCTGTCCCAGGGAGGTGTGACCACCTCCCCAGACAGGATAATGTGTATTGGGGCTGGGCGGGAGCACCATCTGTGTGCTTTGAAGTCCTGCACTGGGGGCACATTTGGTGTCCCTGTGCATACCCCAGTTCAAACCGGATCAGGGGCTTGCAGCCCCTGCTTTGGCGCGAACTGGACAAAGGGAAAGGGGTGTAGCCACCCCTCTGCCCTGACCCACCCATAGGTGGGGCCACAGAGTAGTCCAACCCCTATCTTTAGTATAAAGATAGGAACCCAGTCCTTAGGACTTTAGATTATCCCTGGACGAAACTCTGAAACTGAATCCTGGACCTTCGACGCTCTACTCACGATTAGAGGACAGAAGAATCTCCCTTGGGGTCAAGGAGTGACTCGCCTGCTTGGCAGGCACCAAAGAAGCATCTGTCCGGTTCGCATTTCTGAAGCTCCCGTCGGACGCCGAAGTCATCGCATCACCAGAGGTGGATTCTCAGACTTCCCCGAGGCTACCCTGAGTCCCCAGCAAAGCTGAGGCCCGTGGCTATCGTGGGTGACTTGAGACCGTGACCCCTGGACACCGAGCACATTTGCAAGTGCATCCTCTTCTGGGTCTCCCAAGAAGTCATGCTTTGGGCTCCGAGTAGCCCTAGCCTCCAGCACCACCTGCACCGAAGATCACTGGCCCCCACTCCACAAGTGTCCTGTAAGCCAGCTCCACGTGCGGCGTCACGAGGCTCCTTCGCGGTCGCTAGCCCATTGGCTAGTAGCCCTTAACGAAAGCCAATCCTTTTCTAACTTGGCATCCTGGTTGCTCCAGGCCTGCCCTCACTTACCCTCGCTGGGTGAGTTCCACAGACCTTGCTGGTCTGCACCATCGACGATCTACATCTTCACCGAGACTTGCCGTTGCCAAGGCTTGTTGGGTCCAATCCGGTCGCCGACACCTCAGCACTCGACAGACATTGTGTACCAGCCCGAATCCTGCTCCTGGTTGCCGACAACGCCTCCTGGACCTCGTGGCTGAAGAGTCAAGACGACCATCAACGCACCTGAAGCACTCGACATCGGTGGGCATCTGTCCATCGCCTTCCTGGTCACTGGCTAGTGACCCAGACTCTGTCCCCTCTGCTTTCAGGTTCTTCAGAACTCCGATCCACTCTTGGATCCACCCGGACACTTTTCTCTTGGCCGCCAGCAGCACTTTGCAGCAGATCGCCATTCGAATCGACGACGAAATCCGACCCCGAAAGGCACCTATGCACCCGGCTTCCCTGGGTGAGGTAACACGAGTACTCCGGTGCTCCCGTGGGTAGAGACTCTTCAAAGTCCTAGATCTCAAAGGGTTTTGTCCTAGTCCTCTTTTAAGTGTCCCTTTTCTCTAATTTCCCGATCCCGACTTTCTCCATAGAAGTCAACGGCGTATCGCGGTTGTGTGTTTACACTGCACGCGTCTCCCGTGGGTCCCCTGTGTCACTACCTTGGGTGGTTCCTTGTGGTCCAAGCACTTCTAGAGGCTCTAGGCCTAGTGTCTAGTTCAGTCGTGGTTCGCATACCACTTTATTGGTATATGGTTTGGTACGCCCCTAGGGCCCAAACGTGTATTTGTGCTATTACTGTGATTTAATAACTTCTAACTTATGTACTTCGAACTCTAGCCTCATAAAGAGACTAGAGGGGTGTGTTTAGCAATAAATACATATATTTTGAATATATACCTGGTGTGGTGCTCTTTCATTTGGTCACTCAAGAGATTATAGACTGGTAAAACAAGCTGCTTTACATTCCTTCAAGACTTAGCCTGAAGGCTGCTCTCCATAGCTACCACTAGGATAGCTTTCAATAAGGTTGTCTTTAACCTATCTCCAATAAGGGGTTGTTTGGACTGGTGCAAGGTGCCCACTATAATTAGTGGACAGCATATGCCAGGCCAACTTCTCACAGTAACCACCAACCAATTCAAGACTGGCTAAAGGAGCTTGATGCTCTAAACTGCTCCCTCATCCTATCTGACTCGGTAAAGTCACTAGGCATTACCCTGGACAAGAACCTATCAATGAAGGACCACATCAAGAACTCTGCAAAAAGTGCGCTTTACTCTCTAAAACACCTCAAGAAAATTAAACCTTTCATTCCTCAAAATGATCTCAAGACAATTGTACAATCCCTAGTCCTTTCTAAACTGTACTATGGAAACGCCATCCTAACAGGGTCACCAAAAACTCACCTAGCCCCACTAAGGACAGTCCTTAACATGGCCGCTCGACTCATAACTGGTGAAAAAAGATTTGATCACATCTCGCCAACCCTCAACGCACTCAACTGGCTTCCCATGGAAGGTAGATGTATTTACAAACTGGCCTGCATCACACATAAGGCCCTTCACACCCAATCCCCAAACTACCTAAACAGCAAACTAGTAAAAGCAGGAAAATCCAGATCTCTGAGAAGCACCAACTCACTTCTTCTCATCCCTCCGAAACTGAAAAAGAAAACGACCCAGTGCCGGTCCTTCTCTGGCAACGTACCCAGGATGTGGAACGCACTCCCGATTGACCTCAGATGCAAGCCCTCCTTCTCTTGCTTCAAAAGGACCTGAAACTCCTTCTCCTCAACCAATACTTTACCGACGAAGTCAACCATCCTAGACATCAATAACCTAATGGACTCCCCCTCACTTTGACCTTCAAGGATGGTGGTTATCTGACTGTGTCAACCCCATGTGTCTCTCTCCCCTCACTGGATACATAAGTATTATGTCTTTGCTTATATCTTTATGCATCCTCATGTCCTGCGATGTTATGCAATCTTTCTTTTCCTTTGTGTATGTAAAGCGCTCTGATACCTACGGGTCTAGCTAGCGCTATATAAAACTTTATAAATAAATAAAAATAAAATAGTCATACATGCACACCTCTGACCTTCTACCTCACTGCATGGAGGGAAAGACATGCTCACACATGCACACCTCTAACCTTCTACCTCACTGCATGGAGTGAGATACATATTCAAACATGGACACCAATAACCTGCTACCTCACTGCATGGAGTGAAAGACGCACTCATACATGCACGCACTTAACCTTCTACCTCACTGCATGGAGTGAAAGACATACTCACACATGCACACCTGTAACCTTCTACCTCACTGCATGGAGTGAGATACATACTCACACATGGACACCAATAACCTTCTACCTCACTGCATGGAGTGAAAGACGCACTCATACATGCACACACCTAACCTTCTACCTCACTGCATGGAGAGAAAGACATACTCACACATGCACACCTCTAACCTACCTCACGCATGGAGTGAAAGATATACTCACACATACACACACCTAACATATCTCACTCATGGAGTGAAAGACAAATTGATACATGCACACGTCTAACCAACTCACTGCATAGGGTAACATATATACTCACACATGCCCACCTCTAACCTTCTACCTCACTGCATGGAGTGAAAGACATACTCACACATGCACACCTCTAACCTTCTACCTCACTGCATGGAGTGAAAGACATACTCACACATGCACACCTCTAACCTTCTACCTCATTGCATGTGTACCTCACTCTTGGTGAGTTGGTGCGTGTCTCTCTCTTGGTCTCTGGTGCGTGCCTCACTCTTGGTCTCTTGTGCGTGTCTTTCTCTCAGTCTCTAGTGCATGCCTTGTTCTTGGTCTCTGGTGTGTGCCTCACTCTTGGTGTCTAGTATGTGCCTCACTCTTGGTGAGTTGGTGCGTGTCTCGCTCTTGGTCTCTAGTGCATGTCTTGCTCTCGGTCTCTAGTGCGTTCCTCATTCTTGGTCTCTGGTTTGTGCCTCACTCCCAGTCTCTAGTGTGTCTGAGTATGTCTCACTCTTGCTCTATGGTGTATGCATCACTCCCGGTCTCTAGTGTGTATGTCACTCTAAGATTGTATTGTGCGTGCCTCACTCTCGGTGTCTAGCGCGCTTCTCGCTCTTGGTCTCTGGTGTGTGTCTCACCCTCCGTCTCTAGTGCTTGTCTCACTCTTGGTCTTTAGTGCTTGTCTCACTCTCTGTGCCTAGTGCGTGTCTCGCTCTTGGTCTCTAGTGCATGCCTCACTCATGGTGTGTCTCTCAGTGTCTGCTGTGTTCCCTGAGTGTGTCTCCCAGTGTCTGGTGTGTGTTCCCTGCGTGTGCGTCCTGGTGTCTAGTATGTGTTCCCTGAGTGTGTCTCCTGGTGTCTGCTGTGCTCCCTGAGTGTGTCTCCCAGGGTCTGGTGTGTGTTCTCTGAGTGTGTATCCTGCTGTCTGGTGTGTTTCCTGAGTGTGTCTCCCGGTGTCTAGTGTGTGCTTCCAAAATGTGTCTCCTGGTCTCCGGTGCGTTCCTCACTCTCGGTCTCTAGTGCGTGCCTCGTTCTTGGTCTCTGGTGTGTGGCTCACTCTCGGTGTCTAGAGTGTGCCTCACTTTTGGTGAGTTAGTGCGTGTCTCGCTCTTGGTCTCTAGTGCGTTCCTCACTCTCGGTCTCTAGTGCATGTCTTGCTCTCAGTCTCTAGTGCGTGCCTCGTTCTTGGTCTCTGGTGTGTGCCTCACTCTCGGTGTCTAGTGTGTGCCTCACTCTTGGTGAGTTGGTGCGTATCTCGCTCTTGGTCTCTGGTGCGTGCCTCACTCTCGGTCTCTAGTGCGTGTGTTTCTCTCGGTCTCTAGTGCGTACCTCATTCTTGGTCTCTGGTGTGTGCCTCACTCTCGGTGTCTAGTGTGTGTCTCGCTCTTGGTCTCTGGTGTGTGCCTCACTCTCGGTCTTTAGTGCGTGTCTTGCTCTCGGTCTCTAGTGTGTGCCTCGCTCTTGGTCTCTGGTGTGTGGCTCACTCTCGGGCCTCACTCTTGGTGAGTTGGTGCGTGTCTCGCTCTTGGTCTCTGGTGCGTGCCTCACCCTCAGTCTCTAGTGAGTGGCTTTCTTTCGGTCTCTGGTGTGTGCCTCACTCTCGGTGTCTAGTGTGTGTCTCGCTCTTGGTCTCTGGTGCGTGCCTCACTGTCGGTCTCTAGTGCGTGTCTTTCTCTTGGTCTCTAGTGCGTGCCTCGTTCTTGGTCTCTGGTGTGTGCCTCACTCTCGGTGTCTAGTGTGTGCCTCACTCTTGGTGAGTTGGTGTGTGTCTCACTCTTGGTCTCTGGTGCGTGCCTCACTCTCGGTCTCTAGTGCATGTCTTTCTCTCGGTCTCTAGTGCGTGCCTCGTTCTTGGTCTATGGTGTGTGCCTCACTCTCGGTGTCTAGTGTGTGCCTCACTCTTGGTGAGTTGATGCGTGTCTCGCTCTTGGACTCTGGTGTGTGCCTCACTCTCGGTCTTCAATGAGTGTCTGGCTCTCGGTCTCTAGTGTGTCCCTCGTTCTTGGTCTCTGGTGTGTGCCTCACTCTCGGTGTCTAGAGTGTGCCTCACTCTTGGTGAGTTAGTGCGTGTCTCGCTCTTTGTCTCTGGTGTGTGCCTCACTCTCGGTCTTTAGTGCGTGTCTTGCTCTCGGTCTCTAGTGCGTGCCTCGTTCTTGGTCTCTGGTGTGTGCCTCACTCTCAGTGTCTAGTGTGTGCCTCACTCTTGGTGAGTTGGTGCGTGTCTCGCTCTTGGTCTCTGGTGCGTGCCTCACCCTCAGTCTCTAGTGCGTGTCTTTCTTTCGGCCTCTAGTGCGTGCCTCGTTCTTGGTCTTTGGTGTGTGCCTCACTCTCGGTGTCTAGTGTGTGTCTCGCTCTTGGTCTCTGGTGCGTGCCTCACTGTCGGTCTCTAGGGCGTGTCTTTCTCTCGGTCTCTAGTGCGTGCCTCGTTCTTGGTCTCTGGTGTGTGCCTCACTCTCGGTGTCTAGTGTGTGCCTCACTCTTTGTGAGTTGGTGCGTGTCTCTCTCTTGGTCTCTGGTGGGTGCCTCACTCTTGGTCTCTTGTGCGTGTCTTTCTCTCGGTCTCTAGTGCGTGCCTCGTTCTTGGTCTCTGGTGTGTGCCTCACTCTCGGTGTCTAGTATGTGCCTCACTCTTGGTGAGTTGGTGTGTCTCGCTCTTTGTCTCTAGTGAGTGTCTTGCTCTAAGTCTCTAGTGCGTTCCTCATTCTTGGTCTCTGGTTTGTGTCTCACTCCCGGTCTCTAGTGTGTCTGAGTATGTCTCACTCTTGCTCTATGGTGTGTGCATCACTCCCGGTCTCTAGTGTGTATGTCACTCTAAGATTGTATTGTGCGTGCCTCACTCTCGGTGTCTAGCGAGCTTCTCGCTCTTGGTCTCTGGTGTGTGTCTCACTCTCAGTCTCTAGTATGTGTCTCTTGCTCTTGGTCTATGGTGTGTGTCTTACCCTGCGACTCTAGTGCTTGTCTCACTCTTGGTCTTTAGTGCTGGTCTCACTCTCTGTGCCTAGTGCGTGTCTCGCTCTTGTTCTCTAGTGCATGCCTCACTCATGGTGTGTCTCTCAGTGTCTGCTGTGTTCCCTGAGTGTGTCTCCCAGTGTCTGGTGTGTGTTCCCTGTGTGTGCGCCCTGGTGTCTAGTGTGTGTTCCCTGAGTGTGTCTCCTGGTGTCTGCTGTGTTCCCTGAGTGTGTCTGCCAGTGTCTGGTGTGTGTTCCCTGAGTGTGTCTCCCAGGGTCTGGTGTGTGTTCCTTAAGTGTGTCTCTCGGTGTCTGGTGTGTGCTCCCAAAATGTGTCTCCCGGTGTCTGGTGTGTTCCCTGAGTGTGTCTCTCGATGTCTGTGTGTTCCCTGTGTGTGTTTCCTGGTCTCTGGTGTGTTCCCTGTTTGTGTCTTTTGTGTCTGGTGTGTTCCCTGAGTGTGTCTTCCATTGTATGGTGTGTTCCCTGAGTGTGTCTCTCGGTGTCTGGTATGTGTTCCCTGAGTGTGTCTCCCGGTGTCTGGTATGTTCCCTGAGTGTGTCTCCCGGTATCTGGTGTGTTCCCTGATTGTGTCTCTCGGCGTCTAGTGTGTGTTTTGCTGAATGTGTCTCTCTGTGTCTAGTGGGTGTTCCCTGAGTGTGTCTCTCGGTGTCTGGTGTGTGTTCACGCATGGAGTGAAAGACATACTCACTCATACACACACCTAAACTTCTACCTCACTGCATGGAGTGAAAGATCCCACAAGCACACACCTAACATATCTCACTCATGGAGTGAAAGACAAACTGATACATGCACACGTCTAACCAACTCACTGCATAGGGTAACATATATACTCACACATGCACACCTCTAACCTTCTGCCTCACTGCATGGAGGGAAAGGCATGCTCAAACATGCCCACCTCTAACCTTCTACCTCACTGCATGGAGTGAAAGACATACTCACACATGCACACCTGTAACCTTCTACCTCACTGCATGGAGTGAAAGACATACTCACACATGCACACCTCTAACCTTTCTACCACACTGCATGGAGTGAAAGACATACTCACACATGCATACCTCTAACCTTCTACCTCACACATGGAGTGAAAGACATACTCACACATACACACACCTAACATATCTCACTCATGGAGTGAAAGACAAACTGATACATGCACACGTCTAACCAACTCACTGCATAGGGTAACATATATACTCACAGATGCACACCTCTAACCTTCTGCCTCACTGCATGGAGGGAAAGGCATGCTCAAACATGCCCACCTCTAACCTTTCTACCTCACTGCATGGAGTGAAAGACATACTCACACATGCACACCTGTAACCTTTCTACCTCACTGCATGGAGTGAAAGACATACTCACACATGCACACCTCTAACCTTCTACCACACTGCATGGAGTGAAAGACATACTCACACATGCATACCTCTAACCTTCTACCTCACTGCATGGAGTGAAAGACATACTCACACATACACACACCTAACATATCTCACTCATGGAGTGAAAGACAAACTGATACATGCACACGTCTAACCAACTCACTGCATAGGGTAACATATATACTTACACATGCATACCTCTAACCTTCTACCTCACTGCATGGAGTGAAAGACATACTCACACATGCACACCTCTAACCTTCTACCTCACTGCATGGAGTGAAAGACAAACTCACACATGCACACCTCTAACCTTCTACCTCACTGATTGGAGTGAAAGACATACTCACACATACACACCTCTAACCTTCTACCTCACTGCATGGAGTGAAAGAAATACTCACACATACACACACCTAAACCCCTACCTCACTGCATGGAGTTAAAGATATACCCCCACAAGCACACACCTAACATATCTCACTCATGGAGTGAGAGACAAACTGATACATGCACACGTCTAACCAACTCACTGCATATGGTAACATATATACTCACACATGCACACCTCTAACCTTCTACCTCACTGCATGGAGTGAAAGACATAGTCATACATACACACCTTTAACCTTTCTACCTCACTGCATGAAGTGAAAGACATACTCACACATGCACACCTCTAACCTTCTACCTCACTGCATGGAGTGAAAGACAAACTCACACATGCACACCTCTAACCTTCTACCTCACTGAGTGGAGTGAAAGACATACTCACACATACACACCTCTAACCTTCTACCTCACTGCATGGAGTGAAAGAAATACTCACACATACACACACCTAAACCCCTACCTCACTGCATGGAGTTAAAGATATACCCCCACAAGCACACACCTAACATATCTCACTCATGGAGTGAGAGACAAACTGATACATGCACACGTCTAACCAACTCACTGCATATGGTAACATATATACTCACACATGCACACCTCTAACCTTCTACCTCACTGCATGGAGTGAAAGACATAGTCATACATACACACCTTTAACCTTCTACCTCACTGCATGAAGTGAAAGACATACTCACACATGCACACCTCTAATCTTCTACCTCACTGCATGGAGTGAAAGACGTGGAGTGAAAGACATACTCACACATGCACACCTCTAACCTTCTACTTCGCTGCATGGAGTGAAAGACATACTCACATGCACACCTCTAATCTTCTACCTCACTGCATGGAGTGAAAGACGTGGAGTGAAAGACATACTCACACATGCACACCTCTAACCTTCTACCTCACTGCATGGAGTGAAAGACATACTCACACATGCACACCTCTAACCTTCTACCTCACTGCATAGGGTAAAATATATACTCACACATGCACACCTCTAACCTTCTACTTCGCTGCATGGAGTGAAAGACATACTCACACATGCACACCTCTAACCTTCTACCTCACTGCATGGAGTGAAAGACATACTCACACATGCACACCTCTAACCTACCTCACTGCATGGAGTGAAAGACATAGTCATACATACACACCTTTAACCTTCTACCTCACTGCATGAAGTGAAAGACATACACAGGGAGGACCGGGAGCAGTCGCCTAGGATCCACATGGGAAATTTCCCTTGATGCAGGTTTGACTACAGGGGTTTCCCCTCCCCTCCTCCCATGGGGCAAGTAGCTTTGGTATCTAGGGCTTGAAATTAGAGGCCATCAAGTTGTGGAGTGTGGCAGTGCTCACGCCCACACAGTGGTTTACTCTTACCACTAGCTGGTAAGAACGGAGCCCTCTATGTTCTTTTTAGGTCCTGACGAATGCCCTGGACCCAAGCGGGCCATTAAGGCAGAAACATGTTGACCTCTCACATAACGGATAGGGGACATTAATTCCCCCACATACCGTCACTTGATTTTAATATCATATAGTTACCTTTAACATTAAAAACACGATTAAGATAACTATAATGTTTTTTAACCACACTTTTTGTTTATGGGCCCCCACTTAGTTTAGAAGTGCATCCCTGTCGTCAGGTGTATGCCCGCCCTCTATCAAACCAAGGTTTTAGAGGGCGAGGACTGGTCAATGATGAAGCATGACACCAGGTGGTGTGTGAGACCAGTCCGTTACTTTTTGTGAGATGCCTTCACTTACAAATACATCCCAAACCTCGTAGTGGCAATTCAGTTAGGAGCAGCTTTTTGTGGTTAGACACACATGCACACCTCTAATCTTCTACCTCACTGCATGGAGTGAAAGACGTGGAGTGAAAGACATACTCACACATGCACACCTCTAACCTTCTACCTCACTGCATGGAGTGAAAGAGATACTCACACATTCACACCTCTAACCTTCTACCTCACTGCATGGAGTGAAGGACATACTCACACATACACACCTCTAACCTTCTACCTCACTGCATGGAGTGAAAGAAATACTCACAGATGCACACCTCTAACCTTCTACCTCACTGGATATGGTAAAATATATACTCACAAATGCACACCTCTAACCTTCTACCTCACTGCATGGAGTGAAAGGCATACTCACACATTCACACCTCTAACCTTCTACCTCACTGCATGGAGTGAAAGACATACTCACACATGCACACCTCTAACCTTCTACTTCGCTGCATGGAGTGAAAGACATACTCACACATGCACAACTCTAACCTTCTACCTCACTGCATGGAGTGAAAGACATACTCACACATGCACACCTCTAACCTTCTACCTCACTGCATGGAGTGAAAGACATCGTCACACATGCACGCCTCTAAACCTCTACCTCACTGCATGGAGTGAAAGACATACTCACACATACACACACCTAAACGTCTACCTCACTGCATGGAGTGAAAGATATACCCACACATGCACACACCTAACATATCTCACTCATGGAGTCAAAGACAAACTGATACATGCGCATGTCTAACCAACTCACTGCATAGGGTAACATATATACTCACACATGCACACCTCTATCCTTCTACCTCACTGCAGGAAGTGAAAGACATACTCACACATACACACACCTAAACTTCTACCTCACTGCATGGAGTGAAAGATATACCCACACATGCACACACCTAACATATCTCACTCATGGAGTGAAAGACAAACTGATACATGCCCATGTCTTACCAACTCACTGCATAGGGTAACATATGTACTCACACATGCACACCTCTAACCTTCTACCTCACTGCATGGAATGAAAGACATAGACCACTCTACCCCCATCCTAGACCTTCTCACCCCCCGGGCTACAACATCATCAGACACGACAGACCGATCAAAACAGGTGGCGGCCTAGCTATCATTCATAAAGAAGGAATACAGCTTACCAGATTAAAATCCACAGAATACCTGACTCTTGAGTACCTAGGTGTTGAACTCACAGTCAAAGGCACCACGCCCATCAAATTTTACACCATCTACTATCCTCCTGGTGAACGTACCTCTTCGCTGAAGAACTAACCGACCTAATAACTCGTTTCTCCCTAACAGACACGGAAGACGTGTTCCTGGGTGACTTCAATATCCACTGGAACGACCCAGAAGACACTACAACCCAGAACCTCTCCAACCTGCTTGAAATGACCAACCTCAAACAACTCTGCAATGAACCAACACACATCAAAGGAGCAACTCTGGATATGATCATCACCAAAAATGAGCTGGTCTCTTTGAGATCGATTTCTCCCATTGACTGGTCTGACCACCACCTCATACTGTTTAATATTGACTCACATGTCAGAAACCAACCAAGTCGACCTGACAAACCTAAGCACTGGACCAGGAACATCAACGGAGTCCCAATAACTGAACTGGAATCCAAGATTCATGCCCATCTACAACCCCAGCCTTCCAATATGATGGCCGCTGATCTCACAGCCCACTTTAATTCCGCAATGACAGAGGTGTTAGATCAAGTAGCGCCACTCAAACTCAAACATTTGAGATCTACCAAATCAAAATCTTGGTTCAACGTGGATCTTAATAACGAAAGAAGACAACTCAGACAATCAGAAAGGACTTGGAGACTTAACCCGTCGACTCTTCACCTAGCGCAACTTAGATCAACCCGGTCAGCATATCAAAAACACATCTTTAGAGAAAAGGCCACTTTCTTCCGCAGCCAACTAGACCAGGCGAAAAATAGACCTAGAGAACTCTTCAACATTGTCAAAAGTCAAACAAACGGCACACCCCCACAAGAAATAAAAGCCACCAAAGATCGATGCACAGAAATCGCCAGCTTCTTCACAGATAAAGTCACAAAAATTGAGCAATCCTTCATCCAAACCTCAAATCCTCCCTCCCTCGCAACCTGCCCCCTGTTAACCGCCCCTGACCAAACAAATCGAAATCATACCACGGACAACCAGGCCCGCTCCCAACTGAAAAATTACGCTAATTGGTCGAACTTCGAACCCATGTCGGAAATCGAAGTCTTCAATATAATTGCAAGCTTAAAGCCTACTTCCCACACTATGGACCCCCTCCCATCCACAATAGTAAAAAAACTCAACCACGTCATTGCCCGTTTCTGGACAAAAATCATCAACTCCTCTCTCAAATCAGGTTGTGTCCCAGACTCCCTTCAATTAGGACAAATCACACCCATACTCAAAAAACCTGGGGCCGACCCGAACGATCTCAACAACCTCAGACCTATCTCCAACCTCCCGTTCCTAGCTAAAACATTGGAGAAGTGCGTTCTCCAACAACTTAACAAACATATTGACGACTTCAACCTCCTCGACACCTTTCAGTCGGGTTTCAGGAAAGGCTGTAGCACTGAAACAGCTATGCTCAATATTGCAGACGATATCCACAGAGCCTTAGATGAAGGTGAAGCCTGTCTTTTCATCCTTATTGACCTATCTGCGGCATTTGACACAATAAACCATCAAGCTTTTCTTGAGACTCTGAAGAGGCGATCTGGCATTAATGGCACAGTACTAGAATGGTTCACTTCCTTCCTTCAGCACCATTCGCAACAGATTAAAATCAACTCCTGCCTCTCTGTACCAACACTAGTCAAACTTGGAGTCCCTCAAGGATCGATCCTCTCACCATCCCTCTTCAATCTCTTCATGGAACCCCTTGCAATTATTCTGAAACAAGCAGGGGCTCAATACCACCTTTATGCAGACGACACACAAATATACTACAAAATCAAATCGCCCAGTGACGTCCGACACCTCAACGTCACGCTAACCAAGATCCGAACCTGGTTTAATGCAAACCACTTAAAACTGAACCCAGACAAAACGGAACTAATACTGTTCTCTCCGAAAAGTAACTGTAGGAAGGTGGAATCTGACTATATGGTTGCCCCCACTTTTTTTATGGTGTTTTGCTGGTTTATGACTTAGTTGGACTGGGATCCTGCTATTCAGGGCCCCAGTCTATCTGCTTTCTCTGTAAAAAGGTTTCCATGTGCCTTAGGCACATCTCTGATTGGAATCTGGAGTGCCCTTATAAGTCCCTAGTATATGGTATACTATGTACCAAGGGCATAGGTACCTCAGAGGCCTACCAGGGGCTGCAGCATGTATTATGCCACCCCTGGAAGGCCATCCAAACTGACACCACAGGTCTGCTACTGCAGCCTGGGTAAGGTGGTGCATGCACCCCTTACTGTGATATAGGTTACCTATATCCCTAAATACATACACACATATAAACCTATAAGTCACTCCTAAGGAAGGCCTTATCAATCCTAAAGGCAGAGTGCATGGTTCCTATGTGAGAGGGTGCCCCTGCATGAGCAGGGCCCCTCTGCAGCGTTCGGAGACCATCTCTGATGCTGTTTGTAGTGCAGCCTGACCATATACTCTTAAGCGCATTATATCCTCGCGGTAAAATGCTAACTTTGGAATGGCTGCACCTAAACATGTCGTGTTTGGTGTCAAACATCTTGGAATACTACCCCCCGCCAATTCTGGCAGCGGGGGTAGCATTCCACCCTTCTAGAGGGAAAGACATGTTAACTCTGACTAACCCGGTAACTTCTCTCCAAAGCCCTGGCATCACAAAATGGATGCTGCTGCCACAGACACGAGTCTGGCCTCCTGCTGCTGGACGAAACTCCGGCAGGGGAGGCCTGGACAATAGGTTTCCTGTCCCAGGGAGGTGTGACCACCTCCCCAGACAGGATAATGTGTATTGGGGCTGGGCAGGAGCACCATCTGTGTGCTTTGAAGTCCTGCACTGGGGGCACATTTGGTGTCCCTAGTGCATACCCCAGTTCAAACCGGATCAGGGGCTTGCAGCCCCTGCTTTGGCGCGAACTGGACAAAGGGAAAGGGTGTAGCCACCCCTCTGCCCTGACCCACCCATAGGTGGGGCCACAGAGTAGTCCAACCCCTATCTTTAGTATAAAGATAGGAACCCAGTCCTTAGGACTTTAGATTATCCCTGGACGAAACTCTGAAACTGAATCCTGGACCTTCGACGCTCTACTCACGATTAGAGGACAGAAGAATCTCCCTTGGGGTCAAGGAGTGACTCCCCTGCTTGGCAGGCACCAAAGAAGCATCTGTCCGGTTCGCATTTCTGAAGCTCCCGTCGGACGCCGAAGTCATCGCATCACCAGAGGTGGATTCTCAGACTTCCCCGAGGCTACCCTGAGTCCCCAGCAAAGCTGAGGCCCGTGGCTATCGTGGGTGACTTGAGACCGTGACCCCTGGACACCGAGCACATTTGCAAGTGCATCCTCTTCTGGGTCTCCCAAGAAGTCGTGCTTTGGGCTCCGAGTAGCCCTAGCCTCCAGCACCACCTGCACCGAAGATCACTGGCCCCCACTCTACGAGTGTCCTGTAAGCCAGCTCCACGTACGGCGTCACAAGGCTCCTTCGCGGTCGCTAGCCCATTGGCTAGTAGCCCTTAACGAAGGCCAATCCTTTTCTAACTTGGCATCCTGGTTGCTCCAGGCCTGCCCTCACTTACCCTCGCTGAGTAAGTTCCACAGACCTTGCTGGTCTGCACCATCGACGATCTACATCTTCACCGAGACTTGCCGTTGCCAAGGCTTGTTGGGTCCAATCCGGTCGCCGACACCTCAGCACTCGACAGACATTGTGTACCAGCCGGAATCCTGCTCCTGGTTGCCGACAACACCTCCTTTACTTCGTGGCTGAAGAGTCAAGACGACCGTCAACACACCTGAAGCACTCGACATCGGTGGGCATCTGTCCATCGCCTTCCTGGTCACTGGCTAGTGACCCAGACTCTGTCCCCTCTGCTTTCAGGTTCTTCAGAACTCCGATCCACTCTTGGATCCACCCGGACACTTTTCTCTTGGCCGCCAGCAGCACTTTGCAGCAGATCGCCATTCGAATCGACGACGAAACCCGACCCCGAAAGGCACCTATGCACCCGGCTTCCCTGGGTGAGGTAACACGAGTACTCCGGTGCTCCCGTGGGTAGAGACTCTTCAAAGTCCTAGATCTCAAAGGGTTTTGTCCTAGTCCTCTTTTAAGTGTCCCTTTTCTCTAATTTCCCGATCCCGACTTTCTCCATAGAAGTCAACGGCGTATCGCGGTTGTGTGTTTACACTGCACGCGTCTCCCGTGGGTCCCCTGTGTCACTACCTTGGGTGGTTCCTTGTGGTCCAAGCACTTCTAGAGGCTCTAGGCCTAGTGTCTAGTTCAGTCGTGGTTCGCATACCACTTTATTGGTATATGGTTTGGTACGCCCCTAGGGCCCAAACGTGTATTTGTGCTATTACTGTGATTTAATAACTTCTAACTTATGTACTTCGAACTCTAGCCTCATAAAGAGACTAGAGGGGTGTGTTTAGCAATAAATACATATATTTTGAATATATACCTGGTGTGGTGCTCTTTCATTTGGTCACTCAAGAGATTATAGACTGGTAAAACAAGCTGCTTTACATTCCTTCAAGACTTAGCCTGAAGGCTGCTCTCCATAGCTACCACTAGGATAGCTTTCAATAAGGTTGTCTTTAACCTATCTCCAATAAGGGGTTGTTTGGACTGGTGCAAGGTGCCCACTATAATTAGTGGACAGCATATGCCAGGCCAACTTCTCACATTGGTGTGCAGCGTGTGGGATTCCAGCTTGCTATTGTTTTACCAGATAATCTCAATTGAATTGATCAACTGAAAACCACTAAAGGTACCTAAGGTACATATAATTTAAGCTTAGAATACAGTAAGTTCTACTGAACTTAGAGTTGTGTGTTAAGGGATAGCACAACCCTTTCTACAACTCAAGAGAGTTTTAGTAGGCCACACTAGAGTAGGTAGTGCATACACCACACCACACTAGTAATGTCTTTAAGGGTAGGATCTAAAGAATCCTTGCAGGAAGCCATTGAGCTTCCACCCTCCAAGTATGATACACTCCCATTCTTGGAATTGAGAGCTTTATGTAACTTGAGAAAACTAAGGACAGGCCAAAGCCCCACCACCCAACACCTCAAGGAGTTGTTGGTGGCTTATGACCTTAGTAAGCCCTTGGGGACTGAAGGGGTAGGAGCTGAGGGTGGGGCAGAGGAAGAGGAGGAGGCCAGGGGTACCAATACCCCCAGCCCCCCTCTGAGACTGGCCAGGAGGGTGACAATGACCCTGACCTGGATAACCCAATCCCTCCTGTGGAAGATGATGAGGATGATCAGAATGATGCCCTCTTTGTCCCCCAGGGAGGATTAAGAGTGTGCCCAGGAAGTCTAGATCTCCTTCTCAGGAGTCTAACCACTCTGGCACCTCCATAGGGAGCTCTATCTCCTCTCACAGGAGGGAATCCTCCCATGAGAGAAGAGCCAGACTGGTCCAGTATGAGGAAACTCAGCTGGAAATCAGAAAAAAGCAATTGGCTTTAGATAGGGAATCCCTAGATCTCCTTAGGGAGAGAAGAAAGTTGGGACTAGAGTCCCATGGTGGCAGCAATATCCCTAGAGATAGGGACAGGTCTTATGACCATAGAAACCTAAACAAGATTGTCCCTCCCTACCAGAGTGGGGATGACATCCACAAATGGATAACTGCCCTGGAGAGGGCCTGTAAAGTTCAGAAGGTCCCCCAGAGGCAGTGGGCAGCAATCTTGTGGCTCTCCTTTGCAGACAAAGGTAGAGACAAGCTCCTCACTGTAAGAGAAGAGGATGCTGACAATTACACAGTCTTGAAGAGTGCTCTGATAGATGGGTTTGGCCTAACCACTGAACAGTATAGGTTGAGGTTCAGAGACACCCAAAAAGCTCAGACTCAAGACTGGGTTGATTTTGTAGATTGTGCTACAAAGGCTCTGGAAGGTTGGATACATGGCAACAAAGTGCATGACTTTTTAGGATTGTACAATTTGATTATGAGGGAGCAGATCCTTAATAATTGTCAAAACCAGCTTTTGCACCAGTATCTGGTGGACTCTGATCTGACCTCTCCCCAAGAATTGGGAAAGAAGGCAGACAAATGGGTCAGAACCAGAGTAAAAACTAGAAATCAGGGTGGTGACCAGAAGAAAGATTCTACTAAGTCCCAAGAGAAAGGGGGGATAAATCTAAGGATAAGTCCCCTACAGGGCCCCAAAATTCCTCTTCTGGGGGTGGGTCCCAAACTCCTTCCTCTCCTGAAAAGAAACCATATTGCCATGTCTGTAAAAAGCCTGGGCACTGGAAAACTGATCCCAGTTGCCCCAGGATTGGCAATAAAGAAAATGTTCCTCCCACAACTACTACCACCCCTCCTGGGACTACCAGTAGTAATCCTCCAGTTGGGAGTAGTGCACCCAAAAAGTTAGGTGCTTTTGCAAGAGGAACAGAGGTGGGCCCTAGTTTAGACAGGGACTCCTCAACAGACTCCTCTGACTCTGATGGTGGTATAGGATTTGCCACCTTTACCATGGGTCCCATAGCATTGGGCAGGTACAGATTGGAGCCAATAATTAATGGTCAGAAAGCTGTGGCATTTAGGGACACAGGGGCTAGTGTCACCATGGTGGCAGGGAAACTAGTCCCCCTCACCAGCTTTTACCTGAGTTTAAATACCAGGTGACCAACATTGATGGTGTCAGAACAGATCACCCCATGGCCATAGTCAATCTCAGCTGGGAGGGGGTCACAGGCCCAAAGAGAGTGGCAGTGTCCCCCACCTTACCTGTAGATTGCCTGATGGGCAATGATTTGGAAATTTCAGCCTGGGCTGAAGTTGAACACCAAACCCATCTTAGGATGTTGGGCGTCCCTGTAAAGGTTAGTGGGGCTGTGATGGCCACAGCCCCAGCCCAAGAATTTGGAGAGATGGAGCCTGAAAGAATGGCCCACTCTCCCCAAAAGAGAGCACAAGGGTTGAAGAAAAGTCTTCTTCCCTCCAGACAGTAGGTAAGGGTCAGCCTCCTCAGGGAACTGACCCTACCCCTAGTGAAGGAACTGCCCCAGAGGTAGTCAGGCCTGGCCTGGCCACACCCCTGATGGCAGAGGACCCTTCCAAGGTGGTACCCAGTCTGGAGCAGGTAACCTGCCCCTCTCTACCCTGCCTCAGCCAGCCCAGGGCTGCAGAGGTCAGGGAGGTCAGTGGACCCCCAGGACCCCCTGTCCAGAGGAACCCCCATCAGCAGATTAGGGGCACCCAGTCTAGTAGCCCTAGCCAGGTGAAAACTCCTCTACACACTGAGGGATCCCCCATGCCTTTATGTAGGGACCTCCCCCAGAAGGACTCTGGTAGGCAAGGGCAAACCTGGGACATGAAGGTTCCAAACCTGCCCTGTCCCTCCAGTAGTCCATCCAAAGGGACCCAACCCCCAGCTGTAGGCAGCCAAAGGTTGACCCTTAGAGCAAAGTGCAACTCAGTCATGGAAAGACAGGCATACATGGTGACCAGTGATCTGAGGAAACTGAGGCCAACATTCCTAGGGCCTCACTTCCCTACTCAGACACCTCACCAGCCTTGTACTTTACCTAAGCACACCACAGGTAGTGATTCCCCATGGTGGAGACCCTCTTATACCCTTAGGGTGAGGGATTGCTTAGTGGACCATAAGACAGGGGGCAACCATGCTAGTGCAGGTGCTTCCTTGTATGACCACTTAGTCAATGAAGGCTCAACTGGCCAAGGTTAGCCTTATCTCCTTTCGTTTGGGGGGTTATGTAGGAAGGTGGAATCTGACTATATGGTTGCCCCCACTTTTTTATGGTGTTTTGCTGGTTTATGACTTAGTTGGACTGGGATCCTGCTATTCAGGGCCCCAGTCTATCTGCTTTCTCTGTAAAAGGTTTCCATGTGCCTTAGGCACATCTCTGATTGGAATCTGGAGTGCCCTTATAAGTCCCTAGTATATGGTATACTATGTACCAAGGGCATAGGTACCTCAGAGGCCTACCAGGGGCTGCAGCATGTATTATGCCACCCCTGGAAGGCCATCCAAACTGACACCACAGGTCTGCTACTGCAGCCTGGTAAGGTGGTGCATGCACCCCTTACTGTGATATAGGTTACCTATATCCCTAAATACATACACACATATAAACCTATAAGTCACTCCTAAGGCAGGCCTTATCAATCCTAAAGGCAGAGTGCATGGTTCCTATGTGAGAGGGTGCCCCTGCATGAGCAGGGCCCCTCTGCAGCGTTCGGAGACCATCTCTGATGCTGTTTGTAGTGCAGCCTGACCATATACTCTTAAGCGCATTATATCCTCGCGGTAAAATGCTAACTTTGGAATGGCTGCACCTAAACATGTCGTGTTTGGTGTCAAACATCTTGGAATACTACCCCCCCTCCAATTCTGGCGGCGGGGGTAGCATTCCACCCTTCTAGAGGGAAAGACATGTTAACTCTGACTAACCCGGTAACTTCTCTCCAAAGCCCTGGCATCACAAAATGGATGCTGCTGCCACAGACACGAGTCTGGCCTCCTGCTGCTGGACGAAACTCCGGCAGGGGAGGCCTGGACAATAGGTTTCCTGTCCCAGGGAGGTGTGACCACCTCCCCAGACAGGATAATGTGTATTGGGGCTGGGCGGGAGCACCATCTGTGTGCTTTGAAGTCCTGCACTGGGGGCACATTTGGTGTCCCTGTGCATATTCCAGTTCAAACCGGATCAGGGGCTTGCAGCCCCTGCTTTGGCGCGAACTGGACAAAGGGAAAGGGGTGTAGCCACCCCTCTGCCCTGACCCACCCATAGGTGGGGCCACAGAGTAGTCCAACCCCTATCTTTAGTATAAAGATAGGAACCCAGTCCTTAGGACTTTAGATTATCCCTGGACGAAACTCTGAAACTGAATCCTGGACCTTCGACGCTCTACTCACGATTAGAGGACAGAAGAATCTCCCTTGGGGTCAAGGAGTGACTCCCCTGCTTGGCAGGCACCAAAGAAGCATCTGTCCGGTTCGCATTTCTGAAGCTCCCGTCGGACGCCGAAGTCATCGCATCACCAGAGGTGGATTCTCAGACTTCCCCGAGGCTACCCTGAGTCCCCAGCAAAGCTGAGGCCCGTGGCTATCGTGGGTGACTTGAGACCGTGACCCCTGGACACCGAGCACATTTGCAAGTGCATCCTCTTGTGGGTCTCCCAAGAAGTCGTGCTTTGGGCTCCGAGTAGCCCTAGCCTCCAGCACCACCTGCACCGAAGATCACTGGCCCCCACTCCACAAGTGTCCTGTAAGCCAGCTCCACGTGCGGCGTCACGAGGCTCCTTCGCGGTCGCTAGCCCATTGGCTAGTAGCCCTTAACGAAGGCCAATCCTTTTCTAACTTGGCATCCTGGTTGCTCCAGGCCTGCCCTCACTTACCCTCGCTGGGTGAGTTCCACAGACCTTGCTGGTCTGCACCATCGACGATCTACATCTTCACCGAGACTTGCCGTTGCCAAGGCTTGTTGGGTCCAATCCGGTCGCCGACACCTCAGCACTCGACAGACATTGTGTACCAGCCCGAATCCTGCTCCTGGTTGCCGACAACGCCTCCTGGACCTCGTGGCTGAAGAGTCAAGACGACCATCAACACACCTGAAGCACTCGACATCGGTGGGCATCTGTCCATCGCCTTCCTGGTCACTGGCTAGTGACCCAGACTCTGTCCCCTCTGCTTTCAGGTTCTTCAGAACTCCGATCCACTCTTGGATCCACCCGGAACTTTTCTCTTGGCCGCCAGCAGCACTTTGCAGCAGATCGCCATTCGAATCGACGACGAAATCCGACCCCGAAAGGCACCTATGCACCCGGCTTCCCTGGGTGAGGTAACACGAGTACTCCGGTGCTCCCGTGGGTAGAGACTCTTCAAAGTCCTAGATCTCAAAGGGTTTTGTCCTAGTCCTCTTTTAAGTGTCCCTTTTCTCTAATTTCCCGATCCCGACTTTCTCCATAGAAGTCAACGGCGTATCGCGGTTGTGTGTTTACACTGCACGCGTCTCCCGTGGGTCCCCTGTGTCACTACCTTGGGTGGTTCCTTGTGGTCCAAGCACTTCTAGAGGCTCTAGGCCTAGTGTCTAGTTCAGTCGTGGTTCGCATACCACTTTATTGGTATATGGTTTGGTACGCCCCTAGGGCCCAAACGTGTATTTGTGCTATTACTGTGATTTAATAACTTCTAACTTATGTACTTCGAACTCTAGCCTCATAAAGAGACTAGAGGGGTGTGTTTAGCAATAAATACATATATTTTGAATATATACCTGGTGTGGTGCTCTTTCATTTGGTCACTCAAGAGATTATAGACTGGTAAAACAAGCTGCTTTACATTCCTTCAAGACTTAGCCTGAAGGCTGCTCTCCATAGCTACCACTAGGATAGCTTTCAATAAGGTTGTCTTTAACCTATCTCCAATAAGGGGTTGTTTGGACTGGTGCAAGGTGCCCACTATAATTAGTGGACAGCATATGCCAGGCCAACTTCTCACAGTAACCACCAACCAATTCAAGACTGGCTAAAGGAGCTTGATGCTCTAAACTGCTCCCTCATCCTATCTGACTCGGTAAAGTCACTAGGCATTACCCTGGACAAGAACCTATCAATGAAGGACCACATCAAGAACTCTGCAAAAAGTGCGCTTTACTCTCTAAAACACCTCAAGAAAATTAAACCTTTCATTCCTCAAAATGATCTCAAGACAATTGTACAATCCCTAGTCCTTTCTAAACTGTACTATGGAAACGCCATCCTAACAGGGTCACCAAAAACTCACCTAGCCCCACTAAGGACAGTCCTTAACATGGCCGCTCGACTCATAACTGGTGAAAAAGATTTGATCACATCTCGCCAACCCTCAACGCACTCAACTGGCTTCCCATGGAAGGTAGATGTATTTACAAACTGGCCTGCATCACACATAAGGCCCTTCACACCCAATCCCCAAACTACCTAAACAGCAAACTAGTAAAAGCAGGAAAATCCAGATCTCTGAGAAGCACCAACTCACTTCTTCTCATCCCTCCGAAACTGAAAAAGAAAACGACCCAGTGCCGGTCCTTCTCTGGCAACGTACCCAGGATGTGGAACGCACTCCCGATTGACCTCAGATGCAAGCCCTCCTTCTCTTGCTTCAAAAGGACCTGAAACTCCTTCTCCTCAACCAATACTTTACCGACGAAGTCAACCATCCTAGACATCAATAACCTAATGGACTCCCCCTCACTTTGACCTTCAAGGATGGTGGTTATCTGACTGTGTCAACCCCATGTGTCTCTCTCCCCTCACTGGATACATAAGTATTATGTCTTTGCTTATATCTTTATGCATCCTCATGTCCTGCGATGTTATGCAATCTTTCTTTTCCTTTGTGTATGTAAAGCGCTCTGATACCTACGGGTCTAGCTAGCGCTATATAAAACTTTATAAATAAATAAAAATAAAATAGTCATACATGCACACCTCTGACCTTCTACCTCACTGCATGGAGGGAAAGACATGCTCACACATGCACACCTCTAACCTTCTACCTCACTGCATGGAGTGAGATACATATTCAAACATGGACACCAATAACCTGCTACCTCACTGCATGGAGTGAAAGACGCACTCATACATGCACGCACTTAACCTTCTACCTCACTGCATGGAGTGAAAGACATACTCACACATGCACACCTGTAACCTTCTACCTCACTGCATGGAGTGAGATACATACTCACACATGGACACCAATAACCTTCTACCTCACTGCATGGAGTGAAAGACGCACTCATACATGCACACACCTAACCTTCTACCTCACTGCATGGAGAGAAAGACATACTCACACATGCACACCTCTAACCTACCTCACGCATGGAGTGAAAGATATACTCACACATACACACACCTAACATATCTCACTCATGGAGTGAAAGACAAATTGATACATGCACACGTCTAACCAACTCACTGCATAGGGTAACATATATACTCACACATGCCCACCTCTAACCTTCTACCTCACTGCATGGAGTGAAAGACATACTCACACATGCACACCTCTAACCTTCTACCTCACTGCATGGAGTGAAAGACATACTCACACATGCACACCTCTAACCTTCTACCTCATTGCATGGAGTGAAATACATACACACACATGCACACCTCTAACCTTCTACCTCACTGCATGGAGTGAAATACATAGTCACACATGCACACCTCTAACCTACCTCACGCATGGAGTGAAAGATATACCCACACAAGCACACACCTAACACATCGCACTCATGGAGTGAAAGACAAACTGATACATGCACACGTCTAACCACCTCACTGCATTGGTAACATATATACTCACACATGCACACCTTTAACCTTCTACCTCACTGCATGGAGTGAAAGACATACTCACACATGCACACCTCTAATCTTCTACCTCACTGCATGGAGTGAAAGACGTGGAGTGAAAGACATACTCACACATTCACACCTCTAACCTTCTACCTCACTGCATGGAGTGAAAGACATACTCACACATGCACACCTCTAACCTTCTACCTCACTGCATGGAGTAAAAGACGTGGAATGAAAGACATACTCACACATGCACACCTCTAACCTTCTACCTTGCTGAATGGAGTGAAAGACATACTCACACATGCACACCTCTAACCTTCTACCTCACTGCATGGAGTGAAAGACATACTCATACATGCGCACCTCTAACCTTCTACCTCACTGCATGGAGTGAAAGACATACTCACAAATGCACACCTCTAACCTTGTACCTCATTGCATGGAGTGAAAGACATACTCACACATGCACACCTCTAACCTTCTACCTCACTGCATGGAGTGAAATACATAGTCACACATGCACACCTCTAACCTTCTACCTCACTGCATGGAGTGAAAGACATACTCACACATACACACACCTAAACCTCTACCTCACTGCATGGAGTGAAAGATATACCCACACAAGCACACACCTAACATATCTCACTCATGGAGTGAAAGACAAACTGATACATGCACACGTCTAACCAACTCACTGCATATGTTATATGTTATAAGGGACTTGTAGAGCGCGCAGCTACTCAAAAGAGTGTCCCGGCGCTAGTCTGAGACCGTGTGCAAGATTCCCGACAGTGGACCTAAGAGGAAGTTTAGAGTTGTTGCTGAAACATCCAAGTTTTAAGTTGTTTTCTGAAAGTCAGTAAATCAGGCGCCTGTCTGAGTGACTTCGGCAAAAGGTTCCAGACACGGGCAACCTGAATTTGGAAAGAGCGACCGTCGCTACGAGTGCGGGAGATTTTGGGAACAACTAACCGCTGTTGGTGAGAGGATCTTAGAATTCTTCCCGGAACATAGTGAAGAACTCTTTTCCTGATGTAGTGGGCCCACATGCCATGTAAAGCCATGAAAGCCAGGACTAAGGCTTTGAAATGGATTCTGTTTCGGATAGGAAGCCAGTGCAAGGCAGTCAGGTGGGGGGAGATCCTAGTTCTGGGTCCCAAACTGAGAACCGCCATAGCCGCCGCATTTTGGACAACTTGGAGTTTGTTTAACAAAAACTCCGGGAGGCCCAAATACAGCACATTTACATAGTCCAGTCTAGAGGCAATGAGGGCTTGAACCACCGTCTTTCTGTGCGAGAGAGATAGCAAAGGGAGACATTTTCTGAGCCTTCCCAGAAGACCAAAACAGGATCCCGCCACCGTCTGTATTTGGGTTTTCATTCATGGATAGAGAATCATCCAATTTCACCCCCAAATTCTTGACTGCCCTGACTGATGATTGAGGGGGTGACATATCCGCAGGCCACCATTCTTTCCATTCGTCCTGAGAAGGAGATCCGAAAAAAAATAATTTCGGATTTTTCGGGGTTGCATTTTAATTGATTGAGTCTGAGCCAAGTGAAGCCTTTTCTGAGACAGGTTTTTATCATCTCACCGTCGAAGTCCTTGCCCTTCTCACAAGTGAACAGCAGCTGAGTGTCGTCAGCATAGGAAATTATTGATGCGTCGCACGCTTCAACCAAAGGGGCGAGAGGTGTCATATACATATTAAACAATGTCGGGCTCAGGATTGAGCCCTGCGGGACAGCCACTTTCAGGGGCGGGATGCGCGAAGCGAAAGGGGGGGACCAGACCTCTTGGCTCCGGTCCTCTAGGAATGAGGAAAACCATTTCAACACCGTGCCCCCGAGGCCGCACTCCCGCAGTCTCTGTAGGAGACGGTCGTGGGGCACGGTGTCAAACGCTGCAGATAGGTCCAAAAGAATTAGTACCGCTCTGCCTCCTTTATCAAGTCTCTCCTTTATGGACTCCGAGCCTTCTAGCAAAGCAGTCTCTGTACTGAAATTGGAACGAAAGCCGGACTGGCTCGGATGGAGGAGATTGTTGGATTCTACATAGTTGGTGATTACTGTATTAACATATTTCTCTAAGGTTTTCGCAAAAAAAGGAAGGAGTGAAATAGGTCTGTAGTTAGAAGCTACAAGAGGGTCAGCTGAGGGCTTTTTAAGCAAGGGGAGTATTTTAGCACACTTCCAGACCAGGGGGACCTGCCCATTCTTTAATGATGCATTTAGTACAATGTTAACCTTTGTATTAATAATCTCGGCCGCGGATGCGAGTATCTTCGCGGGGCATGCATCTGAAGGTGAACCTGACTTGAGTCCCTTCATGATCTTCAAGGATGTCTCAGGAGGAAGGGGAGGGAACTGTGTGAGGGATGGGCCGCTTTCCGAACCATTGGGAGGCAGAAGTGCACTGTTTGTATTCTCCACAGGGAGTGGCTCTATAAATGAGTTTTGGATGGCGGTAATTCTCTCATGAAAGAAGGTCGCTAACTGATTCGTCCATTCTGACGTAGGGGTGAACTGTCTAGCCGCTGCACTAGGCGTGGTGAATTCTTTAACAATTTAAAAAATTTCCTTACATTTATTGGCGGAGGACTCAATTTTGGATGAGAAGAAAATCTTTTTTTCCTCCCCAATTCTATTGTGGTATACTTTTAGAGCTGTTTTATACATTTCTTTGTTCTTAGAGCTAGAATCTTTCCTCCAAGCTCTTTCCAGGCGCTTGCAGGCGCTTTTGCATTGTCTCAGGGCTTCATTAAACCACGGGGAGGAATGCCTCACGGCTTTATGGGAGCACGTGATTTGAGGGGCGAGTGCCCAGGTGCCTCTCTTCAACCAATTTTCTAAACTATCTGCGTCGCACTCTATGTTGCCACTGAGGGAGAGAGGGTGTAGAGCAAGCTCGTTATTCAGGGCTTATGGGGTAATTCTATGGAAGGGTCTGAATATGTGGGACTGTTTCTTCTCCTGAGCTTGCGGACGTCTTGTCAGTATATCTACCCTAAAGCCGATCTGATAATGGTCTGTCCATACTAAAGGGACAGGATCATCCATATGAATTTTCACGTTCGAGAAGATTTGATCAAGGGTGTGGCCTTTATTATGGGTGGGGCGGGACAATTACGGGTAGAGGTTCATGGATTCAAGTGATTCAAACAATAAGGTGGTTTCCTGCGCTGCCGGGTTGTCCATATGAATATTAAAATCCCCTAGTACCAAAAAATGCTTATATCTAGGTACTAACGGTGCAATAGAGTCACTAAGGGACTTAAGGAAGTTCCCTGCATGACCCGGGGGTCTGTAAATTAGCACTCCGGCCAGTGATTGGTGGGGTGAGAGTATGCAGTGGAAACGTAAACATTCCGCCCCCTCTGGCTCTTCCATGGGGACTAAGGTGCAGGGATAATCTTTATTGATGATGATCGCAACTCCACCCCCCGTGCCCCTGACATGATCCCTTCTCAAGATCTGGTATCCTGGAGGAATGGCAGTAGCAATAGTGGGGTTGGAGGTTTCTGTGAGCCAAGTTTCAGTCAGAAACAAAATATCTGGCTTGGACTCTTGCAGAAGGTCGGATATGTCTAGGTCATGCTTGTTTAGGGAGCGGGCATTAAGCAAAAAGGCACTAATATAGCCTGATTTACTGGTCCCTGGTGTACGGGTAAGTGCTTTAGTCTCCTGTATCCCGCCCCCCAGGTTTCGTTCCACAGTGTTTCTAGCCACAATCCAGTTACAATGGCTACAGGAGAGGGTAGTTTCCTCAGCCATCATGGTAATATGGTTATTGCATTGTGAAAGTTTGCCTATCTTCAGCAGAGTGTCTCTACTGTAGGCTATGCTTTTACCTGGATGGGGTGCATCACCAGCATAATTTCCGGCGCCGAACGCCTCCGGGACGGCGCGCCAGCGGTGCGCCCGCTGCGCGTATCCGCACAGCGCCCCTCCTTAAGTGCTCCAGGGCCGAGCAGCTAGAGCGCTGACCTTCCAAAATGGTGGCACTCTAAAACTGCCCGGGGAACGTGCCTATACCGGGTTCGATTCCCACCCTCCATCCAACTGTGCAAATGTAATGAGTGGAACAGTACAAAGTACAAATTCAAATTCAAGAACAAAATGATTAAAAAGAACTTCTAAAATAGCGAGCTTCTAAAAGTATTTAAAAATGACTGGCAACGATTTCTAGAAAATGGAACTAGCAGCCGTGATTAGGAGAAGCAGTCAGTCAGCAAGCGTGGGTCACATAACATATAACATATATACTCACACATGCACACCTCTAACCAACTCACTGCATAGGGTAAAATATATACTCACACATGCACACCTCTAACCTTCTACCTCACTGCATGAAGTGAAAAACATACTCACACATACACACACCTAAACTTCTACCTCACTGCATGGCGTGAAAGACATACTCACACATGCACACACCTAACCTTCTACCTCACTGCATGGCGTGAAAGACATACTCACACATGCACACCTCTAACCTTCTACCTCACTGCATGAAGTGAAAAACATACTCACACATACACACACCTAAACTTCTACCTCACTGCATGGCGTGAAAGACATACTCACACATGCACACACCTAACCTTCTACCTCACTGCATGGCGTGAAAGACATACTCACACATGCACACACCTAACCTTCTACCTCACTGCATGGCGTGAAAGACATACTCACACATGCACACTTCTAACTTACCTCACTGCATAGAGTGAAAGACATACTCACACATGCACACACCTAACCTTCTACCTCACTGCACTGAGTGAAAGATTTGCTCATACATGCACACATCTAACCTTCTACTTCACTAAATGGAATGAAAGACACACACATGCATGCACACGCCTAACCTTCTACCTCACTGCATTGAGTGAAAGACATACTCACACGTGCACACACCTAACCTACCTCACCACATGTAGTGAAAGATATACTCACACATGCACACTTCTAACTTACCTCACTGCATGGAGTGAAAGACATACTCACAAATGCACACACAGAAACTTCTACCTCACTGCATGGAGTAAAGACATAGCCACACGTGCACACACCTAACCTCTCTCACAGCATGGACTAAAAGATATACTCAGATGCAGACATCTAACGTTCTACCTCACTGAATGGAGTGAAAGATGAAAACACACATGCACACGTCTAACCTATCTCACTCATTGAATGAAATATATACTCACACATGAAAACGTCTAACCTATCTCACTGCATGAATGAAAGATATACTCACACATGAACACGACTAACCTATCTCACTGCATGAATAAAAGAGATACTCAAACATGCACACGTTTAACCTACCTCACTGCATGGAATGAAAGATATTCTCACACTTGCACACACATAACCTTCTACATCACTACAAGGAGTGAAAGATGTACTCACAAATACACACATCTAAACAAATCACTGCTTGGATTGAAAGGTTTACTCACACATGCAGACTTTCAACCTATCTCACTGCATAGAATGAAAGATATATTCAAACATGCGCACGTCTAACCTTCCATATCACTTCATAAGATGAAAGATATACTCACACATCTAACCTAACTCACTGCTTAGAATGAAAGATGTACTCACACATGCACACGCGTAACCTTCTACCTCACTAGAAGGAGTGAAAGATGTACTCACACATACACATGTCTAAACAAATCACCGCTTGGAGTGAAAGATTTACTCACACATGCACACACCTAACCTTCTACCTCACTGCATGGAGTGAAAGAAATACTCACACATGCACACACCTAACTTTCTAAGGGGCATATTATCAAGGACGGCGCTAAAATTATCGCTGGTTTAGCGGCAGAAAACTGCCGCTAAAGCAGCGATAATGGGCTTGATAATATGCCCTTGAGAATTCCAATAGAAGTCCATGTTCTGGTGTGAACATGGGCTTCTATTGGAATTCTCCAGGGCATATTATCAAGCCCATTATCGCCGCTTTAGCGGCAGTTTTCTGCCGCTAAACCAGCGATAATTTTAGCGCCGTCCTTGATAATATGCCCCTAATTCACTTAATGGAATGAAGAACACTCACACATGCACACGTCTCACCATGTATCTCACTGCATGGAATGAAAGACATACTCACACATGCATATGTCTAATGCATCTCACTTGTTGGAAGGAAAATCTATTAATAAAGTAAAACATGAGAATTTTTACACAATAATATGGTTTTAATCAATCAATCAATTGGGAAAATCAGCCAGTCTCAAAAAGAGACTAAAGTCTTAAATTCAAAGTTCTGGATTACACGCAGTAGTATATTGTTGCAAAGTCATCCTGTGCTCTGGACACCCCCAACTTTTTTGCTGACTGGTATTGGTGGTAATTAACTCCGACTGACAGTGAGCTCTGCCTAACCAGGACCAGGGCCAGTGCTATGCTGAAAATACTGGGAGGAGAAGGGTTCTGCTACAGAGGAATGCTATGGCAAGGGGAGGGGTCATAAAACATAGGGGCATATTAGCAAGACCCACGTTAAAATTATCGCCGTTTTAGCGGCAGGAAACTGCCGCTAAAACGGCGATAATGGGCTTGCTAATATGCGTTATGGAATTCAATAGAAGCCCAGGTTAGATGTCCTGCACATCTAACCTGGGCTTCTATTGAATTCTATAACGCATATTAGCAAGCCCATTATCGCCGTTTTAGCGGCAGTTTCCTGCCGCTAAAACGGCGATAATTTTATCGCCGGTCTTGCTAATATGCCCCATACTCTTTAAAGGGTGGAGGGGACAGATAGTGTAAGTCAGGTACAGTTACAGCCCTTTCTCTTGAACCCAGCCGGTAGACTGGTTTAGGTAGCTCTTCTCTATCTGCTGGCAGATCAGCCATATTGAATTTTGGAGAAATGGTGCTCCCTGGGAGAATATAGTGCCATGCTTTGGAGGACAGGAGTGCCCTCCTGCTTGACCCAGAAAACTTGAAATAAGTATCTGAGAGGGGCAGAGCCTCTCAACTCTGCTGCTTGAAACTGAGAGAAGAAGAAGAATTGCCTAGCTGGAAACCTGATTTGAACCATCAGGCCCTGCACTCTGAAAAGACTGCACTTGCTGCATTATCTGGAACTACAGCACTTTGGATGTACTTTACTTCAAGAGGAATAAAGAGTGGGCTCCCTGCAAGCTACAGGTTAACAGAGCTCCCCTGCATCAACTATACCAAGAGTCTCCTGCCTGGAGTGCACCCAGTGGACTTTGAAGGATGTTGTCCAGGTGCATTGTGGGAATTGTGGTCCCAAGCTTTCAAGGACCATCTTGGAGATTCCGGACTCTTGGATTGTGTTTTGGACACTTTGAACCCTCAAGAGGAACTTCAGGAAAAGTTTCAGAAGTTTGGGAAAGTTTGGTGAACTTTTGTGAAAAAGCTCCAGAGGGTGATCGGACTCTCACAGAAAGGCAATCCGGCGAATCCTCCCTGAATCCAGCCTGCTGGTGGAGGCTGCACGATGTCTGGTGAGAAATCCTCCAGAAAAGTTTCATGGTAAAATCGTGACCGGGGCCTTCTGCTTAGTGTATCCCACCAGTTCTCCATCGCTGTCTGCCTCAAACTTTGACTTTGTTCCGTTCTGAGAAGACAAACTGTCCAGAAGTGGCACTATTAGTTTCTAAGCACTAGAAAGTGTTTAATCTTTAAAAAATCATATCTCTGGTTCCCTACAGTGGATTTTTTTCATTTTGGTGTCATTTTAAAGTAAAACGATTTCCTATTATTATAAATTGGTGTAGGATTTTTATTGTGGGTGGTGTCTTAATTATTTACTGAATTTGTGTTTTTAAATACTTTGCATACTTGTCTCTGAAGCTAAGCCTACCTGCTCACAGCCAAGCTACCAAGGGTTGAGCATGCAAATAATTTTCTTATACCTATTCTGAGCCCTAGACCATGGTAGTGGCCTTATTGCCAGCGGTAAATGCACATTTACCCCTACCAATAAACCACTTTCCATCATATATATATACTGGAAAAGCCATGAAAAAAACCCAGGATACAAATACCTACATAACGCAAATAGCAAGCTGGGCAGATAAGATCCTGCCAAAACACGTAATTGTGTATGTGTCCATGTTTAGCAGAAGCCTCTTGTGTTCTTAGAATAAGGGTGAGATAATCATAGAAACATATTTTTATTCTTCTGCATAGCGAGTGATTATCTCTTGTTTGACGTCATTGGGTCCAATTTAACATATTCTCAACAGGCTTGCGTTAAGCCAGAATCATCCCTTCAATCAATCAATCAATCAGGGTTGGTAAAGCGCAGCTACTTACCTACAAGGGTCTCAGGGCGCTGGGGGGGGCTGACCCACTGAGTGCTGGGGTCATCCGAAGAGCCAGGTCTTGAGGTCCTTCCTGAACTGGGGCAGTGTGGGGGCTTTGCCGGAGGTGGAGGGTGAGGTCGTGTCAGGCCTTGGCTGCGCGGTAGGAGAAGGACTTTCCTCCTGTTCTGGTCTTGTAGATGCGTGGAACGGTGGCCATAGAGAGGTCAGCTGATCAGAGGTGTCTCTTAGGTGCGTGGAAGGAGAGGCGGTTGTTTTGGTGTACTGGTCCGATGTTGTGGAGGGCCTTGTATGCGTGCATGAGGAGCTTGAAGGTTATTCTTCTTTCGATGGGGAGCCAGTGGAGATCGAGGAGGTGTTGGGTGATATGGTTGTGGCGGGGGATGTCGAGGTTCAGTTTGACTGTGGCGCTCTGGACGGTCTGGAGTTTGCAAAGTAGTTTCTTGTTGAGTCCTGCGTAGAGAGTGTTGCTGTAGTCCAGTCAGCTACTGATGAGGGTGTTCATGGCCGTTTTTCTGAATTTGGATGGGATCCATCTGAACGTTTTCCAGAGTATGCGGAGGGTGTTGAAGCAGGCCGAGGATACGGCATTGATCTGGTGGTTCATCATGAGCGATGAGTCAAGTATGATGCTGAGGTTTCATGTGTGGCCCAGTCGGAGTGGGGGGGTTTCCGATGGCGGGGGCTACCAGGTGTCGTCCCACACAGAGGGGGTGGAGCCAAGGATGAGGACTTCTGTTTTCTCGGAGTTGAGTTTCAGGCAGCTCTTCTTCATCCAGGTGGCGACGGCTTTCATCCCTTCTTGGAAGTTGTGCCTGGTGATGTTGGGTTTTTTGGTGAGGGAGAGGATGAGCTGGGTGTGGTCGGCATAGGAGACTATGTTGAGCTTGTGGTTTCTGACGATGGTTGCAAGGGGGGCCATGTAGATGTTGAAGAGGGTGGGGCTGAGGGAGGATCCCTGGGGCACTCCACATCTGGTCTCTGTAAGTTCTGAGAGGTAGGGCAAGAGTCTGACTCATTGAGTTCTGCTGTGAGAAATGAGCATATCCAGTCAAGAGCCTCGATGCTCCTTGATAGTGCAAAAAACAGTTTCAGCACGTCCATGTATTAGCCTAGGCCATCCATGTATTAGCCTAAGCCGGTTCACTACTGACATAGGTTTACAACTATCCCTTACCTGAAATGTATATATTGGAGATTGGGATTTTATATTTGTGTGTATGTATCTATAAAATGTATTCCTATTCTTTCCCTACATCACACTGCAAGGAATGAAGATATAGTCACACACGCAAACGTCTAACCTACCTCACTGCATGGATGAAGAGATATACTTATGTATCCACACGTGTGACCTCTTTCACTGCATACAATGAAAGATAAACTCATATGCACATGTCTAGCTTTCTATCTCACTGCATGAAATGAAAGATATACCCACATTATAACGTCCAACCTAACTTTTTGAATGGAATGCAAGATATTCTGAAACATGCACAAGTCTAACCTTCTACCTCACTGCATGGAGAGATAGAGAAACTGACATACAAACACGTCTAACTTTTATCTCATTGCGTGGAATGAAATATGTACTTACGTATGCACACGTCTAACCTTCTATCTCACTACATATGGACAAGTCTAACCTTCTACCTCACTGCATGGAATGAAAGAAAGACTCCCACATCTAACCTTATTTCACTCGGCACGGACTGAACGACATACTCGACAATGCGCGTGCGTTACCTTCTATCTCACTGCATGGAATGAAAGAAAGACTCCCACATCTAACCTTATTTCACTCGGCATGGACTGAAAGAAAGACTCCCACATCTAACCTTATTTCACTCTGCATGGACTGAAAGAAAGACTCCCACATCTAACCTTATTTCACTCGGCATGGAATGAAAGAAAGACTCCCACATCTAACCTTATTTCACTCGGCATGGACTGAAAGAAAGACTCCCACATATAACCTTATTTCACTCGGCAGGGACTGAAAGAAAGACTCCCACATCTAACCTTATTTCACTCGGCATGGAATGAAAGAAAGACTCCCACATCTAACCTTATTTCACTCGGCATGGACTGAAAGACATACTCAGCAATGCGCGTGCGTTACCTTCTATTTCACTTTATAAGATGAAAGATATAATCGCAGATTTGTAGCCTTCAATCTGACAATCACTGCATGGGCTAAAGGAAATCAAAACACACATCTGTACTTTCATCACCTTGTATAACCGCATGGAATAAAGGACATCTCCAAACACATCTGTCCTTCCCCCTCACTGTATCACTGCATGGAATAAAGGGCATCTCCAAACACATCTGTCCTTCCGTCTCACTGTATCACTGCATGGAATAAAGGACATCTCCAAACACATCTGTCCATCACCCTCACTGTATCACCTCATAGAATAAAGGACATCTCCAAAGGCATCTGTCCTTCTCTCTCACCGTATCACTGCATGAATAAGGACCTCTCCAAACACATCTGTCCTTCCGTCTCACTGTATCACTGTATGGAATAAAGGACATCTCCAAACACATCTGTCCTTCCCCCTCACTGTATCACTGTATGGAATAAAGGACATCTCCAAACACATCTGTCCTTCCCTCTCACTGTATCACTGCATGGAATAAAGGACATCTCCAAACACATCTGTCCTTCCCCCTCACTGTATCACTGTATGGAATAAAGGACATCTCCAAACACATCTGTCCTTCCCCCTCACTGTATCACTGTATGGAATAAAGGACATCTCCAAACACATCTGTCCTTCCCCCTCACTGTATCACTGCATGGAATAAAGGACCTCTCCAAACACATCTGTCCTTCCGTCTCACTGTATCACCTCATAGAATAAAGGACATCTCCAAACACATCTGTCCTTCCCCCTCACTGTATCACTGTATGGAATAAAGGACATCTCCAAACACATCTGCCCTTCCCCCTCACTGTATCACTGTATGGAATAAAGGACATCTCCAAACACATCTGTCCTTCCCCCTCACTGTATCACTGCATGGAATAAAGGACCTCTCCAAACACATCTGTCCTTCCGTCTCACTGTATCACCTCATAGAATAAAGGACATCTCCAAACGCATCTGTCCTTCTCTCTCACCGTATCACCTCATAGAATAAAGGACATCTCCAAACGCATCTGTCCTTCCCCCTCACTGTATCACTGCATGGAATAATGGACATCTCCAAACGCATCTGTCCTTCTCTCTCACAGTATCACTGCATGAATAAGGACCTCTCCAAACACATCTGTCCTTCCCCCTCACTGTATCACTGCATGAATAAGGACCTCTCCCAACACATCTGTCCATCCCCCTCACTGTATCACTGTATGGAATAAAGGACATCTCCAAACACATCTGTCCTTCCCCCTCACTGTAGCACTGTATGGAATAAGGACATCTCCAAACACATCTGTCCTTCCCCCTCACTGTATCACTGCATGGAATAAAGGACCTCTCCAAACACACCTGTCCTTCCTTCTCACTGTATCACCTCATAGAATAATGGACATCTCCAAACACATTTGTCCTTCCCCCTCACTGTATCACTGTATGGAATAAAGGACATCTCCAAACACATCTGTCCTTCCGTCTCACTGTATCACCTCATAGAATATAGGACATCTCCAAACACATCTGTCCTTCTGTCTCACTGTATCACCTCATAGAATAAAGGACATCTCCAAACACATCTGTCCTTCCCCCTCACTGTATCACTGTATGGAATAAAGGACATCTCCAAACACATCTGTCCTTCCCTCTCACTGTATCACTGCTTGGAATAAAGGACATCTCCAAACACATCTGTCCTTCCCCCTCACTGTATCACTGCATGAATAAGGACCTCTCCCAACACATCTGTCCATCCCCCTCACTGTATCACTGTATGGAATAAAGGACATCTCCAAACACATCTGTCCTTCCCCCTCACTGTAACACTGTATGGAATAAGGACATCTCCAAACACATCTGTCCTTCCCCCTCACTGTATCACTGTATGGAATAAAGGACATCTCCAAACACATCTGTCCTTCCGTCTCACTGTATCACCTCATAGAATAAAGGACATCTCCAAACACATCTGTCCTTCTGTCTCACTGTATCACCTCATAGAATAAAGGACATCTCCAAACACATCTGTCCTTCCCTCTCACTGTGTCACTTTATGGAATGAAGAACATCTGCAAACACATCTTTTCTTCACTCACGTATCACTGCATAGAGGAAAGGACATCACCTATCATTTCTTCCCCTCTGTCTCACTGCGTGGAATTAAATGTGTTGCAAGATTTGGCTATCCTTCTACCTTACTGTATCTCTGTATGGAAAAAAGGTTATTCCCATACACATCTTTCCTTCTCTCTTGTTGTATCACTGCACAGAGTAAAGACATGCTGGGGCATTTCTCTCATTCTTTTTCACTGCATCTTGACCTTTCCGTCTCAAAAGTATCACTGCATGCAGCAAAGGACACCAGCAGGTATTTCACTCCTTCTCTCACTGCATCTTTATGTTATGTTATGTTATGTGTATTTGTAAAGTGCATTATCACCCTCAAGGGTATTCTGGTGCTGAGGAGGTGTGTGCCTAGCCCCGCCTAGGTTGTTAATTGAAGAGCCAGGTCTTCAGCTTCTTGCAGAATTCAAGAAGAGAGGAGGCGGTTCTGATGTGGATGGGGAGGTCGTTCCATGCTTTAGAAGTGATGTAAGAGAATGCCCCTCCTGATCTAATTCTGTGTGGGATGTGTGCAAGTAGGAGTCCTGCGGAGGTGCCTGGGTGGTTGTTGGAAGGAGATGCGACTGGTCAGTTAGGTCGGGCCTACGTTGTGCAGTGCTTTGAATGTGTGTGAGGAATTTGACATGAGCGCATTTGTGTATCAGGAGACAATGGAGCTCCCTGAGGTATGGTGTCATGTGAGTTCTGTGTGGAAGGTTGAGGACCAGTCTGGCTGGCTACCATGTTGTGGATGGGTTGTAGTCTTCTAGCGGGTTTCTTAGTGATCCCGGCATAGAGGGTGTTCCCGTAGTCCAACTTGCTGGTGACTAAGGCATGAGTGTTGCTTGGGAGCCATTTGAAAATCTTCCTCAGCATCTTCCGGGTGTGGAAACAGGATGCAGTGATGGCAGGACTTAAACATACCCAGCATGACTGTCTGCGTGTGGCTGTCCTGAAAGTCTGCAAGCCAATGAAGAGCTCTGCCACTGACACCGATCTCACGCAGTCTATGCAGCAGTGTTATATGTGAGACAGTGTCAAAGGCTGCTGACAGATCTAGGTGCACAAGCATGGCACATGAGCCTGCATCTAAAGAGAGGCAAATGGTCTATGATGTAATACAATGAGATAGAGGGAGACAAATTCCCACAATGTCCTTTATTCAATTCAATTAGGGGTTTTTGCAGTGCTCTACTCACCCGTGAGGGTCTCAAGGCGCTGGGGGAGGGGTTCGAGCAGCTCCATGGTCATCCGAAGAGCCAGGTCTTGAGATCCTTTCTGAATAGGTGCCGTGTCGGGCTTCGTCTGATGCGGAGGGGGAGTTCGTTCCAGGTCTTGGCTGCTCTGGCCCTGTGGATGCGGGGGACCATGGCTAGGGCTGGGTCGGCAGAGCGGAGGATTCTCTTGGGGTGTGGAAGGAGATTCTTTCATTGAGGTATTGGAGTCCGGTGTTATGGAGGGCTTTGTAGGCATGTGTGAGCAGTTTGAAGGTTATTCTTTTTTCGACGGGGAGCCAGTGGAGGTCGCGGAGGTGTTGGTTGATGTGGTCATGTCGTGGGACGTCGAGGACGAATCTGGCTACGGCATTCTGGACAGTCTAGAGTTTGTGGAGGAGTGTATTGTTGATTCCGGCGTAGGGCGTGTTTCGGTAGTCCAGTCTGCTGGTGATGAGTGCGTGGGTAAATGGTCCTCATGGAGTCGGGGGGATCCATTTGAAGGATTTGCGGAGTATGCAGAGGGTGCTGAAGCATGTGGAGGACACAGCGTTGATCTGGCGGTTCATGGTGAGTGAAGAGTCGAGTATGATGCCGAGGTTGCAAGTGTGGTCCGTAGGGGTGGGTGGGTGGGTTTCAAGGGCGTGGGGCCACCAGGTGTTGCCCCAAGCAGAGGGGGTGAATCCGAGGATGAGGACTTCTGTTTTCTCTGAGTTGATCTTCAGGCAGCTGCTGTACTTTCAGGATGCAACTTCCTTCATCCCTTCTTGGAAACTGTGCCTGGTGATGTCGGGTTCCTTGGTGAGGGAGAGGATGAGCTGGGTGTCATCGGCGTATGAGACTATGTTGAGTCTGTGTTTTCTGATGATGGTTGTGAGGGGGGCCATGTAGACGTTGAAGAGCGTGGGGCTGAGGGAGGATCCTTGGGGTACTCCGCTTCTGATCTCTGTGGGTTCGGAGAGGAAGGGCGGGAGTCTTATTCTCTGTGTTCTGCCTGAGAGAAAGATCAAATCCAGCCTAAGGCAGTTCTCCGAATGGCGATGTCGTGGAGTCTGGCGGCTAGTGTGCGGTGGGAAACAGTGTCGAAGGCTGCTGAGAGGTCTAGGAGGATGAGGGCTGCAGTGTGGCCTTGGTCGAGGAGGGTGCGGATGTCGTCAGTGGCTGCTATGAGGGTGGTCTCGGTGCTGTGGTTGCTGTGGAATCCGGATTGGGAGGAGTCCAGGAGTATATCTTTCACCATGGGACTCCAACTGGTGGCCTGCTGAACTCCGACCCACACTCACACCCTGCAGCTGTGCCAGGAACCTCAGAATAATGATTGACAACAAACTGGACACCACCTCATAAGTCAATGCCATCGCTCCATTTCCAACAACAAAGGGGTGCCCCGGGCTCATCCCTTTTCCCGGTGTTGTTTCATATCTACGCAGCCCCCTTTGCCCAGATTGTTAAATTCTGCAGCTTTGATGTCATCTCATATTTAGATGACACCCAGCTGATCATCTTGTTTGGACAAGACTATGATGGAGTCAAGCTCAGTTTTATAGATTGTGGCCGGGATGAAGGCAAACTGTCTGCAACTGAATAGTGAGAAAACTGAAATATTGCTGTTTGGCACAGCCCAGGATCTTAGGTCTCCTGAGTGGTGGCCTCCTGAACTTGGGGCAGCACCCTCCCCCAGGCTGACCATTAAAAATCTGGGAGTCAAACTAGATCAGGCACTGTCCATAAAGGATCACGTCTTTGCAATCTGCGGCGTCTGCTTCTCTACCATGCGGCTACTGCAGAAAGTCTTTCCCTGGCTACCATCTCCTGCAAGGAAAACCTTGGTCCAGACCCTGGGTATAAGTCAACTTGATTATGGCAACGCCTTGCTTATGGCCACTAATGACACCTTGTTGGCCAAACTCCAGTTAGTGCAGAATACGGCCGCTCACCTGGTCTGCAATTTGCCAGCAGGTTCCATGTCGGCACTTACTAATCCTTTATGGGTTCCGGAGTAGCGTGCTACTCGCCAAAAAAGCGCTTTGACGCCTCGTCAGGGGTAGTAAGCGCTATATAAATGCAATACAATACAATACAATACTTTGAGATCCTAGCTCTGGCTTCAGGTCAGAAAGTGCATCATTTTCAAGACCTGCTGCCTTACTCACAAGGCTCTGATGGGTGGTGCCCCCACCTATCTAAAGGACAAACTGAGTTACTACCATCCTGCAAGAATGCTTAGATGAAGCGACAAGGCACTCTTGACTGCTGCCCGCGCCACCAGATTGGGTAGTAGAGCTTTCTCCTTTCTTGCCACTTTAGCTTGGAACCAACTTCCATACCATCTGTGCTGCTGTTTGGGCTTTGCCAAGTTTAAAAAGCTTTTGAAGACTTGTTTGTTCTACCTGTGGTGGTGTTTTTTGTGCTGGTTTAGCGCCATGATATACCTCCGGGAATGATTTGTTGCGCTATACCAAATAGAAATAACACAACATGCTTCCCCGGTTTAAGAATGTGCCACATAATCCTCACTGTCTAATCATATCATATATGACATGTTCCACACAGTCTGACCATGTGCCACACTCTCCTCACTTTCTGAACATGTGCTCCAAGCTCCTCCTGTTGTCTTTTCGTGTGCCCCCTGAGCACTCAACACCACTCCAAACTCCCCCTAGAAGGGCCTCCAATGCTGGGGAGGAGGCATGTGCTGGAACTCTTGGCAAAGAGAGCATGGGGCGCTACACCAGAGAGTAGTGGAGACCATCTCACTTTACAGGACAGAGTATTGGAAGCCATCTCACCCACCATGAGAGGAGTGGAAGTCAACTCTCCCCCTTGAGAGAGTAGTCAAAGCCCTTTTACTACTCAGATGAGAGTAGCTAAAGCCTTTCCCAGGAGAGAGAAGTGGAAACCACCTCACCCACCTGGAGAAGGTAGTGGAAGGCATTCCTAGGATGATGGTATGGGAAGCCATCTACACCTCAGGTGAGAGTGGAAGCCATCTACACCTCAGGTGAGAGTGGAAGCCATCTACACCTCAGGTGAGAGTGGAAGCCATCTACACCTCAGGTGAGAGTGGAAGCCATCTACACCTCAGGTGAGAGTGGAAGCCATCTACACCTCAGGTGAGAGTGGAAGCCATCTACACCTCAGGTGAGAGTGGAAGCCATCTACACTTCAGGTGAGAGTGGAAGCCATCTACACCTCAGGTGAGAGTGGAAGCCATCTACACCTCAGGTGAGAGTGGAAGCCATCTACACCTCAGGTGAGAGTGGAAGCCATCTACACCTCAGGTGAGAGTGGAAGCCATCTACACCTCAGGTGAGAGTGGAAGCCATCTACACCTCAGGTGAGAGTGGAAGCCATCTACACCTCAGGTGAGAGTGGAAGCCATCTACACCTCAGGTGAGAGTGGAAGCCATCTACACCTCAGGTGAGAGTAGAAGCCATCTACACCTCAGGTGAGAGTGGAAGCAGCCATCTCACCCCGATGAGAGAGTAGGGAAGTAGAGAAACCCATCTCACTCCTCCTGGGGAAGGCAGTGTATTTCTCATGATTCTCCCCCCTTCGCCACCCTCCCCCTCCAGAGTCAGCATGTGAAGACATCATGGACCCAGAAGAGAGTTGTAGCAGCAGCTGTCCCTCTCCCCAGGAAGGAGAAGAATAGAGGTGGTCGAGCCGCTGAAAGCGTGAGCCAGGCTCGAGCCAGATGCTTGGTTCTGGCTCACCTCGAGGTTCCCTTGGCAGGTTGAGCCCAAAACAAGCCGAGACCTGGTGTGGCTTCAGCCTGCCTCCCAGGCTCTAACCACATGCACCAAGAATTAAAGAAATGGCAGTGGCGTTTGATGTAAAACGGGCACGAGTTGTGTGATCCTTGACAAATATCTCTTTTATGGGTTGAAGCCTACCAGAAAGTGCAGCTGTCTGGCTGGGAGTGACTTCTTGAGGACATTCTAAAAGTTTCCCTGGAAATGCATTCTGCCCATTTGCTTTGTTTTGTAACACACAGTTGCTTGCTTTCTATTTGCTAGCTTTATTTGTTTTATTCTGTCTAGCGTGTCTATGCCCCTCCTTTGGAGCACAGCCTGTTTACGAGGCTCCTTGTATTGTTCCACGAGTGCTCGCTTTCTGTAAACAGGCCTTTAAATTGTATTCTTGTCTTGTCACATTTGCTGTGCATTCAAAGACAGAGGTCAAATGTCAGGATCTGACTTCCAGGGAGCTTGGTGTTTACTTATCTTTCTCTGACTTCAAATTGAGAGGATTTATGTGGCAATCTTGCCGAGTACTGGGAGCGGGAAAGGAAAGGCTTTTTTCTAGCACAAAACTACATTTTGATGTCTGTACATGAACAGTGCAAATATTTCAGAATACATCAGCATTAGAAAAGCACAAATAAAGCAAATTGTTTGTAATTATGAAGTGTGGTGGAAACAAATATTTTAATATGATCAAAACAAATCAATACACTAGGTGATGCCATTTCCACACATTATTGTTTGTGCACTGTATAGTTTGATCAGGAAACTGTAGGTCTGTGAAAGTGTAATGGGCACTTTCAGTTGAAAATGTGTTGTTTGTAATGGCAGTGTGCTACCACATCATGTATGCTCCACTCTACCCAACTATGCTCTACACCACTATAGGACACTCTACTCTACTATACGCTGCTCCATTCCACTCTCCGCCGCTCCATTCCCCTCTACGCCATTCCACTCTATCATACTCCACTCTACAACACTCTTCTCCACTCTACGAAACTCTACTCTATGCCACTACACTCTGTGCCACTCCACTTTACGCCACTTCACTCTATCCCACTCCACTCTACAACACTCAACTCTACAACAATCTACTCTATGACACTCCATGACACTCCACTGTATGACACTCCACTCCATTCTGCTCTTCTGCACTCTATGCCACTCTACGCCACTCCACTCTAAGACACTCTACGCAACTTCACTCTAGGACACTCTACTCCACTCTTCTCCACTCTACTCCATGACCCTCCTCCCTATGACCCAGCGGTGGCTCATCCATTAAGGCAGAGGAGCTTCGTCGCACAGGAAAAATAAAATGATAAAAACACCATGTTATTATCATTTCATTTTTCCCTAGGTGCGGGGTGGGGCGGGCAGGACTGCTCACAGAGCAGGGGGAGGAGTGGTGGGCACTTTCTAAGTGCGCATGATGGTTTGGACAGCCGTCTTGGGCCGGCCAAACAGTCATGCGCACTTAGCATGTTCTCCACCTGGCTGTATTGCACAGCCTCCCAGTCCCTGTCTGAGTGCTGAACCACGGCGCTCGGACCAATCACAATGCTGCTGTCATGCTGGTGACAGCAGCATCGTGATTCGCTAGGGGAGTCTGGGAGCCTGGGTGCTTCCTGTTTCCTGCATCATGACAGAAGGACGGAGGAGAGGCACCCGCCGGGAAGGTAAGTTAAATTTTCTGTTTTTTCTTTTTTTTAACCCCCATCTCTTCCCGTCCCACCTCTACTGCAAAGTAGCAGACGCAACTGCTATGACCCTCCACTCTACGACCCTCCACTCCAATCTATGCCACTCTACTACATGCCAGTCTACTGAATACCACTATCCTCCACTCTACGCCACTCCTCTCTACTCCACTCTGTACCACTCTACTCTACGACTCTACTCCACTCTACGCCACTCAACTCTGCTCTACTCTACAACACTCTACACCATGCCATTCCAGTCTACACCACTCCACTCCATGCCACTCTACTCCACTCCATGCCACCCCATAGCACTCTAGGACACTCTACTCTACAACACACTACCCCACTGTACTTCTCCACTTTACACCACTCTACTCTATGCCACTCCACTCTAAGACACTCCACTCTAAGACACTCCACTCTAAGACACTCCACTTTACGACACTCTAGTCTATGACACTCTGAGACACTCTACTACACTCCACTGTACCACACTCCACTCTATGCCACCTACTCCACTCTATGCAACTCCATGCTATTCCACACCACTCCACAACACTCCACGCCACTCTACTCCACTCTGCCCCACCTAACTCTATGACACTCTACTCCACGCCACTCTCCTCTGAGCTACTAACTTTTAGCCATGCTGAACAGCAGCCATGGTGGTGTACAATATGGCTAAAAGTTATTGGCTTTGACAATGCTTGTTCTTCATTGTCACTTGAAAACACTTTCAAATATGTGAGTTCGGGATATGTAGTCTACAAAGACATTTTGTGTTTGATTCCATCCAATGGTGTTTCTCCAATGAATAAGAACCTAGGCCAGAGAAAGGGTGCAGATGACAGGTGACGCCTCTTAGTCCTCCGGTGGCATTACCATCAGGGTGGGGGACAGGAATATATCTACATATATGTTAAAAACCACCACTTTTAATAGATGTCTTTCAATGTAGTCATTTAATCTGTTGTAAAAGGTGAAATGCGTCCGTGAGGTACTGAAATGTTCTTGTTTGAATTTTAAACACCCTCCGCATACTCCGCAAGATCTACAGGTGGATCCCGACAGATACAAGAAGAACAGTCACCCAGGCCCTCGTGAGTAGCAGACTCGACTATGGAAACGCCCTCTACGCGGGAGCCCCGACCAAGCTCATCAAACGACTGCAACGAATCCAAAACGCCTCCGCACGCCTGATCCTCGACGTTCCATGCCACAGCCACATCACCCCCCACCTGAGGAACCTGCACTGGCTCCCCGTCGACAGGAGAATCTCCTTCAAACTCCTCATCCACGCACACAAGGCACTCCACAAGACCGGCCCAGCCTACCTCAACAGACGACTCTTCTTCTACGTCCCCAACCGCCAGCTCCGCTCTGCCGACCTCTCCCACGCCACCGTCCCTCGCATTCGAAGAACAACCACCGGCGGCAGATCCTTCTCCCACCTCGCCGCCAAGACCTGGAACACCCTTCCACTCAGCCTACGACAGACCCAAGACCTGCTGTCCTTCAGGAGGCTACTCAAGACCTGGCTGTTCGACCAGTAGCAGCAACACCCCCCCTCCTCTCCCTCAGCGCCTTGAGACCCTCGCGGGTAAGTAGTGCGCTCTACAAATTCTGTTGATTGATTGATTGATTGAAGTTTACATATTTTTATAGGATGTTTGTTGCATGATATACATGCCAAAAAAATGCACGGCTCGGCTCGTGCACGGGCTCTTAGAGCCGAGCCAGAACCGTGGCTTGGCTATGGCTCGGCTCCCATGCTAATTTCTTCGCAGGCCCACCTCTAGGGTAGAAGAAGCCATTCTACCGAGCAGGAGAGGGCAGTGGAAGACCTGCTCCCCCCACCCCCAGGAGCAGTGGTAGAAGTCTCCCAGCCTTACCCTGAGGGAATGAATGGAGCATGCATGGATGGAAAGGGCAGTCAGAGGGCACGAAGGAAACAGGCATGTTCAGAAGGGTAGTCTGAGGGCACGAAGGAAACAGGCATGAACAGAAGGGTAGTCTGAGGGCACGAAGGAAACAGGCATGGACAGAAGGGGCAGTCTGAGGGCCCGAAGGAAACAGGCATGAACAGAAGGGTAGTCTGAGGGCAGAAAGGGAATAGGCATGGACAGAAGGGTAGTCTGAGGGCACGAAGGGAACAGGCATGAACAGAAGGGTAGTCTGAGGGCACGAAGGGAACAGGCATGAACAGAAGGGCAGTCTGAGGGCATGAAGGAAACAAGCATGGACAGAAGGGGTAGTCTGAGGGCCCGAAGGAAACAGGCATGAACAGAAGGGTAGTCTGAGGGCACGAAGGGAACAGGCATGGACAGAAGGGGCAGTCTGAGGGCACGAAGGAAACAGGCATGAACAGAAGGGTAGTCTGAGGGCACGAAGGGAGCAGGCATGAACAGAAGGGCAGTCTGAGGGCACTAAGGAAATAGGCATGGACAGAAGGGTAGTCTGAGGGCACGAAGGAAACATGCATGAACAGAAGGGCAGTCTGAGGGCACGAAGGAAACAGGCATGGACAGAAGGGGCAGTCAGAGGGCACGAAGGAAACAGGCATGGACAGAAAGGTAGTCTGAGGGCAGAAAGGGAACAGGCATGGAAAGAAGGGGCAGTCTGAGGGCACAAAGGAAACAGGTATGAACAGAAGGGTAATCTGAGGGCACAAAGGAAACAGGTATGAACAGAAGGGTAGTCTGAGGGCACAAAGGGAACAGGCATGAACAGAAGGGCAGTCTGAGGGCACGAAGGGAACAGGCATGAACAGAAGGGTAGTCTGAGGGCACAAAGGGAACAGGCATGAACAGAAGGGCAGTCAGAGGGCACGAAGGAAACAGGCATGAACAGAAGGGTAGTCTGAGGGCACAAAGGGAGCAGGCATGGACACAAGGGGCAGTCAGAGGGCACGAAGGAAACAGGCATGGACAGAAAGGTAGTCTGAGGGCAGACAGGGAACAGGCATGAACAGAAGGGTAGTCTGAGGGCACAAAGGGAACAGGCATGGACAGAAGGGCAGTCTGAGGGCACAAAGGGAACAGGCATGAACAGAAGGGCAGTCTGAGGGCACGAAGGAAACAGGCATGAACAGAAGGGTAGTCTGAGGGCACAAAGGGAACAGGCATGAACAGAAGGGCAGTCAGAGGGCACGAAGGAAACAGGCATGGACAGAAAGGTAGTCTGAGGGCAGAAAGGGAACAGGCATGAACAGAAGGGCAGTCTGAGGGCACAAAGGGAACAGGCATGAACAGAAGGGTAGTCTGAGGGCACAAAGGGAACAGGCATGAACAGAAGGGCAGTCTGAGGGCATGAAGGAAACAGGTATGGACAGAAGGGTAGTCTGAGGGCACAAAGGGAACAGGCATGAACAGAAGGGTAGTCTGAGGGCACAAAGGGAACAGGCATGAACAGAAGGGCAGTCTGAGGGCATGAAGGAAACAAGCATGGACAGAAGGGGTAGTCTGAGGGCCCGAAGGAAACAGGCATGAACAGAAGGGTAGTCTGAGGGCACGAAGGGAACAGGCATGAACAGAAGGGCAGTCTGAGGGCATGAAGGAAACAAGCATGGACAGAAGGGGTAGTCTGAGGGCCCGAAGGAAACAGGCATGAACAGAAGGGTAGTCTGAGGGCACGAAGGGAACAGGCATGGACAGAAGGGGCAGTCTGAGGGCACGAAGGAAACAGGCATGAACAGAAGGGTAGTCTGAGGGCACGAAGGGAGCAGGAATGAACAGAAGGGCAGTCTGAGGGCACTAAGGAAATAGGCATGGACAGAAGGGTAGTCTGAGGGCACGAAGGAAACATGCATGAACAGAAGGGCAGTCTGAGGGCACGAAGGAAACAGGCATGGACAGAAGGGGCAGTCAGAGGGCACGAAGGAAACAGGCATGGACAGAAAGGTAGTCTGAGGGCAGAAAGGGAACAGGCATGGAAAGAAGGGGCAGTCTGAGGGCACAAAGGAAACAGGTATGAACAGAAGGGTAGTCCGAGGGCACAAAGGAAACAGGTATGAACAGAAGGGTAGTCTGAGGGCACAAAGGAAACAGGTATGAACAGAAGGGTAGTCTGAGGGCACAAAGGAAACAGGTATGAACAGAAGGGTAGTCTGAGGGCACAAAGGGAACAGGCATGAACAGAAGGGCAGTCTGAGGGCACGAAGGGAACAGGCATGAACAGAAGGGTAGTCTGAGGGCACAAAGGGAACAGGCATGAACAGAAGGGCAGTCAGAGGGCACGAAGGAAACAGGCATGAACAGAAGGGTAGTCTGAGGGCACAAAGGGAGCAGGCATGTACACAAGGGGCAGTCAGAGGGCACGAAGGAAACAGGCATGGACAGAAAGGTAGTCTGAGGGCAGAAAGGGAACAGGCATGAACAGAAGGGTAGTCTGAGGGCACAAAGGGAACAGGCATGGACAGAAGGGCAGTCTGAGGGCACAAAGGGAACAGGCATGAACAGAAGGGCAGTCTGAGGGCACGAAGGAAACATGCATGAACAGAAGGGTAGTCTGAGGGCACAAAGGGAACAGGCATGAACAGAAGGGCAGTCAGAGGGCACGAAGGAAACAGGCATGGACAGAAAGGTAGTCTGAGGGCAGAAAGGGAACAGGCATGAACAGAAGGGCAGTCTGAGGGCACAAAGGGAACAGGCATGAACAGAAGGGTAGTCTGAGGGCACGAAGGGAACAGGCATGAACAGAAGGGCAGTCTGAGGGCATGAAGGAAACAGGCATGGACAGAAGGGTAGTCTGAGGGCACAAAGGGAACAGGCATGAACAGAAGGGTAGTCTGAGGGCACAAAGGGAACAGGCATGGACAGAAGGGCAGTCTGAGGGCACAAAGGGAACAGGCATGAACAGAAGGGCAGTCTGAGGGCACAAAGGGAGCAGGCATGGACACAAGGAGCAGAATGAGTGCACGAAGGGAGCAGGCATGGAGAGAAGCGACAGTCAGACGACACGAAGGGAGCAGACATGGAAAGAAGTGGCAGTCTCAAGACACGAAGGGTACAGGCATGGGTAGAGGAGGCAGTTAGAGGTCACGAAGGGAGCAGGCATGGGCAGAACGGGCACTCCTAGCGCGGGTCCAGCCACAAGACATAAAACAAGAGAGGGGGGGGGGGCATTGAAATCCGCAGGCAGGGAGCAGCGGGCCGGCAGGGTTCTCGCAGGCAGGGGGGAGAGGGTTGGCAGGGTTCTGGCAGGCAGGTGGTAGAGAGCCGGCAGGGTTCTGGCAGGCAGGGGGAGAGGGTTGGCAGGGTTCTGGCAGGCAGGGGGTAGAGGGCCGGCAGGGTTCTGGCAGGCAGGGGGAGAGGGTTGCCAGGGTTCTGCCAGAGGATCAGAGGGCACTCAGAAGACAGGCAGAAAAAGACCAACTAGGCCAGATAGCGGGCAGGCAGTGTGCGCCAATTAAAACCACGGGCAGTGAGAGGGCAGGAATTGAACAAGCACGTACAGAGGGAAAGTCGGACTGTGAGGGACAGTCGGAGAACTGGCAAGGCAGGGAGAAGCAGGGGAAGCAAGGACAGAGTGCAGGCGGGCGGGACAGGCAGAGCAGGGAAAGCACGGACAGAGTGCCGGCCGACGGGACAGGCATGGCAGGGGAAGCACGGACAGAGTGCAGGCCGACTGCACTGGCAGCGCAGGGGAAGCACGGGCAGAGTGCAGGCGGGCGGGACAGGCAGAGCAGGGAAAGCACGGACAGAGTGCAGGCCGACGGGACAGGCAGGGCAGGGGAAGCACGGACGTAGTGCAGGCCGACGGGACAGGCATGGCAGGGGAAGCACCAACAGAGTGCAGGCCGACGGGACTGGCAGCGCAGGGGAAGCACGGGCAAAGTGCAGGCGGGCGGGACAGGCAGAGCAGGGAAAGCACGGACAGAGTGCAGGCCGACGGGACAGGCAGGGCAGGGAAAGCACGGACAGAGTGCAGGCCGACGGGACAGGCAGAGCAGGGGAAGCACGGACAGAGTGCAGGCCGACGGGACAGGCAGAGCAGTGGAAGCACGGACAGACTGAAGGCCGACGGGACAGGCAGAGCAGGGGAAGCACGGACAGAGTGCAGGCCGAGAGTGCAGGCCGACGGGACAGGCAGGGGCAGCCTGTATGTCATGTCTGCAGATGAAAGCTGTGAGTGCCCAGAGCACTGCAGGGGTTAACAGCTCCCTGAGGAGGGTGTGAGGAAGACGAGGAGGTGGTGATGGGGGAGTGAGAAGTTGAGATGTGAGGCTCGGTGAAGGGGTGTGTCTTCAGACCCCGCTAATCTTATGGCACGGAAGGGGCTGAGTCAGGCATCTTTAGCACAGAGACCACCAGAGAGGCCAGTTCAGTCTCCAGGTCCGTGCAGGAGACAGTGGAGAGGTGATCAGGCACGGGAGGCTCAGAGGAACACGTCCCGGCCCTCAGGAGGGGCAAAGGCCAGGCGAGCTACCCTCATCTGATACTACCGGCCGGTACCCAGAGCCAACTAGACAGAGGAGGGGCGAGTGTCCAGCCTGAGACCGAGGAGGGACGGAGAGTCCAGCGAAGGGACCGAGGGTCCAGCGAAGGGACGGAGGGTCCAGAGAAGGTACGGAGGGTGCATCTTTAGACAGAGGAGGGACAGGCGATTCTGACCGAGACAGAGGAGGTACGAGGAGAGCCTCTCGGAAGCGAGCCGTCACCTCAAGGGCAAACCAAGGACACCTGTACCAGCGATTGAAACCAAGAAGGGCCGAGACCAGGAGGGCTGGTGAGTGAGGAGGAGACCAACAGGCTCGGAGACAAGCTCTGGAGAAGAGGTCTGCCTGGATCTGGGAGGAGGACTCCCTGGATCTGAGAGGTCCATCCAAAGGGGCCACTCTTTAGGAAGAAGTTCCCGAGAGAGGACTTCATGGTTTTTGAGGAGACCACCAGGAAAGATCTACATTTCCACCAGGAAAGGCCTGCTTTGATTTTGGAGAAGGCGTCCTTGATTTAGTCAAAGCCCTCTTTTTGTTGAAACGCCGCTATGACCCACGGGCAGGGCCTACAGGCAATGAGTCTACCCCACAATTCCAGCATGGACAGTGGATATGAAGGTGACTACAACTATCCAGACGGCATGAGCTACAACCCTCATGACAATGAGACTGACTGTGAGTACAGCGATTGGACGCCCACCCACGTACTCATGCCCACCATCTACATCCTCGTCTTCCTCCTGGGCATCTCAGGTAACGGCCTTGTGCTTTGGACCATCTACCGCAACCCCGAGAAGAGACGCTCAGCGGACACCTTCATCGCCAGCCTGGCCCTGGCCGACCTAGCCTTCGTGGTCACCCTGCCCCTCTGGGCAGTCTACACTGCCCTGAACTACCACTGGCCCTTTGGCTCCTTGGCCTGCAAGCTCAGCAGCTACCTGACCTCCCTGAACATGTATGCCAGCGTCTTCTGCCTCACCTGCCTCAGCTTCGACCGCTACTTGGCCATTGTTCACTCGTTGACCAATGGGCGAATTCGCTCACGGTTCAGTGGCCTGGTGGCCACGGGCGTGCTTTGGGTCCTGGCTGCCATACTTGCCCTACCAGTGCTGGTGTTCCGAGGAACGGGCCCTGGGCAGGAGCAAGCTGAGAAGATTAGTTGCCTCATGGACTACGCTGGCGTGGCCGGCAAAGCCACTGAATTGCACTGGATGGTCAGTCTAAGCATCTTGTCCACCCTTCTTGGGTTTGTGGCACCCTTCGCCGTCATGCTGACCTGCTACGTCTTCATTGGACGAACCATCTCCAGCCACTTCCAGAAGCAGCGGCATGAAGGTCTGCGGAAGCGGCGGCTCCTCAGCATCATCTCGACTCTAGTGGCCTGCTTCGCGGCCTGCTGGCTACCCTTCCACCTGGTGAAGATCATCTACCTCCTGATGGACCTTGAGGTCCTTCCCTGGTCCTGCGGCTTCCATGCCTTCCTGGGCAACATCCACCCCTACACCACCTGCGTGGCCTACGTCAACAGCTGCCTGAACCCCTTCCTGTACGCCTTCTTCGACAGCCGCTTCCGCGAGCAGTGCCTGGCCGTGCTCTCCTGCGGCAAGCTGAGGCCATTGCTGAAGATCCGGCCAGGCTCCCGCCTGGAGGACAAGTCAGGCAGCGTCTCTTCCGGCAGCCATGCCGGCAAGCAGTCCGGAGAAACCAAGGTGCCCCCGGGGACCCCGACGGAGGAGACGCTGATCCCATGCAAAATCTGAGCCCAGAGTCAGGTAAGAAAGAGTCCTGTTGCCCTGGTTGCTTCTTAACCAAGAGACCAGTTCTTAATGGTTTCCACTGGACCCAGTTACAGCAGGTGGGTTTTTGGACATTGGACTATGTAAGCCAAGTCGAAGAAAGCAATGGATGTTCTGCTGGCTAAAAATAGTCCTATCTGCAACCAGCAGACACCATTAGACACCGATGACCAGGGCCATGATGTAACTAGAATTCGTTTGAATTTTCCAGTGACATTTGGAACTGGTCACGCTGGATTGCCAGAGGGGACCCTTCACTTCTTGAGGACATGTGGGGTTTCCAGTGTGGTCAGCTACAGTCTAGAAGACAATTGACTAACCCAGGAAATGGTGACTAGGTTAAAATTATTTTTGGTACTTAGCAAAGTAAGGGAAAAATGTGTTTTTCATCACTTGCCAACGATCATCTCTGGTCTAATGCATGTACGTCGTAAATCATAAATGTGTAATTACGTAAAAAACAGTATTGCTCTAGTGACGTGTCCCAATTCCACCCTATTTTCCGTGGCGTATTCTCTGTGAAGCGCTCTCTGCTGCCTCTTGGTGCTACATCCGGGATATGTACAGCTGTGCTATTTGAAGCGCTCTGCTGCTTCTTGGTGCTACATCCCGGATATTTTAAACGCATGGGGTCAGGGGTGTTTTAAATGTGCTCTGTGCGGCCTCATCTGCTATTACTCGCCGGCTTCAAGCCTGCCTTTCACCGTGTACAGCGCCCCGATGCCTTTCGGCTAGGTTCGCGCTATACGAATGCAGTAAGCATGCATGCATCCATCCATCCACACATACATACATGCATACATGCATACATGCATACATACACGCATACATACATCAGAGGACCAGACACCCGGCCAGGCGCACCTCAGCTTGGCTTGCAGAAGCGCCTAGAGCAGACACAGGCACTCGGGCAGCAGGCCTGCTGCTGATGGGAGGGACAGGCAGACACACATCTCCCACGCTGCTTAGGTGAAAGCTTAAAGAGCTGCCTAGTTTTTTCTGCTAGGTGAAAAGCCTCTAAGGAAACCCAAAGGCGACGTGCACTTTAAAAGTTCCTCCAGGAGATGAAGCCAGAGACATGTAAACCATTAATATATGTATCGATAAATTAGATCTATCCAGAATGTGTTACAAGCAGACTTATATGGCTTCCCACTGTTCACGATGTTCCTTCCTTGGTGTTTAAAAGCGCCTAGAATCCATCTACCTGTTTAGAACGTTTCTATATAAAGTAAGGTTTTGAGAAGGCTGGTGGGCTCTTTGAAACTGACATAAACATGCACACGCCTGCGCCTGTACAGGAACACAACGCGGCATGTGTGAAGAAATGAAACACCATGCTTGTGAATTCCCTGCTGCCTGCCCCTCTTTACGTTTCACACTGGAACTTTGCGTGACTTTCACTCATTTTGCGTGACTCTAGTTGATCAGACTGTGTATGGAGCCCGGGCTTTACTTGGGGTTCTAAGAGGCATGGGCTTTTCGAGCCAGATTTACGACCCTGGCACACAACGCAGCGCAGCGCCCAAAGTTGCTGCGCTGCGTTGCGTGACGAGGAGAGAGAAGGACAGCGCCATATCTACAGAGATACACTCTCCTCCCCTCTCCCTGGCACTGGCGCACAGTCAGGCTGCCGTGCGCCACACACATGTTTGCACCATAGTGCAAGGGTGTCCGTGTGAGTCTAGCATGTGCTTTGTACTGGAATGATGCCCTTCCGGTACAAAATACTGTACCTAGACAAGCTGTAAAACTTCTCCATTTGTATGTGTCTGGTACAGTGCAGCACGCACCCAGAGTCAGAAAAGAAAGGAGAATTTCTCATTTTTACGAATGCTTCAGAGGTGTTCATTTTTGGCACAAAACCCTGTCCATTATTGTTAGTAGATAGGGTTTTGCATCAAAAAAAGCACAGGTGGTAGCAGGGCACCCACATACCACCCATGAAATGCTCCCCTGTCGCAGAGTTACGTAAACCAGCACTTTGTGCTCCTTTGAGGTTCTGTTTTGGCTGGAAAGAAAATCAAAACAAAAACCGCTTTGCGCAGGTTTGCCTCACTTTTGTGACGCAAACCCAGCGCAAAAGCTTTGTAAATGTGGCCCTTCGGGTGCTCATACCCTACTTTGCTTGACCCTTCTGGGGCTGGCACTCCAGGGCGCATTAATAATCGGCGCTGGCCTCAACTCTGCACCAAAACCTTTAGCCCTCGAAGGTTGATTGGCGCTGCTGCACCCGCCGCTCTGCCTCGCATAGCGCGTCGTTGCATCGCGTTTAATAATTCAACCATCTGTATTCCCTTTGGCCAGTTCGTAAATCCGTGCGCAGGGCGCCTGCTTTGGGTGAATGTTTAGTGACTGGATAGGGCCCTCTGGCGGGGCTCTCAAAGCCCCTCCTTACAGGCCATCAGCTGTCACCCTGGCCGGACAGGGAGGTGGAGCTGGCTGGGGTCCGGGAATCCTTTAATAATTACTGTTTCCGTTTTCGGAATCCACAGTCTCATTCTAAAGCTACATTTGTTCCATGTTCATGTTTTTACATCAGAGCACATTTAGTCAGGAAAAATAGTGTATATCCTGTAATAAGCCTGTAGTAGTAGACATGCCAAGCCCCTCCGCAAACCTTGCGAGGTCTGTGGCCGTTTGAGGGGCCCTTCAGAGGGGGTGGTCCCAGTCATAGCTTACAGCACCCCCTCCCTGCCACCCCTCTCCAGATCTCCCTTTAAAGAAACGACCCCATGTCCTTAAATGTTAATACATCTTCAGTCGAGGTCTTTCAAGAAGTGTTTTAGCCTATGGCAAATTGGCCAGGAAAAGTGATGGGACTTCGCCACCTACTGGACAAAATCAGAGTGAGCCTGCTTTCTAATTTCCTTCATGAAACATTTGATTCTGCCCAGGGAGAGTGTCAAACTGCTGTCTGCTTTCACTTCATGGTAACTTGACTCCCAGAGAGGAGGTGAAGCTTTTTATCCCTCGGAGCCAACATTTTAAGAGTTCAGCGGCGCTTGACACAGCCCACCCCGCAAAAGAAGCCAGAATAACAAGAAAGGGTTCCAATATCAGAGGTTCCTGTTCTGAGAAGAAGTTTCTATTATCCGATAAGGTTCTTACACCAGAGGGGGTTCTACAATCACATCATCGTGTTCTGGGAAGAATGTTATATTATCAGATGAGGGTCTTGATCCTGAGAGAGTTCTAATATCAGATCTCCCTGTTCTGGGAATAATGCAAGCTATTGCACGAGAGAGCGTTCTGTTATCAGAGGAGGGTCTTCTAACGGGGGGAGGGGGGTCCAACATCAGACCTTCCAGTTCTTGCAAGACGTTTCTATGATCATAGGATGTTCTTAAACCAGAGTGGGTTCTAATATCAGGTCTTCCAGCGCGAGAAGAACTTTCTATTACCGGAGGAGATTCAAATATCACATCATCCTGTTCTGGGAAGATCTTTCTATTATCAGGGGTAGCTCTTGAACCTGAGGGGGTTGCAGCATCAGACTGTCCTGTTCTGGAAAGACGTTTCTATGATCATAGGAGGTTCCTAAACCAGAGTGCGTTCTAATATCAGATCTCCCAGCCTGAGAAGATGTTTCTATTATCAAAGGATGTTCTTGAACCTGAGGGGGTTGCAGCATCAGACCGGCCTGTTCTGGGAAGACACTTCTATTATCAGAGGAGGTTCGTTTGTGAGAGGGAGTTCCCTTATTAGAGGTTCTTAAATGGAGGCAACTGTGTGCAAGAACTTTCTCTCATGAGAGGAGATTTTCATACCAGAGGGTGTCCAGTTATGTTCGAGCAAGACCCTGTAACAGAGGAGGTTCTTACACCAGATCTTTGCTATCGGTGAAGATTCTTCTAGCAAAGGAGGTTCTAATATCCATCTCTTGTGTGTTTCTAATGCAGGTTCTAGCTATCAAAGCAGCTTTGTAGAGCAGAGGCGGTCCCCATGTCATATCGGGGTGCAGTTACTGTAACAGGAACTTCTTATAGCAGGCCCTTGTTAGCACAGGCTTTATATCCGAGAGGAGGTTCCAACACCAGGGTGGAGTCTCATGACAGAGCAGACGCATATAGAAGTGGGGGTTCTTATATCAGAGGCGGTTTATGGAACAGAAGAGGGGTTCTTATATCAGAGGAGGTTTATGGAAAAGAGGGGTTCTTATATCAGAGGAGATTTATGGAAAAGAGGGGTTCTTATATCAGAGGAGGTTTATGGAACAGAGGGGTTCTTATATCAGAGGAGGTTTATGGAAAAGAGGGTTCTTATATCAGAGGAGGTTTATGGAACAGAGGGTTCTTATATCAGAGGAGGTTTATGGAACAGAGGGGTTCTTATATCAGAGGAGATTTATGGAAAAGAGGGGTTCTTATATCAGAGGAGGTTTATGGAACAGAGGGGTTCTTATATCAGAGGAGATTTATGGAAAAGAGGGGTTCTTATATCAGAGGAGGTTTATGGAAAAGAGGGGTTCTTATATCAGAGGAGGTTTATGGAACAGAGGGGTTCTTATATCAGAGGAGGTTTATGGAACAGAGGGGTTCTTATATCAGAGGAGGTTTAGGGAACGGAGGGGTTCTTATGTCAGAGGAGGTTTATGGAACGGAGGGGTTCTTATATCAGAGGAGGTTTAGGGAACGGAGGGGTTCTTATATCAGAGGAGGTTTACGGAACAGAGGGGTTCTTATATCAGAGGAGGTTTGTGGAACAGAGGGGTTCTTATATCAGAGGGGGTTTATGGAACAGAGGGGTTCTTATGTCAGAGATGGTTTATGGAACAGAGGGGTTCTTATGTCAGAGGAGGTTTATGGAACAGAGGGGTTCTTATATCAGAGGAGGTTTGTGGAACAGAGGGGTTCTTATGTCAGAGGAGGTTTCGGGAACGGAGGGGTTCTTATGTCAGAGGAGGTTTATGGAACAGAGGGGTTCTTATGTCCGATGAGGTTTATGGAACAGAGGGGTTCTTATGTCAGAGGAGGTTTATGGAACAGAGGGGTTCTTATATCAGAGGAGGTTTATGGAACAGAGGGGTTCTTATGTCAGAGGAGGTTTATGGAACAGAGGGGTTCTTATATCAGAGGAGGTTTATGGAACAGATGGGTTCTTATATCAGAGGAGGTTTAGGGAACAGAGGTGTTCTTATGTCAGAGGAGGTTTATGGAACAGAGGGGTTCTTATATCAGAGGAGATTTATGGAAAAGAGGGGTTCTTATATCAGAGGAGGTTTATGGAACAGAGGGGTTCTTATATCAGAGGAGGTTTATGGAAAAGAGGGGTTCTTATATCAGAGGAGGTTTAGGGAACAGAGGGGTTCTTATGTCAGAAGAGGTTTATGGAACAGAGGGGTTCTTATGTCAGAGGAGGTTTATGGAACAGAGGGGTTCTTATGTCAGAGGAGGTTTATGGAACAGAGGGGTTCTTATATCAGAGGAGGTTTATGGAACAGAGGGGTTCTTATGTCAGAGGAGGTTTATGGAACAGAGGGGTTCTTATATCAGAGGAGGTTTATGGAACAGATGGGTTCTTATATCAGAGGAGGTTTAGGGAACAGAGGTGTTCTTATGTCAGAGGAGGTTTATGGAACAGAGGGGTTCTTATATCAGAGGAGATTTATGGAAAAGAGGGGTTCTTATATCAGAGGAGGTTTATGGAACAGAGGGGTTCTTATATCAGAGGAGGTTTATGGAAAAGAGGGGTTCTTATATCAGAGGAGGTTTAGGGAACAGAGGGGTTCTTATGTCAGAGGAGGTTTATGGAACAGAGGGGTTCTTATATCAGAGGTTTATGGAACAGAGGGGTTCTTATATCAGAGGAGGTTTGCGGAACAGAGGGGTTCTTATATCAGGTTTATGGAACAGAGGGTTCTTATATCAGAGGAGGTTTATGGAAAAGAGGGGTTCTTATATCAGAGGAGGTTTAGGGAACAGAGGGTTCTTATCTCAGAGGAGGTTTATGGAACAGAGGGGTTCTTATATCAGAGGTTTATGGAACAGAGGGGTTCTTATATCAGAGGAGGTTTACGGAACAGAGGGGTTCTTATGTCAGAGGAGGTTTATGGAACAGAGGGGTTCTTATATCAGAGGAGGTTTATGGAACAGATGGGTTCTTATATCAGAGGAGGTTTAGGGAACAGAGGTGTTCTTATGTCAGAGGAGGTTTATGGAACAGATGGGTTCTTATATCAGAGGCGACTTCCTACATAAGAGGAGGTTCATATAACAACGGGGGTTCTTATCTTAGAGGAGGGTCAGATAAAGGGGTTCATAGGTCACAGGAGGTTCATATAAGAGAGGAGGGTCTTATAATGGAAGGTGTTTCATAACAGGCCCTTGCTATCAGAGAACGGGCTTACATCACAGTTTCTTCTCATCTGCATGTTCCTGTAAACGAAGATCAAAGGTGTGCACATGTCAAAGGTGTGCACATGTCAAAGGTGTGCACATAAGAGGCATACATAGAAGCTCCAACTTCTGAAATAAAAAGGGGATTTTCTGGTCTGGGTTCATAAGCTCTGGAGCTCCATTGCACTCATTCTTTTGGGGTGCTAAACCAAAGGTCTCGTCATAAAATATCTTAACACAATGCAGCGCAACATCCAGAAGAAGGTCAGCTTAATGAAGTGAAGGTTGAAACATTGTGATCCAGTTGAGGAATGTAATGCATAATATGTGTTTTGTCCTGTTGCATGTCTTAAACTATTCACTTTTTTCTTTTGTATGTATTTTGTGATACATGCCTCCATACATTAAATTACAAGCACTATTCATGAAGGGTGCCAGCCCTTTTCTACCTGTGCAGAGAGTGGCAGAAGTCTGTGGTCACACCCCGCCACAATACGCGTGTAGGGGGCATATTTAATAACCCAACACTGATGTCACACTGATGATTCCTGCTGTAAGACCCCCTCACACATTTATTGAACCCCCACTCCTTTGCTCTGAATACCAGGCGCCCCCTTTTTGGCTTACAGTAAATATGCTTCCACTGAACTGCTCAAAGGCCCGGAACTGTAGATCTCAGAATCTGAGCCGCCTTGCTGCTTTCTGCCAACGTTTGCCCCTGCACCCCAGCTTTACCCCCTCCCTAGCGCTCCCTGCCTTCGGCCCCCGCTCCCCCTCTGCGCCGCTATGTTGACAAATGACAGCAGTGTGTGCCACGGTACCCTCTCCCTCCCCAGCACTCTGCGCCTTTGCTCTTCCCACGTGTGTGTGACCCCCCGCCAGCGCCGCCATGTTGACAGCAGTGTGTGCCACGGTACCCTCTCCCTCCCTCCCCAGCACTCTGCGCCTTTGCTCTTCCCACGTGTGTGTGACACCCCCACCCAGCGCCGCCATGTTGACAGCAGTGTGTGCCAGTGGGCCCCTCTGCCCCTCTGCCCCTCTCCCACCCCAGCACTCTGCTTCTTTACTCCTACCCCGAGTGTGTGGGCTCCACCGCCATGTGGGCAGCAGTGTGTGCCAGGGTACCCCTCTCCAGCACTCTGCGCCCTTGCTTCCCTCCCCCCGTATGTGTGCCCACTCTGCACCCCCTCCGCCGCCATGTTGACACCAGTGTTTGCTCACTTCTTGCTCCTCATGTCTGTGTCTATAGATCTGACCTCGCTGTTTCTCTTTGCAGATTACTGGCTCCCCACTGTCCGTCCAGCTGAATCCGCACAGACAACCACGAACCCCTTTATGGATGCGGCAACAGGCGCTATAAACCCGAGTCCTGCTGGACGCTATACGTGCCTGGCTCCGGGCCCCTGCCGTGCAGAACATTGGGCATCCGCCGAGCTGGACCGTTGGCACCCGGAAATGAAACGTGCTGGACACGCGAGCCCAGCAGAACCCAGCGCACTGCAGAACTTCTCATGCCAGGCTCCAGAACTCTGCTTACCCTGCACCCCTGGCACACCGTGAAACGTGCAGGGCCCAGCACACTGGAATGTGAGACAGCACACGCCCGCCAGACGTGTCCTGGCATAGAGGCCACCACAACTCACTGGATGCACACCACTGTGGACTGAAGAGCTGCAGTGAGTCCAGGCCACAGACCCCAGACCCCCTCTGAGTCCAAGCCACAAACTGAGTCCACGCCACCGACAATGGTAGGCTTCAGACCCCCTCTGAATCCAGCCCACCGACCCCCTCTGATCCAGGTCACAGACCCCCTCTGAGCCAGGTCACAGACCCCCACTGAGTCCAGGCCACAGACCCCCTCTGATCCAGGTCACAGACCCCCTCTGAGTCCAGCCCACAGACCCCCTCTGAGTCCAAGCCACAAACTGAGTCCACGCCACCAACAATGGTAGGCTTCAGACCCCCTCTGAATCCAGCCCACCGACCCCCTCTGATCCAGGTCACAGACCGCCTCTAATCCAGGTCACAGACCCCCTCTGATCCAGGTCACAGACCCCCACTGAGTCCAGGCCACAGACCCCCTCTGATCCAGGTCACAGACCCCCTCTGATCCAGGTCACAGACCCCCTCTGATCCAGCCCACAGACCCCCTCTGAACCCACGCTTCCGACAATGGTAGGCTTCAGACCCCCTCTGAATCCAGCCCACCGACCCCCTCTGATCCAGGTCACAGACCCCCTCTGATCCAGGTCACAGACCCCCACTGAGTCCAGGCTACAGACCCCCTCTGATCCAGGTCACAGACCCCCTCTGATCCAGCCCACAGACCCCCTCTGAGTCCAGGCCACCGACAATGGTAGGCTTCAGACCCCCTCTGAATCCAGCCCAGAGACCCCCTCTGATCCAGGTCACAGACCCCCTCTGATCCAGCCCACATACCCCCTCTGATCCAGGACACAGACCCCCTCTGATCCAGCCCACAGACCCCCTCTGATCCAGGTCACAGACCCCCTCTGAGTCCAGGCCACAGACCCCCTCTGATCCAGGTCACAGACCCCCTCTGATCCAGCCCACAGACCACCTCTGAGTCCAGGCCACCGACAATGGTAGGCTTCAGACCCCCTCTGAATCCAGCCACAGACCCCCTCTGATCCAGGTCACAGACCCCCTCTGATCCAGGTCACAGACCCCCTCTGATCCAGCCCACAGCCCCCCTCTGATCCAGGTCCCAGACCCCCTCTGATCCAGCCCACAGACCCCCTCTGAGTCCAGGCCACAGACCCCCTCTGATCCAGGTCAACAGGCCCCCTCTGATCCAGGTCACAGACCCCCTCTGATCCAGGTCACAGACCCCCTCTGAGTCCAGGCCACCGACAATGGTGGGCTTCAGACCCCCTCTGAATCCAGGCCACAGGCATAGTGGACAGCAAAACCGGCTGAATCCAGACCAAAAGAATGCCAACACCACAGCACTGCTGAACCCAGGACCTTGTCATGCTGGGCACCAACAAACCTCTGAACCCAGCATGAGCCAGCAGAACCCAGAATTCACCATACTTGCCATCAGAACCCTGCTGATCCCAGAACCCTACCATGCTGGACACCAAAGTACTGCAGCGCCCAGAAGCCCACACAACGAGCAGCAGAACCTGGTCGAACCCAGAACCCTGCCGTGCTGGACATTGGAACGAGGGTGGTCCTGGCGTCCCACTTGCTTGACCATCAGTCCTTACTGAGCCATCACCCCTAAAGACTCGCCATAAACCCCCTCACAAAGCCTGGACCTCTGTCTTGCTGGGCACAGGGGCACCCGGACGCACCCCTCAAAAAACAGAAAGTAAAGTGTTGGGAGGGGGCAGAGGCCGGCCCATCCAGAGTCCGTCCTGGATTTTGCACTAAGAGGGGAAGGGTGGTCAGTGGGTGAAGGGCAAAGACTGACTTACTCTTGAGAGCACTGGATGCCCAGAAGCCACTTTATGATGGAACTGTTAAGGACAACTATTCCTTAGTCAACTGGTGTCTCTGACGCCGGCTAGGGCTGGGGAGAGTCAGTCACTCAAGGCGCAGATTTGATTCGTAGACTACCATTTAATTGTTGATGTATGTTCTCGTCCGTATTGTCAGAGTATCATAGAATTGACTATATTTGGCACGTCTGAGTTCTGCTGGCAGAGAGGCCAGCGATTGAATGGGTACGGAGGCTTCATTATCATAACCCAGTCATCGGAACGGCCACACGTTGGCAGTTTGAGTAGCCCCGCACTTCTGAGTGAATACGTCTTTGGTGCTTTCAACCATGCAGTTTTCACCGTAGCCCTAATGTCACCTAGGCGCCTAGATGCCAGTCAGTCGGAAGGGTGCACTATACAGGAACCTCAGTCATCGGGGAGATTTAATAAAAAGGCAGAGCTTTCGGGTGTCCCCTAAAGTCGCACACAGCAGAAGGGAAACGTGATCCCTTATACACTACGGACTCGAGAATTTTCACGGAGGTGCAAGAAACCTCTCCTGCCAAATGTTTGCACAAGCCCCCCCCCTGCCTAGCCCTACCTCCCTTCCTTCCTTCCATATACGTCGATCTTGCTTTAACTCCTCCCGTGTTCTCTTCTCCTTCCATGTTTGTTTCTTTTTCTCTTTAATTTGTCCCCTCCTCCCCCAGTTCCCTTTCCTTCATTTCCCCCGTTTCTGTCTCGCTCACTCCTGAATTTAATCCCTCCGGGACCCTGGAGTGCCTTCTCACACATCCCCGTCAATGAACCCAAACGGGGCAGGAATTTATGGCCGAGCTGCGTAAACATGACAGGAGCCTGGGCTGAGCTTGCGCGCGCCCGGGGGTCCGCGAGGCAAATGGGGGCCGCAGAGAGAGGGCTGGGGAGGGCATGTCTAAAATACCCCTCCGCATGAAGGGCAGACTCTTCTCTCGGGGTAGGAGTATCGCATGGGGGGTGTGAGTCTCGGCAGCACCTGGAGAGGGTCTCATGCGTCCAGCAGTACCCCGGAGACACTGCAACGGCGAGGGGTGTCTCTGCTGCACACTGGGGAGGTCTCATAGGTTCTAGCACCGTCTGACACTCTCTCCTTCTGAAGGGATCTCTGTTGCACACTGATGGGGTCTCATAGGTTCTAGCAACATCTGACACTCTCTCCTTCTGAAGGGGTCTCTCTACTGCACACTGAGAGTCCAGCAGTACTTATGACACTCTCCCATGGTAAGAGGTGTCTCTGCTGCACCGAGAGGGTCTGACACTCTCTCCTTCTGAAGGGGTCTCTTCTGCACACTGAGTGGTCTCATGGAGTCTATCAGTTCTTCTGGGAAGGTGTCTCTGCGGCACCTGGAATGGGTCTGACACTCTCTCCTTCTGAAGGGGTCTCTTCTGCACACCGAGGGGGTCTCATAGAGTGCAACAGTACTTATGACACTCCCCCATGGTAAGAGGTGTGTCTGCTGCTCCCGAAGAGGGTCTGACACTCTCTCCTTCTGAAGGGGTCTCTTCTGCACACTGAGAGGGGGGTCTCATGGAGTCCAGCAGTACTTATGACACTCTCCCATGGTAAGGGGTGTCTCTGCTGCTCCTGGAGAGGGTCTGACACTCTCTCCTTCTGAAGGGGTCTCTTCTGCACACTGAGGGGGTCTCATAGAGTGCAACAGTACTTCTTACACTCTCCCATGGTAAGGGGTGTCTCTGCTGCTCCTGGAGAGGGTCTGACACTCTCCCATGGTAAGGGGTGTCTCTGCTGCTCCTGGAGAGGGTCTGACACTCTCCCATGGTAAGGGGTATCTCTGGTGCTCCTGGAGGCTCTGATGCCCTTATGACACTCTCCCATGGTAAGGGGTGTCTCTGCTGCTCCTGGAGAGGGTCTGACACTCTCTCCTTCTGAAGGGGTCTCTTCTGCACACTGAGGGGGTCTCATAGAGTGCAACAGTACTTCTTACACTCTCCCATGGTAAGGGGTGTCTCTGCTGCACCGAGAGGGTCTGACACTCTCTCCTTCTGAAGGGGTCTCTTCTGCACACTGAGGGGGTCTCATAGAGTGCAACAGTACTTCTTACACTCTCCCATGGTAAGGGGTGTCTCTGCTGCTCCTGGAGAGGGTCTGACACTCTCTCCTTCTGAAGGGGTCTCTTCTGCACACTGAGGGGGTCTCATAGAGTGCAACAGTACTTCTTACACTCTCCCATGGTAAGGGGTGTCTCAGCTGCACCTGGAGAGGTTCTGACACTCTCTCCTTCTGAAGGGGTCTCTGCTGCTCACTGAGGGGGGTCTCATAGAGTCCACCAGTTCTTTTGACACTCTCCCATGGGGAAGGTGTCTCTGCTGGACCCAGAGAGGGTCCCGTAGACTCAAGTAGTACCTCTGACACTCTGCTATGGAGGGGGTGTCTCTGCTGCACATCTAGTGTGTCTCGTGGGCTCCAGCGATACCTCTATGACACCCCACACCCCGCTGAAGGGAGGTCTCTTGAGGGGGGCTCTTGGACTCCAGCAGTACCCCTGACATTCTCCCCTGCTGAGTGGGCAGTCTTTGCGGCACTGGGAGAAGGTCTCCTGGGCTCCAGCCCTCCCTCTAACACTCTCCGCTGCTGAAGGGCTCTCTGATGCTCACTGAGCTGGCCTCAGGAACCTCAGTATTACCCTTGGCACTCTCTCACGGTAGTGGGCAGTCTCTGTTGCACCTGTAGAGCGTCTCATAGACTCCGGCAGTAGCCCTGGCACTCTCTCACGGTAGTGGGCAGTCTCTGTTGCACCTGTAGAGCGTCTCATGGGCTCGAGAAGTACATCTGACGATCTTCCATGGTGAGGCGTGTCTCTACTGCTCCTGGAGAGGGTCTCATTAGCTCAAGCAATCCCTCTGACACTCACTCACCCATGTTAGTTTGTCTCAGCTGCACCCGAGAGGGTCTCCCGGGCTCCAGTACTACCTCTGACACTCTCCCATGGTGAGGGGTGTCTCCGCTGCACCTGGAGAGGGTCTCATGAGCAAAAGCATTCCCTCTGACACTCACTCTCCCATGTTAGTTTCTCAGCTGCACGCGAGAGGGTCTCCCGGGCTCCAGTACTACCTCTGACACTCTCCCATGGTGAGGGGTGTCTCTGCTGCAGTTGAGTGGGTCACATGAGTACCACCACCATCTTCCTGCTGTCTCCCTCAGGACCTGTCACTGCCTTCTCCTGCTGTGCTGTACTAATGCCTGCCTGCTCCCCACAGCACACATCCCTCAATAGCCCAATCAGTGTGGTACCCTGAATGTCCAGTGGGTGTCACTGCAGTACCAGTATCTTTCTACCTGCTCCCTTAGAGACTGCCTTATCCTGCCCTGCTGTACTAATGCCTGTCAGCTCCGTTCGTCACACCCCCAGTATTCCAATCAGTGTGGTACCCTGAATGTCCAGTAGACGTCGCTGTAGCACCAGTGCATATCTGCTTCTAGATAGGCTTCTGGGAAATGTTAAGGATCCCCACACAATTTGTAGATATATTCAAATTATGAGAAATTCATGAAATTTCTCAAATTATGCAGATGTGAAATTTTGCACGTTTTTCAATGGGGCACTTGTTTGAGCTGAAAATGTCTCTTGCCGAAGACATTTTCTCCTCTAATCAGTCCACCTGCTAGTATCGTAAGTGACTTTCCAATGTAAAGTATGCACTCACTTTCCCAAAAAATGATCAGCACACACTTATTCCCAAACATAGTTCAGTTTACTAAGACTAGTGTCTTTCATAAGGTCAAAAGTTACAAGAAATAATGTTCTTGGACATATGCGGTGGAATTTTAAATGATTCTTTATTCTTTTACTCTTCACAAAGTAGCCAACGCGTTTCGTCCTTATATGGGACTTCTTCAGGGCTCAAACAGGTATTATCCTTATACACTGATGTTTCTGTTCCAAAATTTAGAGGCAAGACAATCTTGTTCTGCATCAAAGGTAAAGCGATTCTAAGAGTCCAGTAATTCCAAAATTAGCCATATTCTTAGTCAGATATTTTGTCAGTTTTTCAGGCCAATGTCGGCCACCGCATCTATTACAACGCGGTCAAGGCAACAGACCGCCCTCCTCCAACTCTTCTCTGTCGATAATGTCAAAAAAAAAAAAAAAGCTTTTTTGATGCAGAACAAGATTGTCTTGCCTCTAAATTTTGGAACAGAAATATCAGTGTATAAGGATAATACCTGTTTGGAAATTGTTTATGTGAATTGTATTCACTATTGAGAAATTATGCGGTCTTTTTTCTCTTGATCTCTGCACCACGAAAAATAGAATCCCACCAACATAACAGGTGTGGTATTGTGTCCAAGACCTCTTTGTAAATTGTTTATGCACTCACTTTCAACTTCAATGTGAAATACTAGAAATGTAATTTTGCAAATGCTAATGTTTGCAGTTTGCGTGAATTTTTGTGTGTGATTTCGCACACCAATATCACAATCTCAGTCCCTCAGTCACTGCCCTAAGCTGTCTGTAGCTGTCTGTTTCTACCCTCTGTACTTCTGTACCTCAGTAACTGCTTTATACTGAACAGCCACACTTCACTCTCCTCTCTCCAGATAAATTCCTCACACACCTTCCAAGACCACTGCTGCAGGACTGCCTCCCCTCCCTCGCCCCCAGGCTCCAGCCCTGATTCATGTAAATACTGCCTTAATCTGATGTTTTTGTTCATTTTCTCATTTTCTTTCGTTTACCATTTTTTAATGGAAAGAGTTGCACTGAAATGTATGTTTTTATAAAAATATCAAATAAAACTAAAAAAACAAATAGAAATATTGTGTGGTTGCATCATTTTTTTTAGTTGAAAAGGAGATTTTATTGATATAATATAAAACATCTCAAAACAATACAGAAATAGAAGATAAAATCTAGTTATATAAGGTTGTTAAGTTGATACGGGGGAGGAGAAAAAAAAGGGGAGGGAATAAAAGACATTCGTTTATATTTAGTTTAACATAACCACTTATATACTTACTAATTCCTAACAAATAGCATAAAGAAAGAAATTCAATACAAGATTTAAATAACAGTTGTTATGAAATATAGTAATAAACATAATCATGGGGGTTTAGGTACTTCTTCAACTCGGGGGTTATGAACTTGTGTTGTATTTGCAGATGAGTCTCGGAAATGAGTGATGGGTGAGCACAGGAAATCTCTTTTCATCGCAAGGGAAATGGGATAAACATATGCTCTAGTTAATCTGTGCTTATAACAAACACCATACCACCAGGCTCGGTAAGAAATAGTGAAGTATCTTTCTATGCCCTGGTAATCTGTTGGAAAGCAACTGCAAGAAGTAAATCTATAATATGAAAGTTGTTTGAGTGCAAAGCCCAGTCATCAGATACACTGCCTAGAAATATATTAACGAAAGTAAAAGGGATTTGTGTATGAAAAATGTTATTGATTTGTTTCCAAACTTGTTTCCGAAGGTTGTGGATATGAGGGCATATAAATAACATGTGTTTTAAGTCTGCTGGAGTCGTATTACAAGACCAGCAAGAGGGAGAAAGAGTAGGATTTATTTTATGTAATAAAGCAGGGGTAAGCAGAAGTCTGTTGTAAACAAAAAATAAAGTTTTGGTGTTGGCAGGTCTAGAAGATTTCCTAATTTTAATCCAGACCCTATTCCAAGTAAGAATGGAAAGGGAAAGCTGGAGATCAGTTTCCCAGGAAAGTTCAACCTCTGTTTTATTTCGAGTGACTGGAGAAGAAGTTAAGTGTTTGTACACTTGGGATGCAGACGGAGAAAGAGATAAAACTGAAAGAACATTAGGAGGTGAAGATGAAGGAGTAGAAATATGAGCCAAACGATTACAAGTTGATTGCATCAATCAAGTTAAAGACTGGTATTTAGATGCATAAGAAGTAGGTAAAGAAAAACGTGATTGAGCATCTATAAAAGTTATACATGTATTACCTTGAAAAAGTTGATGAACCCAATTGAGCCCTTTAACATGCCAATTTTTCCCAAAAATAATTCTATTATTAATTTAAAGATATTTATTGTACTATATTGAAGATTGCAAAAATTGATCGGAGTGGTTGCATAATTACTGTAAGACAATGGGACTGGTTGGTCCAGTTGTTCATGGACTGGGGCTCACTGGCAGCAAGGCCACCCTTATAACAAGTACTGCTGTTTGCCCTTGACCCACAGGAGCCGGATACTACTGCAAACCTACTGAGTGGACAGTCTGCCGAGGAACTCGGGAGAGGGGAAGAGGCCTTGGCGAACAAGATGTTTGGTGGTGGTCAGAGCAGGGGCGTAACGGAAGCCCCCAAGGGTCGGAGGTGTGAGGGGGTACTCCCTTCACCTAAATGGGGCCCTCCTTGGGCTGGCCAGCTGAAAACAAATAAAACACTGAGAAGCAGCAAGGCAGTTACAGACTGGGTAATGGATGCCTCCTCACCTTACCTTGCAGGGGACCCCCTGAAGTTTTGTTATGCCATGGGTCACTGGGTCAGTGTTTAATGATCTGGCAATGTTCTGTGGAGGACCAGTGAGAAGCGAAACAAAAGGAAAAGCATGGCGGTCATCAGTGATCCCCTAAGGAAGTCCCGCACATGGTAACAAAGAAAGTCAAAGCTCATAAAGAAAAGTCACTGAAAGGGAATTCATTATTTAGAGTAACTAACATCCAGTGTGTGTAACAAACACAGATACCAACAATAACACGAAGGGGATTGTGGGTAAAGCACTCAGGAGCTCCAGACAGTAACACGAAAGCTAAGAAAAGTCTTCACCAACAAGTCATGCCAAGATACTGTCTGTAAAACATTCATACGAGTAAGGAGCGGATAACTGTTGATGGCATAAAAGGTAATATAAGACAATACTCAGAGTGGACCAGAAACACCAGCAAGGCTGCCAGCTTTGACATGAATCCTGGAGATCGCAAGGGCATGTAAGGTGGTAACAGCGCGGGTGTTGGCGTTAATACCCTGCCATGATCGACAAGGAGTTAGAGTGGAATAGTGCGTAAAGGGAAAGAAGGGAATCTGATAACTATTGGCAGAAAGTGAACAAACATATCATACAAGAAAACAGGGACCTATGGGAGCAGGGATTCTAAGGCGGTGCACTGGGAAACTAGGAAACAAACGCAAACAGTGAGAACACAGTATCAACTGAAAGAGTGGAAGATCAATAATAAAGGTGTCCTGAATCATTGCTGCGCTGGCAACAAATCAATTATTCTAACGAGTGCTAGATCTGTAAACAAAGAATACCCTGCTGAACAAGGAGACCAGGGTGCGCTGAAGACAGTTCTAGCTCTGTAAACAATGGCAGACTCCTAACGAGTGCCAGATCTGTAAACAAAGAATACACTGCTGAACAAGAGACCAGGGTGCAATGAATGGCAGTTCTAGCTCTGTAAACAATGGCAGACTCCTAACGAGTGCCAGATCTGTAAACAAAGAATACACTGCTGAGCAAGAGACCAGGGTGCGCTGAAGGCAGTTCTAGCTCTGTAAACAATGGCAGACTCCTAACGAGTGCCAGATCTGTAAATAAAGAATACACTGCTGAACAAGAGACCAGGGTGCGCTGAAGACAGTTCTAGCTCTCTAAACAATGGCAGACTGCTAATGAGTGCCAGATCTGTAAACAAAGAATACCCTGCTGAACAAGAGACCAGGGAGCGCTGAAGGCAGTTCTAGCTCTCTAAACAATGGCAGACTGCTAATGAGTGCCAGATCTGTAAACAAAGAATACACTGCTGAACAAGAGACCAGGGTGCGCTGAAGGCAGTTCTAGTTCTGTAAACAACGGCAGGCTCCTAACGAGTGCCAGATCTGCAAAGAAAGAATACACTGCTGAACAAGAGACCAGGGTGCGCTGAAGGCAGTTCTAGCTCTGTAAACAATGGCAGACTCCTAACGAGTGCCAGATTTGTAAACAAAGAATACCCTGCTGAACAAGAGACCAGGATGAACAGAAGGCAGTTCTAGCTCTGTAAACAATGGCAAACTGCTAACGAGTGCTAGATCTGTAAACAAAGAATACACTGCTGAACCGGAGACCAGGGTGCACTGAAAGACAGTTCTAGCTCTGTAAACAACAGCAGATTGCTAGCTAGATCTGTAAAACAAAGAATACACTGCTGAACCGGAGATCAGGGTGCACTGAAAGACAGTTCTATCTCTGTAAACAACAGCAGATTGATAGCCAGTGTTAGATCTGTAAACAAAGAACGCCCTGCGGAACCGGAAACCAGGGTGCACTGAAAGACAGTTCTAGCTCAGTTAACAATGGCAGACTCCTAACAAGTGCTAGATCTATAAACAAAGAATACTTTGCTGAACCAGAGTCCAGGGTGCACTGAAAGGCAGTTCTAGCTCTATAAACAATGGCAGAGTCCTAACGAGTGCTAGATCTGTAAACAAAGAATACTTTGCTGAACCGGAGACCAGGGTGCACTAAATGGCAGTTCTAGCTCTGTAAACAATGGCAGACTCCTAACGAGTGCCAGATCTGTAAACAAAGAATATCCTGCTGAACAAGAGACCAAGGTATGCTGAAGGCAGTTCTAGCTCTGTAAACAATGGCAGACTGATAACGAGTGCCAGATCTTTAAACAAAGAATACCCTGCTGAACAATAGACCAGGAGGAGCTGAAGACAGTTTCTAGCTATGTAAACAATGGCAGACTCCTAACGAGTGCCAGATCTGTAAACAAAGAATATCCTGCTGGCTGAACAAGAGACCAGGGCGCGCTGAAGGAAGTTATAGCTCTGTAAACAATGGCAGACTCCTAACGAGTGCCAGATCTGTAAACAAAGAATACCCTGCTGAACAAGAGACCAGGGCGCGCTGAAGGAAGTTATAGCTCAGTAAACAATGGCAGACTCCTAACGAGTGCCAGATCTGTAAACAAAGAATACCCTGCTGGACAAGAGACCAGGGTGCGCTGAAGGCAGTTCTAGCTCTGTAAACAATGGCAGACTCCTAACGAGTGCCAGATTTGTAAACAAAGAATACCCTGCTGAACAAGAGACCAGGGTGCGCTGAAGGCAGTTCTAGCTCTGTAAACAATGGCAGCCTGCTAATGAGTGCCACATCTCTAAATAAAGAATACACTGCTGAACAAGAGACCAGGGTGCGCTGAAGGCAGTTCTAGCTCTGTAAACAATGGCAGACTGCTAACGAGTGCCAGATCTGTAAACAAAGAATACACTGCTAAACAAGAGACCAGGATGAGCTGAAGACAGTTCTAGCTCTGTAAACAACAGCAGATTGCTAGCTAGATCTGTTAAACAAAGAATACACTGCTGAACCGGAGACCAGGGTGCACTGAAAGACAGTTCTAGCTCTGTAAACAACAGCAGATTGATAGCCAGTGTTAGATCTGTAAACAAAGAACTCCCAGCTGAACCGGAGACCAGAGTGCACTGAAAGACAGTTCTAGCTCAGTAAACAATGGCAGACTCCTAACAAGTGCTAGATCTATAAACAAAGAATAATTTGCTGAACCAGAGACCAGGGTGCACTGAAAGGCAGTTCTAGCTCTATATACAACGGCAGACTCTTAACGAATGCTAGATCTGTAAACAAAGAATACTTTGCTGAACCGGAGACCAGGGTGCACTGAATGGCAGTTCTAGCTCTGTAAACAACGGCAGACTCCTAACGAGTGCCATATTTCTAAACAAAGAGTACTCTGCTGAACAGGAGACTATGGCAGACTCCTAACGAGTGCCAGATCTGTAAACAAAGAATATGCTGCTGAACCGGAGACCAGGGTGCACTGAAAGGTATTTCTAGCTCTGCAAACAATGGCAGATTGCTAACAGAGTGCTAGATCTGTAAACAAAGACTACACTGCTGAACCGGAGACCAGGGTGCACCGAAAGACAGTTCTAGCTCTGTAAATAATGACAGGCTCCTAATGAGTGCCAGAGCTTTAAACAAAGAAAACTCTACTGAGCAAGAGACCAGGGTGCACTGAAAGGCTGTTCTAGCTCTGTAAACAACGGCAGACTCCTAAGGAGTGCTAGATCTGTAAACCTAGAATCCTCTGCTGAACAGGAGACCAGGATGCATTGAAAGACAATACCAGCCCCGTGAACAAGGAACCCTAGTAAACAGTTCTAGCTCTTTAAAGAAGAGTACACTGCAAGACAGTGCTAGCTTTTGGGAACATGAATGCATTGCAAGAGAGTGCAGGTTCAAGAAAGACAGTGCTAGCTCTGTTAACAATGAGAGACTGCTAGATGGTGCTAGCCCAGAAACAAGGGTGTGCAGCAAGATAGTGCTAGATAAGGAAACAAGTGTGTACTGCAAGACAGAGCCAAATCAGGAAACGGGGGGCACTTCAAGACAGAGCCAGTTCAGGAAACAGGGGGAACTGCAGGACAGACCTAGTTATGGGAAGAGGGATACATTTCAAAACAGCGCTAGCTCAGGAAGCAAGGTGTAGGAAAGTAGGATCTGCTTCTTATGGTTACCCCCACTTTTTGCTTTATGTAACACTGTTTTTGACTAGTCTGACTGGGATACTGCTAATCAGGACCCCAGTCTATCTGCTTTCTCCCTAAACAGTTATGTTATGTACCTAGGTACACTCCAGATTGGATACTGGGGTACCCTTGTCAGTCCCTAGTATATGGTACACATGTACCCAGGGCATAGGTACCCCAGAGGCCTCCCATGGGCTGAAGCATGCATTATGCCACCCATGAGAGGCCAAGCAAAATGGAACTATAGGCCTGCCATTGCAGCCTGTGTAAGTTGGTGCATGCACCACTTACTTAAGATATAGGTTTTCTATATCTAAGGGTCACTGCACTTAAAACCTATAAGTCACCCCTCTAGCAGGCCTTTAGAATCCTGAGGGCAGGGTGCTTGGTTCTAAGTGAGCGGGGCCCTGCAGCCTACGGAGCCCATTCTCCCGGGTTGTCTGTGAAGCAGCCATCTACTACTAGAGAGGGGCATTATGCGACACGTGATGACCAACTCTAAAACGGCTGAAACAAACCCTATCGTGTTTGGTGTCAAACATGTTGGAATCATACCCCCACCGGTAACCGGTGTGGGAGGTATAATTCCACCCCTCAGAAGTGTGCTTCGTGGGGTCCCTGGTTTTCCCGGTCCCAGCCTTCTAGCTCCGGACAGCACGAAATGGTTGCTGCTGACCAGAGACACATTTCTGCCCTCCTGCTGCTGAGCCAAGCTTGAGCTGGGCAAGGCAGAACAATAGGCATCCTGTCACAGGCAGGTGTGATCACCTCCCAGACAGGATTTAGTGTATTAGGGCTGTGTGGGTGCACATGCCAGCGACTGAAAGTCTGCATGAGGGGCACATTTGGTGTCCCTGTGCATAGTCCAGTTCAAATCAGTCCTGGGAGCCGTTGGCTCCCACTCTGGCACAAAACTGGACAAAGGACATGGGAGTAATCTCCCCCCTGTCCAGACCCTCCCCTGGGAGGGTCCCCTGAATCTTTCCAACCCTGTCCTGTGGGTACTTAAGGGCTTACTTGGCTGTTGGACCTTAGATTCATCGTGGAAAAGATTCAGAACTGAAACCACTGCACTTCAACCGTCTGGGCACTCTGGACTTCGTTTAGGCCTGACTTCGTCTCCCTCTCAGTCTGCTGCATCGTCTGAGCCTGTGCACCGTACAGGATCCGTGCAGGACCTGTGGAGCATTCAAGACCCCTGAAGGTAATCTCCCTTGGAGTGAAGGAGTTACTCCCCTGCATGTGCAGGCACCGCAACACTGCTGACCTGTCTGCTGATCCCGAGCTCCTACAGACTCCAAAAGGCTCAGCAAAACAGGAGGTGGGTTTCTACGTCCCTCGACATCCGAGCTGCCCTCTCACCGAGTTTGAGGTCAGAATCCCTCGCTGGGGCTGCAGTACCCGAACCCCTGTGCACCGCGTACTTTTGCAAGTGCAGGTGCTTATTGGCAATCCTGCGATAAGTTCATTGGGCTCCAAGTAGCCCCAACCTCTGGCGTCTTCTTCCACAAAAATCTTCAACCACCTCGCACCGTGTGCACCGTGGCCTGTCGTTTTGTGAAGCTGCTCGAGGTCCTCTCGCGACTTCTGTGCCTCCGGCCTGTGGGTCCAATTGAGGGTAAACTTTGCTTTTCCTGGGCTCCCCTGGTTGCTCCAGGCTTGCCCCAACTCCCCTGGCTGTGGTGAGTACCCTGGACCTTGCTGGTCCGAACAGTACACTTCCTTGACCTTTTGCGTGGGTTGCTGTTGCCAAGGCTTGTTGGTGCTCCCGCTGGACACCGACCCCTCAGCACTCGACATCCTTCGAGGGACAGCTCATATCTGGCTCCTGGTTATCCTTAACATCGCCTGGTCCCCGTAGCTGCAGAGTCAAGGTCACCGTCAACTACCCTGAAGCATCCGACATCGGTTGGCATTCATCTACCGAGCCCCTGGTCACTCTCAAGTGACCCAGACTCTGTCCCCTCTGCTTTCATGTACTCTTCGACAAGCATCTATGTTTGGATTGCAACGGACATTCTTCTCCCTTCTAGCAGCGCCTCTTCTTCAAAGTCCTCCATTGGGTTCGACAGCGGTTTCCGACGCCAATTCACACCTATGCACCCGGCTTCCCTGGGTTAGGTAACTTCGGTACTTTGGTATCCACGGGTGGGGTGGCTCTCCAACCTTCTGTCTTCCACGGGGTTTTGTCGTAGTCCACTGGAAAGGATCCCTAATCTTTAAACCTCCAACCGCGACTTTCACATAGAGTTGTACGGAGCACGCGGTCATGTTCCCACACTGCACCCGTCCTCCGTGGGGTCCCTATCTACTCACCTTGGGTGGTTCCTTGGGGTCCCAACAATTCTACATCCTTTCGACCCCGTCCTGACTCGAGGCATGGTTCTTATACCACTTTCTTAGTATATGGTTTGCTCTCCCCCTGGAGCCCGCTGTGTATTAGTGCTATTTACTGTGATTTCTTTGCTATACTATTGTGTGCTTTGTGTCTACCTCCGTGTGGGAGATACTGGAACATACTAGAGAGTATTCTATAATAGATACATATTTTTATAAATACCTTGTATGGTTCTCTTTCATTTAATCTATACTATAAAATTGCATTCTGGTAAAACAAGCTGCTTTACACTCCTTCTGGACTAAGCCTGAAGGCTGCTCTCCACAGCTACCACTTGGAGAGCTTTCTAAGAATGTCTGAGACCTCTTAAATCACCATAAGAGTTGTCTGGACTGGTGCAAGGTGCCCACTTACATTAGTGGACAGCATATACCAGGCCAGCCTTTCACACAAGGATACACTGATAAACAGTGCTATATCTGGGAACAAGGGTACTCTGCTAGACAGGGCTAGCTCAAGAAACAAGTGTGCTCTACAAGACAGCGCTAGCTCAGGAAGCAAGAATACACTGCTAAACAGTGCAATCTCTGGTAGAAAGGGTACTCTGCAAGACAGTGCTAGCTCAAGAAACAAGTGTGCACTACAAGACAGCGCTAGCTCAGGAAGCAAGAATACACTGCTAAACAGTGCAATCTCTGGTAGAAAGGGTACTCTGCAAGACAGTGCTAGCTCAAGAAACAAGTGTGCACTACAAGAAAGCGCTTGCTCAGGAAACAAGAATACACTGCTAAACAGTGCAATCTCTGGTAGAAAGGGTACTCTGCAAGACAGTGCTAGCTCAAGAAACAAGTGTGCACTACAAGAAAGCGCTTGCTCAGGAAACAAGAATACACTGCTAAACAGTGCAATCTCTGGTAGAAAGGGTACTCTGCAAGACAGTGCTAGCTCAAGAAACAAGTGTGCACTACAAGAAAGCGCTTGCTCAGGAAACAAGAATACACTGCTAAACAGTGCAATCTCTGGTAGAAAGGGTACTCTGCAAGACAGTGCTAGCTCAAGAAACAAGTGTGCACTACAAGAAAGCGCTTGCTCAGGAAACAAGAATACACTGCTAAACAGTGCAATCTCTGGTAGAAAGGGTACTCTGCAAGACAGTGCTAGCTCAAGAAACAAGTGTGCACTACAAGAAAGCGCTTGCTCAGGAAACAAGAATACACTGCTAAACAGTGCTATCTCTGGAAAGCTGTGCAGACAGAATATCGAGTTGGAAATGTCGACCTACAGAAATATCGAGTCCTAAATATCATGAGTCAGAAATATCGACAGCAAGAATATCGGGGTCAAGAATAGCGACTTGAAGGTAAGAAATACAGTTTTTAAAAATATAGAAGCCATTAATATCGTTTGCAAAAATATAGTTGTTTAAAATATCGATTTTTTAATTTGTGTTATGTATTTTAGTATATATTTTAAATGTATGTGATGTATTTTTTTTGTATAGGAATTGTTTATGTTTTTTAATATATGTGTTAAATTTTTAGTAGTTATCAATTTTATTTTAATGACATTTTTGTGTTTTTTAGTTCCGTAGCTGGTTGTGGGTTTATAGGGGAATAGGGTGGGAAGTAATTTATTTATAATAAATTAATGAATATCTTTTATTTATTAATATTTAATTGAGATTTTATAGTGTTCATTGTGGGAAGTAATTTATTATTTATTAATTGGTTGTAAATCAATATTAATTAATTAATTGCTAATTAATTATGGTAATTCTGTAACTTTTTTAGGTGCAGGTTGTGGGGTATATAGGGGTAAAGGGTGGGAAGTAATTTATTTTTAATTAATTAATAATTAGTTGTTAATTGATATTAATTAATTTATTGAAAATTAATTATGGAAATTGTGTAATTAATTTTAGGTGCGGGTTGTGGGGTTTTTAGGGGTAAAGGGTGGGAAGTAATTTATGTTTAATTAATTAATAATTAGTTGTTAATAAATATTAATTCATTAATTGTAAATTAGTTATAGAAATTGTGTAATTAATTTTAGGTGAGGGCTGTGGGCCTTATAGGGGTAAAGGGCGGGAAGTAATTTATGTTTCATTAATTAATAATTATTTCTTAATTAATATTAATTAATTAATTAAAAATTAAATATGGAAATTGTGTAAATAATTTTAGGTGTGGGTTGTGGGTTTTATAGGGGTGAAGGGTGGGAAGTAATTTATATTTTTTAATTAATAATCAGTTGATCATTAATATTAATTAATTAATTGATGTTTAATTAGGGTAATTGTTTATTTTTTGTGTGTGGGTTTTACTTTTATAGGGGTAAAGGGTGGGGAGTAAATTCATTTTACTTACTTTATAATTAATTGTTAAACACTATTAGTTTTTAAATTGAAAATAAGTTTTAATTGTGTAATTAATTTTTTTAAAGTTTAAATTTAGCTGTGGTTTGTGGGGGTTATAGGGGCAAAGTGTGGGAAGTTTATGGTCCTGAGGGATCAGGGTTGTCATGTTCGATGGTTGCCAGGAGCTATTCTCTCCTTGGTAAGGACGCTGACCAATCACTTACCCAGGCATGCACCCTGCCCACCCACTCAAAAGGTGCCATCTTGGACTGGATAATCGCTAAGGCATCGGCGGTTAGGCTGAATTCTATAGAGCCTTGCGACTGGTCAGACCACCACGCTATCACCTTCATAATACCGGACTACCGCATGAAAAGACTTGGGCAACCGGTGAAACCTAAACGCTGGCTCAGAGACACTAAGAACCTTGACCTCGAGAAGCTGACTACTCGCTGCAAGAACGACCTTCACCCCTCCCCCCCAAATCTATCTACGGTCAACGACCTCACAGAGCACTACAACTCAACTATGACCAACATTTTGGATGATCCAGCCCCGCTAAAGCTCAAAAGGTCCCTAACCAAAGATAAAAACCCCTGGTTCAGCGGACCCCTCAATAGCGAAAGGAGAGCTCTCCGACTCAAAGAAAGGAACTGGAGACAGCATCCCTCAGCCTCCCAACTTAAACTTCTACGCCAGGCCAGAAATACCTATAACAAGAATATCCTCACGTCCAAAAAAGAGTTCTTCAGGTCAGAACTGGAGAATGCCAAGAACAGACCCCGCAAACTCTTCGAATTAGTCAAATTCCAATCTAACAAGCTAGCGAAGTCATCCAAAGAAACTACTAAATCCCTAATTACCTGCGATGAGTTCTCCTCCTTCACAACCAAAATCAACTCGCTAGGAATTGAACTTAATGCTACCTCAATCTCCCCTCCTCCTACTACCGAGTCCCATCTCTCATCTCGTCCCCTCCTAGCAACACCCAAAAACAAGGCTCACTGGTCCAACTTCGAACTTTATGATGACCATTCCATCTCGAAAATTCTATCCTCCTTAAAACCGAACACCCACTTCAACGACCCCCTCCCCGCCAACTGCTTGGCAGCGACCTCCCTACTCATCGTTCCCATCTGGACCACAATTATCAACGCTTCCCTTCTTCAAGGGTCCATACCTGACTCTGAAAACCGGGCAAGTCATCCCCATCCTAAAAAACCCACTCTGAATCCGGAAATTCCAGACAGCTTCAGACCAATTTCGAAAATACCTCTTTTTGCGAAAGTACTGGAGAAATGTGTGCAGCTACAACTGAGCCAGCACATCGCTAATTTCAATTTGCTTGACGATTTCCAATCTGGGTTCAGGCCGGGGCACAGCACTGAAACTACCATTCTTCACATCGTTGACGATGCCCTCCTAGCCCTTGACCAAGGCAAAACCTGTCTCTTGATCCTTCTGGATCTTTCCTCGGCATTCGACACAGTCAACCATGAGAAACTTCTTGAACGCCTCGAACATACGATGGGTCTAGGAGGTACCACCATCAAATGGTTTGGTTCCTTCCTCCAGAACCGGACACAGAGATTCTTGGTCAACAGCAACCTATCCGCTCCTCCCCCGATTTCCATCGGTGTCCCACAAGGCTCTACTCTGTCCCCTACCCTCTTCAATCTCTACCTTGAACCATTAGCTGAAATTCTTTGCACGGCTAACATATCCTTCCACATGTACGCTGATAATACTCAGATATACATCAAAATCTCTTCTCTTGAGGAGATTACCTATCTGAATGATGCCCTGAAACTGACTGTTCAATGGCTTGCCAACAACCAGCTCAAACTGAATGCCCAAAAAACAGAGTTCCTTCTCATCTCCCCCTCCAATAAATCCAACGACATCCTGAAATGGATTAACTCAATCACAGCACTCAACTGCACACCGACCGTAGTGGACTCTGCCAAATCTCTCGGGATAATCTTGGACAGCAACCTGAATATGCGTGAACATATTAATTCGATGGCCAAAACTGCCAGGTTCCATCTGAGCTACTTGAGAAAGCTGAAACCCTTCCTTGAAACTGCCGACCTCAAATCCGCTGTTCAGGCGTTAGTTATTTCCAGAATTGAATACGGCTGCTCTACCCTATCGGGCCTACCAAACACTTCCACGGCCCCCCTAAAAGCTTGCCTCAACTCAGCAGCTCGACTCTTATCTGGCACAAAAAAATTTGACCACATTTCACCACATCTGAAGGCCTTGATCTGGCTTCCTCTTGAAGGCAGAATCCAGCTTAAGCTGGCCTGCATCACACACAAAGCCTTATACACGAACTCCCGGGCATATCTCGCCCGGAAAATTGTGGTATCTGGGAGTTCCAGAAACTCCCGGTCCGCCAGAGACCGTGTACTCCAGCCACCCCGCTTCCGCAAGGAGAAAACTTACAACCGAGCGTTCTCTGGGGCTGCACCAAGAATCTGGAACTCGCTACCTTCCTCTATCAGGAAAATACCATCTCTGTCATTCTTCAAAAAGGAAGCCAAAACCTTCCTAATGAGCAAATTCCTCCATTAACTCTCTGTTGTTGCGCACTCTGCCTCTTTCACGGCTATGGTTTCTGTGCATAATCTCCTGTAATGCTCCTGTAATGCTTGGCCCTCTCTGTGTACCAATTCCCACTCCTTCTAATGTTCTGCCAGCTCTCTCCGCTATTTGATTTCTTTTGGTTCGCTCGATTACAATTGCTGGTTTTCTCCTTCTATCGCTGACATGTCGCGATTTTTATACTGTACCGATTATTGTATATAACTCTAGCCTTTGTCCTATTGTAGTTAATTCCTTTATGCCGATTTTGGTACTGTACTGATCATTGTTTATATAACTCTGGCCTTGTCCTATTGTAATCAATTCCCTCACCCCCATCCTTGTATTTTGCCTATGCCTAACCTGTACGTAACGTGTTTATCCCTGTAAAGCGCTCTGATACCCTAACGGGTCATGTTCGCGCTATATAAAACCTCAAATAAATAAATAAGTAAGAGGGGATTCTAGTGGCACTGTGAGCTAGTTGGTAGAAAAGGGCCAACATACCCGGTGGGGGTGTTCAGAGTCAGTCTGACACCAATCCTACAGTGTATGTTGTCTAAACGTGCAGATCCTGTATACTTTTTATAGGAACCACACGACACACTGGAGTGGGAATAGTAATTTTTATCCCTCCGCTATCCAACATTTTCCCTACTGTTGCACTCGTTGGAGTGGTAATAGTAAGTTTTACCCCTTCGCTATCCAACACTTTCCCTACTGTTACACTTATAGGAGTGGGAATAGTAATTTTCACCCCTCCGCTATTCTACACTTTCCCTGTTGTTGCACTCACTGGAGTGGGAATAATAATTTTTACCCCTCCGCTATCCAACACTTTCCCGACTGTTGCACTGACTGGAGTGGGAAATAGTAATTTTTATCCCTCCGCTATCCAACACTTTCCCTACTGTTGCACTCACTGGAGTGGGAATAGTAATTTTTAACTCTTCGCTATCCAGAACTTTCCCTATTGTTGCACTCACTGGAGTGGGAATAGTAATTTTTACCCCTCCGCTATCTAACACTTTCCCTACTGTTGCACTGACTGGAGTGGGAATAGTACATTTTATTTCTCCGCTATCCAACACTTTCCCTATTGTTGCACTCACTGGAGTGGGAAAAGTAATTTTTACCCCTCCGCTATCCAACACTTTCCCTATTGTTGCACTCACTGGAGTGGGAATAGTAATTCTTACCCCTCCGCTATCCAACACTTTCCCTACTGTTGCACTCACTGGAGTGGGAAAAGTAATTTTTACCCCTCCGCTATCCAACACTTTCCCTATTGTTGCACTCACTGGAGTGGGAATAGTAATTTTTACCCCTTTGCTATCCTGCACTTTCCCTACTGTTGCACTCACTGGAGTGGGAATAGTAATTCTTACCCCTCCGCTATCCAACACTTTCCCTACTGTTGCAATGACTGTAGAGGTGAATTTAAGTTTAAAGATTTTTAAATAGTTTAATGTTTTAATTTATAATAGAATGTTTTTTAATAGATTTTATGTTATTGGTATATATATATATTACCTACTGATGGTTCACTCAGGTCAGCTCCTGAGAAATTCAAAAAATAAAAATATGGATATCTGAGCATCGAGGAGGGTTCGGGAACCCTCCAGAGCACGAGCTTAATTCTAATTGGCTGCCAACACTCCAAACCAGAATGTGTTGGCAGCCATCTTGTGACTCGGTAACCGAGTCACAAGAAAAAGGTAAAAAAACGGTTAAAAATGAAGAAAAGGGGGCAGGGTAGAAACACCCTGACCCCCTAGGCCTGCTCAGGGCCAAAAAAAGCATTTTTGTTTTTTAAAAAATCGTCCGAATTCGCGCTGGGTGCGCGAATCCGGCTGGAAAAAAAAACAAAGCGCGGGCTCCCGCACTTCGTTTTCCTTAAGCCCCCAGGTGGGCCAGGTCCCGGGGGCAATGTTTATGGCTCCCGCAGCCCCGGGGCCGCCACCTCCCCAGGGCTTAGTTCATTATGCGCAGGGGACACGCGGCCCCCCCGCAGCCCTGGGGACCGCCACCTCCCCGGGGCTTTTTTATTAAAATGCGTGGGGGGGCTCCCCCCCACGCTGCCCCGGGGACCGCCACCTCCCCGGGGCATTGGTAATTGAAAGCAGGGGGGGCCTCGCGGGCCCTCCCAAGCCCCGGGGACCGCCACCTCCCCGGGGCTTTATTAAAATAAGGGCGGGGGGCCTGGCGGGCCCCCACAAGCCCCGGGGACCGCCACCTCCCCGGGGCTTTCTCAAATAATTAGTGTGGGCGGTCTCAAGCCCCCCCACATTGCCCCGGGACCACCACCTCCCCGGGGCACTGTCTATTTAAATTTGGGGGTTCATTGCGGACCCCCGGACCCCGGGGACCACCACCTCCCCGGGGCTATTTGCATGTTGGGAGGGGGGCCACGCGGCCCCCCCTCCTGGAGCCCTCGATGGCTCTGGGGACCGCCAACCCCAGGGCCGGCTCCTGCAATGTCCGGGGTGCCCACACCAGGGATATTGCCATTTGCAATGATAGGGCAGGAGCCGTGCGGCTCCTGCCCTGTCATTGCAAACACAGCTTTGCTTCACGGAAGCGAGAGCAGGAAACCTGCTCTCGCTTCAACGAAGCAAAGCAGAATTGCTTTTGGGCAAGGGGAGCCGCATGTTAGCAGCTCCCCTTGCCCAAAAGCAATGCCAGCTCCCGCAGGAGGCGGGGAGCCGGCAGGGACAGTGGGGGCATTGGGGCTCCCCCCACGGTCCCCAAGTTGAGTGCCGGCCCCGGGGGATGTGGTCCCCGGGGCCAGAAGTGGCCCAGGGGAGGGGGGCAACACGGCCCCCCTCACTAATTAAAAAATATTTTAAAAAAGAGACCAGGCCCCGGGGGATGGGGTCCCCGGGGCCAGAAGTGGCCCGGGAGGGGAGCCACTCGGCCCACCTCCCCTTTAATTAAAAAAAAAAAACTGAAGGCTGGCTCCGGGGGATGGGGTCCTCTTGTGTCCTGAGGACTTCAGGACACAAGTTGACTTCATCTCCCGAGCAGCAGTGCGCCAGGAGGCACGTTTGCAGAGTGGTGTAAAAAGGGAGCATGGCCTCGGACCACTCTCTGCAATCCAGCTGTGTGGGGCTTACTGGAGGTACCTGGTGGGCTAGTTGGCCCCCAGGGACCCTCATGAGGAAAGGGGACTTCATCCCCAACCAAGAACGCGCCAGGAGGCGTGTTTGCAGAGTGGTGGAGAAAGGGGGCGTGGCCTGTGTCCACCTCACAGCAATCCCACTGTGAGGGCTTGACTGGAGGTAAGAGGTAAGCTAGTTGGCCCCTAAGGATCCCCAGCAGCTAAGGTGACTTCAATCCCCATCCAAGAGCGCACCAGGTAGCGCGTTTGCAGTGTGGTGGGCAAAGGGGGCATGGCCTGCTATGAGAATTTAGCAATCCTGCTTTGTGGGACTTACTGGAGGTAATAGGAGGGGTAGTTGGCCCCCAAGGATGTCCTTGGGGGCCAACTACCCCTCTTGTTACCTCCAGTAAGTCCCACACAGTGGGATTGCTAAGACGTCTTCGGAGGTAACGCCCCCTTTCTCCATCACTCTGCAAACGCGCCTCCTGGCAGACTACGGGATGGGGGATGAAGTCCACTTTGCTCCTGAGGGACTTTGGGGGCCAATAAGTCCTCCTGGTACCTCCTGTAAGCCCTACGCAGCGGAATTCCTGAGCGCTGGTCGGAGGACCAGCCCCCTTTCTCCACCTCTCTGCAAACACGACTACTAGTTAAAGTGGCATTTGCAATGTAATAGGTTTCGCATTTGCGAGAGTTAGAGCTATAGGCGTTGTAAATGTAAAATGTTTTACTAATGTTTCTTGGAGTGGAGTGGGTGTACGTTGTGTGTAGTGGAATTATGTGGTATGTTGTGCAGTGAAATTATGTGAATAGAAAGTATGTGGTATTTAGTGTATAGGAATTATGTGAAGTGGGATCAGGCCCGGTTCTAGAGGGTGGGCCAGGTGGGCCAGGACCACCCAAGGAATACCCTGGCCCACCCTAGGCAATTCAGAACTGAAAAACAAGCGTTTTTCACCCCAATGGGCCTCATTGTTTGTTTAAACATTATTACCATTGGCATACATTAGTTTCCGGCCTGGGGAGTGGTGTGAAATTCTGCAGGGATAGTAGCTGCTACGATGTACAAATGAACAGCACGGACATACTGAATACTTTCACTCATTTACACTACAGAGGCTGCAGGCTCCCATCACAAGGTTCCTAGGAGCGGATTTTCCTTTTCCCAGAAAACTGAGTACAAATGTGTATACAATTAGGATATAGATTTACTCTGGGTATGTTTTATTTTCTTCCTGCTTTGAGGCTATTACTAACGTGTAGCGTTACATGAAAAAAAATTACTGGAAAAAGTTAACAAAAGAAAAGTTTTATTTTGTCATTGGCTAAATGAAAGAACATTCTACGCATCATTACATGAATTCATACAACATTCATATGTATGTAAAATGGGTGTCTTATTGTTAATAGGAACACCCTTGACAAAGTATGAGGTAGCAGGTTCCACACAAAAAACAAGTGGCTTTCAAAAGACATAAAAGTTTTAGCTGCCTCAGTTTACAGCACACAAGGAAAAGCTGAAATTTGAGCAAAATCTAACCAGTACTGTAACAGAGTTGAAGCATTTTTAAATAGAAAAACCATAAAACTATAATAATACATCAGTTATTCCTAAACTATACAGTAATTCGTATTGTGTAATACTGATGAACATAAAAAAAAATTAAAAGCACCTTATATAATGTATTCAAGTACATTTGAGATATGAGCTTTAAAGTGCATAGTGTGCACTCTGGTGCCCTTAACTCGAGCTGAAATCTTTATATTGAATGAGTGTCTAAACAGAGCTACGTAGTGCACAGTATAGCATTGTCTAGTCTGAGCATATATGCTTTCTATGTTTGTTTAGTATAAAGCACAGCAGTATTGTTTTCCTGAATTAATAAAGCTTCCTTTATGGTCAGTTCACTTGGTACATGCTAAGCACCATTTACACAATTGCATGCCAAGTACAGGTTACAAAACACCCAAACAAATAAATATTAAGGTGGTGATTGGATTGCTAGAAGTGTCACTACTATAGGTAAGGCTACCATAGGATGGAATGGCCAAGAGAAGCAACATCTCGGCCAAAAAGACCTGGACAGACTCAAAGCCAGATGGGAGAAAGAGAGGCCCAATACAAAATGCATTATAGGAGGAAGCACTTACCTACACCCCAGAGAGTTACCAGCAAAATATGGTTTCCCTAGGTCCAAATGAACATTTTCCAGAGTGCACTACACAAGGGTTCAGCTGTGCAAAGTTGGGTGAACTAATAACAAAATGTGTCCATGAAGCTGTGACTGAGTGGACAAGTTTGCCCACACACTGAGGAGTTGTTCATACTGGGTGTAAGTTGAGAAGAAGCTGGGGGTTCCACTAGCAAAGAGTGAGATAGCACAATGATGGGGCAGCCCACCACCACTAGACACTGAGAAATGTACCTCACAATATGATATGGACTGATGTATGGCAGCGGACAGGATGGTATATAAAGGTAGAGGATGTCCCAAGAAATTTCAAAAACAAATTGGGGGCTATGGGAGGTATATAATGGACTTAATAAGGGAAAAGAGCACGTCAGGTGAAGTGGGAAGTTATGTACCATGGCATTGTTAGCTAAATGCTTAGTCTTCACCGAAACTCAAAAATGTATCCTGCAATTAATATTTCATAGCTGAAACTGCTTACAACTGTACATGTGAATTACAGTGCCATTTTGCCTGCATTATTTCCGTATTTGATCATTACTGAAATATAGACATGTTGCAGAGACTCTACATTTTCCTTTTCAAATGTCTAGAAAAGTTCACCAATTGTTTGAATGAACATAAAAATAAAAAACTAAATGCAATGTTTATATATTAAAAAATTGGCTTCATCCTATAAACTATGAAATCCTTGATTAAGGTTCACCTACCTTTATTTTTCTAACCAAATGTACATCCCTGTATGGGCGCTGAAATTTGGCAAACTTTTTAAAAACATTTAAAATGTCTGGCCCAAAATAGATGATATATAATACCTACATAGGATACATATTAGGTAAATATGTAATATGGTCCAATATTGCCAATGAGTTTTTCTGGTGACATTATAAACCATGAACCGAAGACTGACTGGTTTGTAAATGTCATTAGAACCAGAGGATGGCAATATAGGACCATATTAAATCTGGTACTGTTTTTTATTGTATATAGTACTTGTTTATTTTTGTGTAGTTAGCTTGAAAAGACTGTTTACTTGTAAGTGCAACTAGCAATGACACTGAAAAGAATTAGAAAGTTGAGGTTTTGTTTACATTTCTTGAATAAATGGTTAATAAAAACCAACAGAAACATCAATGGTACTGGTCAGTGGATTTAGGCAATCCTTTAGCTGCAGCGTTTATCACATATTTATGGATATGTTGGATTTGTCAGATTGTGCAAAATTGGCAGAGTTCGCAAAAAAATTTGTTTCTTAGAAGGATGAAAATAGTACTTGGCAAAGTGCAGCATAACTACCATTTTTGCAACATAATTTATGTGTGTATAATTTGGTCCTCCTAATACTATTCACCCTGACAATGTTAAAGCTCTGCAAAGTGGTTTGGGGAATGCAACGACAATGATAAAATCCATATTTCACAGGTAACCGTGAAATATTTTCCATATTTCATGGTTCCCTGTGAATTATTAGTTTTTATACTATTGCACGCTATAAAAGCACCAAAACATGAGATTGATATATATATCAGGGTATGATTCTGGCCTAATTGTATTGTATTTTCAAACTTCAATGCTTTCCACGTAAAAAGCTGCCAACTCTTTAAAAAAAAAAAAATGTAAAGCTGTCAAGTAGCCCTGTGTGGCAGTCAGAAATGTTTGTTGCTGCACATGACCAGGAGCAGGCTTCAGTCTTCTGCATGATAAAGTTCGGACAAGCAACGTCCCTCCCCATTTAGCAACATCCTTTCCCAAGGTAGCTCTTTGGGTGGTGGTTATTGTGTTAAAAATGTCAAACGATGACAGATGCCAACACCTAAAATATGAAATCTCTGAAATACTTATCGATACCCATTCATCTTCATGGCCCACCCAAGCTTCTTTATGGCCCACCCACAGAACAAATCCTGGAGCCGGGCCTGAGTGGGATTATGTGTTTTGGAGAGTAATTATGTGGTATTGTAGTCTGTGTTGTGGAGTGGTAACCTCAGGTTTAGTCTTCCTCGTTTCCATAGAAGCAAAACTATAAACTCAATGAGACACAATTAAAGAAGGAATCACTGAGGAGCACTTCTGGACCTAGTAAGAGGTATGAGCAGGGCCACTGGAATTATGTGACTGTTTGGCTGCACCAATTGTCACATAATTAAACATTTTCTGCATTTGCCAAATATTCCATCATCTGCTGCCTAATCTGCAGATTTGAACAAAAAAAGCCTTGTTTCTAGCTCAAACGGCTCAAATGTTTCCAAAAATGCAGCGTCATGTGTTACAGCGTGGTGGAAGGCCCTTTGCAAAGCTGGAATGGTCACGTGTTACTTATTGCAAAATGTGGGTGTTAAACTGGTACTAATGGTGCACAAACCTCTCTTCTTTCTGTGCCTCTCTTGCCTCTTTCTGCATTTCTCTTGCTTCTTTCTGCACCTTTCTTCCTCTTTCTGCAACTCACTGTCTTCTTTCAGCACTTCATTTGCTTCTTTCTGCAATTCTCTTGCTCCTTTCTGCACCTCACTTGCCTCTTTCAGCACCTCTGTTGCTTTTTTCTGCAGATCTCTTGCCTCTTTCTGCACCTCCCTTGCCTCTTTCTGCACCTCTGTTGCCTCTTTCTGCACCTCAATTGCCTCTTTCTGCACTTCTCTTGCTTCTTTCTACACCTCTCTTGCCTCTTTCTGCTCCTCTCTTGCCTCTTTGTGCATTTCTCTTGCCTCTTTCTACAGTTCCCTTGCCTCTTTCTGCACTTCTCTTGCCTCTTTCTGCACCCCTCGTGCCTCTTTTTGCACCTCTGTTGGTTCTTTCTGCACTGCTCTTGCTTCTTTCTGCACCTCACTTGCCTCTTTCTGCACTTCTCTTGCTTCTTTCTACACCTCTGTTGTTTCTTTCAGCAATTCTCTTGCCTCTTTCTACACTTCTCTTGCTTGTTTCTGCAACTCTCTTGCATCTTTCTGCACCTCTGTTGCCTCTTTCTGTACCTCACTTGCTTCCTTCTGCACCCCTCTTGCCTCTTTCTGCACCCCTCTCCCCTCTTTCTGCACCTCTCTTGCCTCTTTCTGTACCCTTGTTCCCTCTTTCTGCACCTTTCCTGCCTGTTTCTGCACCTCTCTTGCCTCTTTCTGTACCTCTGCTGCTTTATTCTGCACTTCTCTTGCTCTTTCTGCACCCTTTGCGCCTATTTCAGCACCTCTGTTGCTTCTTTATGCACTCCTCTTCTTTCTTTTTGCACCCCTCCTGCCTCTTTCTGAACCTCTCGTGCCTCTTTGTGCACCTCTCCTACATTTTTCTGCACCCCCTTTGTCTTGCCTCTTTCTGCATTTCTCTTGCTTCTTTCTGCACCTTTCTTCCTCTTTCTGCACCTCACTGTCTTCTTTCAGCACTTCACTTGCTTCTTTCTGCAATTCTCTTGCTCCTTTCTGCACCTCACTTTCAGCACCTCTGTTGCTTTTTTCTGCAGATCTCTTGCCTCTTTCTGCACCTCCCTTGCCTCTTTCTGCACCTCTGTTGCCTCTTTCTGCACCTCACTTGCCTCTTTGTGCATTTCTCTTGCCTCTTTCTACAGTTCCCTTGCCTCTTTCTACACTTCTCTTGCCTCTTTCTGCACCCCTCGTGCCTCTTTTTGCACCTCTGTTGGTTCTTTCTGCACTACTCTTGCTTCTTTCTGCACCTCACTTGCCTCTTTCTGCACTTCTCTTGCTTCTTTCAGCACTTCATTTGCTTCTTTCTGCAATTCTCTTGCTCCTTTCTGCACCTCACTTGCCTCTTTCAGCACCTCTGTTGCTTTTTTCTGCAGATCTCTTGCCTCTTTCTGCACCTCCCTTGCCTCTTTCTGCACCTCTGTTGCCTCTTTCTGCACCTCAATTGCCTCTTTCTGCACTTCTCTTGCTTCTTTCTACACCTCTCTTGCCTCTTTCTGCTCCTCTCTTGCCTCTTTGTGCATTTCTCTTGCCTCTTTCTACAGTTCCCTTGCCTCTTTCTGCACTTCTCTTGCCTCTTTCTGCACCCCTCGTGCCTCTTTTTGCACCTCTGTTGGTTCTTTCTGCACTACTCTTGCTTCTTTCTGCACCTCACTTGCCTCTTTCTGCACTTCTCTTGCTTCTTTCTACACCTCTGTTGCTTCTTTCAGCAATTCTCTTGCCTCTTTCAGCACTTCTCTTGCTTGTTTCTGCACCTTTCTTGCGTCTTTCTGCACCTCTGTTGCCTCTTTCTGCACCTCACTTGCTTCTTTCTTCACCCCTCCTGCCTCTTTTTGCACTTCTCTTGCTTCTTTCTACTCCTCTCGTGCCTCTTTCTGCACCTCACTTGCCTCTTTCTGCACTTCTCTCGCTTCTTTCCACACCTCTGTTGCTTCTTTCAGCAATTCTCTTGCCTTTCTGCACTTCTTTTGCTTGTTTCTGCACCTCTCTTGCGTCTTTATGCACCTCTGTTGCCTCTTTCTACACCTCATTTGCTTCTTTCTGCACCCCTGTTGCCTCTTTCTGCACCCCTCTTTTCTCTTTATGCACCTCTCTTCCCTCTTTCTGCACACCTGTTCCCTCTTTATGCACCTTTCCTGCCGGTTTCTGTACCTCTCTTGCCTCTTTCTGTACCTCTGTTGGTTCTTTCTGCACTGTTCTTGCTTCTTTCTGCACCTCACTTGCCTCTTTCTGCACTTCTCTTGCTTCTTTCTACACGTCTGTTGCTTCTTTCAGCAATTCTCTTGCCTCTTTCTGCACTTCTCTTCCTTCTTTCTGCACCCCTCCTGCCTCTTTCTGCACCCCTCTTTTCTCTTTCTGCACCTCTCTTGCCTCTTTCTGCACCCCTGTTCCCTCTTTCTGTACCTTTCCTGCCTCGTTCTGCACCTCTGTTGCCTCTTTCTGTACCTCTGTTGGTTCTTTCTGTACTTCTCTTGCTCTTTCTGCACCCTTCGCTCCTCTTTCAGCACCTCTGTTGCTTCTTTTTGCACTTCTCTTCTTTCTTTCTGCACACCTCCTGCCTCTTTCTGTACCTCTCTTGCCTCTTTGTGCACCTCTCCTACCTTTTTCTGCACCCCTCTTGCCTCTTTTTGCACCTCTGTTGGTTCTTCCTGCACTGCTTTTGCTTCTTTCTGCACCTCACTTGCCTCTTTCTGCACTTCTCTTGCTTCTTTCTACACCTCTGTTGCTTCTTTCAGCAATTCTCTTGCCACTTTCTGCACTTCTCTTCCTTCTTACTGCCCCCCTTCTGCCTCTTTATGCACCTCTGTTGCCTCTTTGTGCACTTCACTTGCTTCTTTCTGCACCTCTCTTGCCTGTTTTGGCACCTCTATTGCTTCTTTCCACACTTCTCTTGCCTCTTTCTGCACCTCTGATTTAGAGGTAGTTTTAATCCCCCTGTCCTATTATGTACTAGGGCCTTAGAGGGGAGGTCATGCCAATTACAGGGGTACCCCAACCCACAGTTTACCCTAGTGTATGTAGTTGTTTTCACTGTATTCTAAGGGGTCGATTCCGATTCGGGCCGGAAAACGTACCGACCGACTCGGTACGGGAATATTGTCCGACCGACACGTACCGGCGCTGCCCGATCCGCGTAGTACGATGCAATGCATGTGAATTACGACTGGCTCGTATGGAACACAAGCCGAATGACCGAACCGCACGGAAACCAGCTATTCGGCCGGAAAACTACACGAATCGAACCGACCGACACGCACCAGGAATGAACCCTTCAGAAACGTACCCGCGAACTCCGACCCGCGCAGTACGATGCAATGCGTGGAAAACCAGACCGAGTCGCACGGAGCTCAAGCCGTACGACCGACACGCATACAAAACCGAGCCGAAGCAACCCAATACTCCGCGACCGACGCGTACGCCGCACATGAAACCCATCAGAAACACAGCTTGAAAGACTCGGAGAAGCCAGCACGAGCCAACTTCAGCGTCCTACTCGGTCAGAAGAACGTCTCCTACATGCCCAAAACCCACAAAGGAAAAATACAAAAAAAGGGCCAAACAAGCAATGACAAAGTCAATAAATACAGGGGTGAAAAAACATGGAACAAAGACACACCCACAACCCCACCCATATAAAGGCCACAAATCCCTACCATGATCCTTTGCAAATTCAACTGACCTGCCAGCACAGAACACCATCAGACAGCAAACACAGACACACCCACAACTCATCCATCACACAAGCCACACACCATTAGCACCTCCCAAATAGCACCCTCACATACACCCAGCAAAACCTACACTCACCCACCCTCACTTGCACACACACATCAATACCCACCACCACCCATCACCATGCCCCCAAAGAAGAATCCAAAGTTCCTAGACAGTGAATTGGAAGTCCTGGTAGATGAGATCCTCAGGGTAGAGCCACAGTTGTTTGGTACATTGGTCCAACAGACCCCCATGTCGCAGAAAACCAAGATGTGGGAAAGGATCGTCGACAGGGTGAACGCACAATCACCATGTTTGCGCACAAAGGAAGACATCCAGAACAGGTGGTATGATGTGCGCAGGAGGGTCAAGGACCTACTAAAGAAGGATTACGCCTTGAGTAATCGCACCGGCAGTGGCCCTCCTGCCAAACCAGTATACCTCAGGCCCTGGGAGGAGAAGGTGCGGGCCATCCTACCACCAGTGAGCGTATATGGACTATCAAACATCCCAGAGCCTGGTGAGTACACAACCAATATACCCAATATTGTGTGACAATACACACACATCACTGTCAAGGGGATAGTCAAACCATGCACCCTTAGCAAATCCACAGCAACCAAAAGATAATCATCCCAAGATGTGTATGTTAGTTAGATAAACACAATACATGCCATCTCATAGTGATATGTAACTGTGTCATGACATGCACAAACCTAACAACAAATAGAGCAAGGCAGTGGCACAAATCTAACCAACAAACACTGTCAGATATTTTGCCACCACTAGAACGGGAAACGACCTTAACAACGCGGTCAAAACACTGCAGTACATTTAGATCGCTGCTTTTACAACGCAAGTCGTTACCACAACTTGCACTGGGGGGCGCTCTAGACTAAGGAATAGTGTGATTTACTATTCCAACACCTTCCCTACTGTACGTAGGCTGGAGTTGGAATAGTAAATCATACTATTCCTATGTCCAGCGCCCTACAGCGCAAGTCGTGGTAACGACTTGCGTTGTAAAAACAGCGATGTAATGTACCGCGATCTAAATGATCGCGTTGTTACATCATACATCCACTAGAACACCACCTCACAGGGAAGATCACTAAAAGGAAGGAATGCTGTGTATGCTTGTGAAGTCAGTGTAGCCAATAGCATGATGGGAGTTGTAGTCACAGATATTGGTCACCCTCACAATTGGCCCATCAACACCACTCTGAACCATGCTCACATCACAGGGAGTGGAAAAGAACTGACAAGATGGCTGACACTGGGTACTGCTGTGGGGAGCACAAGGTCCTGCTGGGAACTGTGCACCAACCAACAGCAGGACACCACTGACTGACTGAAAGCCAACTTGCACTCCCTGCAATGGAAGCACGTTCCATGGTGGGATATCTGGCTGGGTGGGAAGGAGGACTGACAGCTCTGACCATAGTCACAAGCAGCTTTTCTCACACACACCCTTAACACAAACTCCACACAACTCACCTGGGAGAATGCAATGCCTCACACTCTAATTAAATATCCCACAAAGAACCACCAACCTGGGTTATGCTGTGTGAAGCACAGGGACACTCTTGGGACTTGTAGCCAAACAAACGCCAGGACAACACTGTCAGCCATCCTGTCAGCACAGGCACACTACCCCACAGGGAAGCAGAGTCAAAAGGAAAGAAGTATGGGCATGCTGGGAAGGGGGGTGTAGGCAATAGCATGATGGGAGTGGTAGTCACAGCTCAACATCCCCCACCCACATGGCAGAGCAAGCTCACACTGAAGCATGCACACCTCACAGGGAGTGAAAAGCCACTTCTAAGATGTCTGACAATGGTCCTCTGTTGTGGGGAGTACCAGGCCCTGCTGGGAACTGGGCACCAACCAACAGCAGGACACCACTGACTGACATCCTGAGAGTTAACCTGCACCCACTGCAAGGGTGGCATGCTTCATGGTGGGATAACTGGGCTGGGGGAGAAGGAGGTCCGGATGTCAACCAAATACCACCAATGCTGGTCATGCACACACCTCAACATCCACATTGCAAAGCATCAGGTT